>JANRMT010062808.1:8388276-8473816 GCA_026402145.1 Polypterus bichir lapradei
GAGACTTCCTGGTTAACACTGCATTCAGCACGCAGGAGCTCAACTCCTGCGTGCTCTGATTGGTTAGCTTCTCAGTCAGGAGAACTTAACTGCGTGCTCTGATTGGTTAGCTTCTCAGCCATCCGCCAATAGCGTCCCTTGTATGAAATCAACTGGGCAAACCAACTGAGGAAGCATATACAGGAAGTAAAAAGACACATTGTCCGCAGAACCCGCGAAGCAGCGAAAAATCCGCGTTATATATTTAGTTATACTTTCATATAAAATCCGCGATAGAGTGAAGCCGCGAAAGTCGAAGCGTGATATAGCGAGGGATTACTTTATATATATATATATCACAACGACACTCATAACAGTGACAAAACAATTACATTGACAATCATGTTACATTATTTTCAAAATGTTTCCTTTTGTTTCTCTTTCCTTCTTTAACACACTACTTCTCCGCTGCCAAGCGCGGTTATTTTGCTATATACAGGTATATATAGATATAGATATGGGAACAACACGCATATCAATGACAAAACAATTACATTAACAATCATGTTACGTTATTTTTTTAATTTTTCCTTTTCTTTTTCATACCTTCTTTAACACACTACTTCTCCGCTGCGAAGCGCGGGTATTCTGCTAGTTATTCATAAAACTTCAATTGGTGATCTTTTTTTCTGCGTTAACCTCATATTTTTTCATACTTCTACTCAAACCAAGGGGGTGCGAGGGTAAAATGAATCGGAAAGCGGTGATATATATATATTGAATATATTGAAATATTTTTACTGTGAAATAATGCAAACAGTACGCGGCACGTGCTTCGCCCTAATATATATATATAACTTTTGAGAATGTAACGTATAGTTTTGTCCAGGAGGAAAGCAATCTTGCCTCAAATCAATGGCAACCTTTTGTAGGGTGTGTCCCTGAGACTTATTAATTCTCATCGCGAAGCAGAGCCTTACTGGAAATTTGAGGCATTTCAATTGAAATGGGAGATCAGAGGGTATAACGGTGATGCGAGGAATACATTGAGTGTGGAGAAACTCTAGAGACAGCGTGTGTATTAACTTGTGGATTTTTCTGTGAGTATTTGGTGGCAGTGAGACGAAGTTGCTTCGGAAGACGGTGTTAGCCGCGGTGCTCAGCTCAGAGCAAAATGAGGAGAATGGGAGGGGAGAAGATTACGTCACTCCTCCACCCGCCTTAACTATCAATCCCCCCACAAACACAGTCTCTCAGAATTTGCATAAGCACAGCCTCTCACCATCAATTTGAACTTAGTTACAAAGTGATCAAAACTGTCGTTTATACCCTGCATCCTCTCATTAAACTTGTATCCCGCATTAGCCGTGGGCATGACAAATGCCAGCAGCAGCCTGTCTATGAACTTAATTTAAACTTTATAGGTTTACACCGTGCTTTGTTTCCGCAGTAGCTGCACTTATGAATATGCATTGGCCTCGCTCACTGAGTGCAAGGGAAAAAAATAAAATGTAGTCTATAAGTTATTAAAAGTAAAACATTAACGTTTTGTTTAGTTTCTTGCTACAGCAATTTTAACTCCGTTACAAAGTGATCCAAAGTCTCGTTTATACCTCGTGTCTTCTCAGTAAACTTGTATCTCGCGAATAGCGTCATTCGCCGTAGGCATGTCAAACGGCAGCGGGAGTGTGTCTATAAACTTAATATAAACTTACGGTTCACGCCGTGCTTTGTTTCCGCAGTAGCTGTACTTATGAATATGTCAGTCGCTCGCTTCTTATTGTTTCGCTGCCTTCTCATTTATATAATGCATGTTTTCTTCAGCGCGTTTTGGAGCTCTTCCTGGTTTTCTACGTAGTGTGTTGACAGTCAGTTAACGTAATTACGTGGGAGGCGTGATGATGTCACATGAAACTCCGCCCCCCCATGGCTTTCGAGCTCAACTCCATTACAGTATATGCAGAAAAATAGCTTCCAGTTATGACCATTACGTGTAGAATTTCGAAATGAAACCTGCCCAACTTTTGTAAGGAAGCTGTAAGGAATGAGAATGCCAAATTTCAGCCTTCTACCTACACGGGAAGTTGGAGAATTAGTGATGAGTCAGTGAGTGAGTCAGTCAGTCAGTCAGTGAGGGCTTTACCTTTTATTAGTATAGATTGTAGAGACCTGGAGAACTCCTTGCAGACTAATGATGGTACACAAGGTGAAGTTTTCTCCTCCCTGCCCCGGGACATTCATAAAGTCCCTTTGTCCTATAACATTTCGGCCCTGGTGCTTGGTTTTAGTTAGGTTGAATTCAGCTTCATCAATGGAAATGAACTGATGAGGCTGTGCAACTGAGTCATTGTCTAGTACTATCTGTGCAGAAAATGCATACACAGTACCATAAATATGGAGTACCTCCAAACACAGGACTGCAACGTCTATATTTTCATGCAATGGTGTTAGAGGGGGTGGGGGTGGTTTTAGTTTAGACACAATCAGTCAAAACCACAAGCTACAGGTAGACAGATGCCTCCAAATATAACCTCCTCAACCCAGAATGGGGGCAACTACCTAGGTAACTTGCTGCTTTTACTGAATGTATCCATGCAGTGGCAAAATGACACAATTTACTGCCATTGCTCTATTACAGTGTAGTACAGTGACACTTTTTTCATTGTAAGTTGGTGTTGACACAAGATTCGACACACTGTCAACATACTGATACTGTTACAGTTTTTTACAATTGCTAAAGCACAATTTTGACAACAAGGCTCATTGTTGCAAATCATTTAGCACAATTCACAAAACACCTCACCCAAAGAGCAAAACACCTCACATATCCTGCAAAATGAAACACTGCAACCAAAACTACATATAGAATGATCATAATCAAACTACTGCACTAAATGGCACACATGTCAGTCATATCACCAGATTTTTGTCTCACCAACTACACACTGTTGGGCAAAATGAAAAGCACTCTCATCTTTAGTATGCTCTGCCACAATACTAAAATAGTCCAAATTGTAGAAAATTAGAGTGGTCACATGCACAGAAATATTTGCAGATACACACACATGCATTTATTTTTTTATTTTTCACCAAACAAGTCAGTGCAACATATGCACAGCAGATATACAGTATTTACATTGGAGCGAACAAAAATATGCTCAGAAAAAACAGTAAACTGAAAAAGAAAATGTGTAGAAGAAATATATAGAAAAAAAAGAGGCAAGAAAAATAATTAGGCAGCATCTTGCCTCTCAGCTGGGTCTGGCCACAATGCCTCGTCCACATCACAGGCAATATCTTCCCTTGCCAGACATCGAGGGAAGAAGCACCTTGAGTGCCTTATCCATCCCTGAATCGCACCCACATCAATTTCATCACATGCCTCTTCCATAGCCTGCACAAGAGGCATGCACACATAGGGCTGCCGGTCGTATACCTTCCACCGCCATGCCGAAAAGAACTCTTCTATGGGGTTCAGAAATGGTGAGAATGGTGGGAGATATTGCACGAGAAACAGTGGGTGGTCAGCAAACCAATTTTGGACTGGGGCTGCATGATGAAAGCTCACGTTGTCCCATACTACAACATACCGGGTTCTTGCATGGTCTGCATCATTCATACGCTCTGGTGGAATGAGAATGTTATGGAGTCTGTCCAGAAATGTTAGAATATGGCCTGTGTTCCAAGGTTGGCATGACGGTGGAGGACACCATGCATATTGCAGATGGCAGCGCACATTGTGATATTCCCACCACGTTGGCCAGGAACATCTATAATGGCTCTGTGGCCAATGACGTTTCTTCCCCTTCTTCTGCTCTTTGCTAGGTTGAAACCAGCCTCATCTATGAAGATGAACTCATGTGGGATTGCATGAGCATCCATTTCCAGTACTCCCTGAAAACAATGAACTAAAATCAGTCAATATGGTGTTATCCAGTACACTGGGAAACAATGTTGCGTGTAATGTGCTGCAGTCAATATTGTACTTACATCCACATATACTTGTCTGAGCTCTTTGTTTCTTTGAGAGTTTCTCTCAAAAGGCACCTTATACAATTGTTTCAGGCTGATTTGGTTTTGCTTGAAAATGCGAGCCAATGTGGACAGACTGACTCGTTGAATGTTGATGAATATGGTGTTGTTTTGGATGATGTTGCTTTGAATTTCTTTTAATCTGATTTCAATATTCTCCAAGACCAAGTTTACAATGGCAGCGTCCTGTACCCCTGTGAACATTTCGCCCCTTCCTCCACCATGGTTGCGTCTCTCAGTCCTTTACAAAAACAAAAAAACAAAAATATAGGGCTTGGACAATGCAGCCTAAAGATTCCCCCACAGTAGAGTAAATTGGACAGGAAACTTGTACAGTTAGTGTATAACATTAGCCATTCATGAAGTACACAGGTGTCACCCAACTGATACACTATGACATGGGGTGTACTACACAGTGTGAAAGACATTTTGGTTGCATACCTGTGCTCCAGTCTAAATGTCCAGATGACAGAGGCGACAGTAAAACGGCTCAAGTTGGGCTGCACTATACGTCCAGCCTCTTGCATTGTCAGCCAATGGTTGATGACATGATCAACTAAGGTTGCTCTGATTTCATTTGACAGTTGCTGTCTTCTTCGCCCATGACCTCCTATACCAGCTCTACCCCTACCTCTCACTCTTCCTCCCCCTCTCATCCTCACCCTCCCTCTTCCTCTTCCTCTCTCTGCAATGTCTTCCATTGTTCTTGAAAAAAAGTGCTCACCTGTGGTCTTTTTATAGTGCTTACTTCCTGATTGAAGTGGTAACAATTAACAATTGAGGTGTTTGGCCAGGTGGCACATATATTGGCCAATTAGCTCATGTTCTGTCCTTTTGAATGGCAGTGTGTTGTAATGGCAAACATGTGACTTTATGTCAGATTGTTGTGTCTTATGCAGAGAACCGTGTTCAGTGCATTTAAATAGTGCCATTTTGAATTGCAAAATGTGTGTAAAGCAGGAAATGTGTTTAGAGTTTTAGAGACTTGAGAAGAGGTTTTGCTCTCTGTGTGTCAGTTTGAATAATTATGCCATTGCATGTCATTTTAGTGTGTTAGCAATTGTGAAGAACTGTAATATTATGGAATGTCATGTGATCTGTGAGGATTTCTTCACGTACTTAATGTAAGCGGGTGGTGTTTTTTGCCAACAGACATAGCCTTCCACCTGCAGGAAGATGTGTGGCTATTCTGTAGGAAATCCAAGAATATGATGTCATTGGTTAGGTTCTTTTTTAAATACTGCACTGTTAAACCGTACACAGTAACATCAGGACCAGATTGCATGTACTTCAAAGCACTATGCCTATTTTTGAGTTAACGGAGAAGCATGGAACTAATGTTTTAGGGTTACAATGTGTTGTACGATGATGCAGAATGATGTGTAACAATTACATAGGTACTGTCTAGTGTTGAAGACATACCTGATCACCAGTAAAAATGTCCATATTATGGATATTACCATGTAACGACACTGGTTGGGCTGGACTTTCCGCCCAGTCTCCCTTACTGTCAGGTCCACCAAAGTGGTTGTAATGTCGTCGGTAATATAACCTTGTCTTTTGCCTGATCCCCTTCTTTGTTCTTGTCCCCATCCTCCTCTCCCTCTCTTCCTCTTCCTCAACGTCTTTCTCTCACTGCCTCCATGTTTGCAAAGTTCTCAGAAGAGAGGTGAAGTTTCCCGAGGTCTATTTGTTGTGCTAAGGCTAAGACTAATTGGTGTTCAATTACTGTATAAGTGTTTTTCAATGTGTGTGTAGGTGTTGCCAATTTCAGATGTTTTTTATATTTTGAAATAGAAGTGTTTTCCAAAGAATTGCAAGTAATTTAAATCCTGAACGAAGAGTTTAATGTAAGAAGTAGTGTGTAGTATTTTGCAAGTGTATTGCAGAATTGTAAGCAAGGTGCAGAGCAGAAAATGTGTTTGTACTTTTGTTGCCTTTGTTTAAGTCAGGGCTTACAAAGGTTACAGTTTTAATGCTTTTGTCTGAGCATTCACTTTCAGTGTGTAGGCAATCGTCAAAAACTATAAATCTGCAACAATTGAAACTTTGGAGGTGGATGAGAGCTGCTGTCTCACAGAAATGAATTAGTCTTATTTCTAACATACCATTCACTAAGAGAGAAATGCTGCAGACAAATAATTTTACTAATATTTTTGCAGTATATAAAATGTAACAACTGATTAAATAAAATATTTAAAGAAAAAGGTTTTTCTGCTTTAAAACATTTTATTTTCCTAAGGAAGGAAAGCCTTTTCTACCCCTTCTTACTAAATTATTTTAAATTCAGATCAAAGGTAAGCTTGTTTTCAATGACTGTCTGTCAATATTTGTGACGCTGAAGCATCTTTATGGACCTCCCTTTTATTTTGGTTGAGAAAGGGAAAGAAGAATATTTTTTAAAAATCTTAGTTTTGGAGATATCTATGTAAACAAAATCATAATCTGTTTGTTTGCTTGTTTGTTCGCAAATCACTCAATGGCTGAACCGATTTTCACAAAATTTTGCATGTGTGTTATCGCTGCTCCAACTTACAAAATATCAGGGAGCAGGGATAAAATGGAGGGGGGCAACCCAAAATTCAGCACTGACTGGGGGAATACAATTCCAAACAGGCAGCAGGAGTATATTAGCACACAAAGTTTTGTACCAGCCAAAGTGCAGGTACAGCCTTTTCTTTTCAACCAATTTGGATAAAAATTTTATTGTCTTGTCAGTCTGCAACTTTTGTCTAAGAGTATGTCATTTTTTTTTCATTGTGGGTTACATTCAGCCATGTTGAGTTCAAAAGACAGGTTTGCTTGTTTATTTTCATCTAGACCCTTTCCTGAGAAATATACAGGTCCAAAAGGGGCTTATGGTGTTGCCAAGCTCTTATGGAAAAAAAGTTCCTTTCTTTCAGCTCCTCCCAAAATTTTAATAACTCTAAAACTCCTTTTTTAGTGAGTTTTGTGGTTGAAAAATCACACATAGAACAAAGTTTAGCAACAGTATTGCAAAACTGTATGCAAAAGAAAACCACTACCTGTTATTTTATAATGTTATATTATAATCATGTTTGTAAAATAGATGGATTTTATGTATATATATTATTATTACTAGGTGCAACAGAGATAATCCAGAATGAAATGTGATTTTTTTAGTGTATGCCTGGTTATTGATTAGAAAATAGTACAAAAAGTGAGGATGGAGTTAGTAACTTTAACTGTTTCTTGATGTAGACCTTTTATGATGAGGCAGTGTTCATTTTAGGCTTTGATGACAATACAGAATTATGACATGTAGTGAATTAATATCAATGTTGAATTTTCAACATTATCTAATATTGAAACTGAAGTTTTAAGCCCCCATCACCACATAGTCTCTCTACTGTAGATGCTTTCTATGACCCATTATTCAGAAAGCCAATCTGTTTATTAATTTGGAATTACACATCTATTCATGAAACCACACTTAATCAGGAGATATAAATGGTTCCAACTCAGCAAGGAGTTACTGCAATTATGGAATTCAATTATACACAAATATAACAAATTCTTGACTCATGAGAGCAGAGAAATTGATAGCAAGGTAGTGCAGATGACGGATGGGACACTTGCCTTTCAGACAGCAATGACAAAAGGATCAACATTTATAAAATAGTTAGATATTGGTTTTCTTATCTTAGCCCATTATACAAACATATCGGGGCAATATCATGTACTTCAGCTAGTTTAGCTATGAAAAGGAACAATTGCACTACTTAACAAAATCATAAGTAATAGGCCCAACGAGTCATAAGCACATTTGAAAGTATGCCTGTGCTCATGTGAGCTCTGGAAGTTATTTGTATATATAATAAACAGAACAACAGACCAACAGCAGCCTTGAGGTGATACATTGAATGATGAAAGTGCATCAAAGAAACAGCCATCAACATACATTCTTTGTGTTTGATTAGTTAAGAAATCCAGAGTCCAGGTAAGCATTTTTAAGTTCAAAGAGAAGTAATCAAGCAAAATGTGAAATCATATGACATTAAAAGCAGATGAAAATGAATAAATAGCAGACTTGTGTGGTTTTTGGAATCTTCTAAATACTCACATGGCAGATGCAGAAGTGCAGTTATTGCATTCCCAGCCTTCCCCACCTTTTGCTTTATATGCTCCTGGTAAGGGTTCAAACAGAAAGAAATGAGTTTGGTTTACAAGCTCCGTCATAATCAGATTCTCAAAAGATTTCATGATGTTTGTAATTAAATTAAATTAATTACTTAATTTTGGATGTGCAATTTCAGTAACTATATTAACCTTTGCCTGATTCCAAAATCTGGACACCTATTGTAAATCCAGAGAAATTACAAGTATGTAGATATTAGACAGAAATATTAAATGGAGTTATTAGGCAGGCTTCCACTTATTCTGTCTGATCAATACCTTTTTTAAGTTCAGCTTGTATTTGACATCATCTTGATTAAAGGAGAGCTGGTTCAATGGCTTACTCATGCCTCTCAGCACTGGGTAAACACATGCTGATCCATTCAGTGTAGAACACATGTATCCCTGGACATCTAAGGCCATCACAGACCTGTTATTACTCAATCTGTCATGTTGCTGCTGTGCGATAGGCCACTCAGAATTTCATTCTATTCCACATGGCTGAGAATATATGAGATTAGACAACGGGTGTTGCAAAATGGGATACACTTTTATAATAGTGGATAAACAATTTAGCGGGAACTGAATGCACATAGAGCAAGAATTTACTGTGTTTTATATCCTCAGTTTAACAGATATAAAACCAAATTCTTCATTCCTACCACTGACTGATAGAAGTCACAAAATATATGCCACTGGGTCATGATCCCATAATAGTTTGCATTACCTAAATGACCATGCAAAGCCCAAGTTAGACATGGCCAACATGTTATGTCACCACAAGCTCCATTATATCCTGTGTGAAAGAATGAGTCTCAACACACTGGAAAGGTTTGGGGCAGCCACATTTACAGTAATCCCTTGCTATATCGCGCTTCGACTTTCGCGGATTCACTCTTTCGCGGATTTTAAATGTAAGAATATCTAAATATATATCACGGATTTTTCGCTGGTTCGCGGATTTCTGCGGACAATGGGTCTTTTAATTTATGGTACATGCTTCCTCAGTTTGTTTGCCCAGTTGATTTCATACAAGGGACACTATTGGCGGATGGCTTAGAAGCTACCCAATCAGAGCATGTATTACATATTAACTAAAACTCCTCAATGATATAAGATATGCTTCCCGCGCGGTGCTTGATTGTTTGCTTTATTATGTCTCTCTCACTCTCTCTGGGGGTGTGAGCAGAGGGGCTGTTTGCATTGAGGCTGTTTGCCTAGAGGATACGGACGCTCCTCTTCGGCATACTTAAAAACCCAAAAGCACGTATTGATTTTTTGATTGTTTGCTTTAATCTCACGCTCTCTCTCTCTCTCTCTGACGTTCTCTGCGCCTGACGGAGAAGGTGTGAGCAGAGGGGCTGTTTGCACAGAGGCTGTTTGCTTAGAAGATATGGGCGCTCCTCTAAAAAAATGCTGCTTTATCGGGTGCTTCGGCATACTTAAAAGCACAGAAGCAGGTATTGATTTTTTGATTGTTTGCTTTTCTTAGTGATCGCTCTATCTCTCTCTCTGACATTCTCTGCACCTGACACGCACTCTTTTGAAGAGAAGATATGTTTGCATTCTTTTAATTGTGAGAAAGAACTGTCATCTCTGTCTTGTCATGGAGCACAGTTTAAACTTTTGACTAAAGGGTGTTATTTCATGTCTAGAGGGCTCTAATAATGTTAACAGTGTGGGAGAGTTTATAAGGGCTTAAAATATATAAAAATAACCATATAAACATATGGTTTCTACTTCGCGGATTTTCATCTATCGCGGGGGGTTCTGGAACACAACCCCCACGATCGAGGAGGGATTACTGTATATTGTCCCTGGCTACAAAAGGTTTAAAGAAATCAAGTTGTTGTCAGGTTGAGTTCCAGGATTGAACTGAACTGGTTTGGGAATATGCAGGTTTTGTATGCCTTGAACAGGAAGTGATGTCATTTGCCCAGAACAGGAAGTGACGTCAGTCTGGACGTCAGAACTGGAAGTGAGGTTAAATCAGGCAGGTTTCCCATATTTGGTCTACAGAGATAACAGAAATAGGTTTAGAGCACCCCGCCACCCCCTGGCCTGGTGGGTAATAACCTCCACTTGGTTCACTCAGCTCACCCTAGTCGGACGTGTGTGACACCTGATATAGTGGCTGTCTAAGGTGAGTGGAACAATAGAAAATTGCCAAAACAATATAAACATGAAAAAAAAAATTAAAACAGCACAAATTGTGCTTAGACCAGCTGACAGGAATAATCTTTAAACCTCACCTGGGTCAGGGTTGACCCGCTTTATATACAGTAGCTCCGAATTGGACTGTCATGTAATGGCCATTGGTGTCCCTACTTCCTTAAGCACAGATTATTCTATAAAGGGCCTAGTTTCTAGATTTCCTTTTCTCTGTTTTAAGCAGTAAAGTCAGTTTCATCACTATTTGAATTTATCTGCCGCCATCTGTCAGATTGGAGGAGTTTGACATTTTGCCACTTCTCCAAGATCATGTTCTCTGTATGGTGCCTTCAGTGAGCTCACTTATGGAGAATCTATGGCACATTCAGGGCTAAAGTAGTAAGTAATACATGATATAAAAGATAATTCACAGCTAAATTAAGTCACAGTGAAGTGATTATTGACAGAACCTGCAATTGTCATGACATCAAAATACAAAATCCATAGGAATCAAATGATTGCAACCGTTCATAAGCAGTTCAGTTAGCCATTCTGAATGTGTGATGTGCAATAGTTTTCAAGACACACAAGGATGAGGTTTGAGTCCAAGAGATTTTTATAATAGCTATAGCGGCATTATTATGAACACCAATGTACAGGAGAGGTTTAACACAGATTAATGTGTGCATGTGGAGACTGTGGTCGAGTGAGGCAATGGTAAATTTGAAACAGATGAAAAAAAACTTGTTTTTCCCTTTATTCATCCAAAGAAGAAAAAAAAAGAAAAAAATGCTCAAATGTAAAATGTGTGTCTTGGTGCTTCTAACCAAACCAGGGTAAAGAATAACTGAAAAGTTCCTCATTAGCTTCCACCAGCTCTATCATGTGGGTTTCTTGAGCCAGAAGTGACCATTCCTTCAGGGGCGCCTGGAATATTGGACCAGAAAGGGCAGGGCTAGGTGCCCTCATTGAGGCAAGGTTAGCGGCAGCACGCCCTCTTGTCCCAGCAGGTTATTACATTCCTTAACATAGCCCTTGAGGGAGTCCTCTGGTGCACATGCATGACACATTTCCCCCCTTAGCTGAAGCCCAGAGGGGCAAGAAGACCTGGCTGTAATGTCATGGACTCGGGAGAAGGCATTGGCATTGGAGTGAAGGGTCCCACTCCTTTGAACCACCATCAACTCACAGGGTTGGAGGCTAAGCAACCAGGGGGTGATCCGAAAATTCAAGTCCGCATTGTTTGGCCCAGTCCAGAATCACCTAAACCCTTACAGTAGTAATAACCACCACCAGTTCCTGTTTTTGTTAAGGACTGAGACTGTCCCTGTAATTAATTGTCCGGCATCCAAAAAAAGTGACAAGGTGGGAGTTTTCACAGTACTGCTTGAGTCTTGTTCTACCTAGGGCTTCAAGAAGTTCACGTGGTACACACACTCTCGCGGATCCCGTTTGTAGTGATGGATGAAGTCGTCCACCAGCCCTTTTCACTCCTTGACTTTGAATGGCTCCCGTCAGTGCGTGAAGAGCTTGGAATAAGATGTGGGAACAAGTACCATAACCTGTGTTTTGATTATACGAGAGGACCTGTGCACGCTGAGCGCCTTCCATGGCAAACAGGACAAGGGGCAGAAGCTGGTCCCAGTCTTTTCCATCTGCCCGCACAGCCTTTCTTAGGAACACTCAACCAATCAATCTGTTTGGAGGTGGTAAATTGATGTTCTGAAGTGGCAGATACGGAGGAGTCTGCCGACCTCTGTGAAAGTCTGCAATATGAATGGTGTCCCCTGATCCATGAGGATTTCTCCGGGGATACCAACCCATGAGAAGACCCCTATTAGTTTCTGTGTAATAGTCTTAGAGTTAGTCACCTGGAGAGGTATAGCCTCTGGGTACTGGGTGACACAGTCCACCAACACAAGGATGTCCCCTGGCCGACAGATCTATGTCCATGCCAAGTCGCTTGAAGAGAATGTCAAAGACTGGCAATGGGACTAGAGGGGCGCAATCCTACCGGGGAATATGGGTGAGTTGACACTCTGGACAGGACCTGTAAAAACGCTGCACCTCCTTGCGCATGCCTGGCCAATTAAAGCATGCAGTAACACGCTTCATGGTTTTTAAAGGGCCCAAATGCACCTGCAATAAGTGAGCGTGTACCAGACTACCAGTCTCCCGATGATAGAGCTGGGGGACAAGGAGTTGGCTCTTTATCCTATCCCAGCTTTCTGTTACCTGTTACAATCATTGTCAATAACAAATTTAGGTGAGGGTGGTGTGGGACCATTGGGGGTTGTCCATTGATAGCAGTGACCGGAATTCCTTGCATGCTTCAGTGAGTCATCATTCCACTGCTCACTCTTAAAAGAAGTGGGCAGGTGATGAAAATGATGCTGCAGGGAGGCTAGAGGATCAGGGGTGTCACTAGTCTGTCCTGCGGGATCCTGTGTGGATTCCACCAGATTGTACTGGGTTGATGCCCACTTGCCTGACTTCTTACATGGCTGGGACTCCGTTCTGGATGGTTGGTCTTCAATCCAGGCAAGGCAGGTCTGTTACTTTAAGGGTCGCTAGCTCCCTAGTTGGAATAGCTTCTTTTGTAATTGCGGCATTTTAAGTAACCCAAAACTATATAGATATTACGTAAAAAAGGCGATATCCCTCCCATAGGGATACGGCAGTAAAAATCACAAAATAACTTAGCTTTCTTTAATGACGATTTACGCAGCATAACAGACGAGGAAGTCATGACAACACTTTGTGTATAGTTTGTCATTTTCATCACTGCGCTGAAAGGATTTTCAGGACGGATGATGATATCACCCATCCGTCCTTCGGCTTCAAAGTATTTGGCTGCTGTCCAAGCCTTTTATACTGGTTCCTCCACGTGCAGGCCCCCACGTGGACAAATAGCCCATTTCCGAAAAAGGAAAGAAGATTTTTTGCTGACTTTTAACAGAGGACAAAATGGTATACACCTGTCTTTAGGCTGACTATACATTCCTCCAGCTGTCTTTATCTTGTCCTATGCTTGGCCCAGCAATTCTAAATGCTGAGAGCCCCTGTGTGCTAACTTTGGCTGGCCTGTACATGTGAGTGGATTTATAAAATCATTTTTGCACAGAGCACAGTGACATTAGACTTATATTCTGATTACAGGGTCCTTGTCAGGTTTTCTTTGAGGCAGGTCTCTTCCCAGTATCGGGACATACAGAGCGTTGGAACTACCACCACACGCAGCCGTTTAAGGCAACCATGGACAACCAGTCAGCAGATTAACAATTACAAAACAAAGGTGGTGTTGCTCATTTTAATTCACAGAATAAGGGGCTCTAGCCTGCAGGTCCCATTGTGAAATTGAAAGTTCATGCTGTATGCCTACACAATGCAGAAGTATCTCTACTGGTCTACTGTAAAAGGGTATATTTTCTAGAAAAGTAGTTGCATTGATGAAATTGTGGAAAATTGGAATAAATACAAATAAGACAAAGCTGAGCTATTTATAAATACTTTAATAAGATAAATAATTGAGAAAAGCTTATTACCTATTTCATTTAACAGTGCAACTTATGGGGCCTTCAGCCCTTAATACAGACATGTCACTTTATTTTTAAAATTAGTGGGGGGTCATAGGTAAAGACATAGGGCAGGTATGACATTAGAAAGCAGGGGAGAGATTTGTTAGCACAATAAACTCTTTATTTCCTCACTAATTTTTTCTTACTGAGTACACAGCTAAACAGAAAACTGTAAATTATATTATTTCTATATGGGTTTTGTTTTTCAACCCCTTCCTTCACTCCAGACCCCCTAATGTGATTATTTACTGCTAATTTCCTAAAACTCAATATACAGAGAGGACACACTCCAGCATTTCCACAGTGTTATTAAACTATAAACTGGTCTGTGGGCTTAATTTTGAAGCAGCCTGGTTTAAATCACGTTTGTAAGAAAGATCATTATTTTACACTTTTGAAACATGCTCAGACTGTGATTGTCCCCATTGCCATGCATGCAAGGTCACATTTGAAGCAAATCTTCTGCAATTCAGGGCTCACCCTAAGAATACAATATAATTAGTAAGGTTTTCCTGCTTCTCACAAAACCCAGGCAAGGCTACATTAGTGCTTTGGGAGAAGTGATTAAACAAAGGCTACAAATACTTCACAATCAATACCACTGAGTGTTTTGTGGCTTTTTTCTTTTTTCACAAATGTCAAATGTACTTAAAGGCTCAAAAGTGCACTACACATCAGGTAATCAATATCATCATTGTTGTCTTAGAAAGTGGATGGATTTGGACACAACATCAAGCCTGCCACGAAACACAGACATCCCCAAAATTAATCTTCATATTTATCTTTATACATTCTTTTAATTACACATGAGTCCAGTAGACTAGGAACATAATGCTGGGAACAGGATTTTGTATTAAATATTTTCACAAACTACAAACCTGTTATGTGGCACTTAGCAAACACTTCTCTCAGCAGTATTAAAGAGAAGCATACATAAAATTCATATGAAAAGATAAAGGTGCACAATTATAGGATACTGGTCATGGGTTAGTATGGCTGGGGGCAGTGGGTGGATTGAAGCATTTTAAAGCTGCCATGCTGCAAGTATTCAAAAAGTGTGAAGTAGCAGAGCAACAGAACATTATAGGAAATGCATGTTATACTTCAAAAAATATTTATGTTTTTACCACATTGATATACTGAACATCATTATTTGCATGTGGTTTGTAAAGGAACATGTAAAAATACAAGGGACATTCAAAAGGTTTCCGCACTCTTATATTTTCATTGGAAACGGTGAAGACTGGAGGAGTAATAATTGGGCATTAAAAAGATGGTACGACATTGGGAAAATTGCATAGCCAACAAAGGTTACTATGTAGAAAAGTGATGTAATTTGTTTTTGAAATTCTTAGTAAATAGAGTTAAAAAAAAAACTACAAAAATTTTTTGAACGTCCCTCATACATTGCAAGCAAAAGGAAGCCCAACCTAGAGAGTAAAAGTCATTAAGGATACTGGAACTGAAATTGTTCTTGGCAGAGTTAATTCTGCTTAAGTCATATAGCAAACCTGTGAAATGCAGTATACAACTATATAAAATAAAAATAACATTCAGTAAAACATCTTAAAATAATGTACAAATCATCATTCCTACCACAAAAAACACATATGCGCTTATAAACACACGTATTGTACACACTGCAGTAATAGAAATGGAAAATAAGAACTGGTAGTACTTCATGGTGTTGCAGTTGATAATTGTTGAAGCTATTTTGGATAGAATAGAATGGCGGTTTACCCGGCCCAGGTATTGCCTGTACAAAGTTTATGCTGACATAAATAAACACATTTATAGTATTTTGTCGTTAATACCTTTTATGATCATTTATTCATGTATAAAAAGTACAATAACACACAAGATGTTTTGGCCATGTGTCAGCTCATGAGAACGAAGGTGCAAATCTTGTCCCTGGTTATTGCCTGGATGGATTTTGTACATTCTCTCATTATAGCTCACAAGGCCCTAAAATTAAGTGACAAAAAGAGAAATGTAGTGAGAGAGAAAGTTGATCTAGGAAGAACCGTCAAATATTTCTCTAGCATGCAAGATCTCAGGTAGCCATACAAGTCTATTAAAGACAAGAATGAAGAAAGATGGCAGATCATTACATGCACAGTGGAAGGCAGCACTTGTCCCAAGATACTGTTTTAGAATGCTAAGTTTGAGAAGGCAAATTAGTTAATTGTAGCCCATTAAGTAGTAGTAAATGTCTCTGTAGCAGTCCCATTTACAGGCTCTCAAAAAGACATGTCCCCTTTGGCATTATGGAATGCTCATGTGTACAGTAGTCTCAAAATGGGCATTATGAACTACTGATTAAGGCCCTTAATATACCCATCCCTGATGCAGGAAATTGTTTATGGGCATGGCCAGAAATGGCCCTATGTGAGCATTTAAGGCCACCTTGAAGCAGAGAGTTTTTTAAGTTTAGAGTTTGCTGTTGAGAAGAAGAAGGGCCAGATTACAGAAACCAAGACAGTAAAAAAGAGAGATGAGAAGAGAAAATTCAGCCCACATAGTATACATGGATCTGCATCCATGATCTAGGCAAAGAATTTTTTTTGTACTAGTTATTTTGTACTTTGGCACGTATTAGTCTACCCTCACTTGTGTGCATAATTGTAATGTAAGTAAATGTAGGATTTTTGCATATTTTAGCCTCCTAGGCATCATTGTAGGTTGGGTTGGCCACTAAAAGAACAATCTGTTACTATAATAATAATAATAATACATTCTATTTATATAGCACCTTTCCCATACTCAAGGCACTTGTACATATGAAAAAGCAATTTGTCTCCTTTAATCACTGAAATGTGTTCAATATATGTGTTTTTGTGCTTTGTTTTTTCAGTATTGTGGTGTTTTTGTAAGCTTACCTTGCTGTTTCAGAAGTTTTGGTAATGAAATCAAGTTCTTGTAGACTGTTCAAGCATGTCTCCATTTTTATGTCCCCACTCTTTTCTGTGATAGGGGTCTAGTAATGACTGTATTAGAATAAGCTGTTTTATTTAGTGAATCTTGCTGTCACTGAAAATCCTAGGTTTTCCAGAAATTAATTTTGATTCTTGAATTTTTTACACTGTTATACTGTCAACTTCAGCAGAAATTCTTCATTTCTGCACTGTCCCTTCACTTCAGTGGCCATCTAACTTCACCTGGAAGGTCTAGCTCATCTGAGATTAATTCTTATTTGAAGCTTATTTGTGTTTCAATTACTGTATCATGCAAATTACATACTGATTACTTAAAACTATATAACTGTTGTATATTTATATATTTACAATGTATACTATTGAACTGCGTCGTGTAAAAATGAGCACATTGCTTTTCATTTTTTAGCATGTTGTTTTGTTTCGGTTCAGCTGAAGTAACAGAGGTAAGTGGCATCTGGACCTTACTTTGAATTAGTAATGGCAGATGGTAGGTGAGCCTTGATTATATTTAATTTTTAGAGGAAGAAAACAGGGATCAACCTTGGTTTCAGACAAGTATTTACTCCATGTAAAAGCAAGTCGTAGATATTTATTTAATCTTTTTATATCTTGGTGCAATGATTGTTTTGGGAGATGAAATATATGCAAGTGATCTAAGACAAATAGTGTAGGGGGCATGGGTATGCACTATTGGTTCACCCAAGACTTTGAGTTTGTGGCCATTATTTGAGATTTCAGAATCTTTAGCCATAATTGTGCCTTGTCTATTGGGGGATCTTGCTTGTCATGCTAAGGTAGGGCTCACCATTCCGGACAAAATATTTTATTCTTCCTTAATGTTATTCTGACATGGCCTGGAGTAGCCTGAAGGTATATGCTGACATTTCAGCTCAGAACACAGTTCTAGCATGTTTATGTAGTATTTACTATATACATTTACTGTGTTTGCTGGGTAAATCTGACGGATCCCAAACTCCAAGTGGAATGTGGTGCTGTACCTTATCTTGGTATATCTAAATAAAAATGCCAAAGCTAAGCAATCAACTTGAAGTATGTTACCCTACAAGGCAAAAGACCAAAAAAAATATTTGGATCTGGGGACTGCTACAAGCATTACTTATAAATAGCACTAAATGTACTGCTTCATAGTACTGTAGGTCACCAATAGGAAACCACGTCTGCTCTCTATGAATACAGATAGGTGAAGTACCATTGTGGGAGACATCCCTCCTGGTAAGTGCAATATGGGATAAGGGTGACAATTCAGAATCATTAAATAGTTAAGAGAATCCCACAAGAAATGGTAAATCCCATACGTAGAACTGAGAACACTTGTTTACATAAAGGTCACATTCCTCTCTGTTCAATTGGACTACAGCCATTATTGATTACGTTTAATAAATGACTTAGAAGTAAATATCTGGATTAAGGTGTTAAAGCACCTCAGACACATCTCTGTCTGCTTTTGTGCTTTCTGAGCTACATCACAAAGAAAAGCACTGCTTATTTAAACTTAGAATCTGCAACTTTGGTCTGACAATGAATGCACAAAACTGGAAAGAGAAATGGAATATATGCTTCACATTTGAGCATGTTTTACTAGGAAAGCTGTCAAAGGAAAACATTAATTGAAAGAAATGTTTGCTACAGAGATTATAGTGAAGAGATTCTCCATAACTCCAATTGGAAAGCAAAAAAAAAACTGCATTTCCTGTTTAGAACGTAGAAACAGATAACCAAGTAACAGCCTTGTATTCCCATAGTCTCCATCCTAGCAAACCTGATTGGTGTCCCTATGAATGAATCAAAGGAGAGATCAATACTAGTAATATCAATTAGAAGGGTTTCGGTCACCTTAAAATAGGTCTGTTACTGATGCCTGCTAGGGGAATAAATCATCAGTAGAGGCTCCAACGATTTGTTACTACCTATGTAATAATGCATGCTAGCAAAAGATATTGTTTTTGTGTTGGAAATCATGGCTGGTGACCCAGAAGTGCAAGAATCAGGTCATGACCAGGAAAATGAACAAAAAAGTTAACCGGAGGTCATTCTGTTGAATCATAGGAGACAGAGAGATGACATCTGTTTTCTGATTGGCTAGAACAGCCTGTAGCTAATGTAACTCAAATTGCCACTCTCTGCAATGTATTTGCAAATCTACAAGCCATTTGTAATCAAGAGCTTTAGAAAATGGAGAAACACTTGCTAGTAAGTGTGTTGTTTTTTATGAGCTTGTATGGTAGAAGAATATTCAGTTGAAACAGCAGATTATTTTAATACAAAAATATGTCTTTATCAAACAAACTATGGTTATTTAAGACCACACCTCTCATGAACTGTAATACATTTTAGCTACATTAGATTCTGATTTGAGGATGTAAACTTGTCATTACAATTGGTGACAAAACAGCTACAGAGATTCTGAAACATAAAATCCAAAATGTAAAAGGTTAACAAAGATAAAAACGTCCATGTCTTGTTTAAGGTGCTTTTAAGTTAGAGGCCAAAAAAGAAACAACACCTTTGTACCCCATCACTTACAGGGAGCTATTTGGATTGTGTCTTGTAGGTTTTTTTTTTGGGGTACTTGCAGAAATTCACTACAGCTTCAGGAAGCCAAACTAACATTCCTAACTTTCTGTTATAAAAGAACTATGACCAAAATTAAAAAAAAAAAAAAATTGTTTAATAAATATGCAAATAAAAACTGCATGAAATGTGAGCAGGTCAGGTCAGGTTGGGGAGTGTGCATTGGTACAGCCTGTTGCCACACCCACCACACGATGAAACAGCTCGGGATCCTGGTTGGCAACCCCCCAGGCAGACATGCGGTCCAATCCCACCCCCTAGAAATGACCTTCTATGTTTCACGGCCAAGTGTTACATGGATGTCCTCTTGGCCTGGTCCAGCCACTCAGGTCCTCAAAAATGAGGTTTCTGCAAGCCGGGGAGTTGCGCCACATGGCCGTAGTGCTGTAACTGATGCTCCCTCAAAATGCATTGTAATATGCTTCATTTGGGACTTAATGAGCAATCGCTCATTCGACACAAAGTCAAACCAGCGGTACCCAAGGATTCTCAGAAGAGACACAGTACCAATGAAGTCCAGTCCCCGTCTTAGGTCACTGGATAGCATCCATGTCTCACTACCGTATAACAAGACAGGAAGCACCAGGACTCTAAAGACTTGGACCTTCATTCTTTTGCATAGATAACGGGAGTGCCACACACCCCTTTCCAGAAACCTCATGACCTCCCCATGCTCTCCCAATCCATTTAATGACTTCATAGGAAGAGCCACCAGAGACATGAATGTTACTGCAAAGGTAATTAAACCTCTCAACAAGGTCGACACTCCCTTTCCATAAACAAATGTGTCATGAAATACAAGTTTAAATGAATAAATGTGTCACAAAATATACTTTTTGTTCTTTATTTATTTACTTAATTTTGTCTGGAATATTCCTCCAAACGCATCATAAAATATTGTTCGAAATAAAACTCACTTTTACTTGTCAAAGTTGAGAAGATGGGCTCTAGCACAAAGTTGAGAGGGTGGGCTCTAGCATACTGTGTTTTGATTGGTGAATCGACTTCTGTGGATTGCTCATGCCTAGTTCAAAATGTCAATGTTTGAGATGGAGATAAATGAGATAGAACAAGAACTAATTCGAAAAAAAACTTACTACTGCCAATGAAATGGATTCTTCCAAAGTTTTCACGTATTTCAGAGAGCAGTTACAATGTTGGTGGCACTTTTAGACTATGATATCAATGAAACTGTTTTTGAAAACTTTAAAGAACTGATGCAATGGACTAAGCTACATGCCAATTCAGGTGATGATGTTACCTGCCCTGGATGCCCATCCTTTGACATTCCAGCTGAGTCAACAGAACACTTTCTTTTATGCAGTTTAAAAGATTGCAGATCTACAGTATATGGTGTGTAAGTGAAGATGATCAAAAGGCAAATGAGCCAGTAATACGGTGAGCTGCATCTGTATCAGTTTAGACACTTTGACAAAAAAGCCCAAACCCAAATATTCTGAACTGGATATTTGACCCTTATTTTACGAGTCTAAAGTCAGGTGCATATTCACA
Source organism: Polypterus bichir lapradei (assembly GCA_026402145.1). NCBI lineage: Eukaryota > Metazoa > Chordata > Cladistia > Polypteriformes > Polypteridae > Polypterus > Polypterus bichir. The sequence goes on from JANRMT010062808.1 coordinate 8,409,194, forward strand.
GTTATTTTTTCAAACAACTTTACAGCTTTAATCAGTGGCAAGCATTATATTGTCTTATCTACCTAATACCTGGGACTCATATTCCTTGCGATTTCAGAAGGCCATGTATCATTTTGTATTCCATGTTTGGGTGGTGTCTTTGAATGTTAGAGATAGTGGCATCTGACTCATCACCTGAGATGTAGGAATAGAGATCTGAAACACTGTGAAGAAAAAACAATGATGAGGCTGGTTATTTGACTGGCTAACCAACTTCATGTAGATGATTCAGTTCAGTTTATATGTAAATAGGTCAGAGAAGTCAGGCTTACTGTATAAAGTATGTATGTTTACATACAGTGCATCCAGAAAGTATTCACAGCGCATCACTTTTTCCACATTTTGTTGTTACAGCCTTATTCCAAAATGGATTAAATTCATTTTTTTCCTCAGAATTCTACACACAACACCCCATAATGACAACATGAAAAAAAGTTTACTTGAGATTTTTGCAAATTTATTAAAAATATAAAAACTGAGAAATCACATGTACATAAGTATTCACAGCCTTTGCTCAATACTTTGCACGATGCACCTTTGGCAGTAATTAAAGCCTCAAGTCTTTTTGAATATGATGCCACAAGCTTGGCACACCTATCCTTGGCCAGTTTCGCCCATTCCTTTTTGCAGCACCTCTCAAGCTCCATCAGGTTGGATGGGAAGTGTCGGTGCACAGCCATTTTAAGATCTCTCCAGAGATGTTCAATCGGATTCAAGTCTGGGCTCTGGCTGGGCCACTCAGGGACATTCACAGAGTTGTCCTGAAGCCACTCCTTTCATATCTTGGCTGTGTGCTTAGGGTCATTGTCCTGCTGAAAGATGAACCGTCGCCCCAGTCTGAGGTCAAGTGCGCTATGGAGCAGGTTTTCATCCAGGATGTCTCTGTACATTGCTGCAGTCATCTTTCCCTTTATCCTGACTAGTCTCCCAGTTCCTGCCGCTGAAAAACATCCCAACATCATGATGCTGCCACCACCATGCTTCACTGTAGGGATGGTATTGGCCTGGTGATGAGCAGTGCCTGGTTTCCTCCAAACGCGACGCCTGGCATTCACAAGAGTTCAATCTTTGTCTCATCAGACCAGAGAATTTTGTTTATCATGGTCTGAGAGTCCTTCAGGTGCCTTTTGGCAAACTCCAGGCGGGCTGCCATTTGCCTTTTACTAAGGAGTGGCTTCCGTCTGGCCACTCTACCATACAGGCCTGATTGGTGGATTGCTGCAGAGATGGTTGTCCTTCTGGAAGGTTCTCCTCTCTCCACAGAGGACCTCTGGAGCTCTGACAGAGTGACCATCGGGTTCTTGGTCACCTCCCTGACTAAGGCCCTTCTCCCCTGATTGCTCAGTTTAGCAAGCTCTAAACAGCTCTAGGAAGAGTCCTGGTGGATTCGAACTTCTTCCATTTACGGATGATGGAGGCCACTGTGCTCATTGAGACCTTCAAAGCAGCAGAAATTTTTCTGTAACCTTCCCCAGATTTGTGCCTCGAGACAATCCTGTCTCGGAGGTCTACAGACAATTCCTTTGACTTCATGCTTGGTTTGTGCTCTGACATGAACTGTCAACTGTGGGACCTTATATAGGCAGGTGTGTGCCTTTCCAAATCATGTCCAATCAACTGAATTTACCACAGGTGGACTCCAATGAAGCTGCAGAAACATCTCAAGGATGATCAGGGGAAACAGGATGCACCTGAGTTCAATTTTGAGCTTCATGGCAAAGGCTGTGAATACTTATGTACGTGTGCTTTCTCAGTTTTTTTATTTTTAATAAATTTGCAAAAATCTCAAGTAAACTTTTTTCACGTTGTCATTATGGGGTGTTGTGTGTAGAATTCTGAGGAAAAAAATGAATTGAATCCATTTTGGAATAAGGCTGTAACATAACAAAATGTGGAAAAAGTGATGTGCTGTGAATAATTTCTGGATGCACTGTATGTAAGTACTGTGCCACAGGATGTGCTAATTTGATTAATTAACTGGCAGAGTTAAAGGGGCTTTTAAGGATGATCAAAAACCATTGGTTAAATGCAAATGAGAACAATAGCAATGAAGTAACAAAACAAAACTAAAGTCATAATCATAATTCAAACAAAAATTATCACTTCAGAGCTAAAATTCTCCACCGGATATTTTATTTTGTACAACAAAGTTCATACAGTCCTAAAGATAATAGTAGAGCATAAACCAAAATGCAACATATATGAGTCATACACAGCATATTCAGTAAATGTATTCAGTCGTTTTTAGATCATTAGAACAATCTAGACTTGTACTTAATGCACAAATTTTGCTATATATTTGTGACGATTTGTGCGTTTAAAGCAACTAATGTAACACACTTTTTTGGTAGGAGCTAATTATTGTTGATACAGCTTAAATATCTCTGGCTATGCAAGAAAGGTCTTGCAAGCTCTTCAGTAACCTGTGTTGAAGTTCCCAGTTCTTTTGTAGGGGTGTTTAATCCCATGCTGGATTAGGCACCATCTGATGGATTGTATTCTTTTGTTAAGAATATAACAATAATATAGCACTTTTTTACACCTCAGCTGCTCTTTTGGTATATTTGTTTTCCTTTTGTTTCTTTTTAGGGCTCCTTAATCATGACAAATACACCCATATTTCTAAACATACAAACATGAATAGATTTCTTCATTTTAATACTTCTAATGCTTGAAAGTGAGGAAAGATAAAATAAGATAAGATCAGCTGTTAACAGAAGAAAAGGAAACTTCTAGGCACCTACAGTCTTTGAGAAAGTAAAGGTCAAAATCTACTGGACCTAATTTAAATGAAAACATAAAACATCACTTAAATAATTTGTCTCTTGCATTTTGAGTATAAAATGATAACTTTCACCCAATTTTGACATTTACGCATTTTCTACTAAGTACACAACTCAGAGAATGTCATTCAGGAATTTATGTAAACAATTGTGATATAACTCCATGTTGTAGATGGTATTAGGATGATGTTCACTATTGAAAGGATTGATATATTAAAGGAAGAAGACCTGAAGTTCTTTTCATATAACCAAGCATATATGTGTTTTATTAAGGTTTCAATTTTGAAATGTTTATAAGGAGGAATGCTGAATGAGATACTGGGACAGCTTAACTATTAGTTAAACAAAAGTTCTTGATAAACTGAATGTTCTCCTCTCATTTGTTCTATGTTTATGTTCTTTTTGTAGAACACTGGAAGGGACAGACTCTTAAATATAATGTCTAATTTTTATTTTTCTCCTAACAGAAAATTTTTTACTCTAATAGAGGACATTCATCCCTTTAGCTCTGCCTCAGCGTGAGCCAATACCCAAACTACTGTATACAAGTTATGGAAAATATAGAAGTATAGTGACACTAGAAACAGTCTCTGAAATTGAGAGAAAACTAAGGAAGTGAGAGGAAGAGAGCGAGAGAGATCAGTTATCAACCACTCCATGGAGATACCCATCATCGATTAGAAAAATGTCCAAATTTAGTTTGATATAATAATTTATTCTGCAATAAAGGGGGCCATAGGCTACATGTCAGATTGATGATTTGACCATTTTTATTGCTTGCTACACTTGTTTTACACTGATGTGTACAAATATATTTAAGAAGGAACAGAACAAATAAAATTGGTTGAGGGTTTGCAAGTTGGGAAATCCTATTTATTGTCAATGGAAGGTTGGTGAGGAGATGGTGTTACCTTTTGCATTACTGAATGGTACTGAGAAGTTATCCATTCTTCTAGTCAACGCACACCTACTGATTGCTGCTTAGGGTCATTTTGAAGGGAGCCAGATGTGGGAACAGATTGAAAGATTCAAAATGCATTGTATGATTACCTTGGAGCCATAATTAATAAACCCTGTCTTCCAGGTAGATATCCATAGATATCAGAACTGTAAAGGAAGAAGACAGACATGTGACCTCTCTGGTCTTTTCTAGAACCACCTCTTCTGTTCTGGTTATTCGTAGCTTGATAATTACACTCATGACCATGTATATAGTATGCCAAACAGCTTATATAATATGTATATGTATATATATATATATATATATATAAAATCACAAAAATCTTGTTCGATCTTTGTGCACCCAGAAATTGACTTGAGAGTAAACTTTTCAAATATGTACAGAAACGGCTTTGGGCTTTTTCCCCAATTTTGATTTTATATAGTTTAAGCATTTCTTACTGTGTTTTAATGACTTTTAGATACTATGTGGATTTTAAAATCAAAGCTAAAATCCAAGGAGTAACAAAAAATGTTTTTAAATGTAGATCTTACCCTAGGCTACACGGCATCATAATTAAGTTCACATCACAACTTTGGCTTTTCAGAGCATGCTCTATTTTGCCTGGCTAGTTATTCAAATCAGCACTTCATTTGGTAATTCATTTATCTCATTACTTTTGTTCACTTCTCCCACGTTAGGCTCATATGACCATGTGTCTCTTCTGTGTCTAAGACCAAGTGAGCCCAGAGTCCAAACAGGCTTAATGTTCCATTCCTTTCAATGAGTTTAAGAACAACTTGAAGGCATTTTTAGGAAGTAATGTGGTTTCATTGTGATTTCCCCTCTTTACCTCATTAACTGTCTAATTATGAAGCATATTGAAACCTGCATTGACTAAAATGATGCATTTTTTTATATACAAGCAATAACATTTTATAATTACTATTTTTCATTTAAGTAGACCTGCATTAAACAGAACATATTTTTCAAAGTCATGCATATTCATTAATAATTCTATATTTTCTTTCTTATTTCAGCCCAAGAATAATGTGTCAATACCAACACATCTTGTTTATATTAAGAGAGCCAAAATTGAACTCCGTAGCTGCTTAATACAAGAAGAAGGTAGATCTCCTTTCAGACCTTTGCTCTGTAAAATATTTAATGATGTGTATTCTTTTTCATAGTATCATTTTTGTACTCTCAGCTAAAAGCTTCTTCATTAATCATAGCCTTGGAAAAAGATTCTAACCCGCTATTGTCACACAGTGCTTCATTATGTTATTGCTGCTCCTCTGTACTTTAAAGTGCACATCTATCCATCTTTCATAACTTAAAAGAAGGCTACTTGTTTACCCCTTTCTCTGACCCTCTAAGGGATCAACAACAAGCTGTGGCAGCCCTTGTAATTGCACTATGGGATTCCAGCCTTCTGTTCTTTAAAATAGTTATTAGGTTGAACCCAATTTATTTTTTGACATTCAACAAAAGAAGTTAATGGTTTGCCAGCAAAAATTGTTCCTTTTAGAGTTTTCCAAAACTGTCTGACCTGGGCTCACAGTTGACAAGGCTACACATTTGAGCAGCAGCAGAAAAGACTTGCTTTTCGGATTAATCCTTCTGCAGGGGGATGTTTTATAAGGATTATCAAACACCAGCTGCAGGATTAGGGCTTCTGTTTGCGGCCTATATCGTAAACATGCTCTTGGCTAGATCTGCTTCTATCATCTCTGCATCTACCGTCAGTGCTGTTTTGTATTTTATTCAGCTTCAACTTAACTCACAGAGGAGGCTTTTCAAGGGCCTTTCAGATCTCAAAGAGAGAAAATGCAGCACATGGATAACCAATTATCATTGCTGCTGTCCCATATTTTGCTCAGCTTGGATGCTGAGTTTGCAACATTATTATTTAAAACTGTCTTAATTGCTCTTTGAAGATGACATATAAGAATACACAGAAAACAAAGGTTTCTCACATTAGATGCATCAGCAGTTATTTGATGAGGTCTAACAACTTGATTTGAGATGATAAATGTTAAAATCTCCATCTGATCTTTACAGCACAAACAACCAAGAAGCATCACTAGTTTTAAAATCTACAAGTACAGTGTAACTTGTATTCTTGATTGTAACAAAGAAAATTAACTTTTCATTTTTGCTTATTCTTATATTTTGTAACAGACTGCTATATCCAGTAACAAAACAATAGCACACAATGAGCATTTCTCTAGAAAAACACAAATGGTGCTTTGTACTGCGTTACAGAGTAGAGCAAGTGTCTGGAAAAATCAGCCTCTGTTTGGTGTGTGGTAACATCACAATCCTAGTGTACTGATGATCAAGCCAAATGGAGGCCATTTGGCTTGATCATCAGTACACTAGGATTGTGATGTTACCACACATTTCCAGGCAATGCACAACATCATAAGTAAGTCAGGCAACATAAGAAAAAAGATTCACCACTTTTGCCATTGAAACCCAAGGTTCCCAGTGTTTCTCTTGTGACTTTTCTAGACTGGAGTGTTAGCACAGCAAAGCAGAATTGGCACCTAGCGTAGGAAGAGAAATAAAATAAACATGCATCAGTAACTGTTCATAATAAGTTTCATGAATTAATTATTTAGCAAATAACTAACAAATAAAGTTGCAATATTAAAAGCTAATCAGCAGCTCTAATCAGGGTAATTCAGAATTAAAATGAAGAGAATCAACATAAGCATGGTCCATTCACTTATCCATTTGCTGTACCCACTTGATTCAACTTCAGGACTAAGTGAAGTCAGAGATTATCCAGGAAGCACTGAACTCAGGGCAGGAACCAGTCATGCACATCCAGAACAAGCTTGGGTTGCTACTTGAAGAGGTGTTGGTGAGCCCATCAGGGGGTGTTTATCCTGTGGTCTATGTGTGAGTCCCAATGCCACTGAGTGGTGATGGGGATATGGTACTGTAAAAATTGGCACCATCTCTTGGATGAAATGTAGAATCAAGGTTCTGTCTCTCTGTGGTCATTATATATCTCTGGGCATCTTTCAAAAAGATTAGGGTGCTTCCTTGTCCATTTTGGCCCCCTAAACATCCCCTTTCCCTTATTTGCCATCTCTCTCATCCTTTCACCACCTAATTACTAATGTGTGATGAGTGTGCTGGTGCAAGAATGGCTGCCGCCACATCATCCAGGTGGATGCTACACATTGGTGGAGGGTTGCACTGATTCCCTACTGCCCATGTAAAGTACTTTGAGTAGGTTAGAAAAGCGCTATATGAACAGCGAATCAGCGGTTATAATCAGGGTATGCTACACTAAAATAAGAAATCTCCAGACAGGGGAAACCATCAGGGGAAGCTTACTTTGTGGTTTGTGTGTGGATACCAATGCCCCCATATTGTGAGGTGGGCAAAGTACTATAAAAATTGGTCCCGTCCTTCGGATGAGATGTAAAAGCAAGGTTACAATTAGCTTAGAAAAGCGCTACGTAGAGGGCAGTTTAGAAACAATAATCAATTAAACATGCTCATCTTTGAAATATGGCACTTAATCCCTATATGAAAATAGTGAGAATAGCCAAAATTTGACACAAACAAACAAATAATTCTGATTTACAGATTACCTTTTTTGTTAAATAGCACCTACTTTTACAAATGCAGTAGTTTAGTACAGTTGTATGCCTTATGTGTTATAGTCTCATTTTATTCACTCAGTGAGTTAGAGCTGGAGACCAAAAAATATCTTTCTGAATTTCACTTCAGCACTTTATCCATTAAGCCATACAATACAGCCCAGGGCTTGAAAATACAAATAGAAATTAAACCAAGGCAAGCATTTACAAAGACACTCCAGGATCAACATTATTTAGATTAAATTTCTTGTCCATGGTTCCTCTAGCTCTAGCCATCTTTATATAATGTACATCATCATTCATGTTAACACACAAATTAGTATTATGTAACAAAAAAAAATCTCTGCCAGTAAAGAATGTTTTTGTTGGTGAATTAAGTTTAGGGTCTGATATTGCTAGACAACTATAGCCAAAAGTGATATATGAAGTAAAGATGGTATGCACATCTTGTTAAGCCAAAAGTTAATTTCTCATAATCACATAAACATTTTGCAGAAATTATTAAATTCTTTGTTTTCTTGCCCCTGTTAAAATAATACAGAACTATTAAAGTGAAAGTGATTCGTGCTGGTTTCATTTTGCGCCAGTCAGTTTTTAAAATCTCCCTAAGGAATGTACAGTAACAGAAAAACAGCCAGGTCTGCAGCAGCTCCAACAGACCTATTAGCAAGTGTCCACCTGAACCTAGCATAGGCATAAGCACATAATTAAATGTCATTCTTTAATATGCAATACTGGAGCATTCGGCAAACAATAACAGTGGGAAAAGCAATAAAATAAGTGAAAAGCCTAGGCAGCTCAAAATGAATTGACAAGACTGGGCATCGAAGACACATCACCATTTATTAAACAAAATTAATGCTGTTAAAAATAAAGTCTTTTTCATAAATATGCTGTGGATTTACAAACAGAAACAAAACAGTCCAGGAGTGTAAAGTAATTAGATAAAATAAAGAATTCTCCTGCTGCAGTTGGGCTGCAATTACCTATCCACATTTTACAGCCATTAAACCCCTGTATTTTTATGTTGCTTAAAGTATTTTGTTCAATCAGAGATTGTCTAATCCAATTTGTACCCGCTGTTTGTCTTGATAGTATTTTTTTTTTCATTCCATGACTCTGATCTGGTAAATTGAAACACAATGTAATGTTATTGGTCTACAGATTAATTTTAGTTTTGTATTAAATGTGACATACTCTAGGGGCCTAATAGCATTATTTCAATGAAAAACTCACCACAGAACAATTCGATACAGGTAGGTGAATTTTTTCAAGGTAATCAAGACTTATAAATGTCAAAAACCTTTTTTTCATTTTACTGTAACTGTGATCTTCAGTCTAGTTGTCTAAACAGTATATGTTTTCAATAAAACCAATGATTATATTGAGTCATTTGAAAACTCACAATTCTTGTCTTACTCTTACCTATTTGCAGAATTCATCTCTAAATGTCTTGAAATAATGGAATATCCCTTGAACTACTTTACTTAAGTGTATTTAAATGTGACTAGATAAGTAATTGATAACAAACTGTGTCTTAGGTAGAGTAGGTTGCACACACAATGGCTCCGTTTTGAAGTGCTTAACAGAGTTATTTATGGATGTGTGATTTGAGATGATTGTGCACACCTATGTTCTTAAATATAGTGTACATAGTAACTTCATAAACTGAATATATCTCTTCATACTTCCAGTGAAGTACAGTAGACACACTTCACAAAGTAACCATGTAATCCATGTAGCTTCACACGCCTAGATTTGGGGATTGTCTGTCATTCTTCTCTGCAGAGCCTCTCAAGCTCTTTCAGGTTCAGGGAAGACTGTCAGTGACAGCTATTTTCAGCTGTTGGGTTCAAGTCTAGGATCTGACTGAGCCACTTTAGAACATTCACAAAATTCATCCTGTGTTATCTTTTTTATGCTTAGGGTCGTTGTCCTGTTGAAAAGTGAACTATCATTCCAGTCTGGCACTGCAGAACACTCTACAGTAGATTTTCATTAAGAATATCTCTGTACCTTGTTCCATTCAGCTTTGCCTCAAACAAGACTAGTTATCCAGTCCCTGCTACTGAAAAACAACCCCAGAGCACGATGGTTCCACCTCCACACTTTACCATTGGAATGGTATTGAGTAAGGTGATAAGTTGTGACTGGCCAAACAGATGAATCTTAGTTTCAACAGACGATAGTTTGAGAGTCCATTAGGTGCTATTTTGGAAACACCAAGATGGCACTCATGTGCCACCTGGCCACTCTGCCATAAAGCCCAGATTAGTGGAATATTGTAGTGGTGGTTGACCTTCTAGAAATTTCTTCTGTATCCACACAGGGTTTCTGGGGCTCAGCCAGAGTGGCCATTGAGTTCTTGGTCACAGCTCTTATCAAGTTCCTTCTCCCCGATTGCTCAGTTTGCCAGACAGCCAACACTTTAAAGAGTTATGGTTGTACCAAACTTATTCCATTTAAGAATTATGGAGGGAAGCTTCAATTGCAGAACTATTTTTAGAACTTCCCCAAATCTGTGCCTTGAAAAAATCCTGTCTCTGAGCTATGCAGGCAATTCCTTTGACTTCATGGCATGGTTTTTGCTTGGATAGATCTATCTGTCAATGTTTCCCTCTACTGTTTCTGACACTTGCAAACTGCGGACCAGATATCTCAAAGAAATAATTTGCTATAAAAAGTAATTTTCTAGACAATGGCACACACCTACAGTGCAACAAAATCAAACACAATGGAGTATTTGTTTGGATTACATTCTATGTAAAAACCTCATAATAAAAGAGAATCTCTGATGCCATGATGTATAGCACCACTCTCAGTGATTACTCTTGTGTGTTGTCTGGCAAATACTCATCTGTTAGAAACCTTCAGTTTTTACTAATTGTGGCTTTATTTTCTCAAAATAACCATTTTTTATATTAACCTTTTTATATTTTCATCCTCCTTTGGTATATTAATCTGCTGGATTTTTCTGACTGCAATTACTATGTCTAATGTTCTCCTTCTAATTAACTTTAACTCTGTGTCTTAATAGGTCTTCCTCCCTGTTTTCCATCCCCTACCCCTTAGCCACCATATCCCAAAGACTGCCAAGTTAGTTGAACTGGTGCCTCTAAGTTGATGAATGTATGTATGAAATTGTCTGACATTTAACTGGCTTTCCTTCCAGGATGAGTTATTTGCTTTGGCATGCTGCAAGTGATATTTATTGTGACTCTCCATAATTCAGTAAATGAATGCCTGTACACACTGACAATTTTGATTAGCTATAGTACTATTTCCTTTATAAACTACTTTGTAGTGTTTCTGACTATGAAGTTTACCATTTAAAAGCTGACTAACATTTAATACCAGAGTGTGGTTGAAAGTATTGTGAGATTTCATAGCAGCCATATTTGTGCATTTCCTCCCTTTAAGAGGAGTCTTACTTTTATATCCTGGAGCATAAAATGAAGTTGGAGGGGAATGTAAAGGACGGGGTGGAGATATCCCCGCAACTGTTGTCTAATGCAGAGTGTCTTTTTGAACGAATAAGACAAAGACCAGGAGAGCGGATAAAGATAGGAGTATATTAACTATTTCAGACAGAAAATTAATAGAGAAGTAAGCTGACTGTGATATACCTGCCATGTACAGGTTTGTTACTGAGTTTTGTTCTGAAAGTTGTAAAGATTTGAAATACAAACACTGTTAAAAAGTGGATGATGATGGGATTACAGGAGTGTATTAAGCTATCAAAAGTGTAGTAAGATGTTTGGCAAGGCATAACTTATTAAACATGCATGTAAGAAAGTGTCTAAGACATGCAATTCACCAGATATTAACACTTGAGATATAGATCCTTCCAGATTAACTATATTTACAAATAGTGAATGCCCCAGCACAGCTTCCCATTTCAGAAAAAATAATCAATGCTCTTTTAAAGGATGTTACAGTAGTTCTGCAGAAAACAAACAGTCTATAGTAGATCATTTTTTTACACTGTTGGAGTTTTTGTTGCTGAGAGGTATAAGGATTGTAGTTTACATTAAAAGATTAACATCTTTTTTGAAGAATTGTTAGACAGTTAAGGTGAATACCTAAAGTATACAAAACCAGTTGGGAACAATGAATGAAAAGTCACCTGGCTAGCAGATTCAAAAGGATGATGGCTATCTTACAGAAAAAATAATACATTAGTTACAGTACAATATGTGCAAAGAAAAAATCTATGACAGTCAAAAAGTGTCTTTTACAGATAAATGGGACTGTGCTGGACTCCAACAGAACATATGGTCTCAGAGTCGGCACCTGAGAAGCATTCTTTTCTAAAACAAATGTAAAATAAGGAAAACATTATAAACATTATAAACCCAGTGATGGGATGACACATTATCCAGAGCTGGTCCAGTCCTTGCCGTTCTTCTCAATGCTACGGAGATGGGCTTGGAGTCCCCAGGAATGGTATTCATTTAAATGAGCTCAGGAAAAAAGATGAAATAAAAAACATCAGTATTTTTTTTTATTGGTTTCCAGTGCAGTATTTGGTAAGGAAAGCCAGACATGTATCTACTTAAGGTGTCTGATCTATCGATAATATTCTTGTAGTGACAAACTGCTTATGTTTCTATTTGTAAGTTTAGTGAAATTAGGTCAATATAAATGAAAATATATTTAGATCTTGACTATGAAACATAGCTATTAATAGAACAAAGGAAAAGGGAATTAGATTTAGTAGTAATGTTTGAACTGTAACACATACAATTGTTATCTTTGATTTTCAAAAAATATTGTGCAAATTCTTGCTAATTATGTATTGAATTTAGACAGTTGAAACACAAGAGATTTCAAATATAAGGTTTGTTTTTGTAGTTTTAGCACCTTAACAAGGTTTATTTACATTTTAACACAACGCCATTTTGTCTTTTCTCACCAGTGCCACTATTTTGTGGATCATACTGCCATGATGCATCCTCTGGTAGTTGGGGGCATATTCACAGAGGTTGTGACCCTGATTTTGTAATGTCTGGAGTTTAAAGGATGGCACAAACAGCCATGTTAGCCAGGGTAACCTTGAATCATTGTGTAAAACACCGTTTTTTTTTTTTTTTTTTATCTTTCCTGGACAACAAATCCTTACTCTGTTTTTATTGACGTTTTAAATGCATTTTGATTTTGACAAAAAAAAAGTTATTTTCCTGATTTCTAGTCTCCTAGGTTCTGACATCTGTTTGTTTATACCCCAGTTTGTTTGAAAGATAGTATTGGCTTTTGTTTCTATCCTTAGCTTTCTTTTTGACTTTATGTTTTTCCTGGTCATTACATAAAAATGTATTGTAAATTGTAATAAAAAAACATTAAAGAGTTGAAGGCAGGAAACGGTTTGGGGATGACCACCCCGTATACTGAAAAAAGAAGGTTGAAAATAGAACAGAATTCAAAATGGAACTGGTTAACAGTTAGGTTCTTGGGTATATATATTGCACGAGCAGAAAGAGGTGGAGTTTCAGGAGGCTGGAAGAGGAAGTAATGTATGTAGGGAGAGTTCTGGACCAGATAGGACGTACTTATATGGTACCAAAGTGATGTCATCAGAAGGAGGAAAAGAGTTGGTGCTACTGGGAGGTACAGTCTTCAGTTGGTCTGCAGAGGAACAAAAGGTGAGAGTATTAGAAGACAGCACCAACCCCTGGTCTGGCTGAGAAATGACACTATACAGGCCTGTACACTGTCTCCAATGCGCATGCGTGTGACATAACCTTCCTCATGTTTTCAAACATCTACTAATTAGAAATATAGATTCACAAACCATAATTAGATGAAACAAGAATTTGTTCCTAAATATTTTTATGTTGATTTTTTCAATGGAAGTCTCTTGACAGATATTTTCATTAAATATGTTAATATTTAGATGCTGTTAATGTGAGTAGTTACCCTCTTTTCGATAATATCTGTTTTATGATGTCACAAACATGGCAGAAGGAGTTGCGGCCTCCAGAACACACCATAAAAGCAGGCTAGGATGTTCTTTGGTCTGCCCAAAGAGGCTTACTCCAGATACAACTAGTCCTCAATTGTTAGTTCCAGGCTTCAGCCTAGCAGGTCTCAAAATTCAGGAATAACAACAACAACACCAACAACATTTATTTATATAGCACATTTTCATACAAAAAGTAGCTCATGAAGAATAGAAAAATAAAAGACACAGTTAGAAAATAAAAAAAGTCAACATTAATTAACATAGAATAAGAGTAAGGTCCAATGGCCAGGGTGGACAGAAAAAACAAAAAAAAACTCCAGACGGCTGGACAAAAAAATAAAATCTGTAGGGATTCCAGACCATTAGACTGCCTAGTCCCCTCTGGGCATTCTACCTAACATAAATGAAACAGTCCTCTTTGGATGTTGGGTTCTCACGGAAGGACTTGATGATGATGGTCACGTAGACTTCTGGCTTTTAATCCATCCATCATTGTTGGAGCATCATGATGCTTTGAGTAGGTGGTGGTGGCGCAGGCCACCACCACAAAGAAACCGGAAAAAGAAACAGAAGAGAGAGTAGGGGTCAGTACGGATTTTAGAGCCACCATGAATAATTATTATGATGAATTGAACATACAGAGTATTAGGATAAAGTAAAGTGAAGTTATGAAAAGGCCATGTTAAAGTAATGTGTTTTCAGCAGTGTTTTAAAGTGCTCTACTTTATTAGCCTGGTGAATTCCTATTGGCAGGCTATTCCAGATTTTAGGTGCATAGCAGCAGAAGGCCGCCTCACCACTTCTTTAAAGTTTTGTTCTTTGAATTCTAAGGAGATACTCATTTGAGGATCTAAGGTTACGATTTGGAATATAAGGTGTCAGACATTCCGATATATAAGATGGGGCGAGATTATTTAAGGCTTTATAAACCATAAGCAGAATTGCTTAGTCTGTTTAAAAATTATCAAAAGAGTCTCAAAAACTATCAGAAATGCCCAACAAGAAAGAGAAATCATTTAACGTTCTGGCTTATAGCCAAAAAAGCACTATAATGGTTCATTATGAATGTAGATTTATTTTCAACAAAGGACAAATGCAACAAAATTGTTCTTGAGATACCACCTGCAAAATACAAGAAGTAAACTCACGTTTAAAAACCTCTTCTTTCGGATGCTCCCGTTAGGAGTTGCCACATCTTCTTCCATATCTTTCTGTCCTCTGCATCTTGTTCTGTTACACCCATCACCTACATGTCCTCTTTCACCACATCTATAAACCTTCTTTTAGGCCTTTCTCTTTTTCTCTTGCCTGGCAGCTCTATCCTTAGCATCTTTCTCCCAATATACTCAGCATCTCTCATCTGCACATGTCCAAACCAATGCAATCTTGCCTCTCTGACTTTGTCTCCCCACCGTCCAATTTGAGCTGACCCTCTAATGTACTCATTACTAATCCTATCCATCCTTGTCACACCCAATGCAAATCTTAACATCTTTAACTCTGCTACCTCCAGCTCTGTCTCCTTCTTTCTGGTCAGTGCCACTGTCTCCAACCCATATAACATAGCTGGTCTCACTACCGTCCTATAGACTTTCCCTTTCACTCTTGCTGATATCCGTCTGTCACAAATCACTTTGACACTCTTCTCCACCCATTACACCCTGCCTGCACTCTCTTTTTTACCTCTCTTTCACAATCCCCATTACTCTGTACTGTTGATCCCAAGTATTTAAACTTATCCACTTTTGCCAACTCTACTCCTTGCATCCTCAACATTCCACTGACCTCTCATTTACACATATGTATTCTGTCTTGTTTCTACTGACCTTCATTCCTCTCCTCTCTAGAGCATATCTCCACCTCTCCAGGGTCTCCTCAACCTGCTCCCTACTATCGCTACAGATCACAATGTCATCAGCAAACACCATAGTCCACGGGGACTCCTGTCTAATCTCGTAAGAAAGGGCTCAGAGCCGATCCCTGATGTAATCCTACCTCCATCTTGAATGCATCCGTCACTCCTACCGCAGACCACACCATGGTCACACTTTCCTCGTATATATCCTGTACAACTCTTACTTACTTCTCTGCCACTCCCGACTTCCTCAAACAATACCAACACTCCTCTTGAGGCACTCTGTCATATGCTTTCTCTAGGTCCACAAAGACACAATGCAACTCCTTCTGGCTTTCTCTATATTTTTCCATCAACACCCTCAGAGCAAACATCGCATCTGTGGTGCTCTTTCTTGGCATGGAACCATACTGCTGCTCACTAATCATCATCTCACTTCTTAACCTAGCTTCCACTACTCTTTCCCATAACTTCATGCTGTGGCTCATCAATTTTATCCTCCTGTAGTTACTACAGTCCTGCACATCCCCCTTATTCTTAAATATCAGCACCAGTACACTTTTTTTCCACTCCTCAGGCATCCTCTCACTTTCCAAGATTCCATTAAACAATCTGGTTAAAAACTCCACTGCCTTCTTTCCTAAACACCTCCATGCTTCCACAGGTATATCATCTGGACCAGCAGCTTTTCCATTCTTCATCCTCTTCATAGCTGTCCTTACTTCCTCCTTGCTAATCCGTTGCACTTCCTAATTCACTATCTCCACATCATCCAACCTCTTCTCTCTCTCGTTCTCTTCATTCATCAGCCTCTCAAAGTACTCTTTCCATCTGCTCAACACATTCTCCTCGCTTGTGAGTATGTTTCCATCTTTATCCTTTATTACCCTAACCTGCTGCACATCTTTCCCAGCTCAGTCCCACTGTCTAGCTAATCGATGCAGGTCCTTTTCTCCCTCCTTAACCTTCACCACCTCTCTCTTCACCTTAAGCCTTATCTCCTTATACTCTTGTCTACTCTCTGCATCTCTCTGGCAATCCCACTTCTTCTTTGCCATCCTCTTCCTCTGTATACTCTCCTGTACTTCCCCATTCCACCAACAGGTTCCCTTTTCCTCGTTCCACTGTCCAGATGTCACGCCAAGCACCCTTCTTGCTGTTACCCTTACTACATCTGCTGTAGTTTCCCAACTGTCTGGCAATTCTTCACTACCACTCAGTTCCTGTCTCACCTTCTCCCTAAACTCAACATTGCAGTCTTCCTTTTTCAATTTCCACCATTTGATCCTTGGCTCCGCCCTCACTCTCTTCCTCTTCTTGATCTTCAACGTCATCATACAAACCACCATGCTATGCTGCTTAACTACACTTTCCCCTGCCACCACTTTGCAGTCTTCAATCTTCTTTAGATTGACTCTTCTGCATAGGATGTAATCTACCTGTGTACATCTTCCTCCACTCTTGTAGTAACCCTATGTTCCTCCCTCCTCTTAAAATACATATTGACCACTGCCATGTCCATTCTTTTCACAAAATCCACTATCCTCTGATCTTCTTCATTCCTCTCCTTGACACAAAACCTACCCATTACCTCTTCATCTCCTCTGTTTCCTTCACCAACATATCCATTGAATCTGCTCCAATCACCACTTTCTGTCCCTTGGGTACACTGTTCATCACTTCATCCAACTCACTCCAAAAATCTTCTTTCTTATCCATTGCACACCCAATTTGCGGGGCATATGCACTAACAACATTCATCATCACACCTCCAATTTCCAGCTTCACAATCATTACACTGTCTGACACTCTTTTCACCTCCAAAACACACTTGACATACTGTTTCTTCAGAATAACCCCTACTCCATTTCTCCTCCTATGCACACCATGATAGAACAATTTGAATACACCTCTGATTCAACTGGCCTTACTCCCCTTCCATTTAGTCTCTTACAGTATATGTACAATATATCAACCTTCCTTTTCTCCATCATATCTGCTAACTCTCTCTCCTTACCAGTCATACTGCAAGAATTCAAAGTTCCTACTCTCAGTTCTACTCTCTTTACCTGCCTCCTCTCCTCCTGCCTCCAGACACATCTCTCCCCTCTTGTTCTCCTTCTTCTTCGGCCAACAGTAGCCCAATTTCTGCCAGCACCCTGTTGGCTAACAGTACTGGTGGTGATCGTTATTAACAAGGGGCTCGACCGATCCGGTATGGAAATTTGTATTGTTGTACGCATATTCCATCCATCCATTATCAAACCCGCTATATCCTAACTACAGGGTCATGGGGGTCTGCTGGAGCCAATCCCAGCCAACACAGGGTGCAAGGCAGGAAACAAACCCTGGGCAGGTCGCCAGCCCACCGCAGGGCGCACACACACACACACACACACCCACACACCAAGCACACACTAGGGACAATTTAGAATCACCAATGCACCTTGTCCGCATATTGATTTGGCAAAATTTTACACCGGATGCCCTTCCTAACTAACCCTCCCCATTTATCCGGGCTTGGGAATGGCATGAAGAAACACACTGGTTTTTGCATCCCCTATGGCTAGGTTAAACTCACGTTTAAAAACAAACTGCCTTATTAAAGAAAGAAAAACACAGCCAACACAAAAAACATGGAAAATAACTCAAATTTAACAAACACAACAAGAAAACATAAAATGCATATTGTTAAGTTGGGTCTGCTGAGCATACCTGAAAGATGGGTGAGCAGGGCGAGATGAGAAAAGGAGAGAGATGCACTGGGCAAATAAAACAAAAAGCAGTTCTAATTTTGGATATATCCTTGGCTTTTGGGAATATTTATTGAGTTTATTAATTGGGATATTTTTTCTTCCTGATTAGCACTAGATTTTATGATCTTATTTATTCTGAATACTTATTTATGATGAACTGCAATGTGCTTTGACTGAACACTTTGTCATTGAATAAAATGGCACAATACGTTTCTCCACCAACCTTGTTGCTTGTTTATGTGTCCTCATTGCCCTAGCCATTTTGGTCATGACTATTGATATCCTGGTTGATGAAGGTTATGCCAGCTATGGGCATGTGGCCATCACACCCAGGAAGTCTAAAAATACAGAATGTTAGAGCCCATGCAAACAAAGAAAGAACATGTCAACATCCATGAAAAATAAAATGTGTTGTCCATGTCAAAATAACAATAAAAATATAAACAAATGAAAATAAAAATGAATTACTTGTAGAAATAAAACCGAATCCAATAAATGAATGAATTTCTGACAATAATGTGGGCATTGCAATTGGGCAGTACATAAAATAAAACACACAGCTTGTCAGTAGTTAAAATTACAGAAAGCAGCATATCACAGCTAAATGACATCAAAAGGATAAAGTAACATCTCAGCTGGCATAAAAAAATAGTCTGTAGGCTGAGTTGCCTAGAATTTGAGCAGTGATAGGGCCACTAAAAGTAAGCAGTACATAGTGCTATGATTTCTAATAGGTCCTAATACTAGCCTAAAGGAGGTAATGATGGAGGATTCAAAGTGGAGATGGTGAGGGCTTTTTTTACTTGACATGACACATAGTCATAAATGAGTACTCACCTATTCAGCCATTTCTTAAAGACCATCATATATCTACCATGCTGGAAAAACACAAAGAAAGCAAAACATAAAGATGTACAAAAAACTCTCTTAATATATTGGAAATGTGTATACCTCATGTCAAGCCAGTCTCTGAGTTGTTATATTGATAAAGGGAGGAGTTTAGCTGCCTGAATATCTATTATAATTTAATAGTGAGATTAGAACAAATGTCATGAATCTCAGTTTGGTACATGGGTGCATCACTTTTCCCTATTTTTCATGTCCTGCATGCACTCTTTTGTAGTGTTTTTATTTTCTTTAATATTATGAAAGTGACATCAATACACCACCATTTTGTTTGGACTTGTTTTGGAGATGCATGGTCACTGACATATTGTATGTGAAACTACCTTTGTTGCTAGTAACACATTATCTGATCTGTAATGTTATCACCTTGCTCCCAAAAAAGATGGTTGTGCAAATGTCCCTGTGTCCTAATTTAGAGGTTTTCTTGCTTAAACTTTTTGTAACAACAGCTAAGGGTGAACAATGTTTCCTGTTATGTTTTGTTTTCTGTCTCCTTGTTTTGGTTTATTGATTCATTGACTGCTGTTCTGTATTTTTGAGTTTTTGACTATTCCTGAACATGTCTGTACGCTATACTGTCTTTTTGTCATTTTTTTAGGTTACAGGAAGTTAAAAGGCACTTGCAAAAAGTTTTAGCATTTGGACACACTTGTCTGTTTCTTTGAGAATATGTGTAATTTGCACTTTTACTTGTTTACTTGAGTCTTCTACTACTCTTCTACTAGTGCTCTGGCACTTTTCTTGTCTCTGATTTTTCCCTTTCAAATTTTCCATCTTTTTATCTTGTTATATTTACACCATGGAATTCTGAGTTCTTAGTTATAAAATACACGTAAATACACAAAAGAAAGTGCGAAGTAGCACTGAACTAACTTTGGTACCTGAGGCAAAGCAAGCTTCTACAAACCCAGGAGAAGAACAGTTCAGGAATCCACAATCAGCAGGCATAGAAGGCCCACAAGCACTTAAGGAAAAGTTCTGCGAAATTGATGAAATTAGCTTACACTCAAAGGTATCCCTGCTGAAGGCCAATGATGTCTTATAGTAGCGGAAACCTTTTTTTGAAGTTGAAACATCTTCCAATACACAGCATAAAGTTCAGTGTTTTTTTGTCCACACAGTTCATTTTATCTCTGCTAAATGTTGCACAGATTATTTGTTTTTACAGAAGACCATAAGCTAATTTATTTAGCGACTGCTTCTGCACTTTATTCCACCCCAAACTATGCTAGGTACATCTGCTAGAAAAAATATAAATACAGCATTAATTATTATTTGTAATTCATACATGTATCTACAAGTACATAAAACTAAATTTCCAAGGAACCATTTTTAGTAATTTATATGAGAGGACACATTCTTGTATAAATATAAAGGATACTTAGTACATCTGTAACATTACACATCTACATAAAATAATGAAAAACATCAATCACTTCATTTACACTATGAATGTTATAACTGGCATTAGGAAATACCAATGTTTTACTAACCATCTTAAGCATGTAAAACAACTTCCCGTTAAACGCTACCTAATTATATATAGTATTACAAGGTGAAGAAAGCTGCTTTGATAAAAGGCAACCAGATTAAGAGATGTATAATTGGGCAACTGTGCAGTGCAGGATGAACGGTGTAATAGATTCACCTTTAATAGAAAGTTATTTTATTGGACTTGGATAGATCTTTCCCTTTAGATCTGCGTGGCAGAGAATTATGTAACCATGTATGAACAAATAGCAATCTTTTAAAGTTGCTGTTAATGGTTTTCATTAAACATTAGAATTTCAGCTTGAATGGTTTTATCTCACATTCTGTATCAGTTATTGGTATGTTTTCTGCATTGGAATACAAATCTCTCTGTTTTCTCTTTGTAATACATTAATAGAAATGTATATTTACCACTTATTTGATGCACATTCACACTGCCATTTAGTCCCACACAGTCCACTCCACTTCCTCATGTGTACTCTAGCATCCAAACCAAGGCTTAAAGTTGGGGTTGGCTCTTCACATGCCTATACAGAGCTTAGACATGCATGATCACTTGAAAATAGAATAAACCCTTGGTTTTCATAGGAAGTATTGAATTTACAAAAGAAATGTAAAAATTGTTTTGATTAATACAGAACTGCTCCACGGCAAGGAAACAAAAGTATATAGATGACTTTCTGATGTTGTGTTACATCATTTTATATTGTTTTTGTTTTATTATTGTTTTTCTCATTTTTGAATTATTTTTCAGATTTTATTTAATTTCTGTTGTGTTTATTATTTAATATTTATGTATTATCTCTCTTAATGTTCGTCCATTCCTTGTACATGTACTCTGGGACTTTGGTTGTATTTTACAACTTTTAATGTCATCCCCATTTTTGGCCCAAGCTGGCTGAAGCCTGCAGGTAGTAGCTAGGGACTGGCTGCCTAGGGATGAGGCTACATTAAGAAATAAAGATCATGCCCTGCTTTATGGTTAATTTTGGAGGCCTAACACCTTTTTGCTACATCTGAGACTCCATTATGCAACTCTTGGGAAGAGGAAGGAGTGATAGAGAGGTAAACCTCAATGCGGGTGGTATGTTAATATTTACACATAATATTTTTGTATATATTATGTAAATAGTTTTGTACTTTGGAAAGGCATAATGATACAGTTGCAAAAAAAAAAAAACTAAATGTAACACTAGCCAGGGTTTCAGATGGAATAAAATACTGTGCAGTTCAAACATTGTCCAGACATCTAGTCTCCTTCTGGTAGCTGTCCAAACAAACTCATTTATTCATTATCCTGTTTCATTCTGTTCAAACCAGGGTTGTGTGCGACAGAGCTTAAATTGTCAGAATAGGGTTTCAAGTCTGTTTATTGTTCAGACTAGTTTAACTTGATTACATTAGACCTATAATGTGTTGCCTGAATATTAGTTTTGTTCATTTGTCACATATAGATACTATATGCCTTTGAGAATTTTAAAGTCCTGGATTTGGACCCCACACAGTCCCTTCTGCTCAATACTAATGTGCTTTATTTTTCTGAGTCTTTTAGAGTATGGCATGTCCTTAAATCCAGGCATGCACTTGGTTACTCTCCCTCTCTTCAGTTTCATGTGCTGCTGTCTTTTTTGTAGCGTAGTGACCAGAACTACACACAATACTCCAGATGCGGTCTCACTAGTACATTATATCATCTGAGTATAACATTCTTTAGTTTTATTTTATCAGTTTTTACTATATAACCTAATATTTTATTTGCCTTTTTAATAGCTTCTGCAAATTTCTTAGATGATGAAAATATTGTGCCAATGTAAAACTCGAAATCTTCCTTTAGGACAATGTCTCTCATCTTATAGGAGGCACAATAACCTGCAAACCATTTAAAATACTTTTTTACTATTCTGATAAAATATCATTCAAAGTTCTGAAAATGCATTTTTATGATTTGCCATTTAATGTTATGGCCTTTGTTAACATTATGTTGAACAAATCCTTCAATATGGGGAGTGCTTTTTAAATACAATCTCTGTAACTAATGCAATTTTATTTCACTTGATGCACAAATACTTCACAGTTTAATTTGTTTCTCATATTGGATTCATAACAGTCATAGTCATCCTTTATCGTATTATCTCAAGAGTGTAGATGTACATTATTCCATGTATGTCTTGAGGGTTTGTTCACCTGACAAATGATTACAAATGTATCTGCCTGTGGTTACATTTTTGTAAATGCTGAATGACATGCAGCTCCTTTAGAGACAAAGAGCTGGATGTGCCTTTCCTAACAGTATAACTGTATTATTGACCAGGCAGTGTGATACATTTTTTAAGCTCTAATATTTATTTCAGAGTCTGACTTTTTCATTAGGAGAAATATTTGAACCTGTGGTTAAAGCACAGGTGGGTGTAAGGCATGTCTGCCAGAGGAATAACTGGGATCTTAGGTCTCTGAACAAATTTAATAAAGAGGATACTTCCAGGCGTGCTTTTTTCTGTTGTTGACATAATAAATTTAATCAACTCCAGGAGCTGAGAAAGCAATGCAGATGATATCCAAGACCACAGGCTATCTTGGCAGCTGACAAATGTTTTCACTGAAAACTAAAAATATCATGCTGCTTAGACAGATCAAAATTTGAAGCTCACTGTACTATATTTTATTTATTTACATTTATTATTTTATGATATGTCATATTTCATTAAAGTCTTTAAACCTCCCAGTCTGTTTTACTGATTGTCTTTTGTATCAGCTTACGCCGTCTTAAAAATGAAATTTCCTGATGTACAAGTTGCATGTTTATACATTCCCATCCTAAACACCTAGCTCTAATTCAGAGATGAATTCCTCGAGATGGACACCAGCAAACCAGACATTCGTCTCAAGACACCTACTGACCTGAGCCACAGCTGGAGGTGGTTCTGAAGGTCACACATCCCCATCAGGCTTACATAAGATGCCACCTTGGCAAGAAAGTAAGTTTTCAATTTGATCCGGAGATTGGATAGAGGAAAGTTGTCTGATCACATTCAAACTCACTAGTGCACTATACTTTCAAGGCAAGACTGAAGCTTTGCAATCAGCTTCTCAGACTTAAAAACCTGTTAAACTATATAAAGATCAGAAGAAATCAAATCATTGTGCATTTCTTTAAGTGTGGCTGTGAGATAAAGGTTGAAAAAATGTGAATATATGCTTGTAATATGGCCAGAAAACTAATGACAGGTTAATAATATGATGAAGCTGGAGACAAAACAATCATTGGTTAAATAACCAGGAAATTAAAATTGATTAAAGTACGTCTGACAAGATAGTTTTAACTTAATAAATAACATAAGGCCAGTAAGGAGAAATAACCTTAAACTTGTCTTCATTAGAACATTATAAAAATTGATGAGAAAAATCTATCCAGCTCTACAAAACCTGACAATCCTATTCCAATAATTTCTCCAAAATAATAACAAGTTGAGTTTTGAAGGTCCCTAATGACCTACAGCCCCTGCACTTCAGAACAGGTAATCAACCTACATCAAAGCATGTTCAGGTCTGGCCAGTACTTGGATGGAAGACCAACAATGTCAAGTTTGAGTAGGTGTTGGTGAGGCCATCAAGGAGCACCTACCCTTTGGTCTGTCTGTGGATCCCAATACCCCAGTGCAGTAACAGGAACACAATGTTAGAGAAAAATGGTGCCATCCTTTGCATTAAATGTCTAGGTCTTGACTCTCAGTGGTCATAAAATATCCCTGGGCACCTTTCACAACAAAGTACAGTGTACCACGATATTCTGGCTAAATTTTACATCACAGCCTTGTCCATTCAGACCCCTTAATCGTCATTTATCCTTTATCCTTTATCGGTTAACCATCTCTCTCATCCCTTCACCACCTAACAGCTAATGTGTGGTGAGAGTACTGTTGCAATAATGGTTGCTGTCAAAACATCAAGGTGGATGCTGCATGCTGGTGGCAGTCAATGTGGTTCCCTACTGCCAATGTAAAGCACTTTGAGTCTAAGCACTAGAAAAGCGCTATAAAGCGCTATAAATTAAGTATTATTTTTATCGTAACTCGTTGAATGTTTCCTCATAACATTAGTTGCTTTTCTCTGGACTTTCTGGGGCACTGCTATGGTTTTCTGTAGCAGGGAGATCATAATTACACACAGTACTCAAGGTGAGACCTAACCAGTGCATTAAACAGCTTAAGCAAAACCTTCTTTGACTTGTACTCTCCATATTGTGCTATACAACCTAATATTATGTTAGCCTTCTTAATGGCTTCTGCATAATGTATGGATCTTGATAGTGATGAATCCACTGTGAATCCTAGATCATTCTGATAAGGCTTATTTTTAATTTTCAGATCTCCGATTGTGTGTTCAAATCTTACATTTTATTTCCTACCTGTAATACCTTACATTTACTTTCATTAAATTTCATTGGCTATAAATCTCGTCAAGTCTATATTCTGTTTGAGTCCCTCTGTAATGATGTGGATGATTCTTCGTCAGATTATCTGCCATTCAATCTAGTTTGGTAACATATGCAAACTTAACCAGCTTGTAATTTATATATATACTAGCAAAATACCCACGCTTCGCAGTGAAGAAGTAGTGTGTTAAAGAAGTAATGAAAAAGAAAAGGAAACATTTTGAAAATAATGTAACATGATTGGCAATGTAATTGTTTTGTCACTGTTATGAGTGTTGCTGTCATATATTATATACAGTATATCATATATTATATATATATATTTACACATACACATACATACATACACATACACAATATATCTATATCTATATCTATCTATATATATCTATATATATACAGTGGGTACGGAAAGTATTCAGACCCTCTTCAATTTTTCACTCTTTGTTATATTGCAGCCATTTGCTAAAATCATTTAAATTAATTTTTTCCCTCATTAATGTACACACAGCACCCCATATTGACAGACAAAAAAAGAATTTTTGAAATTGTTGCAGATTTATTAAAAAAGAAAAACTGAAATATCACAGAATTTTTAGGAAAATTGCAACATTTTACTCACCAAAAATTCAGATCATTTGTAAACAAAATCCATCCTCCTCTCTTTCCTCAAAAACAGTTCAATTACTCTGTCGTACGGATTTTCCGTGCGCTTCATGTCCATCAAAACGTCCCTTTCTATCGCCATCGAAGCTAATGCTGAAAGGCGAACCCACCCTATGGTATTTCTGGCATAAGTTTGAATTCGCTTTAGGGCTGAAAATGTCAGCTCGACAGAAGCAGTGTACACGGGAATGCTCACCGCCAAATATACCAATGTGAACAGCTGCCCCATGCTCTCATTCAGATTTTTCTGATGAAGGAAGTCAAGGAGATCAGTGGGAGATTTTCCTAAAAAATCATCCATGGCATACATTACAGTCAGTTCTGTTTTTAGCCAAGACAGATCAAAAAGCACTCCGTGGCTCTTGTGTTAAACTGGAGAAGGCTGCATGCGTGAAATTTTTCTTGTATTCCCGAAACGTCTGGGGCTTGAGGAGCGTGACAAACATCAAGTTTTCGTGGTCTTGAAATTTGGTCTGTGTCTGGCAAATAATATGGTCCAGAATCCTGCCATGGAGTTGGCCGTAGTTCGTGCGATGGTCTTTCACTCGGAGCGTTTGCGGTGCGTTCAGTGGCCTCGTAGAGTTCCTCATATCGCCATCTATCCAATCAATGGGTCTGAATACGGTGACGTTGCCACACGCCTGCTAGAGGGCCCTACTGACACCAACTCAAAATCTGATTGGTTGAAGCAACAGGTTAATCAACATTTATTCTGTGTTAGAGTGCCTACAGAACGGATTGTGAAAGCCTCTCTGCCTGGCAACAAATGATGGCTGAAATGTGATTGGTTAAATGCTTTAATACGAAACTCCGCCTCCCACGGCTATTGAGCTGCAGTCTATTACAGTACAGTATATGGACGAAAATACGTTCCAGTTATGACCATTACGCGTAGAATTTCGAAATGAAACCTGCCCAACTTTTGTAAGCTGTAAGGAATGAGCCTGCCAAATTTCAGCCTTCTACCTACATGGGAAGTTGGAGAATTAGTGATGAGTGAGTGAGTGAGTGAGTCAGTCAGTCAGTCAGTCAGTCAGTCAGTCAGTCAGTCAGTGAGGGCTTTGCCTTTTATTAGTATAATACACTCTCCGGGTGTCCCTGCTTCTCTTCCCCCAAGCACTTCCTGGTATGGCGGAAGTGCTGAGGTCCAGGGTCCCCAAGGCAGGGTTGGGCTTCCATGCCCTCTACCCGTGGCCACCAAAGCAACCAGGGTGGCAGCCCCCACGTGATCCAGGGTGGGCGTAGACCCTCTTCCGGTCCCTCAAGGCGTCCCGGCCGGGTCGTCGCCCCTGGCATCCCTGACAGAGGACACAGACGTTTCTGAGAAGTTTTCTGTAAATATTTAATCATTAGTGGGCATACTGGGGACTTTAGGGCCAAAGGGGGACATTGAACTTCAGTGCTGATCTCATGTGTCTTGTCTGTTCCCAAAGCTCCCCCAAAAGGTTAGAGCAAACTTTAGTAGACATGTGTTGTATTGTCCAGGGGCAACCTACACTGGTTAAAATATGAAGTATGGCATCAAGATTCAGGAAGGCAATCTGGACAAGTGGAGAAACACAGAGACCCCAAATCTGTACCAAGAGCAACTACTGTCTTACTTTGGAGCAAACCAAAACTCTGCTACTGAGACTTCCAGTTCTTCAATTGAGGAGCCTTCGAAGGAGAAGCAAGACAAGCCTAAACCTTACTGCTCATATTGTGAAAATACAGAGCACTTCCTCAGCCAATATCCTACATTCCAACAATTTATTAAAGAGCAGATTATAAACTGGATCAAAAGCAAGAAGTTATTCTGTGATCGTTCAGGCTGCTCAGTGTAATCTGAAAAAACCTTGCAATATACTATATGCAGATAACAACATCTTAATGTCTTGCCCAAAGTGAACAGTCTTCCCCCAAAACAGAGCACCTGTGTACTAAGTTCAGCTACTGAGATGCTTTTTGGTGACAGACCCCACTGATGGCAGTCATGTTTGCATAAAGTAGTAAAGGTAGTGCTATATAATGGTGACAAAGCCCTGGATACCTATGTAGCATTCTTTTCACACGTCCTCTGAGCACATTGTCAGGAATTAACTCGACACATGTGCAAAGTTGAAGTACCAGCAAAACTTTGGGTGGCGTTTGTGTTCAAGTTTTGGTACGTGACGTCAGCATCGTTGTTTACTATCAACATGTGATGGTAAGCAGTATTGCAACTCCAACAGTATTGATCTGATGCTTTGATGTCTGATGAATGGTTCAATACGGTGAATCGAATCTTCAGACTTAAATGCTGACATGTGAAAATATTCATATTGCTTTTCTTCATCTATTTCTCGCATAGGCAATACAAACATTGATGCAATATATTTAAAGGTGTCACATGATGATGCAATATATTTAAAGGTGTCACATACTATCTACTGTGTTTCTGTTGCCATCGTTCTTTTTTTTGTATCTTTGCAACAGCATCAAAATATAAAGAATTTTTATCTTTAACATCTTTCTTCCCACAACTCACAACACAGACACACTGTACGTTGTTTTGTCATTGTGATGATTTCTCACACTGCCAGCAGCATCTGCAGCCACAAGCATTGTGTAGCGTCAAGTATATCCTTGGCCTATAGGAACCAGGCTTTTGCCATAATCGGATTATTCACCTTAACCCATTTATGAGTGTACATTAAATGAACTGATTGTCTCTTGCTATCCCTTGCAAGCTGATTATCCTATAAATGTTGAGATTATAAATATTCACATTTTATAGTACATTATTGTAAAACAGAAGCCAACTCTTTAGTGTAGTAAATTATTTTTTTCATGTTTTAAAATGGCAACAGTTTAGTAAATTTAAAATAATTCAAATTCTTTTTCCCATTATAGAATTATGGAGAGCTGAAGCCTATCGAGGTAGCCTTTGGTATTCATTAGGAATCAGTACTGAATGGGATGTTGACCTATCACATGGCACACTCACACTGATCCCATTTAGAGTGGTCAGTCCACCTGTGGTAAATGCACGTCTTTGAATTATGTGAAGAAGACGGCTGCCATCAAAAAAAGAACATGCAAGAGGGCACATCACCTAGGAACTGAAGCAGTATTGCAAAGAAAAAAAAGTAAGAAAAGTAATTTTGTTTATAACTGTGCCTTTCTTCTCGAATTGTACCAGGTTGCAGATTCTGAATTTGTTGTGAACATGAGTTCAGAGTTATATATTTAAACACGGCACACATACTCACATACACAGAGCAGAACAATACACAGTTGTGAGCCAACCTAAAGTACACCCAGAGAGAAAAATGCAATTGTTGAGAAAATATGTGAACTCTACATAAAGGTGACCTAGCTAGAATTTAAATCTTGATGCCATGCAAACCACTGTGCTGTTGTTGTACCAATTTTATCTTTTATGAATTAAAAAATTACTTATCCTTGGCATTTACCGTGAGCTCTTTAAATGATGCTAAATATTTTTTCAACCTTTGAATATAACATAAATCTGCCAATCCATCCATACATACATCCATCTTTTAACTTATATATCCAGTTTATTGTCTTGGGAAGCCATTTTCTATCCCAGCATTATTGGGCACAACATGGAAATCAACTATAATT
The DNA here is from genome assembly GCA_026402145.1 of Polypterus bichir lapradei. Taxonomy (NCBI): domain Eukaryota; kingdom Metazoa; phylum Chordata; class Cladistia; order Polypteriformes; family Polypteridae; genus Polypterus; species Polypterus bichir. The sequence goes on from JANRMT010062808.1 coordinate 8,438,253, forward strand.
TAGATGCCTGTCCATTGCAGAGAAGAATATAATGATATAATAAAAAATAAAGTTAATTACAACATCAATAAGATCATCGGGATTAACTGAGAACAAAATCTCCAAAAAACGGTTTAAATGATACCAAGAAATGATTTCTTATAAATGAACTGAAAAATATATTTTAATATATAATTTCAGTCACGTCACAGTTTATATCACTAATCTTAGGCTTCTCAAAATTGCACAGCTAAATTCAGGTGTCACCTATCTTTAATGATTGGAATAAAGTTCATAATGCTCAGCTTTGTAGCAGTAAGGCACATTTCTAATCAGCAGTACTGTATGTATCAATGGTGCGGAAACAAATTAGAGTTTCAGTGTAAAAACACCTATTGTAGCAGAATGAATGGTGACACCTGTGTGCAACCCCTTAAGAGGTTTGCTGGCTTCATCTGCATCACTCAAGTGATGTAAACCTGGTGCTGGGTAATTGTTCAGTATATTTAAGTATGCGCGAGTGTGCACAGGGGAAACAGTAAGCAGATGGGGGCTGGGTCTTTGAAAAGAAGCAGAGACTGAGCTGCCAGATCTATCCATCCAAGAAGCTGCTTTAAAATGAGAATGGATAATCCAGCACTAACACAGAACAAAGAAATTGCTTGGCCAATGCAGTAAGTTTTAGCTGGCATGCCAAAGGGAGTTATAATGAGCACATTATATGAGGAACCCTATTGCAGTCTTTATTATATATTAATATACACAAAAAATTAGCATTCACATGCCCACTTAATCAAAATTAACAGTCTTAAGGGCCAGCAGGCCATACCAGCCAGTTCTTTGCTCCATTCCATCAAAGGGGCCACTCAGATATATAAACCCACAATAACTCATATTGAACCAATTTGTTCTATTTATCCAAGAATATCCATCTTTGGGATGTGGAAGGGGACCCAAAGTACTTACAGAATAACTCTTGCAGACACAGAAATAACGTTCAGACTCTGCAAAGGCAAGATTTGAACCCAGGGGTTTGCATCTGTGAGACAACACTGTTAACCACTGTGCGAACATGTGAATTGTTTTTGATGTTTTGTATCCAAAGCACCACTGTAGTGCCATTTCCACTGCAGCAATTAGGACACCATTTAAAAGTAGTAGTATGTGTTTAGTCTGTGGTAGAAAACTGCAGCTAATCCAAATAGGCACAAACAGGGAATCCTCACTATGAAGGCACCACCATGTCTCCAAAATTATGCAAATAAATGGGTATAAGGTATAGTAAATGCTGGTATAGTAGATCTCTGCATTTTTAGATATCTCTTAGGTTTATTACAAAAGAAATATATTAGTGACTGATCGGTTATTACTCAGAATATATCTTATCTCCCTGCTGTTATCATTTTTTGATGTTGCTGACCTTTTCTCTAAGTCTAAGAAGTAACGGGGATATCCTGCTTACCAGCCATATCCTCTCTGGACCTGTGCTGTGATGTGTCAACATAGCTATCACATAACAAAAAAAAAAAACAAAAAACTGTTTTTTATATTATTTGACTTGCATTTTAGTTCACATGATAAAGTATCTCCTTTATATTTTAGCAATATTACAATTCTTTTCTATATCTCAGCTGTCCACTTCAGAGATAAAAAAACAATATTGTTAAGCCTACACAGCATCAATCATAGACTTAATGATGTGTGTAAAGCTGGGAGATCTCTCTATATATAAAGCAGAATTTTGTTTTAGATGATGTTACAGTAAGTGAAAAAACCTTCTAATTTAGAGACAGTGAAAAATTGCAAAAGGAAGCATCCAAGATAAATGAGCAGAGTTCACTGTCCCTGTCTTTCTTTAAATGAAATTTATCATTGGTATTTAATTGCTTATACTTTTCATGCTTGTATGCTTGTACAATAAAGTATTCCCGACTATATTAATACTGCATGTGCACAGACTATACATGTACTATAAGAATATGATACTGTAGTTTATTTTACCTCTCTGTCTTTCTAAAAGATCTAATCACACTATTATTGTTAAATAAGAGAAAATTATAAATACTGATTAAGTATGACATTTTGAATAAATTAAATTCTTTTCAATTATTCTAAAAAAAATAAGTTTAATGAGACAATGAAACCACATTATGAATATGCAATTTGTGCAGTAGGCAATGAAAATAAAAACTTTTTAAACATAAAAATATTTAAAATTACTTTTAGTCAGGTATCCACATACTAAAAATCTATCTGTTCAACAACAGAGAAAGAAACATTGTAGATGATTGAGCATACAGTGAAAAACTATATGTGATGATAATTATATTGTTGAACTTCACCTGACTGCTACCCAAAATCACACATATCGAAGAAAGGCTTATCTCTGTTGGCTGATTTAGCAAATGAAAAGCCAAAAAGTACCAGCATACTACAGTGGTGTGAAAAACTATTTGCCCCCTTCCTGATTTCTTATTCTTTTGCATGTTTGTCACACAAAATGTTTCTGATCATCAAACACATTTAACCATTAGTCAAATATAACACAAGTAAACACAAAATGCAGTTTTTAAATGATGGTTTTTATTATTTAGGGAGAAAAAAAATCCAAACCTACATGGCCCTGTGTGAAAAAGTAATTGCCCCCTGAACCTAATAATTGGTTGGGCCATCCTTAGCAGCAATAACTGCAATCAAGCGTTTGCGATAACTTGCAATGAGTCTTTTACAGCGCTCTGGAGGAATTTTGGCCCACTCATCTTTGCAGAATTGTTGTAATTCAGCTTTATTTGAGGGTTTTCTAGCATGAACTGCCTTTTTAAGGTCATGCCATAGCATCTCAATTGGATTCAGGTCAGGACTTTGACTAGGCCACTCCAAAGTCTTCATTTTGTTTTTCTTCAGCCATTCAGAGGTGGATTTGCTGGTGTGTTTTGGGTCATTGTCCTGTTGCAGCACCCAAGATCGCTTCAGCTTGAGTTGACGAACAGATGGCCGGACATTCTCCTTCAGGATTTTTTGGTAGACAGTAGAATTCATGGTTCCATCTATCACAGCAAGCCTTCCAGGTCCTGAAGCAGCAAAACAACCCCAGACCATCACACTACCACCACCATATTTTACTGTTGGTATGATGTTCTTTTTCTGAAATGCTGTGTTCCTTTTACGCCAGATGTAACGGGACATTTGCCTTCCAAAAAGTTCAACTTTTGTCTCATCAGTCCACAAGGTATTTTCCCAAAAGTCTTGGCAATCATTGAGATGTTTCTTAGCAAAATTGAGACGAGCCCTAATGTTCTTTTTGCTTAACAGTGGTTTGCGTCTTGGAAATCTGCCATGCAGGCCGTTTTTGCCCAGTCTCTTTCTTATGGTGGAGTCATGAACACTGACCTTAATTGAGGCAAGTGAGGCCTGCAGTTCTTTAGACGTTGTCCTGGGGTCTTTTGTGACCTCTCGGATGAGTCGTCTCTGCACTCTTGGGGTAATTTTGGTCGGCCGGCCACTCCTGGGAAGGTTCACCACTGTTCCATGTTTTTGCCATTTGTGGATAATGGCTCTCACTGTGGTTCACTGGAGTCCCAAAGCTTTAGAAATGGCTTTATAACATTTACCAGACTGATAGATCTCAATTACTTCTGTTCTCATTTGTTCCTGAATTCTGCTTTTGGTCTACTTCTCTGTGTCAGGCAGCTCCTATTTAAGTGATTTCTTGATTGAAACAGGTGTGGCAGTAATCAGGCCTGGGGGTGGCTACGGAAATTGAACTCAGGTGTGATACACCACAGTTAGGTTATTTTTTAACAAGGGGGCAATTACTTTTTCACACAGGGCCATGTAGGTTTGGATTTTTTTCTCCCTAAATAATAAAAACCATCATTTAAAAACTGCATTTTGTGTTTACTTGTGTTATATTTGACTAATGGTTACATGTGTTTGATGATCAGAAACATTTTGTGTGACAAACATGCAAAAGAATAAGAAATCAGGAAGGGGGCAAATAGTTTTTCACACCACTGTATATAAAAACAATGACAGCCAATATATTTGTTTAAAAAAATAATATTAAGTATATACAAAATGATGCCCATAAAAACTTACACCTACTTGTGGAAAATTCTATGGCTGACACAGTGACGCACAGAAGAGAATTTCACCTCTCCTTCATACGAGCAATATGTCTTTATGCCAGCAGATTGGGAAAATGAACTTCCCTGAAGTGGGACAGAAATATATATTGCCATGTCATTCACTTCAGTGGCATCAAAGACTTTACAGGTAAAAAATTAATATGAAAACAACCTACAGTACTTTGAATTTAAAAGGTGATCCTTTATATTAAAAAAAGTATGGTGATTTTATTTTTGTGTGCAGTGCCATTAAAATATACTACCAGAAAAGGTAGGCTAGACAGCAATATTATGTTTTGTAAATATATTTTACAAGGACATAAGCACAAAAAAACATTATTTCTAATATGCACAAGCTCTTTTCTGCATGCACACCACTTTCTGATAGGCTACACAATAAAACAGTTAAATATGGAGAAGCAGAACAAGTCTATCAGAAATATATGGAGGGATACTTCTATCCCAGTTAACACTAATGTCTGTATACGCAAAAAAATCTTGTTACCACGTAAAACTTTCTCGTGTACTCGTTCACACAAAAAATGATTTTGTGAGCAAATTAAACTTCCTTGTGTGCAGGAGAAATAACTTTTCTTTACTTAAAGAAATTTACATTATATATTGTACATGAACAAGCAGGAAAGATGTGGCAAAATTCCTTTTTAATTAATCTTTGCATTTTTTTTATCAGTCTACTCACCTCAAGGATGGGTAAAAATCTAAATCAAAGAGTGCATAAATTAAATTGCAATATGTTTTGTATTTGCAAGACACAGGTAGTTTTTCTTCAATTAATTAATTCATGACTTATAAAATATATATTATTATATGTTAAGTAAGCTGCATTTTTTATGTCATTTTTATAAGATTCATGTGATTGGCAGAGGATTTCTGCTTCATCAAGAAAAGCCTTGCTTTTAAAAAATATTGCAGCATTAGATATGCAGACATCTTTTTTTTACTGAATATTTCCATCCATCTAAATCTTTAAAAACACACACATCTGGAGTCATCTTAAAATGGTGTCTTGGATGCTATCTTGTACTTAATGAGCAAGTGAACACATGGATTTTGAAGCGGGTTAAGACTTTTCAAGTTGTCTGAGCCTTAGGACTATGGTAGATCTCAACACACTAAAAAATGGACACTCCTTCAGACTGAATGGCAATCAATGGTGTGAGTAGATAGTCACTGTTATTGTAGACATCCTCTTACAAATCATGGGACATTTTTTTCTCCAGGATATTCCTTCTTACCTGCTTTACATAAAAGCAAGCTTTGCATCCGGGGGTAAGCTAACATAGAGTATTCATGAATGTTGGCTTCTCCTTTGTTAATGTAAGCTGTGGATGTCATCAGAAAGCTCAACTTTCTTTAGTCTCCTATTAGCATTTTAAATGCTTTACTGTGAAATATATCTAAAACTGAATTTTATGCTTGTCTAAACGTAAAATATTGGCCTTGACTGCCTCCTATGATACTTAAAGTTATTCAGTACATAGACCTGTTCTGATTATGGAAAACACCTTGTCTCACATTCAAATGGGTAAGTGCAAAGTGAAATGGAAACTATTATTGGAATTGTTGCTGCTGCAGTGGCGTCAACTGTTTACAGGAAACCTTGGGAAGGTGATTCAAATTTGAAACTTGTGTGGTAAAATAAAATCAAAACCACCAAAGATGATTTCAAACAGCTTGTCACAATCCTTCAGGTATTCATAAATGTTCCCACGCAACTCTACTAAAATAGTGTCATAAAAAAATCATAATAATAATAATCTGTATATCTGTGATTCTAATATAAGTACTGCAGTGTTACATGTTATTTGAAAGTCAATACCTGCAAACATTAGTGAAACAAATGATATTAGTTATTAATATGCTGAGTGCATGTCTTTGCCATTGACATTATGCTATAAAATATCACATTTAAAATATTTAATATAGAATTTGTCATATACAGTATATTTAATATGTTAATGAAAACATCTTTTAACTTTTTTGAGTACTAACAAAAGCTCAGAAAAATAAATTCTGTATAAAGCCATTCTAATTCTTCTGGACAAGAGGAAAAGCAATTTCAGTGATGGCATACCAATTAACATAAATTATCTTACAACTATTCATATTTAATAATATGCTTGCGGTAATTTTAGGCTATTTGTGTTAAGTGTTCAATTCTTTTCTTATTATCTGAATACTTGCCTTATGCACAAAAGGTATGAATTAATTGGTTTCCCAGAGGCAAGAGAAAAATAACAAAGTTAAAGCTGTGAATTGGTACAATTCTTCAAATAAAATTCTTGCACAGTTACTTCATTTGCTCTCTGAACGTATGATGCTCCAAGAAATGATAATCAGAGCAAATTATTATGTTTTATCTTCAGAAAGTTTTTAAAGGCTACTTGTGTATGATCAAAAGTTTAAGGCCGATTGTCTTGGTTAAAGTCGAATAAAATCAAATCCAATTTTATTTGTCACATGCATATTATACATAGAGTACAATATGTAATGAAATGCTTATTTGCTTAACCCTAATGATTGCGCCTTAAATAATATAACGGGACAATAACAACAATACATGACAATATAAATATGCAAACACCATTGGTAGATTTATCAATCTGTGAAAAATAATAAATAAATGACTAACTTAAATACTTAAATAACTGAATGTAAGAGAATTGACAATACGGCATCATGTAATTTTAGACACTTTCCTTATTCAACATGTGGATGAACTTGGGGAAAAAGCTCCTTCTTGGTCTCTCTGAACTGACTTTAAGCGTTTACCTGACCACAGCACAGACAAGAGGCCGTTGGTTAGGATGGCTAGTGTCATGGATAATTTTCTTTGCCAAGCTGTTAATGAAGGTTTTGTTTAAGTGGCATTTCCCTAAACTAAACAAAAATTTTAATGATTGAAGGTAAAAAAAGTGAAGACCTTAGAAATCACATAGAAAGCCAGGCTTTGCAATGTAAGAGAAAAGTTTACTTTAATTGTCTGCCTGTTTAACTAGGATCTCCTGACATTTGTACTAGTACATTTAAATTAAAAAAATGACATCATATATAACATTTAACTTTATATTTTGTTCTCTGATAGCAGTTTACGTGTAAGAAGTTTTATTTCTTTAATTCAAGTATCTACCCACAACTCTTAATATTTTAACTAGTTTGGGAATTCACATAATGCTTAATGATATACTGTAAGTGGTGTTTCTGAAGTACACCATTTATATGTATGCTGATTGGTGAAAATTAAAATATATTTAAAAGATGTCACATATTAGGAGTCAGTTTTTCAAGACAAATTAGTTACAGGTGTAGCTCTTTCTGAGAACCAAGGCACAAAGCCAGGCTAGGCAAGGAATTAAACCTGACTGCAAATCTATGAGAATGAACATATTTCCAGTATTTGAGAATAATTAATAGCAAATGTCAAGTACATTTTAAAACATACACTCACCTAAAGGATTATTAGGAACACCTGTTTAATTTCTCATTAATGCAATTATCTAATCAACCAATCACATGGCAGTTGCTTCAATGCATTTAGGGGTGTGGCCCTGGTCAAGACAATCTCCTGAACTCCAAACTGAATGTCAGAATGGGAAAGAGGTGATTTAAGCAATTTTGAGCGTGGAATGGTTGTTGGTGCCAGACGGGCCGGTCTGAGTATTTCACAATCTGCTCGGTTACTGGGATTTTCACGCACAACCATTTCTAGGATTTACAAAGAATGGTGTGAAAAGGGAAAAACATCCAGTATGCGGCAGTCCTGTGGGCGAAAATGCCTTGTTGATGCTAGAGGTCAGAGGAGAATGAGCCGACTGATTCAAGCTGATAGAAGAGCAACTTTGACTGAAATAACCACTCGTTACAACCGAGGTATGCAGCAAAGCATTTGTGAAGCCACAACACGCACAACCTTGAGGCGGATGGGCAACAACAGCAGAAGACCCCACTGGGTACCACTCATCTCCACTACAAATAGGAAAAAGAGGCTACAATTTGCACGAGCTCACCAAAATTGGACAGTTGAAGATTGGAAAAATGTTGTCTGGTCTGATGAGTCTCGATTTCTGTTGAGACATTCAAATGGTAGAGTCAGAATTTGGCGTAAACAGAATGAGAGCATGGATCCATCATGCCTTGTTACCACTGTGCAGGCTGGTGGTGGTGGTGTAATGGTGTGGGGGATGTTTTCTTGGCACACTTTTGGCCCCTTAGTGCCAATTGGGCATCGTTTAAATGCCACGGGCTACCTGAGCATTGTTTCTGACCATGTCCATCCCTTCATGACCACCATGTACCCATCCTCTGATGGCTACTTCCAGCAGGATAATGCACCATGTCACAAAGCTCGAATCATTTCAAATTGGTTCACTGTCTTGAACATGACAATGAGATCACTGTATTAAAATAGCACCCACAGTCACCAGATCTCAACCCAATAGAGCATCTTTGGGATGTGGTGGAACGGGAGCTTCGTGCCCTGGATGTGCATCCCACAAATCTCCATCAACTGCAAGATGCTATCCTATCAATATGGGCCAACATTTCTGAAGAATGCTTTCAGCACCTTGTTGAATCAATGCCACGTAGAATTAAGGCAGTTCTGAAGGCGAAAGGGGGTCAAACACCGTATTAGTATGGTGTTCCTAATAATCCTTTAGGTGAGTGTATATATATATAATTTTTAAAAATATATATATTTATTGTTACACATATGCACGTGGAAAGCAGTGTAAGGGCTCAGGTGGGAGTAAGATGCAGAGTCTGGGGCTGATTAATTGTACTAATGCCTTTTCTCCCTCTTCCACAGACCTCCAGAAAGAAAGCCCACCTAAAACTCCTCCCACTTCTGACAGTAGTTCACACCCCCCTATTGAGTCCATTTCTACCTGAAGACCCACCTCTTCCAGTCCTCCAACCTGATCACTCCTCTACTTTAGTTAGTCTTTGTAAGGACTCGGTCTTTGATGATTACTTGTTTGAATTTTGGACCCCCATACCTTTATCTTGTTTTTGTCTCCCATTTACAGTACAATATATACCAGTTTGGCATCTTGATATTGCATCCCTGCTGCACTGTCCCTACAAACCATTAGCTGCACTAAAACTAGAGATCAGCACCTTATTATATATAAAAATAAATAAAAAATTCTTGGAACATCTTCTTTATGTATATGTTCAATTATAATATTAAGATAAATTTTCAATTAAAAAAAGTTTGCCAGAGGGGGAAAAATGCTAAAGTATGTCTTTCTATTATAAAAAAAACTTGTGACGAGACGTGATCTTTTGAAGAGAGACAGATTAAAATAAAGACAGAGAGAAACTTAAGAGAGACACTTTTACGTCCCACGACACCGTCAAGTCACATCATACTGGCATCCTTTGGAAGCAATTCACGCTGTATTTCCAAACATTTTCAAACAAGATTACGGTCATCTAACCTCTCAGTTCTTGGCACGCCCTACTTATAACCATTTTCAAAAAAGAACACTGTCATCTAACTGCTCAGTTACATTTTTAATGCATATCTAAAAGTCAAAGCTAATCGTCTCTTCTTTATTAAATCTAATCAAGCAAAACTTAGAACGGAACATATGCAAGGCCTCATTGATCACGTTCAAAATTCAAATATCAATAGTTCAGACAAATTCAAAATAGGTACAGCAGTAATATTACCATCATCATATCAAGGTAGTCCAGGAGCATTGCAACAGTTATATCACGATGCAATGGCAATATCTCAAACTATCGGTTGGCTAGATTTATTTATTACAATGATGTGCAATCCACAATGGCCAAAAATCCACAGATTCTTAAGAACAATGCCACCGGCTACATCGGCTCTGGACATTCCCACTTTCATAAGTAGATTTTTTTATCAGAAAGTTTTATTTTTATTAATGAACTTGAAAAAGTGTTCAGTCAAATCAGACCATACATTTACACAATTGAATTTCAAAAATGGGGTTTGTGTCACATGCATTTATTGGTTACTTTGCAAAATAAATTATTAACTGCTTATGATGTAGATTGCCTTGTCTCTGCTGAAATACCAAACAGAGAAACCTATCCTGAATTATGGTACAAAGTCATTAAACACATGTCTCACAGACCTCATTTAAAAGATTCAGTATGTTGGGACTCAAAAGAAAAAAAGTGTTTAAAGAAATTTCCAAAAGCATTCGTTCAAACAACAGATATGACTAAGACTGGCTTTCCTGATTATCGCTGAAGAAATAATCATCACGAACAACACACTTATCATGGAAAGAAAGATGGTAAAATTGGGATGCTTGATAACTCAAAGATTTGACCATATAACTCATATTATTTGCTCAAACAATTTGATTGTCATATTAATGTTGAGTATTGTGCATTGGTTATGAGTATTAAGTACATCTATAAGTACATTCATAAAGGGCACAATAGAGCACACGTAACTTTATCGAAAGAACATTCGCAGGACGAAGTTCAAGCATATTTAGATACTCGGTACTTCAGTGCAATGGAAAGTGGGCGACATTTAATGGAATTGCCAATGCACAGTTGAAGTCATTCTGTTGAAATATTACTGATTCATTTACCAGGTCAGAATATGATTCAATTTAAAAAGGGTGAAGAAGCAGAAGTTTTAGAGGTAGTGAAAAATAGAAAATACAAAAATTATTGGCTTATTTTGAACTTCATAAAACAGACGTAAATGCAAAAGCATGCAGTGCATCTGGAAAGTATTCACAGCCATTCACTTTTTCCACATTTTGTTATGTTACAGCCTTATTCCAAAATGGATTAAATTAATTTTTTCCTCAGAATTCTACACACAACACCCCATAATGACAACGTGAAAAAAGTTTACTTGAGGTTTTTGCAAATTTATTAAAAATAAAAAAACTGAGAAATCACATGTACATAAGTATTCACAGCCTTTGCTCAATACTTTGTCGATGCACCTTTGGCAGCAATTACAGCCTCAAGTCTTTTTGAATATGATGCCACAAGCTTGGCACACCTATCCTTGGCCAGTTTCGCCCATTCCTCTTTGCAACACCTCTCAAGCTCCATAAGGTTAGATGGGAAGCGTCGGTGCACAGCCATTATAAGATCTCTCCAGAGATGTTCAATCGGATTCAAGTCTGGGCTCTGGCTGGGCCACTCAAGGACATTCACAGAGTTGTCCTGAAGCCACTTCTTTGATATCTTGGCTGTGTGCTTAGGGTCGTTGTCCTGCTGAAAGATGAACTGTCGCCCCAGTCTGAGGTCAAGAGCGCTCTGGAGCAGGTTTTCATCCAGGATTTATCTGTACATTGCTGCAGTCATTTTTCCCTTTATCCTGACTAGTATCCCAGTTCCTGCCGCTGAAAAACATCCCCACATCATGATGCTGCCACCACCATGCTTCACTGTAGGGATGGTATTGGCCTGGTGATGAGCAGTGCCTGGTTTCCTCCAAACGCGACGCCTGGCATTCACAAGAGTTCAATCTTTGTCTCATCAGACCAGAGAATTTTGTTTCTCATGGTCTGAGAGTCCTTCAGGTGCCTTTTGGCAAACTCCAGGCGGGCTGCCATGTGCCTTTTACTAAGGAGTGGCTTCTGTCTGGCCACTCTACCATACAGGCCTGATTGGTGGATTGCTGCAGAGATGGTTGTCCTTCTGGAAGGTTCTCCTCTCTCCACAGAGGACCTCTGGAGCTCTGACAGAGTGACCATCTGGTTCTTGGTCACCTCCCTGACTAAGGCCCTTCTCCCCTGATCGCTCTGTTTACGATGGCCGGCCAGCTCTAGGAAGAGTCCTGGTGGTTTTGAACTTCTTCCACTTACGGATGATGGAGGCCACTGTGCTCATTGGGACCTTCAAAGCAGCAGAAATGTTTCTGTAACCTTCCCCAAATTTGTGCCTCAACTGAATTTACCACAGGTGGACTCCAATTAAGCTGCAGAAACATCTTAAGGATGATCAGGGGAAACAGGATGCACCTGAGCTCAGTTTTGAGCAAAGGCTGTGACTACTTATGTACACGTGCTTTCTCATTTTTTTTATTTTTGTAATAAATTTGCAAAAATCTCAAGGAAACTTTTTTCACGTTGTCATTATGGGGTGTTGTGTGTAGAATTCTGAGGAAAAAAATGAATTTAATCCATTTTGGAATAATGCTGTAACATAACAAAATGTAGAAAAAGTGATGCACTGTGAATATTTTCCAGATGCACTGTATCCGTATTTGCAAATTCCTCAACATTACACATGGCAGAAACAAAAAAGAGTGTGGCATCCAAGAAAAATTAATTGCAAAAGTGTAGCTCAATTAAATATCGTATCACCAAAAGATATCAAACGGTTTCATTTAAAATTGTTGTTACGTGAATCAAAAGGATCAACATCATATATAGATGTTCTAACTATAGAGGGAGCTAAGTACAGTACCTTTCAAGAAGCAGCACGAGCAGCTGGGTCATGTAAATCGGATGACTATATGTTTGAAATTATGTCTGATGTTGCTTCTATAATGATGCCTGACAAATTAAGACACTTCTTTGTGTACTTAATTATTATGGGTGAAGTTGATGCTTTACAATTATGGGAAGCGTTCAGAGGAACATTATCCGAAAAGTTGAATGAAAAAATGTCTCTTTTGATAATCAAATAAATATTAGAAGCAGAAGATTTAACAATGCAGCAATTTGGACTTCCAGAAGAAATTGACAAGTCAGAGGTAAAGAAAGAGATAATAGCAGATTAAAATTTAACAGTGGAACCGTTAAAAATTATATCAGAAAACTTAATTCCAAATATTGTTTTTACTGAAGTTTTAAAGTAAAAGTGAACATAATGCATATGTAACAATTCCCATGAAAAAACAATCTCTTTAAATTGTATATCGGGAAAAACAAACCCGTGGGTTGGCAAGCAAAGAGAGCAGGGGGCAAAGCCCCCTAGTATCTATATAGGGTGGTCCAGATCTAATTATGCAATTTTCATTACACTATAACTTAAGTTTATTACATAGAAAATCACCCAAAAAATCCAACAAGAAGTGTGTGAACTAACGACATGAAGAATCATCTTCACGCCAAATTGGAATCGTCCTTGCATAAATCAAAGTCATCCAGATGATCTGGATCTGCATGATTACATCTGGACCACCCTGTATATATATATATATATACAGAGGAATTTGTGTGGTAGACGTCTGCCATCTCATTTGACAAATGTGACCAAACCATTGTAAGCAACGTTGTTGGATTTGCTTTTCAACTGTTGGCTGCAATCCGCAATTCTGCCAAACTACTTTGTTTTGGATGTGATTATGAATTGAGACTCAAAGGATCTGACATAGACATTGCATCTGGAACACTCCAAGTTTGACAAGGTCAGATCTGAGCAAAGTCCACATTTGTGATATGTATAACAGGATCAGCAGGTTAAGAGTCCAAAAGAGGTGAACTTTAGTCTTCGTCGAAATGTTCATTTGTTTCTACAAGTACCATTTCAGCAAGGAAAATTCTGCAGTTGCTTGTCCAATCCAGCTATGGATTTTTGATGTGGAGGCCACCTTCTTTTCTTAAACTAGACATCCTATGTACTTGAATTCATTAACCTGTTCAAATTGGGTCCCATCCAAGTGGACAGTGGCTAGTGACCCATCCATTGTGAGTACCTTTGTCTTGCCTGTGTTGATTTACAGGCCATACGATTGGGCTATTCAGTCAATTTGGTAAACAGTATCTGTCACCTCTGCATTGTTGCAGGTGAAAAAGGCACTATCGTCTGTGAACATTTGGTCAGTGATAAACTCGTTTTCATCGAATTGAACTCCACATGTGTCTTGGAATACTTTCAGCATGATTGCATCAATGACAATATTGAATAGGAGAGGTGACAAAATGTCCCCTAGATGGACTGCGGTCTGTATGGTAAACTCCTTATTTGGCTAGTGGAGCCATTGTAGCTGGATCTGAATAGGGTGATAATTTTCTGGGGGACATGTTCCCTCTCCAGTGCTGCCCTCAGTGCTGGCCATTTTCCACATCAAGTTCTGACTTCCATGAGTTGTTGCAGGGTGAAGATCTGGTCACAGCATCCAGGGTTCAGTCTGAAATCTGCTTGTTCTTCGTGGCTTGTCTGGTCGTGGTGCCTCTGCAGTCTGGATTGAAGGATTTTCGTGAAAACTTTGCTGATGATTGAGAGGAGACAAATACCATGGCAATTCTTGCAGTCTCTATTGTCACCTTTTTTGTGAATTGGTACGATGATGACCCTTTTCCACGCTGTTGGGACTTGCTCCGTGTGCCATATTGTGCAGAGAACTGTATGAAGTCGATTAAGTAAGCAGTCTCCACCAGCTTTGATTGATTCCACAGTAATGTTGTCCACACTGGATGTTTTGCTGTTCTTCAAGGCTTTGATGGCTGCCTTGACCCCGTCAAGAGTCAGTTCTGCATCCGACATTGAAATGATAAGTACAGAAGCATTGTTAATGTAAAATGTTTCCATGGCAAGAAGTGAAAGGAGGTTTGTATAATTTGAATTCATTATTAACAGCTAGATTTTTTTTCTTTGTTTGTAACCTTGAACAAAAAAGAAGTACAGGGTTGATTTTAAATAGGAGGATTGACCCTTGAAATGAGACAGAACTAAATAGGCTGACTTTTTATTAACTTCCTGCAAGGAATGTTTGTTCACAAATGTAGCTTTCTGCCAAATATGCCATGATTTATCATGTTTAATGTGAAATATAGTTTCCAAGAGAAAAAGGCTTCATTTTAATAATGCTGAAGATTTATTTTTGACTGTAAATACACTTTTGGAAAAAAATCATTGATAAAGGGAGTTATATACTGTATACTCTACATTTAAAACTGTTTTTCCATTTAAAACTTTTTTCCCTTGATGTAGATATCTGGATTGTTGTTTCTTTACTTTTCCCTGGCTATGCGTGTGTCTCTGAGAAACATAAGTTAAAATTGTTGCCTTATAGCTTTAATGTTCTAGTTTAGGTTTATCTTCAGATTGTTACAGTCTGAGTGCAGACTGAATTTTCACGATCTCCCCATGTATTTAATGGTGTATTATTGCCCAGAGGGGACTGGGCAGTCTAATGGTCTGGAATCCCTGCAGATTTTATTTTTTTCTCCAGCCGTCTGGAGTTTTTTTTGTTTTTTCTGTCCACCCTGGCCATCGGACCTTATTTTTATTCTATGCTAATTAGTGTTCTCTTATTTTAATTCTTACTTTGTCTTTTTTTCTCTTTCTTCATCATGTAAAGCACTTTGAGCTACATTATTTGTATGAAAATGTGCTATATAAATAAATGTTGTTGTTGTTGTTGTTTCCTCCCACATTATATGATGTGCATGTTAGTTTAATTGATAATTCTGAATTGCTCTGGTGTAAAGATGTGGAAAAGGATGTGCTTTTCAAGAATGTGTCCTGTGATGGACTTGCTTCCCATTCAAAGTTAGGTCCTGCTTCAATTACAGCTCTGGCAGGATAGCCTTCAGCTCCTCTTGATTCTGTAATTAAAAAAGCATGTTTGTTCATTTTGACTCTACTATGCTGTTCATGACTTTTTATGCCAATCCACACTGTAAAAAAAATCCGTTGTTTTTCCAAAAAAAAACTGGCAGCTGTGGTTGCCAGAATAATTCTGTAAAAAATACGGTGAAGATGTGAACAACTTTACAGAACAACCTGTAAATTTCACACTTTAAAACTGTTATTTATTAAAAAAAAAAACAATTTAAACTGGTAAATCCAACAGTCCTTTTCTGCTGAATTAACATGACCACACTGCTATTAAACTGATTTTTTACGTAAAATGTACATGCAGTTGTTGTTTATTTTACAATGAACCCCATTCAGTTTTACTGTGATCTCATGCTAATTCAGCAGAAAAGAGAAGTTGGACTTACCAGTTTAAATTGTATTTTTTTTTATTTTAATAACAGTTTTAAAGTTTAAAATTTACAGGTTGTTCTGTAAAGTTGTTCACATTTTCACTGTATTTTTACAGAATTATTCTGGCAACCACAGCTGCCAGTTTGTTTTCGTAAAAACAACAGATTTTTATTTTTTACAGTGTACCAAACAAAACTGTTTAACTGTAAAAACCTCATTATAAGACTGTCATTTAACTGAAAACTTATTTTTTACTCAAATTTTGTTTTAGTGTCTTCTGCAGTTTTAAAGATAAGATAGTAAGTTGCTTTTCCAATAATTTATTAACCTCAAAGTAGTGAAAAATGAGATGTTTTTGTTCAACATACATATTCCAATTACAAACTATACAAACATTACAAAACAGATTAATGGTTATCTTATTGTAACTGAAAGAAGAAAGATGCAGAGAAAGAGCGAAAAAGAAAAATAGAGAAAGAGGGCAAGAAAGAAGGAAAGGACTTTCATTCTAAACATGTCTTAAGGACAATTAAGGGGTTATTTTTTTATGAAAAAATGTAAGTTTTTAACACCCTTTAAGGATTACTGCATTTCTTTACTAGAATACATAGAACACATGTACAAATATTTTCATACAAGCTCTTCAAATTGAGGTACAGGCATAGAAATGAGGAAATACAAGACCAACAAAACTCAGTAATATTGCTTACAAACTTTGTAACAATTTCGTCTGAAACTTTTCCTGAAACTTTTACTTGCTTCTTGAACTTGTACAGCTGAGCAGATAATGAACTGAAAAACAAAAATTCAAACTATAAGTGAGGCACTTCAATAAATGCCATAAATATTACTGTCCATAGTCAGACATCGCGTCATTAATGATCTTGAATCAAGGTAACTACTCTGGGGTTAACATGAAGACGGGATGTGTTTGTCTACTGCACTTTAGTGACCTTCTCTGGGTTGATTAAGAAAAAACACCTTGGGAAATAGAAGAAACACAGATGACCATATTAATAATGAACCCACTTCATTAACAATAAGCAGATTATTTTAGGTACAATGACGGGTTAACCTCGAAGTTAAATGCAGCAGCTACTTTAGATTTTTGTGTAAAAATTGGGTAAAGCCAAGTCAAAATGACACCTCTGCAGAAACTCCAGAGTTGATGCCAGCTCCGATGGGTAATGGATGTTGAAGCAATAATAGCTCCCAAACATCATGCACAGAGCAGAAACAAAGGAGGGTATGTTGTTGCTTACAATGTTTCGATCTACACTCAGCATGAACCGTCTTGAAAAATAGCAGGATCGTCCTAAATAGAAAAGAAAATTCAAACAAAATTAAAACAAGTCTTGTACTCCTAAAACATTTCACAAAGCAATTGGAGGATTTGTTTTTAGTTTTTCAAGGTCATTTAAAATTGCTTACTATCAGTACAGAAATCAGTGTATGTGCAGATTTAGTTAAGGCCACTTTGACTAACCTTAAGTGCTTACAGTAACAGAGGATGAACTGGGTGAAGGAGACTAAGGATCCGGGAGGTCCTGGTGAGGCACCAACAGAAGAACTGCTGCTTTCAGGAGTCTGGCCTGCAAAACACACACACACGTAAAAAGAATTACAGTACAAGGAACACTATGTTTCTATATTTATGATTGATCTTTTATGCAGGCTACTTTGGGTACTGGTTACATCCTGTACTGCAATACTTGACTTACATCTCAGCTTCCAAGTGGCAAGGACTTTCCTGGCTTGAACTGGCTTCAACGCTGACAGCAAATCGGCTTCCTCAATACACCGAAAATCATCGTATGTCTCCACCCCAAAGGATTGCAAGTTCTCTTCTAGAATATCTTTCGTGACCTCTGGAAGGTCAGGCAAGAGATCAGTGATAGCGGTGCATAGAAATATTTGCTCCAAGTCAGTCATTTCTGGAATTGAGGAAGAATGGCACCAGTTTTCAAGATTATAAATAAAAGACAGGCGTAATTAGACATTCATTCAAGTAACACTGTACATAAATACCGATAAGAGGAACCTCTGCTTTGAGTATATAACTTGGGTGAGGATTTGCACTTTTTATTTCTGTACAACTAAAAGTAAAAACTGCTGTCACTTTCATATTTTTCAAATAGTACTTTATTATTTTTACTAAGCATACATACAGTATGCATTTTGTTTCTCCACCACACTTGGCAAGATCATGTTTATTTCGACAACACACTGTGTTTCAGTGGAATGACTTGGTGCCCATTAAAAACGTATAATGGTAACGGATACAAATCTACTAAGTCATTAATGTTCTAACATTACTATCTTGTGCTCTGTTTTGTCACTGGTGGTATTCAGAATGTCAGTCAGCATTATGTATATCTATCAGAAAATACACACCTGCATTATTTTGAATTAAACTAATGAGAAGTTCCCCCAAACTCCATTGGCTCATCATTTTTTGACAAAAGGAAATTGCCTTTTTTATACGATGTATCTTTATACAGTATGTCTGTGGAGACACAAATATTGTTTTCTGAAATGCCAAAGTCACTCACTGCATGTTTACTTGTGTCACTAAATAAAAAGTACAAGTGTTTTGGACTTGTAGCAGCTCACTGCACCCTGACCTGGCTTAAAGATACACCTGAAACATCTGATGTCTTTCAGATTAAGTTAAGCAGATGTTTTTAAAGTTTTTCAAATGTCTAGCACATCTCTTGAAGCAGCGGTGTTTACTTTCAAAACACATTGTCCATAATCCGATCAAGGGGCCAAATTTCAAAATTAGTGCTGGATAGTAGGGCCACAAAAAATGGTGTTTTGGTTTTAGTGGACTCTGAGGAAATAAACATTTTCTTCAGTCCAAATAGACTTGGATTATAATATCAAGATAGGCTACCTGTGACAAAGAAATCTTTTGTGCACAAATCATATCAACAATATCTTTAAGCTGTAGAGTTAACTGCCACACATCATCTTCTGGATTTTGCACTTTGTCACCAATTAATACAGACAGCAACACTAAGAAATTCCAATTCTGAATGGATTGACCCAAAAGCTTGGACACCTCAGAGTTGACTGCACATGGCTTTGTGAGAGCATCAGATCCTTTGTACCTGAACTGCCTGATGTGCCGGTTCAAAAGCGAATATGTAAGCCATTTCTTTTTCTTAAAGAAATGCTTCAAGTACAGTGCAACATCATAGGAAAAGATACCCTCAAATACATCATGGCCTAAACAAGGCGGTAGACCAGGCTGGCAAACATGATAAGATTTCAAAGCATTGAAAACAGAGTTTATCTTTAAACCTTTAATGTCTTGACTGTCTTCAGCTTGTAGATTACCAACAGCAGAATCATAACTTTCAGGGGTGCGCTGTGGACCACATACATTTGGATCATCACTATGAAGCTCACTTCCCGTGATTTCACAGTAACCTGTTAAAGTACCGAGAATGACTAAAGTTTTCAGCAAACCCACCAATGTGTGAACCCAAATTGTCCCCTGCAATACAATACGGCGCCCCTTTCACCTTTTCACCTGCACGTATAGTGATTCCGTCTTCCTCCAAATCTTTTAAATCCAGTAACATCTCTGAGAAAACCGTGGCACTTCCAAATTGTTTGAGGTCATGCTCTCTACACAATAAGACAAGGGACATGTGATCAGCATCACACATAAAGCAGGTAAATTTGCCACAGAAAGATAGACTGCAACAACTTTGTGTTTTTTCCTAGCAGAGCCAAAGGGATTGACAATTTCAAAAGCATCCTGGTACAGAATTAGCTTCAGGCATCCTCGACTTTCAATGAAGAAGTGGTTGGACCAAAAGTTTTGTCCATCATTTAGTTCACCAAAATAATCGGAGTCTGTTTCACAATACTGGTAAGACACTGAATTCTTCCATAATTCTGAGTCTAATAAGCTACTTAATGTTTGCATCACAGATATGTAGTAAGCAAACCTTTGTGTCATATTTTCATCATTTCCTAATGTTACTTTTTTAGGTTCTGTGTATTTGAACATCTTTTTAAATACCTGAGCTCTTGAATAGGTTGTTCTTAGTGGTCCCTGATGACAGACAGAGAACAGATCTGAATCCCTCATACAATCACTGATTATAACAATAGCATCCTCTGTTAGACACGTGTCCTCTTTCAAAAGTGAACGTAGTTTACTTAAAGTGTGATCGTGTCCCAACTCATGCACATTTTGCAGCTCTTCAACAACTCTCTGTACTGTTAAAGTTGGAAGATGGAGCTGCCCTTGTAGTTTTAGGTAGAATAAGCATACATTCCTAAGAAAGGTCTCACTGAAATTCTGAGGCAATCCAACGCTTTCATTTGAGGTCAGGGAAGTATCTTCACCTGCAATGAGAGCAGAATGCTGAGAGACGTTACCCCTGGACATGTCACTTATGCTATTCACTGAACATGCCCTGTGTTTCCTGGACATGTGAGCAGTAACATGATGACTCCACAGTAAACGTATTTTTACAAGCAGTTACTGGACATGCAACAGGTCGCCCCTCCACTATATGCTCTTTTAAGTGGGATACGGGTACTTTCACGGTGTGAAACTGGCGCTCACATAGCGAAATGGCGCACTGAAAATCTGTAACAACGGCTCTAGCAGTAACAGAGTGTGCAGGCACATTGTGAACCTGATAGAAATGAGCTTTAAAAGCTGGGTAAGTACAAAATGTCCGCTTGTAGTCAGCACAAACACATTTGAAAGAGCAATGGAGTTCATTCCTATGAACTCTACAATGCAGCACGTAACTCCTCAACGAAGCTAATATTTTGCTGCAAAAACGGCAGGTAATTATTTTTAGAAAACTAATAAAAACGTCATTTTTTGAATGTTTTACCCATCGCGGATGACACTGCCAAAACCACCCGCTCCACAACAGCATGGCGAACTAAAAAACTAACTGAAAACGAACCATCCGAAAGAGTTCAACATTAAGCATGAAACCTACCAGACTAATTAACACCCGCTTAGTCGGATTTATGACTGTAAAATATACCCTCAGCCACAAACAAAAACAGTATCCTTGTGACAACAAATGGTCATGTATTTCAATTTTGAAGGAAATTAATTGATGACTTACCAGTGGTAGGCTACTTGGGGTCATTTTCCAGACGATACAAAAGAGGACGTGCACTCAGCCGCAAGACGCAAACTTCGGCAAGATGGCGGCTCCCGCAATAATTTAGTCCAATGAGAGAACAGAAACACATTCTGCTGCTCTGTGATTGGACGAGGCAGCACTCACGAGTTTCAGATTCAAACACAGCCGTTTATTTTCGCGGGAATGTAAAATGTGCATTGCAAATCATTACTGCTATATTTAAAATTGCCTTAAGCCACTATACTGTAAATATTACCAAATGTCATTCTGTAATTAATAAACAGAAATGTTTCATTTTATCATTTACAACTGATTAACAATTAATATAATTCAAAAATAAATAACTGATGAACAGCTATGGAACAGATGAGCAGCTAACTGACCATTTGGAAGACAAAAATAAAAATTTCTGCAACTCATTCACCGGCCACCTTATGTATAAATGCTCTCAAATTAAAATTGAAACTTTAAAATCTACACATTAGGAAATCATAATTATTTTTCTTTTAATACCCGTATTCTGTGACAGGCAGGCAAAATAACATTTTTGTCAATGTCCTAATATTTATGAACCTAACTGTAAATCTGTATTATATATAATAATATTATATATAGTATAAAATTAACAACATGCACCATGTTCACTGCAGTCTCATGTGCTTAGTTATGCTGAGCGCATTTTATTTTGTACAGTGAAGACAAATGGGAAAGTGTAGGTTTTAAGGAATATTTCAATAACACTCAAATGTTTTAAAATCCACAAGTTCTACTTAATCATGAGCTCTTTTATTAGGGAGGATATAAAAATAGTTCAAGTGTAATGCAGTTTACTGATAGATTGTTAAATACTCGATTCTAAACAGACACATCACCTGCTTTTGCAGCCACTCATATTAAAATAATTTTACTGTATTTGTGCATATTCTTATCTGTAAAGTATAACATATGAATTTCTAAAATGTAATATGGTTTCTAAAAAAAAATTTAACAAAAAAACCCCATCATTTTAACACTGTTATCTTGTGATATTAACTATATTATATTGTTTTTTGTATCACAGTTTTTCTATGTTTAAAATACAGTAATCTGTAAATTCTACAAAGAAATATGATTCTTTTAACATATTACTAATTTGAAATTAACAGTTGTGTTTGGTTAGGGATTTTACTATAGTATTACTGTAAATTAAACACTGCTGCATTGTTTTTCTATTTACAGTTTTTTTGATGTCATGATTTTACAGCAATTCACTGTTAATTTCACGGACATTTTTTACAGTGCACTTTTATGTATAATCATACTTTTTCTTTTGTAGACTTTTCCTAAGTAAAGATTCTTATGACATCAGCCTTAACGTGTGTATAAGCCAAAGTCTTGAAATCATAAAATAAGTTTGAACATTTAAACCTTTTTTGATGTTTTGAACAACCTGAGCATAATTAGGCAAAAAGAAAAATATGTCTGTCTTTCTAAAAGTGTGTATTGTTGCTAAAACGTTATCCAGTCAGCTGAACATTTTCCTTAAATATTTTCTGATGAAGAGCAGAATTAATGGTTTCCTCAATTATATTAAACTATCTAGGTTTGGAAGCAGCAAAGCATTTCCAAACCATCACACTGCCACTACCACCATGTTTGACTGCGTTTTTCAAATGAGACCAACCATTGATAAGATGCTGTAATAATCCTATTTATTCCTTTTGTTGGTTTACCCCATGAAGGATCCTGTAAAAAATAAAAAACGGTTAATTAACTGCTTTTAAAGAACTATTGTTCAGTTAAGTCATTATACACAACAGAGTTAGTGGCTTTATTAATGACTAGCTGTGCAACCCACCTAAGACAGATTGAAATCTATATAATCAATATAGACCTCAGCATTAAAGTTTGCAGTGTAGCCTGCAATGCATATATTTCTGTTATATGCTATTTGGTATGGGATTCATAAAAGCAGTGTTAATGTTTGTGATCTGCCATCTTTTGGAATGACAGACATAGCAACCAAACAATCATACAGACGCACACACAGACTCTTATAAGTTAGAAGATAAAGGAGTTATTAATGTTTAATTATTTACTTTGAATTTTTATGTTTTTTTCTTAAACTTAATTGTCCCTCTCTTCAGTAGTGGTCTTCTTTTTACACATTTAGACTTCCTTTATTCGGATCTCTTTAATTTATAGAGAAACCTCTTATATACCTGACCTTTCAGAGCAAAACACATTACCATTTATAAATGAAAGTTACTGATGAATTTTTTTAATGCATTCTTTAATGCCACTATTTTTAATGCAATTGAGAATGTATATTTTTCATGTAAATATGACTAAATAAAAGCATAAACCTTACATTCAATCTAAAACGAGCTTGTGCTGTTAGACTATTTCTATTTTCTAATGTTAGCATTATGTTATGTTTTTCTTTGTGTGAAGATTAAATACATGCAAACATAATATAGCAAAGTAAAAGTTAATGCCTCAAACTTCTAAGCTATTATCATTCATTAAAATCTCATTGCCAAATTATCTCAATCACTATTAAAAAAAAGTAAAATTGCTGCTTCCTTGCAGCTGCTGTTCCCTACTGAAATAAATGAATAGAAATGTTTGCTGAACAGGTGGTCTTGTCACATGTGGTTTGACCAGGAGGTGCAAATTGTTTGTTGACAGTGCAGGCTGTTAGAAGGGCAACATAATGGTTCTCCCTCTGCAGTAAATGTTAGCCACTTGTTATCCCCAAAGTCTTGGCATCCTACTGTTAATCTGATACATTGTTTTGAAAAGAAGCCAATTTCGCAATAGCAAATAAGAGCTAAAATGCATGTTCCTGTCGACGAGTATCTTCTTCTGCAGCTGACGTGCTTACTAATTAAATGCTAAAAATGGTCCAAGTTTATTAAATTAATTTCTAGGAGACCTTTACAGAGGAAGTGGGTGGTGGTACATAATGATAGCAATATTTTAGTAGTTGGGCATAAAGTATGTGCTCAGTAAAATTCTGATCATTAGTATTTAAACAGCTATTGTTATTACAGTGAATATCATTTATATACTGTTTTTCTAAAGTACATTGTAGTTATATTATTATGATGGTATTATCCACATCATGCAGAAAAAGTATATTTTATTTCTGGGAAAGGGTATACTGAAAGCAAAAAGTGTATGTCTATTTTTCTGACTCCTGTAAATTAAATTAAATAATAAAGCTTCATCAATAAACCAGGCAGTTAAAAAGCAGAGCTCTATTTTACTATGGCTTCTGCTGTACCATTTACACATTTATGGAAGGATTTATATCTTATTATAAATGAAAAATCTGGGGATGCAGAGAAGAATGAAAGAAAGCATCAAACTCCAAGGATATTCAGATTGTGATATGCAATGGGAAAAATTGGTTGGGCACTAGGCTATAATCCATTTACTATTTCAGAAGAAAATTACAACTATAAAGAACATTTAGAGGCTTTTCATTGAACCTACAACCTATAACTGTACTGTATGTACAAAGCATTGATAACTACTGATGTTCAGAGGCAACTGAAATTAGACTTGAAGTCAGTTAAATTTTTATTATTTTTCTCATTTTTTACATACTTCATTGCTTGAAGAAATAAATGCTAAAACCAGCAGATGCACATACATATGATATTTTATTTCACAAGCTTACAGGGATTAATAAACACACATTAAAAAGAGAGCAGATAGTGAACACAAAGATACTGCCCCCAGAGTCTGTCTCAATCTATGTGCAATAAAATCAATCATGAATTGACCACTGTAATGAATTGTTCACCAAAAATTGAAACATTAACATTCTTTTCCTTCCTTGAAACATATTTTCCAGAATAAAGAACCCAAACATTTTAGTCTGCTTTGTTAGTTTTGCATTATTTTGTAAAGGAACCTCAAGCTAGTTTTATTGAATCTTAAGGATCCATAGTTGATACTGTGGCTAGAAAAGCTAAGGCTTAACATAGCACGTTGACAAACATTTTCAACCATGTAAACCATTTGTTTCCAACAATAATAAGATAAGAACTGATTAATACATTCCAAACAGTGGGACCTTTACATTACATGCACCCCTTCCCTTTACAGTGGTAAGTACATCTCAATAATTTAACATATTGTTAATTCCCTGATATGCTCAATCCAATTTCTTATATGGATGTATATTTCTTTTTTGAGATTGAGAAACATTCTTTGTCTCTGAAGCAGCTAGTCTGTTTCAGTGTTGCTTGGACAGGCCTTTTGAAGGCACAGTTTCAGCATAATATTGCTCGTATGCATGTGCAACAGCCTGAATGTCTCAGTTCTTCTTTGGGGATTGAAGGGTAGAGCCCTTTCAAGTGACACAATTTAAAGACTTCCTAAACTTTCACATCTTGCTGTATTGGAATAGTCGTCATCAACATTTTCAAATGAGTCAAATTTGATTATTTAGGCACAATACGATTTGGCATTTTGTGTAATGAACAAAAATTGGGAATTAAAAGTTTGTGACCCCTTCACCCTGGAGAATTATTTTATACCTTCTTGGACTGAAATTGTGAGTGCATTGAGAGTTGGATGTTATATTTTAGCAATGCAGTGTTCCATTTACTGAATAAATATTAATTTGAGTTTTTGCCTTCAGTTCTGAGTACCTGATCAATGTTGAACTTCATTATGCCATATGACAAAATTATATGTTCATATGTTATTTTTTATAATGCAATTATTTGAATGACATTACCACTGATTTTCCACAGCCTCTCCAATGTGGATCTATTGATCTTTCCCTTACTTTGTCCATTATTGACATATTCACACCTACACCTGCCTGTTACACTGTCAACACCATATGCCTTTGTTTTCCTCAATGCAATGAGATGATCTAAGTCAGTATGCTTCGCAAGTCTCATATTGGTGGCCATGTACCCAATCTAATGGATTTAAGCAGAAATGTTGATCTTCTAACTGCTTTCATAGTTGACGCTTGCTCTCTCACACTGTTTCTATCTCACACTATTGCTCTTGCTTTCTCTCTCACATACACATACCTTTTGCACAACTCCCTTTTTTCTACTCACGCTCCTTCTTAAAGTGTGCAGACACTCAATATCAGTATGGTTGTTGGCTTGGGGAAACCTTTAAGAAGCATATGTACTGTTGCTTTATAAGTGTAAATATACACTGCTATACAAAGCTTTAACTCTGGGGTCTGATTACATTGTATCATAAATTGCAAAAATAATTTATTTTGCTATCTCTTATCATATTCAGTGTTGCTTCTTCACAGCTTTTAGTCTCCAATTGTATTCCCATTTCAAATTAACATTAGAATTACCAGAGACTACGAAATAACTCATAGATCCGTCCCACCTTAAATCGCTTCGCACCTCTCTATCAGTGTCTTTTGTGCTGTAAATGTGTCGATAAGCAGCAAACAGCAAGCAGGCTGCTATCACATCCCCCCACCCAACAATGCATGTATGTTGAAAGAATGAATAAAAATCTTGACATGTTAAAGAGGCTTAAGGATTTGAATTTGTAAAAGTTGAAAGATCTGATTGATAACAAAATTAGTTTGACCATATTGATCATGTGGGGGAAGTTCTTAATCCTAAATGCAGCAAGTAACATTCTATAGTTTTGGAGGTGGCAAGTTATACATTCCTGTATATATGCAAACATTTTCCAAGCATTTTCAATTTTATCTCCAGCCAATAACCAAGAGCATTATAGGTAGCTCTTGTAGTTCACTTGGACTTTTAACCTTTGGAGCAAAAGCTAGTGCTTATAGTTGAACACATAGATCAATTTGATCATAAGAGCATTTCAGTTATGCCCATTCACTAAGCACCATGACACCTAAATAAAGTATGAAAAGTAGTTTAAGCAACTGTTCAGAAAACAAATACACTTGAACAGCTACAAGAACAATGAAGAATATTATAAGTAGGGTTACCATATCACCTAGGCCAAAATAGAAGAAACAAAAATATAAAAAAGGCTATGCGGTTCCCCTTGGACTTTTGTCCATGTATGGGTTGTACTGTCATTCCCTTTGGAGTGACTGTGTTGGGGGTGTAATTACTTCCATAATAATGAAAAAAAAGGAGATCAACTGAAATGCAAAATGGTAAAAAATGATGGGCTGCAGCATGAAAAACCCAGACAAACTGACATTTTTATAAAATTCATCTGGACTCCCAGATAGGCGCCTAAATAGAGTATATTTCTGGGGAAACCCAGACTTAGGCCAACTTTAATTATAAGGGTAGTACCCTATTAATTTTGTGTAAGCTTATATTATATGGAACGTTTCATGAGCTTGTCAGGTAATGCCTCTCTGTGCTGCAATTTGTTTCAGTTTATTTTTTCACTTAATTCAGGATTTAATGCTGTGTAATTTGTTAAATCATCTCATTTTTTATTAACTTTAAAGTAATATTAGGTGTTTATTACATGTATTTATAGTATATGACTTTTAATGCATTTAGTTATAGGCTGTTGTGGCAAATAATATCTTGGATCATCAGTGCTTCTGCCTTCTAGGTTTAAAAAAAATTGGGAACACCTGTCGAAAAACCTGCTGCAAAAGCATTTGTGTTTGACACCTTTTGTTAAAAAGGAAAATCTAACCCTGGTCTTATTCTAAAGCTTTCAAATATTGTCATACATTTTATGAACATGCTGAATTTGAAATGGCAACAACACTCATTACAAATCATATCACTAGCTCTAGGCATGTTTCAGTTATGTAAGCACTTGGGTTATGGAGTATGGATGAGGCTACGGCAGTTAATAACTGGTGAGCTGGACATTCTTAGATAATAATTTCCGATTTTCCACACACACGTCCAATTTTCTCTGAGTGGTAAATGAATTCATAAAGAAGAAAAAAATACTGTGTGCAGGAAAGCCAAACGACTTGGCAGATGGGCAGATATTTTATAAAGATTGAGGGCTTCAGCAAAAATATATACAATTCCTCATATATTCCTGCCAGTTTTTTGTTTTTAAATAAGAACACAACCACACTGAATGACATTCAGTATTACCTCAATGATACCCAGCAGCTGCTTAATGTCCTTTGTTTGAAAGTTAAAAAAAGTTGGATTAACTTTATGAAAAATGTTAATTTCACAATATCTAATCATGCTGATTTTGATTTAAAAAAGTTCAATTTAAAATAAAAAATGAAGATAAATATTACAAACAGTGACATATGAAAGCCGTTCCAATGACATTTAAAATATAATCTTTAGAGTTTAGCATGCTAAACATTCAATCATAAAGTACATTTTTATAGAACAAAATAAATAAGTATTCCCCTTTTTCAATAAAAATATAGAATGAAAAAGTGTGGTGCCCCATGCAATTGCACTGTTGCACAGTTTCAGATTCTGGGCACCAGGAGCACCAGGAAAACAGAATCCTGGTTTATCCCAGATGTGCTAATAACTGGATGCAGCAATGTCTTGCACAGTTCAATGCAAGAACATTAACAAAAACAAGAAACATAAGTGCAGGTGCTATATACTATAATTACAGAGACTCCAAAGCAAAATGTGATGAAAAAAAAAGTAACAAAAATAAACAAAAACCCCTTTCCTCCTCCTTATCCTTCTATTGATAGTTCATGAAGGACAGACAGAAAAATAATCAAAAACAAAAAGGCAAAAAATTATGCACAAAAATAATGCTGAAAAAATGAGTATTCTCTCTGCCGAAAAACCTCCTAGCTTGGCTCTCTGATCTTTCCTTCCCGCAGTGGCTTCGGGCACATAGTTTACTGTTAGGCCTCTTCAATTTGGTAGTGTGTCAGTAGATAATATAGTGGCAGTGGACACACACCTCTATGTAGTGCCAGTTCAAGCCTGGAAACACCCTCTGACTTGCAGGCCTCCAAAGCAGTGGTTAACTCAGACGGCACTAAACGTCAGTGCATGTGACGATGCGGGTTCTGGCTCCACGCTCCCATCGCTATTTGGAAGCCCTTGAACCCAACACCGTCGGTAATGTCACTGATGAGCTAGTCAGTAAAGGCAACAATTAAGCAAGGGGAATGATAAAAATGTGCAAAAGTGCTTTTATTAAAAACAATCATCAAAATAAAAGTGTTCAATAAATAGTGCAGTGCTTTCAAGTTCTTCAATAAATAAATAAATCCATTAAAAGGAATGTGGAGGTTAAAAACAGCAAACAAAAGCAATCCTTTAAAATCGAAGGTTAAAATGTTTCTTTGGAAGCAGTTTTAAAACAGCAACAACAACAACTCTGGTGCTTCTTTTCTGTTTGCGTCTCACCTGCTTATCCCATTTGGGCTTAGCAGCAGGCAAGACGCTCTCTGCAGCTGCTATCCTCTACACACACACACGAGACTGGAGACCTCCCGATCCCTGGCTCCGGTCTGGCACTCATCCCAGTCCCCGAGACTTGATGTCCACCAATGGCCAGGCTCCACCACCAAGCCTCCCGACTTCCGCTGCCTTTCCGCGACCCTCTGCGGCTCGTCGCTTTCCTCTGGCCACTCCCGCTACGTGGTCGCTCAGCGGGAGCAACATCAACTCAAATGCCTGGGTGTCGGCCTAACACCCAGCTTCCTCGCAGCTGCCCACGAGCGCTCACCACACACTCCGCGTGTCTGTCTCTCTCCTGCACTGCCTGCTTCCTCTCTCCCTGTAACCTCCGCCTTCTTTTCCTTTCTCGTTCTTTTCCTGATCTCCCCTTAACCGACTCGCGCTTCTTTTAAATAATGTGAGGGGCCATCACAGCTGTAGCATATTAGCCACGGGAGCAATCACGGATGTGGGCAGTTCCTCACCTGTGCACTCGGTGAGAAACGCCCACACCACGGACCGTCCCGCGGCTTGCTCCAACCGCTACGCCCACTCATGAAGCCGCCTCGAGTACGGTGATTATTTATTTAAAAGAAATGGCCTTTGCTCAACGAGCTGTGAACCCATAATACCACAGTGCAACATTGCTCCAGCAGCGCTAGAGTGCTAAAAACTGTGATAAGCTATAAATAGTGTGGAACGAGTCCCGGACACAGACAGGCAGACATGTTGTAGATCACCACCATAAGTTTATTTACAGTCTATTTACAAGTAAAGTGCCACAGAACCCACAGACTCCCCCAAAGTCCAGGCCAACACCACACTATGCCTCTTCTTCAGGCCCCTTTTATAATCACCCGGATATGCTCCAGGTGTTTCCTGGCAATCTTCCACCGACACCGACATGCCCCAGTGTAGCGGAAGTGCCGGCTGCATCCCTGGAAGCACTCTGGGTGTCCCTGCTCTTCTTCCCCCCAGCACTCCCAGGTGTGGCGGAAGTGCTGAGGTCCAGGGTCCCCAAGGCATTGAGGCGCCCCTGGTGGTGACCACGGGCCCTTACAGGGTTGTGCTTCAAAGCCCTGTACCCGTGGCCACCAAAGGCACCAGGGTGGTCGACCCCACATGGTCTGGGGGAGGCGCAAGCCCTCCTCCGGTCCTCCGAAGCGTCCCGGCTGGGTCGACCCCCCAGCCATCTGCAACAATAGCTATGATAACCACTACTTTTAAAGTGTATGTGGACACGGCTTATCACAAATAGATTAAAATGATAGAGATGCTGCGTGCCGCCATATTGAAATGATCAGACTATGGACATACAGTAGATAACACCAAGGACTTGAGCACATATACCACTGTATGTTTGTCTCAAGTGACACCCTTTCCAGTGGCCTGTCAAATGCTACTACCTTGTAGCTACATCAGGGTTTTTAAAGAGGCTCCTGATCTTAACCTAATCTCTTTGCACATTAGTAGAGTCTTGTCTTAATTTCTTGTCTGCTTTTTGTATTTTCGTACTTCCTTGTGAATGTCAGTTGTTCCCATTTATAAAGAGATATTTGGTTTGGATTTCCTCTGTGTTTGCCTTTGTGTTTTTTAAATTGCTTTTCCTGACTATCTTTGAGCCATTTGTAGTTTCTGACTCTTCAACTTTGAATTGTCTCCAAATAAGGGAAAAAATAAGATTTTAGCATTTCTCTGGTCCTTCTGTCTATAGATTAGTCCACTGTGCTAATTAACAACTTCCTGCATCAGGATGAGTGGAGAAGAAAAGACTAATTAGCTGAATCTACAATTGTAGAGAGAGGAAAGAATGCAATTAAACTTGATTAAGGTAATTTCCATGCTCCTTGAAGGCAGAACAAAATTTAAATTCAGTTGGGGTCCTAGGTGCGATTTTTGTAAAACCCCAGTGATAACTATAAGGGAGTTGTCATGAGTGCATCTTTAACTCCTAGCCCCTGCTGAATACAACAGAGTAATCTGGAGACCATCTATTAGTACCATGAAGTGTGTGTCAATGTTAAGATGGGGTATTCTTCTTCATCTTTGCTGTATCTTTTTGCGATATGGTCATCACACTTCATCAATGTAGGTTCTCACATGAATTAAACACAAGTACTGTTGAGCTTTGTCATGTCCCCCAAAAAGCGCAGAAAAGCTCATATCCTCGGGTGTCCTCTCCTGTTAACTCCTTTAAAATGGCCATGAAATATAATATTTGCAGTCCTGTTGTCCATTCTGAATACATGGCTGAGTCACAGGTGCTGTCTTAGATGCACCAACTGCACTATTGTCTTTGTCTGGTTTGGACATTTCCTGATTTATTCATTCTTGATCTTCTCCAGCAGCTGCACACTGAAAATCCTCCTTTGGGCTGCCATTTCAAAAACTAGAAACTAGGAGTTTCTTTTCTTCAGCCTTTTTTAATGCCCAGGTTTCACAACTGCACAGTGCAATCGGTAGTATGATTGGCCTGAACAACTGTATCTTTGTCTCTATTTTGTCACTCTTGTTCTTTCAGATACCACAAAAATCACTCATAGAGTTTAGCGCTACATCTTTTGATATTGATATCTCCTTTGTGCTGTTGCCACCTGCTGTATGCATGGATCCAATGGAATTTTTAGTTAATGTACTGTATATAATCTTTCACAATTTATTAGTACTGTATACAGGTGAAGTTGTAGCAATAAATAATTGAAACATAAGGGAAATTACTGAAGGTAACTCAAAGGTTAACTAAATGAGGCTTAAAGTTTGAGAATTTGAGGTGTGCCTCACTGTAAAGAAACCAGCAACTTGATTTTTCAAGGTTACAATTAGGAAAATGAGAAATGAACACCCTAGAAAGTGAGGATAAAGTAAAAGGAACGGCACTAGTCCAATAATAATTACACTCTCTTACACATCTATTCTTACTCACACTGGGTCAAATTGGAATCACTTTTTAACCTAACTGTACTGCACATCCTTGACAATATGGGAGGAAAACTGGAGTTTGGAGAGGAAAACCCATTCAGAAACAGGACAAAACCACATAATCACAGTGTTCAAATCTAGAATGCTAGATCCATGAGGTTGCAGTCTAATAGTATATTGTGCTAGTTCTCATTATCTTTTTTAAAGAAGCTACTAGTTGTGAGTGTTTTGCACAACCTCTGCAATGAAGCAAATTCAGCAATTTACATTTAATGCATATAAATAATTAAAGCAAATCATCATTAATAAATGTGCAAAAAAGTACAACCACCACAACAGCATAAGTGATTTCCTGTAATATTCTGTACAAGCAAATTTACATATTAATGCAGCTTGGACTCAGGCAATTAAATGAATCT
Organism: Polypterus bichir lapradei; assembly: GCA_026402145.1. NCBI lineage: Eukaryota > Metazoa > Chordata > Cladistia > Polypteriformes > Polypteridae > Polypterus > Polypterus bichir. The sequence continues at coordinate 8,471,075 of JANRMT010062808.1, forward strand.
AAAATGAGCTGAACTGAAGTTCATAAATTCATGTAATAGTACAAAGTAACAAAATATTACACTAAAAAGTAATGAAACAATACTATATTAGTACGATTGTTAAATTTTTCTTGTGAATTGTATTATAGCACATAATTATGTTTTTGCATGAAGACAAATTGGGAGTAGCATTCCAATCATTTTGTGTTCTACCTTTCTAGCTGTGCATGGTTTTTCTATAGGGAATATCAAAAGCTTCTCACAAGTAATAAAAGATATGCTGTACACTGGCAATGGAGGTAAGATTTGACCATGTGTCCATCTTTAAAGTGATGCAATGGAAGACTACTAGGGAAGCAGCACACAGTCCCTGGATGGCCTGCGTGGAAGTATGTTGCCCTTAAAGAAGTCAGCAAACACACTATTAGTGGCTGATAAATTTCTTGCTCTGGTATACCAGATTATGTTTTTTTCCGGGATGTATTTAGAAAAAATGTTTTACTGGTATGCCAAAAATGAGTGTAAGACTCCTTAAAGAATATTACAGAGAATGCTGTGTGGGTCACCCTAATTGGTGAGTTGATGCAAACAGAACAGTAGGACAGGAAGAAGCCCTGTCTTGTGCAGTGTTTTCTTGCTGGTGACAGTATGAGCGAGTATGACAGAATCTTTAGTTTTATTGATTCGAGAGGGGTAAATACCTGAGAAGGGTCCAACTACAGACCTTTGCAGCTCTATATTTTAGCAGCTCCGCTGAACAGCCAATTGGATTGCATGTTTATGTCCTCTGGTTCACTAGACAATCATCCTTATTTTAGTGAGATAGCCCTACAACAACCCTAATAGTATAACCAGTTGTACCCACGTGACATCACTAATTGCAAAGTGACAACCTCCTTTTTTTGGAGCAGAGCTGTGAACGTCTGTACTTAGACTTGGAATACCTACTAATCAAATCTGTTAAGTTTTTGATGGATAAGAGGCACACTGTGACACCCCATGCAAAGTCACTGTTGCACAATTCTGGACTCTGGGTGCCAGTAAATGTAACTGAATAACCAGGGGATGGAATAAGTGAGACAGAGACCGAACAATTATTCAAAAATAGGATTCTGTTTTATTCCATACACATCAATCCTATTTGCAAAGCAAATTTCTTGCAAAAAATGTATAAAGTCGATTGCAAAGAAACTAACAAAACAATAAAGAAGAAAAAAAACAGTTTTGTGGCTAAAAAAAAGTATTTACAGTGGCTCCAATTCAAAAGTGATGGAAAACAGCAAACTAGGACAATATAGAAAGGAAAAAAATGACACCTTCTAAACACAGATTCCTTCTACCCCAAGCTAAGCTACCCCAAGGAAAAGAATCTGATCTTAGCAACTATTATTTACAACTAAGTAAATCAGTAGCACAGATGTATATCTTGGCCCGAAGACCTGATCAACTGGCTGTTCGGACCACAAGTTTATACCGCAAGCCCTTTTGTCTATGCAGTCCCCATTTACATTGCCCACGGTTCCCCAATAAACCATTATGCTTTGACATGCACCAAACAACAATTCCAACTCAGGTGCAGTCCACCCTATTTAAATTTCCTGCACTCACGCATGTGTGTACCCATCTATCTTGGCGACACGATGGTTTTTGTTTAGACATTGATAAGTGCATGCTGTCAACTTTCACCCACTTTCATTTCCATTCTCTAACAAACATGTGAATTTTTCCTGCCGGCCACTCTGAAGCTGAGCCCTCTGTTCTCTTAGTCTGTTTCCCTGAGCTTTTATATAACACTTTCTCCTCCCCTGCAGCAGTAATGGTAGTGTGCTTCAGCCCTCAGACATCGGAAACCATGAGCATGCTTGAAAGACGGCATCAGATGAGTGTCTTGGTGCCGGCTAATTCAAGCCCCACGACTCACTATTGGGGTGTCTGTAGGCCTCCAGACAGCCTTTGAGCAAACCTGTGCTCAAACACCAGCAAAACGTTGTGCCGCGACTGTGTTAATCTGGGAAGGAGCACTAAAAATTTTATTCCTCCTATGGCTTTTTCTCTAAGTCCGTGATGAGTAAGTGGCTATGCCTATCTTTCCTTTTTCTCATGATCCCCTGAACTTAGCCTATAACACAAACCTTTATGCGCAATTAATCACTGGTCCATTTGTCATTTAAAACAGTATGTTTCAGTCTGAAAAGTACATACAAATAAATATACTGGTATCTACTGGACTCATTAGAATTTTAAATTATACTGTGACATGGACTTTTGGCCATACTTCCCACCAGGGCGGAATTTAGACTTGATAAGGCCCTAAGCTATTTGAGACATGGGGCCCTTTAGAAGTCCAGATATGCTGTAGTATATTTAAGTATATATGACAATTGCTCACTCAGACAATTTGTTTTGGGGGCCCCCAAGAAGGCGGGGGCCCTAAGCTATAGCTTGTGTAGCTTATACGTAAATCCTGCACTGCTTCCCACTACTAATGAAGGCTGCCAGGGAGAGCAAGCCCTAAGCTAGATGTAGAAGTCACCACATGGTAGTACCTATTATATATTGTTGAGCTGTTACTTTGTAACAGTTTGGTATGATGTAGAAGAAAGATATTCATCCTTTTATGCCATAGAAATTCCAGAACGCTAGTACCTTTTACATCTGAATCCAGACCCTGGACATTCCCAGAGGCAATTGATAAATCAGCCACAGCAGAGACAAGAAAGAAAGAAAGAAAGAAAGAAAGAAAGAAAGAAAGAAAGAAAGAAA
>JANRMT010062808.1:8473826-8519000 GCA_026402145.1 Polypterus bichir lapradei
AAAGAAAGAAAGAAAGAAAGAAAGAAAGAAAGAAAGAAAGAAAGAAATAGACATGCAACATCAGCATCATCCCTAATAAAACCCGAACCCCGAATAAACACCCCAAAGGCCCCAATCTGCCAAGTATTCATATAAGAAAAGCTAAAGAACAGCCTGTAAAAAATACAGAAAAGAACTCCATTACACTTTTAGACCACAACAGAGGTGACCTGGTCCTCCAGCATTTTAATTTGTTTATTGTGCTGACCATTTCTTTGGTCAATCTTCTTTTGCTCATTTTTAAAGTCCTTCAAACTGTGCTGGATTACGATAAATTCACACAGTGCTAGGATGTTGTACCATGTTAGCCATTATGAATGTAGTGAGAAGTCAAACAAAATGACACCTTTTATTGGCTAACTGAAAAGATTCCAATTTACAAGCTTTCGAGGCAACTCAGGCCCCTTCTTCAGGCAAGATGTAATACAGAAACTGGAGTTCTCTGTGTTTATATACACACTAGGACAAATATTAACATTGGAAAAACCTCTAAGTGTGACATTTTAAATGTAAAAAAATAACAGACCTCATCTTGACTTCTCACTAAATTCACCCTGAAAACTCTGCTATATGGAGTCATTTGTGGCCACTAGCTGATCAGCCTCAATGGACCTTATGTTATTGAGAAGTATCTTCATGTTAAGGCCACTAGCTGCATCTTCCTTTGTACAAGAGAATTTCTTTGTGGGGCTCACAATCTGCTCCTGAGACCTTCTTGAACCAGAAGGGACTATTTTAAAGCAGAAGGTATTAGTAATTTAAATGTAAAAATATATAACCAAACCCAGGTGGTTATAAAATAATACAAGGGTGAAAAACAAATGACCCCTCACAACAATTTCAGCTAGGACTGCATCAGGCTAGGTGGTTGATTGTTTTAATAATTTCTTTTTTTAATTTCTTGTTCTACTTTCAAGGGACTCTTTCCCTTCCATGTTCTATTAATAGAGAAAATAAAAGTATACATTTTGTCATATTACATGTCAATTTCTTATTTTTGTTTTAGTTTGGCTTTGTCCTTTTTTATGATTTTAATTTCTAAATTTTTTATTAATTTCTTTAAAAATCATGAAATTAACCATGATGTATGAATAAAAATGTTGCCAGAAGTTAACTAATATATCTTAAAAACTTGAAAAAATAAAACATAGGGTAACAAGCACCCTCTTGGGTGTCTGTGTAACTACTAAGCAAATTTTATCCATTTGCCCATCTTTTTATTTTTTCACTTACTCCGATTCAGGTTTATAAAGAATGGGAGTCAATCATAGCAGCATCAAACTCAAGGTAGGAACCCACACTTCTTGGTACAGTATGCCTTTCAGACAGAATGTACATCTATTATGTCCTTTATATCATGCCTATTACAGTATCTACATTCAATAACACATCTGACAACAGAAAAGGCAAGCTGGTTGTTGCTTTCTGCATTACTATGTTACATTTTTTAGGCACCTGATTTTGACATCGAGGCTAGGAGCATAGAGACAACCCTGCGGAGAGATTGAAGAATTGCTGATGCCTTAATGCATTTAGAACATTAGAACAATCTAGACGAGAACAGGCCATTCAGCCCAACAAAGCTCGCCAGTCCTATCCACTTAATTCTTCTGCAAAAACATTAAGTCTAGTTTTGAAAGTCACTAAAGTCTTACTGTCTACCATGCTATTTGACAGCTTATTCCAAGTGTCTATGGTTTTCCCTGTAAAGAAAAACCTCCTAAAGTTTGTGTGAAATTTACCCTCTGTCCCTGTGTTCCTAATGAATTCATTTTAAAATAACGTCTCGCTCCACTGTACTAATTTCCTTCATGATTTTAAACACTCATGTCACCTCTTAATCTTCTTTTGCTTTAACTGAAAAGGCTCAGCTCTTATAATGTTTCTTCATAATTCATCCACTGCAGCCCTGGAATCAGCCTAGTTGCTTTTCTCTGGACCTTTTCTAGTGCTGCTATGTCCGTTTTGTAGCCTGGAGACCAAAACTATACACAGTACTCCAAATGAGGCCTCACCAGTGCATTATAAAGGTTGAGCATAACCTCGTTGGACGTGTACTCCACAAATCATACTAAATAACCTAGCATTCTATTTGCCTTCTTAAAGGCTTCTGAACACTGTTGGCAGGTTGATAGCGTAGAGTTCACTATGACTCCAAAATCCTTCTCATAAGGTTTACTCTTGATTTTCAGACATCCTGTTATGTATTCAGACCTAACATTTTTACTTCCTATGTGTAATACTTTACATTTACTGATATTAAATTTCATCTGTTACAAATCTGCCCAAGCCTGTCCTGCTGTCCAATTCTTCTGTAATGATTCCAAATTATCTGCCAATCCACCTCTCTTGATATCATCTGAAAACTTAACCAGCTTGTTACTTACATTCCTATCTAAAACATTTATATATATTAAAAATAACAGCACTCCTAGCACTAACCCCTGTGGAACACCACTCTTAACATCAGCCAACTCTGATAAGGCTCCTCGCAGCATCACCCTCTGCTTCCTGTGTCTGAGCTAATTCTGCACCCATCCATGAACATCACCCTGAACTCCTACTTCTTTTAGTTTGATGCCCAGCCTGCCATGTGGCACCTTATAAAAAGCTTTCTAAAAGTCCAGATAAATAATATCATATGTTCTCCTTTGATCGTATCCTTTTGTTGCTTCCTCATAGAATTCCAGCATGTTAGTAAAACATGACCTCCCTCTTCAGAGTCCGTGCTGACTGTTCATAAAAACTCCTGTCCTCGCCATGTGTTGCTAAATTTTATTCTTAATAATTGCTTCCATTAATTTTCCTGCGTTGCATAGTAAGCTTACTGGCCTATAGTTGCTTGGATCTGTCCAGTCACACTTTTTATACAACGGGATAACATTTGCGATTTCTCAGTCTTTTGAAATCTCCCCAGTGTGCAGTGACTTCCTAAAAATATGTGTCAAGGGTTTATATATGTACTCATTAGCCTCCTTAAGAACTCCAGGGTAAATATTATCTTGTCCTGGTGATTTGTTTGATTTCAGCCTATTTAATCTGAGCAGTACTTCTTCCTGTACAATTTCTAAATCACTCAGAACCTCCTTAGTCCCATTTACTGCAAAGGAGGTTACCACTTTCTCACTTGTGAAAACCTCAGAAAAAGGCAAGTTTAGAGTGTCTGCTGTTTCACTGTGTGTTTGTTTTAATTCCCCCTTACTATTCCTGATAGACTTCACTTTCTCCTTGACTGTTCTTTTACTACTAAAACACTGAAATAATCTCTTAGGGTCATCTTTTGCCTTATCTGCTATATTTCTCACTAAAAGTCTTTTAGCCTCCCTAATATCCTTCTTTATGGTTGCCCTCATGTTCTCATAAGCCATACGATTCACTTTGGACTTATTAGTCTTATAGGCCTTATACAGCTGTTTTCCTTTTGCAGCTTCTTTTGTAACTCTTTATTAACCCACTGCAGAGTTTTTTTTTTAATTTCCTATTAATTCCAAACTTAGGTATGTACCTGTCCTGCATTACATACATGTAATGCTTGCTCTTTTAGTAGCATAAGTACCATTATTATTGTAAGAGTATGTACTAAAGTACAGTGACATTCTTACTTTCAGTGGCTCCAAGCAAAACATAACTGGAAAAGACAATGCTTTGAATTTGTGTGATCTTGCTCTCACTAGGTTGGCACAGCTCCATTATGTTATGACTTCTGGTCATCCCCTGGAGATGTCCACAATGTTTTGGAGTACCTTCTGGGTATAGGGATCAGAAGCTAGTTTTAGTGATGATTATGGAGTGAACACTCTTCTTGATAGTAGTAGGAGTTCACACTGGAGGTCACAATGTACAGAATGGAACTACCCAGTTAACTAACAGACACAGATCTGAGTACAGTAGCCAAATGGAGCACATTATAACTCAGAGACAATAAAAAACGCCAAATATGATACATTACAATATTCACCTACGGACACTCATACTAAACCAGATTAAACAGTCATCATACTCTGTTTGTTTGGATATGAGAGAAAAAAGAATTTTGAGCATATGGGGAAACCTCATCCATACACACAGAGGGAATATGCAGGTCCACAAAGATAATGATTGAACCAAGTCACCCGGAGCTGTGACACAATAGTACAAACCACATCAACATCCATTAAATAACAAATTAGTCAAAATTTCATAGCCAAAGTATTGTATAAAAAAGAAATTTAGCAGTCAAAGACAAAGAATAATAAACCCTTAACTAAAGCCCATACTAGTGTTCTCTTATAAGTATTTCAGCCACAACTCATCCACTTTTTCATCACCAGGAAAGATACAAATTTCCTTTAGATATTTTTTTCTTTTTCATAGCATTACATACTGTAACTTGCTGTCTTCTCATGCAAAGCCTTGAATACCACAACAAAAAAAATAAAAGGGTCTAAACAATATAATGTAATAATATATAAAATGCCTTTAAACATCCCCAGATCTTTCCACTCCATACCATACCATACTATACCATACCACTGGCAAAAAATGTCATAAGGAAGCTTTTTTCATCACATTTTAGAAAAGAATAAAGTTGATTATTCTAAATTGTCCTTAGTGTGTGCTTGGTGTGTGGGTGTGTGTGTACCCTGCAGTGGGCTGGCGCCCTGCCCGGGGTTTGTTTCCTGCCTTGCGCCCTGTGTTGGCTGGGACTGGCTCCAGCAGACACCCGTGACCCTGTAGTTAGGATATAGCGGGTTGGATAATGGATGGATGAATAAAGTTTATTAAGATGGGACACTACTATACTATACCACTAACATTTTGGCTGTTATTATTAAAAAGCACAAATTCTCACAGGCAGATATTTCTGACATGGCAGAGTAAAATAATTAAGAAGAGAAAATAATTTTAAAGACATGGTACATTTAAAGGAAAATTGGCATCTAATTAAGAAACCATTAAATGATAACCTGTAGCCACTACACTGTCCTGGTCCAAGCTTGTCTACTTGATCCCCAACTGTCCCCAAACAGTAATTTCATTAATGTCTTTAAACTAATTTCTGTGTGCATTTTCTATTAATGAATGTTGGAAAATTGTCTATCTATTGCTTTAACTTTACTTTGATCTGCTGTTTAAAATTAGGACATTGGTATTGGCATCCAAATATTTACTTATTTCACCAGAGACACCTACGCCAAGTTTTCCCCTGGCTGAATTAAAGGCTGTGAAAAGGGAACATAAGGCTGCAGGCAAAGGACTTGGTGAGTGAAATTAAAAGCATTTTATTTCATCAGGGGAAAACATTCCTGACTTGATGTTTGTGCAAAAAATTGAAAAACACTTTTAAGACCTTTGCTGAAAACTGTTTGAAATCAAATGATGTGTTTTTCAACAAGGTTACCACTCCGAGCACAAATACACATAGGAGGGAAAGAAAAGGGTGCTTTTTTCATCTTTTATTTTAAATAATTTATTTGAAAACCTTTGGGATTTAACTTGGAAAAGTTCCCAGAGGTAAGAAATTTAAGTAACATTAGTGAAAAAAGCAGAAGAATGAAATGAGGAGGTGGTGTATGATATACAGGAGTATAATCAAGTTATAATTAAGAGCCTTATTCATGTTCCAATCATTTCTAGAATGACAATGAATAATATTGTTCTAGTTAAAAGGGACCTGTTTTAGAAGTGATTACATTCCTTAATACAGCAAAAAAAATTCTGCAGAGATTTGTTAGTTAATAATTAATTAACAAATGAAAGAAAGTATAATAAAGCTCTTTGGACATAAAAGAATATTAATTAATACAGTGCAGGAGAACCTCATTTATGAATGTGTGAGCTTTACAGTAGTTGTTGTGCATAAGATGCTGCAATATCATTAATTCCCTCACAAGGGTAATCTATTAACCCTGAATTCAGTATTAAGAGAATAATGCAATGTATATATTATATAAGGAAAATTATGCAGAACAACATAATGTGCACCAAACAAAGAGAAAATTTTTAAAATACAATAAGGGTTTGAAATTTTCACAAAATGTGTATACAAGATGCCATATGTTCCTGACAAGTATAAATGGCAAAAAATGTTCTTACATAAGAACTACGAATGAATATATTCTTTGGGATTTTTAATAACATGAAGCAGATCTCTTTTACAACATGTTTGCTGGTTTGTTCCTTCCTTTCCGGCATTTTTAATTTTGTTTAATTTAGCTGCTAATTCACAATTTATAGTCCTTTCTTTTTTCATTTTGTTTCTGCCTTCACAAATTGCAAAACATTTCCTCTTTGATGCCATTTGCTGTATGCTAGATTGATAGGAGTTTACAGTTCTTGAATGTTGTCTTACCTCTGCTGGCACATGCAGGCGCTTTTCTTCAGTGGGCTCTAGTATAGCATCCATCTAGATTCTCTACTCAGTCCACTTCTTTTTAATATTGATATGCCGAGCTACAGGAATCACCAGTCCAACCTCATGCGCCTCAATGAAGAATATTACAATGTATTTAAAGCTACGTTAAGTGAGGGTAGGAGCTAAATTAATATTGACTATGTTCTGTGTAATTTGGACAACGTGCATAGGTTAAAGGGGTGATAGGAAAAAAACTGACAGTCACTTGCTTTAAAAAAACAGAAAAATTTGTGGGCTCCCATGAAATAGTTGACCATAATAGCTGGTGGTAACATTGTTAAAAAAAGAGATTGCATGTTTCACATATGAAGCAGAAGTTACTGAAAGCAGTGTGACCACTTTGCAAATTGCTTTCAGAATAATACTAAAATTTAATAGAGAGTTGCATTTAGTATTTAAACTAAAACTTCTGAATTACAGAAAATGTCTGGATAAACTAAACTTTTAACATATAAAGAAGATAATTGACAGTTACATTTCTAAGTATACATAGGACTTCCAGATTAAGTTACAGACTCTTTTGTAATTGTCTTGGACTATAACTGTTTAAGATATTTTCCACCTTCCACAACACAGATACAGCCTTTTGTCCTCTTTATTCTCAGCGTAGAATTAATCCACACTAAATTAATCTTATTCTGAAACCTAATGAGCTTGTATTGTCTTTTTTGCTTTAAGTTACGTTTTGCTCAAATAATGCTGAGCTGGGAGCATATTCCATTTTCTAATATAGAAACAATAAAAATGCATGCCTGAATACATTGGAGTATTATTATCCAATAGGCTGAAGGAAATCAAGCTGTCAGGTAGGGAAGAGCACTTTCTATTGTAAATAAAGAGGTAGTATGAATAAACATTTTCTGTTAAAGACAATAAAAACAATTCCTGATTTTCTTGCTCTTGTTTTGTTGTTTGCAGTAGTTTGAACATGGAAAAATCATAGGGAAATGCAGTGGATTTAAGAAGTATCCAGACCCCTTCACTTTCTGTGCACTTTATTCTGTTGTAGATTTCATTTTAAATAGATACATTTGCCATTTTTCTCCATCAATCTGTATTCAACAATCCATTAGTTCAAAGTGAGATCATGCTTTTAGACAGGGCTATTGCTGTGCTGAAATGTGAACAATCGCCTCAGTCTGAAGTTGTGTGCACTCTGGAGCAGGTTTTCTACAAGTATCACTCTGTCATTAGCTGCATTCATTCTTCTCTTTAATAATTTTCTCACATTCGCTGAGAGTGTAATTTATTGCTCATTTTTTTATTTTGGATTTACCTTATATTTTGATAAAGTAAACAAATTAAAGTTCTTCTTAATAGTAATTTATTTGTGTGTTTCTAAGGGCAGACCTTGCTTGTGGGTGGAGTGATGGGTACACCAAAACAGGTATATTGCTTAGGGCTCCAAAAAGGGTGTAAGAGACCCATAACCTATTATCCCATCTACATCAGACCTGTTTAGAGTTATTGCATCAACATCAGACCAGTGTAGAAACACAGCCTAAATATTGTTCCATTACAGGGTGCCTAAACATACACCCTCACTCACTTATATGGAGCAACTTTAGATTAAAAACTACATTAATGTCCATGCTTTTTGGGTAGTTGGTACCAAAACAAACATAAAAATAATTAAGAAACACATATCATAAGAGACTAGAAAAACCTTGGATTAAAACATTGCTTACATTTTAAGTCTTTCGAAAGAAAAAGAAAGAAAAAAAATTGTATAAACAGGAAATCCTGTTTTAAGTCTTCTTAATAAGTTTTTGTGCACCTACTACTATGAATTACTGTCAATTAAACAGGAATTTAGTGTCTCAGCATGCATTTAGGATATAATGCTATGACAGAACGTATTTTAAATCTGAGGTGGTACAATCAATAGTACCTGTACATGACAATCATTTATTCCAACCTTCCAGAATTTACATATTTTTTAACTAATCTGTTTTGACAATATTTTTGCTTCTTTTGCAAACTGAGCATTAATACTTCCATAAATAGGATTATAATTTAATGCAATTAATTCAATTAGTTGAAGTATGCAACATTGCATATTAAACACATATTATTCAAATTACTACTTGCATCATCAAAAAGTGTAGTTTTTAGCAATCAAAATATGTAAGGTCCTTCATCCTTCATCCTTGAACCTACTATTCTCTTCATCTCTCATAAAGATTGCTCGATCCTCACACTTCATTCACTGTGTGTGTTCATTGTATAAATATAAAGATAACAAGCAACCTTAACACAGAAAGCCAAGCTAGAAAACATACATTTTATGTTATTGTGGAATAAGCTGCTACTTGCAGTTAGTAAGTTCTCTTCAAGTCATACAACATGGCCATATTTCCCTGCCACCACCCCCTTTAGCTACTGTATTTTATACAGTGTATCTGCTCTGGGTATTATTGTGCTTAAAAATCATCATGATTATATTCTGCTTGAAGTCTCACTCTTTATTTCAAACTGAAGAATGGATAAAGCTTGGGAAATGTCATTTCTCAGAGAAGACAGACAGCGGATCAATCGTACAAAAGCAGTGGGGCATCACAGTAGAGAGCACTCCCTTAGGCGGAAAGGGCTCAACAGAATTCAGTGACACTGTCCAAAGGATCATCATCTGGGATCTCCGACAACTGCTTTCCAACATAAATTGCATACTGTATTATGTAAAGACATGAGCTGTAGAGTCAAGTTATACATTGTAGCAGAAGCTGACGTTTAGCACAAATCATGGGGCCATGGTGTTGGACGTCTTAGCCTCCCTGGGACAAGGTGCTGACCCTTGTAGCGAAAACATTCTAATCAGACAGACTGTATCTTCAGTAACTTCTCATAAGTGGTCTTAGAATAAATATGTTGTAGGCAAAGAAATTATGATCTCATGTAACATTTTCTTAACTTGATCTGCTGTGTTTTATGGGGGTTAAATGGCTGTAAGGTCTTTCTATAGAATAAGGTCAGATTCCAGAAATTCCCTGACATAAACAGAGAGAAAAGCAGGTACTAGCAGAGATGCTTATTAGTGTACTGTGAGGACAGAAAGAAGGACACCACCAGGACATGGGATATCCTATATTTGTATTGGTTGCCCCAAAGAGCAAAGGGCAGAGTCACAAAGAACCACAATAAGGAACTGTAGCGGAACTGCCTCAGAGACCTGGCCTTTAAAAACTATAAAAGGCTAAGGAATGCAAGGGTGTCAGGGGCAATCAAACGACCATGTACCTTAATGGCCCTGAACCTTTATAAAAGTGATTGTAGGGCTGAGATAACCACCTCTCCACCAGAGCTCCAGAGTTAGGAGGACAGTTTGAGGCAAGCAAAGGAAGAAAGTGCCCTGAGTGAAGAATGATAGTAAAATAAAAGGTGAGTCACGGGATCATTCTAAATGTGTAAGATTGCCTTTGTTCACCCCTCACTGAATTAATAAGAGACTTTGTTTTGTATTTTGACCTCTCTGGTATCATTTTGGGTTTGAGCCACTATGAGAGCACCTCTCTCGGTTATAATTTTTGAGATTTTAGAATGGTTATGCTTAGTATCAGAATGAATAATAACAGGTTGCTACACATATTTGACCTGCCAGGGTAATGTCAGAGGGAGGAAAGCTACTGTAGTAGAGCAAAGGAGACAAAAGAAGACAGTGCATTACTTTTTATGTTTAACACCATATGTTATAATGATAAATAAAATAAGATTTTGTTGAAATATTTTTCTTCCTTAATTGTATTCTGAGTTTGCTTCCATTATGGCTACTGGCAGTCACAGAGAACATTGAAAGCTCTTGTTTTCTGTCTACAGGTAAAAGTAAAGTATTTAACCTTGAATGAACACCACCCTCTTACTGTAAAGAGATTAATTTCTTTGAGCCTTAAATCAGCATTCTGTGCATATGCCACTGATAGTGTGATTGCTAATATCAGAAGCAACAAAGAGGTCACTTTTTCCTTTTTTAGATTCTTACTTGTATTCTGTAATGGTTCAAATGCATCTCAAGTAGGTGAAAACTGCACAATATATTTAAATAATGCAAATTTTAGGCATTGATGATGTGTTCAAATGTATACTGTATACAGCAAGTAGTAATGATAATAGTATCACACAAATAAAAAGCATATTCCTTCAAGCTGTCAGGTATTTCCTTTAATGACCTTCAAACTCAGATCTGATGTTAAATATGTATTAGTCCTGGGAAATGCATATTTTAGGTGTTATGTAACGCAGACAAATCTTTTTTTTATTCTGCTGTTTAATAGTGTTTGTAAGATCCATCTATGCATTCATCACTAAAATCATTTAATCCAGTTAAGATTCATGGGTTCCAGCCCATTGCAGTAGTGTTAATAATAGGAACAGTAAATTAAAAGAAAACATAGTGTGCTGTACTGATAAAGTACTCCCTGCTACATCTTATAATATTCGTGATCAGGTGAAAAAGAGATTCTCATTCCAATATTATTCATAAATTAGTGACATAAGTCACTTAATAACTCTGAAGAATTCCAGTTGTTCAACAAAAATCAGTATAAATGTTATGTTCCAGGGTGAAACAAGGTAATAGCTCCTACAGCATACAATCTGCAACGAAAAATTCAACATAAATCACAAAATGCAGTAATTATTATCCAGCAGTAGTTTATCATTGATTTCAATGTTATTGTCAGACAAGGTCAAGGAGCAGTGCATTCTTTCACATCTATCAGCACGGTCCTTGGTGCTCATCTAATGAGGGTGCCCAAAAGAAGCCAGCAGTGTCTCCCAGTAGAAATTGTTCACAAGGGATCCAAAAGAAATCATGTACCAGCTTAAAAGCTAACTAATAAAGTAACATGATTGGTAAAGCAGCTGAGGCAGGAAAAGGAAGATGTGTTACAGGTGCAGAGATTTCCACACAAGGAATGAAATATGGTTAGACATAATGCAGTATATCGATTCAGTAACAATAAGTAGTGCCAACAAGTACTAAATGGCTCTGGTGGGTTTGTTGGTGCAAATTTGAGCCAGCCTTATCTGACTCAGTGAAATATGTTGTGATCTTAGAAAGGCTGACCAAAGGCAGAGGAATGATTCAGAGGTCAGGAGATGTTGAAAACTAATGGCAGAAAGCAGAGACTAAGTCAATGACTTTGAATATTGGGGGCAAAAAAGAATATCAATTGTCAAGTACAAAATGCAAGAGCAAGAATTGTGATCAAAAAGACACACAAAAGGGCCTGAAAGTAGCTAGATTTAATTATCCCTAACTATTTGAGAATAATGTTTCTGTTTCCTTGTAATCTATTTGATAGTAAATCTAATATACAGATGGTAGAAGCTCTGCCCCATTATCTTATATAGGTGGAATGGAAGGAATTAATACAAGGTGATTTCCACACATAACATGTCTGGCAACATACTTTAAAAAAGTACATTCCTAAGTGTTTATGAAACCTGTATTGCTGTAGCAAACTGCACACATCTTTGTGCAAGTTCAATTTAGTTTAGAATTGTGGACATTAGTAAGAGTATCTACTGCAAGTTGTTTCTCTATAGGATCTTGTTAGAACTTAACATTGCCTTTTCCTTCAATTGCAGTGCAATTTTTCAGTAATATATATATATATTGCATTTATCAATTTATTTATACATCCTGAATTACTTTAAATTTTTATTACATGTAACTTGTTAATCAAAATATTCTTGATAAAATTTAACAGATGTTTTATGTATTGATTTACTGTTTCTGCATTCTGATGAATCTATTTATAATTATTTCTGATAAAGCAAAGCACTGCTATTAGTTTTTTGAGTTACTAACTTATTTAAAAGTGAATAATTTTTGACATTGTTCCATTTCATTGATGGATTCATAATGGCTAACACAGCACAACACCCTAGTACTATTGATGGATGTCATTATTTCTGAGAGTTTATTGTGCTCCATTGCCACAGCAATATCCCATGATCCTTTGGGGAGTGCACGATTGATGACATTATGTTGCGCCACGGCATAAGGGATCACCTTAGGACTTTATTTGCTATCTGAGATTGGATAAAACTTTAGAAATTCGTGCAACTTTCTAGCTTTGTTTTTCACCCCTGCAACTATCTTTGACTACTGTTCTTTCAGTTTGCATTTTGGTTTTCTTCAATCTACTAGTATCAACCATACTGTATTTTCCTGATTAAAGTTATTTCTCAGCCCATTCATAAAAAAATAATACTGACTAGCTGCTAGTCAGTACAAGTACATGTTTAGGCAATTTTTGTCCTGGTTGCTAAAGTATATCTCAAAATAACAAAATCATAACTGTGAAATGACACAATTAAAAAAAATCGTGGAGAAGGAAAATCATCAGCCTCTTAAAAAGGACAATTGTAAGATGCCTTACCATATGCCAGTGCAAGGTGTTATAAGGAGTTTTCACAGGAAGTGAATAATTAGTAATTTTTCGGTAGCTGCAAGCACTATAAAAATTTACAGTTAAAAAATATCACTGATATGATCTGGGAGAGTATCTAATAAAAAGCGATTGATTTGGCAACGGGCGATGTCACATTTCTATGGGCTCTACTGTATGGAGACTCCCAGTTGCATCAAAACACTTGAAAGCCTACTTTCATAGCCATTATCTCAAATACTGTGGAATAATGCTTACATTTTAGTTACTAAAAGTTATATGTAACATACAAAATAAAAAGAAATTAACAATATCTGAGCCCAGCTCTAAATCAGAAAAATAAATAGAAGGATTATCATTCTCCTTTGTTGAATTATCATTCTTATTTGTTTCACTACATCTATGAAAATATTTTCTTTACTTTTTAATGTTTATTTTATTAAAAAATAAAGATCCATAGCTGAATTATTGAGAAGTCTTTTTATGCAATTAAGTAAGTTATTCAGTGCAGGAATCTGGTGTATAAACATGATTATAGTATCTATCAGAACCAAATGTTTATGGCAGATGTTATGCCTGTCAAGTTTGTTTTGTGCACCTGTGGTTTACCCTGCAACAAGGAGATACTAAGGAGGGAACAGTGAAAATAAACACATTGGGCCTTTAGTGGCCCTCAAAGACAGAAGAAAGCCAGATGTAAGCTGAAATCTCAGTGCAGGCAAAAAAGGTATGACAATTTCTAGGGAGTCTGATGGTAGTCATATGTAGGTATTCGGTTCCCACGAAGGGCAACGAGCAGGTTGACTACTAAAAGAGAGGAAAAGAAAGCTACAGCCTTGTAGAGAGTGGGAAATGTTCCTCAAGATCACTACAGTGGCAATGTGTCAGGTTCAACCAGGTAAACCTGCCTTCTAGGTAGAGAGGAAGAGGCCATAAAGGGATGTAAGAGAGCCTTCTTTTCACTAAGGGTCCGCAAGGGGTCCACAGAAGGGAAGCACTAGTTTTTTTAAACATGGGAATATTTATACGTGTAGTCTTAATTCATGATGTGTGTCTTATTTTGTGAAAGTTAACATATTTTTGAGCTGTTTAAAGATTGGCATTTTTGATTAGCATGCATTCAAGAGCATGTCCATAATGGTAGACTGCAAACATATTTGTATATGCCAGCTTATTTTCTATTACACACAAAGACACACCTTTTATTTTATTTGTGTCTATATATATCACACTTAAAAAAATAATCTGCTTGTTTTTTAAATTATGATTATTAAGTATTATTTTTGCATGTTGGACACAATTTTGTCTTATAAATGTAATATACAGCAAATGTTATGTAATTATTTTATGTTGCTTTAAAATAAATAGACTGATTTAGTGAAACATAATGTGTTTTATCCTACTGTGCATAATGCAATCAGATATTCTGATACTTTTGGCAGAAAGATTAAAGTGGATAAGAAAAAACTTAAAATGTTTCCTTGTGTTTAATCATTTGCATCCACTTTTTGTATTAATTCATAACATATATAAGTAGAAATATAAACTTAGTTTTAGTTAGTCTGTATCAATGTTAATATTAAGTTATTTCTCACTTTATTAGTACAAATTCATATAATGTTTGTTAACAGGTTTATCTCAGCTTCAATGATTTATATCAACTCATGTTAGATTATTCTAATCCACACTGCCCAAAAAAATTAAGGGAACACTTCATCATCACGGTCTAACGCCAAGTTAGTTAAGCTTCAGGGATATCAGTCTGTCCAGTTAGGAAGCATAATTAATTGTGAATCAACATCACCTGCTTTGGTGCAAATGAAAGTGACAACGGATGCACTGGAGAGGCAACAGCAAGAAAACCAAAAAAGGGAATGGTTTTGTAGGTGGTAAAGAGCCTGGATACCTATGTGTCCCCCTTTCATAACCATTGCTTCGTGTATATTGCCTTACTCTTTGGATTGCCACAAAGCAACCTGCGAGATTGGAGAAAGGTTGAGAAGACATCGTGAGAAGAAACGATAGCGTCGTGAAAAAGAGACGAACTGTGCACGGACAGAAGCAGAAATGCTCCTACACCACCACATAATTACTATTCGGACAATGATTCCGAGTAGGCCGTTCCTATCGAATCAATGTCCAAGGGTTTTCTTTTGTAATTTTGTTTCCCTTATAAAAAATCATAATGCTGTGCGACGAAGGGCCCAGTTCACGACTGGCAGCCGCGTTTAAACAGGGAGCCCTTCACAGACAACTTTTAACACGCGCAACGTAGTTGGGCGCACATGGCTAGTCAATATATAAAAGGAAATAAATAGCTGTTGTTCAAAAATGTATAAATTACAGAATACCATCCAATAACAAATACCCTGTGAGGGACTATAAGTAATGGAATAGGGTAATGAGAAAAAGATTTGTTCACTGATAGAGAAAATCAGATATGCACACCTATGTTGATTTAAGCATTTTTGCGGAAAACAAAAAATAATTACCTGCAGCTGAGTTTTTGAAACTAAGCATTTATAAGCACATAATCATCAATGCTTTTTTTAGCACATTATGCATTCTTAAGAGTTCTTCGGTTTAACCATACATTTAATCGGCAGCTCCATTTCAGTGAGCTTCTTCCATGATACACAATGAAGTACACCAAGGCTGTATAACGAAGGCTCAGACTTGTCCCTTCTTTTACTGTATTTTTCAATTAATTATTGTAATGCATTTTCAAATTTGTGACATCCTGCCATGATGAAAAACAGAGCTTTTTATTTGGGCAAAATAATTAGTCTTTAAAGTCCATAGATTCAGATGTTTATTTTATGTTCATATGATTTTTCGTTGGCTTAAATGTATATACTTTTTATTCCCAACCAGCAGAATGAAAACATACAAATTAGAAGAGAGTCCATCCTCAAGGTATTGTGTGCACAACTGAAAGAAAATAGCAGAGAACTTGTGAAAATGTTTTGTATATAGTAGGTTATCCTTTTTAAATTTTCGCCATTTATATTTCAAGAGATGTGCCAGTTTTTATACTGATACATCTAATTTTGACAATAGAAATAATAAACTTTGCCTTAGTATTAATGTTCTAAATTTTCGCTTCCATAGGTTAATTTTGCAGTAGTATCAAAATAGTTGTTTTTTTCATTGTGTACTTTTTCAAATAATATTTCAGAACAATTCTAGATTGCTTTAAAAGAACTGTGTGTGTGCGTGTGTTTGTGTGTGTGTGTATGTATACATGTTATATTCACACACAAAAAAAATAGTCCAGTTGGTTATGGTGCTATTGACTTCACAGAAATTGAACTGCTATTGGACAACTTATTCTGTTAAACCATTGTAAATGCTTCAGCACTTCTTTATTTAACTTTTGCAGATCTTAGTAATGAAACAGTCAAGAGTCATATCTATGAAATATTTCAAAATTGTTTTAAATAGCTCAATAAATTCACTCATGTTAAGATAATGTAGTTATTCTGCATAGCTCCGCCTAACTACACATTTTAATTTTGATGCTGTTGATTAATTTTAACTAATTTAACCACAAACAAAAAGGCTTGTTTGGCAGCTTCAGACTGATGATGAAAATGAAAGTGATGATGTCCAAAATAATCCTTATTGAGAGTCAGGTTGTGTAATCTGACAAAGATAAAAAAGAGGCATTCATCAAAATAGTGTTACCTAGATAGCAGATACTGATTTATATCTGTGTTCTCCAGGGCATTGATGTGAATGGAATACAAAAAGATTTGGAGCAAACAGTCATGGCAGTGTCTGTAATCAGGGAGGAAGGAACTGAGGCCACTGATGAACCCAAGGATGCTGAGAATAACAATTAACGGTGTGAATGACACTCGGACTTTGAGAAATGTGACACTAGGTTCTGCCATGTTTGTTGGCCTTATATATACCCTAAACCTTTTCTATCCAGACAAACTAAATTTTTTTTGTTCTTCATTTCATATTATACAATTTCTTGTATTAGGAATTTGTTGGTTTTTGCATACCCCTTGGGGTGACAGCACAGGGTCAGCTGTTATACAGCACCCCTGGAGCAATTGCAGGTTAAGGGCCTTGCTCAAGGACCCAGCAGTGTAGGATCTCTTTTGGCAGTAACAGGGATTTGAACTGGCAACCTTCTGGATACCAGCACAGATCCTTACCCTCAGAGCCACCACTCCTTCCTCTAGTCCTACAGAAAATTGTTATGAATCTAGAATGCCAAAGACTTTAACCAAAAGTGCAATCCCATTAAAACCAAGCTGCTTGGAAAGTAGCCACTTGCTGATACACTTCCAGGAAGACTGGTTCAGCTCCAGTCATTCTATATTATTTTTAAACTTGTTTGATGTCCCAGGCGTCTCCTCTGATTTATGAAAGTGACTTACACTAAAGACTTGTGAAGAATCAATTTCCCCTCACAGTTCTGTAAAAAACTTACAAGCTGCAGTTGTTGTTAAACACTTTTGTATTATTTTAGCACTTATAAAACTGTGCTTACTGTAAATGCAGTTCTAGTGTCAAGTTAAAAATTTTACAAAAAAATTACATCAAAGTTCCTTATGGCATTGTATTTAATATTCTTAGTTATTTTAATTCCATTTTCAGTAAATCTTTGCAAAAGCTTGACATATTTACAATTTCACATGTTTTAAATAGCCCAAGTTTTTGCAGTGACTGTTTAGTGAAGTGTGTAACACCTTGGAATTTTCATTTTTTGGTGTTTTAAACTTTTTTTTTAACAACTTAACAGTTTTCAGTTGTTACTAGAAGTCCTGATAACAGACATAAAGCTATTATGACTTTCAGTGTCATTTGTATTCGAAATAAAATGTTCCCTGTCTATGGTTTTGGTCTGTTTTTGCTGTCCTTAACTTTCATTTACATTTACTGTGTAGGCTACAACCAATGGGAATAGCTGGTTTAACCAGGTTTACTGTTTTTACTACACAATATTTGTATTTCTAGCTCATTATACTGAAATCTCATATTTTTAAGAAATGGAGTTAGTTAATTTTTTAACACAAGAGCATTTAAGAATTGTTGAATAAACACAATAATTTTGATTTACTGCTCATAATGAAAGTAGTAACATTTAAGACACAACTAAATTGTAGACATTTTTAATTATTGGCTTTGGCCAACAGTGTTGTTCTCTATTCTTGTTTTAATTTTTAGCATTAAGTATTCTTACGTTTTAGACTTGATTTGATTTAGAGACCAAAATATAATTTTTAGTTTTTATTTTTAGTTTTTGCTGCTTTTTTACTAACATCAGGAATCAGTGTTTTCCCCAAATTCTAGGAGCTACCTGTGCATTTCACTAGGTATTTGGTTCTGGCCCCATGTGCATAATGCACACTGATGGGTAAATTTTTCATCAAGTCCACAACAACATTGTGGTCAGATATTGGGTTTAACCCGGATCTTCAGGTGGTTGAGCATTCTATAGTCAAAGCAATGTTGCTGTGCTTGCCACTTTTTGGTGCTTTCTCATATAATGCAGAAAGCATCTATTGTGAAAGCCCATGTCTGTCCACCTGTCTACCTGTCAGTCCGCATGAAATAACTCGGCTTCCCCTCAGAGTAATTTTGATGAGATATGGCACATTTATTCTTTGAAGAACAAATTGTGCTGCAGAATGTTTTAAAATGTCCAAATTTCCCACTGAAAAACATTGCTCAAATCTAGAAATGGAGAATTGTTCTGTGTGACTTCAGTTAGGACTTAATTTATTGTTTCAATTTATGTCAGGACTGGTTGCTAGAACTTGTGTACTTTGTTATGTTTTCCTTGGTTTCTTGTCTAGCTGCTGCTCGGATGTCCAATGCAATTGTGTCAAATCCTAGGTAGAACACATGTGTGCACCAACAGCACACACTGCAGTGCCCTTCTCCTGCTTCTTCAGGTAAGTTATCTTATACAATACAAAAATAGTCTCCTCTCTGGAAATTAATGGAAGGGAAAAGCAATTATACAAGCATATGTAGGACTGAATTGATTGAACAATGTTATCTGCAGTTTATTACTGTAAAGAATAGAAGTTATCAACCTGAGCTAAAGGGCGTTTGAACTGATTAATAGCATGGGAAAGGTGCACCTGCCTAACTGACATAAACAGAACAGGTTTAGAAATGGACAGTGGAGTTAAAAAGTGGGACACTTCAGTGATATATGACCCTGATCTTTGGCGCCCAGCCCTTGATCTTTCAGTCCCAGATATATACAAACAATCACGACAAGCCCCTGATCTTCTTGCCCGTCATGTACCATTTGTATTCCTGTTATGCAATAAATGAGTTCCTTTTCACATTCTTATTTATTTATATAATTGTAATGAATTTATGTGTTTTAATTAATATTAATATCAATATGGGGAGCTTATTTCAGCTTTTTTTTTTTTATAGGTAATATTGAAACTGATTGGTATGTCGTGCATGGGCACCTGAGGATCACCTTCCCAGCTCAGATAAGGTATTCAATAACCTGCTGCGACAAAAGGGGGTGCCAATGCTAAAAATACCATCTCTTTTCTCCTCCGTAGTTCTGAGAAGCACCTAAAGAAGGCAGACCAGCCATGCCTCCACTTGACAAGGCCACACCTCTTTTGGTCAGGACAGCATAAATACCAGGGCTCCAGGAAGATGATGTCCCAGTTGGGGGAACTACGTCCCAAATGCGTGCCAGACACAGACCTGCTCAAAAGACTTGAAAGTGCAGAGAAGTCGCTGAAGCTTGAAAGGCAGATTTTGCAGCAATTTTCTGTTGCGCCACCATACACATTTTAGTTTTTTATAGTATAGCTAGTATTTGTAATTTTATATTAATGGACATTTTTCAATTGCTGATTATTGGATACTACTCTAAATCTTTTGGGAAAATTGAACAACAATTATTCAAAGACACGCCATGTAATTGTGTCCAATTATTGCTATTATTTTTGAAGTTTACTAATTGTTAAAAAACTATTTAATAAACAAAAATGTAATAACTACCTCTTGGATGAAGTAAACAAAAATATGAAATGCTCATATTTTCAAATCAGTTAACTTACTTATCGAACGAACCATAATGTTATACCATGCGTACATTGTCTAATTTGTTAAACATTTGCTTTAGCTTGTAGGGTTTTATTAAGTGCAGTACTTGCTTTTTGTGCAAAATGAAGTTACAAATGATATGTCACAAATGACCGTCATGGAGAAAATAGGATAACAAGTGAGTAACTTCTTAAGGTGACACATTTTATCACATTCCGGATATCTTTTTCCGAAGCTGAACTAGCTGTTGCTTCAAGAACCTCATGAATTTTGCTGTCAGTCTCACAAGCAAATCCACTTACAATATGCAACAGAGAGTAATTCAGGAACACCTGAATGGCTTCCATGCTTGAATGAAGAGGGGAAAGATCTTTAAGGAGACGAGCAAAAAAACAACAATGCAAATCTGAGACACTGAAAATTGGTCTGTCCCCATATTGTAGTTGATTCATTTTGATATCCTTGCAATTACATCACTTTGAAAAAAATAAAAACAGCCAGGGACCAGTTATCTTTCATTTTTTTTGCTTCAGTTCTGTTACTGTCCACACTAGAATGCACTGAAAACCCAAACTAAATTTGGTGCAGCCCTGGGCTGGGCTTAACAGCCAATGAAAATGGAGTTATGGGATCGGATACTAAAAAACTATTTTTTCAAAGCTGTTCTATTTGGTCATTGACATCATTAATGGCCTTAATTATTTAAAATTTAATAAAAAGGCCTACTCCATGTATTTGCCACTAAAGGCAGTTGTGATCGAATCTAGATGTTAAATTGTCAGTGGCTATTTTTTTTTCCTTTGTTACAATATCTACAGCACTAAAAGATTTGCTCTCCTGCTCTGCCACACTATCAGCTGTTACTGATACCAAGGCTAATCACAAATTGGGTTACAAAGCAATTAGTGTTAGAATGTAGGAGGAATGAATCACACAGTACATTTCTTGTACATAATAGGAGATCTACCAGATACATGAACACAAAGAAGATTAGACTCAGTATACAAATGGGAAACAAAATTTCTGTTGTACAGACATGATATTAGAAAGGAACCTGGAGACTTTTTAGCATTCTGATGCCACAAACCTTAGTTTTCGTTTTATTTTTGTTTTTTCATGTTGCTTTTTTCTTTTTCAATCCATAAATAATACTTATTTATGTCTAAATTCTTAGGATGCATAATATATCATAATGTCTAAAATACCAGTCCTATGTGGGGATAATATCAAAAAGCTCAACCTCACTTTCTCTTCTTCACAGTAGCTGTGTATTAAATCATCACCTGATACTACCTGAAAGGTGGTCTCAGTAATCTACTTTTATTAGAAATTTCTCCATTAACAGGAGATCATTCTGGAGGGCATTAGTGTTCCACTCCTACTCTACTTTCAAATCACACTGTTTTTTTACTTGAGTCATTTATTTATTCATCATGGGGCAAATGTTATTACCACACATGTTATGGCTGTTGAACCATAAGCCAAAATATTTCTAATCTTATTGTGTTTTCTATAAGGAATACAACTATATTGTATTGTATTGTAGTTCTTGAATATGAATGATATTCTATACTTTTGTGTAGTAAATATAGAAAAGTAAAATTTAAAAGAACTGTTGTCAATCTAATGCCCATATGTACAATGCATTTTTTTTTAAAAAGTAGATGACTTTTTCAGAATATGTTAATAGGGTGCATTCTGTGTCTTCCTGTCATGTTTTGTCTTTTGCCCTTTATTACAGGGTATAGGAAAAATAAATATATACTGTGAGATAATTAGTTGAGTATCATATTTCCAGTATTTTATTAGTCATTGGTAGAGTTGGTGGAATTAAACTATTCATTAACTTATTCCATTGTTAATTGCTGTGTATAAACTGCACAAGTTGGGTTTCATTCAAACTGAGTGTTGAGGTGCTTACTGATGCTATCTCAGAGCAGTCAAGGAGGCTGGGTTTAAATTGCAGACCAAGACTGGACCTTGTTATCAACATCCATTTTTGCTCAAATAGTCTGGTGTTCACCTCAAAATACGTGCTAGTAAATGGTGACCTTAAAATGGCTGTGTATGAACAGTATATTATGAGTATGCATAATTTGTTGACTGTACACTGTGATGGGCTAGTGTCCTGATCAAGGAATTTTACTTGTTGATGGAAAGATGGATAAGAAAGCATGCTTACATTTTGTATGCCTTAACTGGTAATTACATTGTTTGTTTTTTTGACAGGAATTGATAATTTACTGACACCATACATGATGAAGAGAGATGAGTCAAGTACACATTCAAAGAATAATGTTTATATGTTTGCCATTTTCATATGGGGTTCATATCACTTTCTGCTAACTATGGTCAGGTGATGATTGATTCAGTCAAAATACTTTTTTAAAATTTTGTAAAGTTATGTTTCTGATTCTGATTTACAAAACAAGGGATTGTTGTGCAATTTTACCTTAGGTATGATTTTTAAAATTACACACCTTAAAGAGGTTAGGTGATTCAACCTTGGTAAAGTTTTTTTTTTTTTTCTAATCAATGTTTAATTGAATCAACTGTAGAATAACATTAGGAAACAACAGAAGGGTACAACAGCCTAATGTCCTCATTTCAAACTAACACACCCCAAACCATCTCATCCTAACCTGAGCCAAAAGTGAAAATATTATAGGAAAATTCAGTTTTCAAAAGGAAATGAAACCTCAGTGGAAACGAAAGAGCAGATGTGAAGTATGCTGTATTACAGAGAGCTAGGATTTCTGCAACTGGACTAATGCTGTCCAGTATTAACTGTTTAGCTGGATGCCTCGTAGATCCTTAGACAATTCAAGGTGATTTCAGATGTAGAAGGAAGATTTCTTTTAGTCATTAATGAGACAGGGAAGTTTTGGTTTACATATAGTTTTGTGAAATTAACACTTAAATTTGTTTAGCTGATGATTTCACAATTTCTTTCCTAAAAATGTGTACAAGTCTGTTATTCTCATCTCCCTCTGTATTATTCAGCCAGATTTCTATTATTGCTATGAAATCATAATTATACTCAATTACACACAACCTCAAATAATTTGTTTTGTTTTTGATACTCATAACATTAAATCAAGCATTTTTTTTACTGTGGCTTTTTAACTGTGGGCTATACATTTCTAAGTTATCTTATGTATTTAGGGTGGAGTGGTGGCACCAAGAATAGGATCTGTGCCGACAATTGGAAGGTTGCTGGTTTGAATCTCATAAATGCCACAAGTGATTCCACCCCATTGGGCCCTTGAGAAAGACACTTAACATGCAATTGCTCTGTCTTTGGTATGGTGTTAACCAGTATGTAGCCCTGCAAAAAGGTCCTCCACCTTGCAGAGAAAACTCTGGGGTTAGTGACAGGATTGGTACTCCAACCACTGTAGAAAACTTTGTACTGTTCCATTCTATTCAAACTAGAGTGGTGCTGAGGTGTCAACCATTGCTTGGGTCCTAATTTGGGATCCTGAGGTGGTTCTTCATATGGGGGGGGGGTGTGGCAATACGCTGTATCAGTGTATACTCCCAACCTTGTGTATTTGTTTTCACACTACTGTGCATCCCTTTATGTGAGTTTGGCATGTCCTAAACTCCCTGCCTGTTCATTCCATAGTCCCATCAATCCTCAACTAACCCACATATATCACACCCTATTACATCGGTTCCCCTACAGTTTAAATGTAACCTATCATGATAAAAAGGTCATAAGAAGAGGAATTTGACAAACGAGAGGAGAACATTCCACCCATCAATCTCATTTCTGCTTCAACTACATGTCTAAGTAGTTTATTCCAGATTCCCACAACTCTTTGCATAAAGGAGTGCTTCCTAGCTTTAGTCATAGGGGTGCTGTACAATGGCTGACCCAGCACTCTAAAGATTATGTGAAATGGGATTAATACAGTGTACCAAATAAATGCACTTACCTTTAATTTCCACTGGTGTCCTCAAGTATGTGATTCACTGTTTAGTTGAAGGAATTCTGCTGGATCTACTGTACTTTATCAATGCCTTTGAGAATTTTGAAGGCATAAATTAGCAGTCTCCTAGTGTATTATATGGTCTGAGCATAACATATCTTGATTTATATTCAATAGTTTTGACGATATAACCTAACAACCTATTTGCCTTTTAGCCACAGAGACACTGCTGCCATCAGGAAAACCACAAAGGACCTTGAGGCCTATAGTGTCCAAGGTAGACAAGTCAGGTTTGCCTGGTAGGTTTAGGGTCTGGATTTGTAATAGGTTTTTAATAGCTTTGTGCATTGCTTAGACAATGAAAATTTTGTGTCACAGTAAAACCCTAAATCAGATAAAGCCTTTGTTGAACTTGAAAATCCTCAAAATCTAAAATGTGATAATGACCACTTAATTCTATACTTTTGTTTGCAAGCTTTCTGAATACCCAGTGTATTGCTGTGACCATCAGCATTACTCAAGATGACCATACTGTGAACATGGTTTTACTATGTCTTAAAATTATAAAACAAAAGAACAACACATAAGTCCACCCTTTTCTATCAGGCATTTTTTTAATAGAACTGAATTATTCCAAGTTTTATTTTCAATATATGATCATAATGTGCTGTGACTATTTATTATTGGCAGCGCTGGCTGGCACTGCTGCCTCATAGATCATCTACAGTAAGAGCAGCTAATGTGGGGCTCCAATGTTGAGTTTTTTTTCCAACTACTTTGTTTTCCTCCCACATTCCAAAAACATATCATGTAGTCTAATTAACTACTTTAAATTGGTTTATTGTGATGGAGTGTGGTTGTGTATATGAATTCTGGGATGGACTGGTGCCCTGTTGCTGGGGCCAGGATAGGCTCTGGCTGCCTGTAATCCTATACAGACTGGCATTGGCTTAAGAAAGGCATAATAATGGGCTGTATCATCTCAGTTATATTGCCCTTGCCATGAACATGATAGTAAATGGTGTGTAGACAAATGCAGAGGCCCCTTGACAAAGACTGGAGAGCAGGAGGCTCCCATAAGTGCATTTATGG
Organism: Polypterus bichir lapradei; assembly: GCA_026402145.1. Lineage (NCBI taxonomy): Eukaryota > Metazoa > Chordata > Cladistia > Polypteriformes > Polypteridae > Polypterus > Polypterus bichir. The sequence continues at coordinate 8,498,726 of JANRMT010062808.1, forward strand.
ATGATCTTACAGTCACCATAACATTGGTGATTGGCCAAAGTTAAATTCTACAAGAACTACAGAAACCCATTATGTGGGCAAGGTGTTATAAAAGGTGTGTGGTAATGCGTGGATTTAAATAAATAATTGAGTCCTAGAACATGCAGGTTCCAAATGCGTGCAAGTGTGTGCATGTTGGTGCCACTTCAAGTAGGGTGCTTGTCTGATGAAGCATCCACATACAAACGCAAGTGGGTCATTCAGGTGCATCATTCACACCTTGGAGTAGGCGGAGGACAACACCTGCACCCGAATGGGCAGTATAAAGGGAGCCTGCATGGCAGCAAGGGGATGAGATCGAAAAATCAAATCAAAGAAAAGAAAGAGGAAGAAAGAACAGAAGTTAAGAAAGTAGAAAAAGGCAGGATGACGAGAAGCCCGTGTCATGAGGAAAGGAGGCAGGAGGTTGGGCATATGCCCTGAGGAAGCTAGCGTGGGGCTGGAGAAGGGGCACTCCTTAGAGCAACAAAGAAGAGTGAGAGCAGCCCTGTTGTGCAGCCTCTCCTTGTTGTTTTTGACACCTGGTTTTAGGGATTATTTATTGATGGAAGATTTGTATGCACTGCACTTGTTTCTGAACACTTTAGTTTGTTATTTAATAAAAACACTGAACACTGCACCAACCCCTTGCTGACTGTGTGTTTACTCATTTGCCCAGTTCATCTCAGTTCACAACTATTCCAGGTTCAAGAGGCTCCCAGAAGCAACCAGTAGTGTGGAGCCTACCTGGGTACTCACACAAGGATGAGATTTAAGCCAGCAAATTCAAGGTCTCTTGTGCTATGTAAGGAATAGATGGTGAATACTATGTCATCTATCACTGAACACCAATCAAGAGTCCTGTGAAGTGTTTTGATTGTAGCCTCAGAGACACTGCTGCCATTGAGATTTCCACTGGGGACCTTGAGGCCTGGTTTCCAAAGAAGAAAAGTCAGGTTTGCCTGGTAGGTTAAGGGCCTGGATTCATCAACATGCAACATGGGGCATAGAGAGATATCATTTAATTCAGGATAAAATACAGCCAGTAGTAAAGGAAGTAAGACCTAGCAGGACGGCAGAGTAAAGCAGCAGTAGCATTCACAAGGTGAGAGAGTGTATTGCAACAAGGAGTCACCTAGGTGAGCATCTGGCAGGCTAACTTCCACTGAGTCCATTTCCTTGTTCAAACTGTGTTTAACAACTTACCAAGTCCAGTTGACCTTCATGTTTGGGAGAAGGGTAAATCACCTGCCTGTCCTCTTTGCACTGGGAAAGGATCCTTGGGAAACCTTCTGAGAAGTTGCTAAAATGTCCTTGGGGAAGGGTGCTACCTGTGGCATCATGACCAAGTTATATACGTCAAGGAACATTAATCCCTTGTAAAGGCCGGCCAAATGGCCCACCCAAAGTCTAGAACGAGGACAGGCCTCTAAAGTACAATTTCTGACTAGAGGATGACAGTGGACATGGGCAAGTAGTTGAGGTTCCCAGGAAACTTCACTGTTAAAACTCTCCACCCAAATGATCCTGTTATCAGAGACCACCAAGCAAATGGTTATGGTGGAGCTTGTAGTGCCCTGGAAAGAGCACTTGAAGGAAGCCAACAGGCAGAACTAGTAGAGTAATGTCATATGCAAAAGTGGTGAACATGCTGTGAGCACATTGAGCTGGGCTGTTGGGGACAGGCACTCACAGTGCAAAACCATAACATTGCTGGGTTTCTCAGGGGAGGTGAAGAGAAAGGCCATCATATCCACTACTGAAGCTGCAGAGAGAACCGCTGGGTGTCTCTGGATTAAGAGTGCAGATCCATGGTCATTTGCAGCAGAGATGCATGTCAGGACCTAATCAGTCCCAACTGGGCCACCTGGGAAATGGTGTCTGATGTTGCAAAACCCCAAAAACTTGATGACCCCAAGTTACATCACTGAAGATGCACCATAGCATATTCATAGGATGTACACTCACCTAAAGGATTATTAGGAACACCATACTAATACGGTGTTTGACCCCCTTTCGCCTTCAGAACTGCCTTAATTCTACGTGGCATTGATTCAACAAGGTGCTGAAACCATTCTTTAGAAATGTTGGCCCATATTGATAGGATAGCATCTTGCAGTTGATGGAGATTTGTGGGATGCACATCCAGGGCACGAAGCTCCTGTTCCACCATATCCCAAAGATGCTCTATTGGGTTGAGATCTGGTGACTGTGGGGGCCATTTTAGTACAGTGAACTCATTGTCACGTTCAAGAAATTTGAAATGATTCGAGCTTTGTGACATGGTGCATTATCCTGCTGGAAGTAGCCATCAGAGGATGGGTACATGGTGGTCATGAAGGGATAGACATGGTCAGAAACAATGCTCAGGTAGCCCGTGGCATTTAAACGATGCCCAATTGGCACTAAGGGGCCAAAAGTGTGCCAAGAAAACATCCCCCACACCATTACACCACCACCACCAGCCTGCACAGTGGTAACAAGGCATGATGGATCCATGTTCTCATTCTGTTTACGCCAAATTCTGACTGTACCATTTGAATGTCTCAACAGAAATCGAGACTCATCAGACCAGGCAACATTTTTCCAGTCTTCAACTGTCCAATTTTGGTGAGCTTGTGCAAATTGTAGCCTCTTTTTCCTATTTGTAGTGGAGATGAGTGGTTCTTGGTGGGGTCTTCTGCTGTTGTAGCCCATCCGCCTCAAGGTTGTGCGTGTTGTGGCTTCACAAATGCTTTGCTGCATACCTCGGTTGTAACGAGTGGTTATTTCAGTCAAAGTTGCTCTTCTATCAGCTTGAATCAGTCGGCCCATTCTCCTCTGACCTCTAGCATCAACAAGGCATTTTCGCCCACAGGACTGCCGCATACTGGATGCTTTTCCCTTTTCACACCATTCTTTGTAAACCCTGGAAATGATTGTGCGTGAAAATCCCAGTAACTGAGCAGATTGTGAAATACTCAGACCGGCCCGTCTGGCACCAACAACCATGCCACGCTCAAAATTGCTTAAATCACCTTTGTTTCCCATTCTGACATTCAGTTTGGAGTTCAGGAGATTGTCTTGACCAGGACCACACCCCTAAATGCATTGAAGCAACTGCCATGTGATTGGTTGATTAGATAATTGCATTAATGAGAAATTGAACAGGTGTTCCTAATAATCCTTTAGGTGAGTGTATTTCACAACTAAAGTTACATAGAGACACATCTCCTGAGGGTACACTATACAAGGCCTGCTGAATTCAAGCCTCCAAAGAGTCAGACATCATTAATGGACTGGCATTGTATTTGCATTAATTTTAAAATTTGTTTGGGTGATTGTTTAACTTCTTAAATATTGTGGTGATTGGGCATGACCCTTACATGGCCGGTATGCCTTCATAAAGGAAGGACTGGGGGAGAGGACTTGAACAGGGCATTATCTTTCTTGGAATGCTAGATGGTAGACCCCTGGGTTGCAGCAGTGCCTCAAATTCCCACAGGACTCCATGGGACTTGGAGTTTGGCACAGCCTTGTTGGGTTCCGTGGTTGTTGCCAAGGGATGCTGCAGGGACTGCAGAACCCTACTTTGCTGGGCTTCCTCTTCACCTGGAAGTGTTTCCGGACTATGCTAATGGGCCACCAGAAGTACTCCTGGGTGCAGAATAAAAGAAGCCCACTGCTACTGCTCCAAGAGCCAGAGTCAGAAGGAAGAGGGACAAAGGTTGCTGGAGGAGGAGTGGAAGCAGAAGGACAGAGATGGACAGAGAGGAAGAGAGAGAAAAGAAGAAAAGAAATGGATTGTTAGGTGATGCTTTTATTGTTGGTGCTTGGCTGTATTGTATTGTGCTTTGGGAAACGTTTGAAAAGCATTTTAAAAGCATTGAACACAGACCCTAATAATGTTGCTTTTGAAAAAAATGGCACAAAACCTTGAAAAAGTAATGAACAGTTCCTTAGTGTCAAACAAAAATAAAGTTTTAGGAGCAAACCTTGTAATCTAATTAAACGTCTACACAGAACCAACCCAAAACAGTTTACACTCTGCATGTCAGCAACAATGAAATCTGCTTTATTTTGGGTTGCAAATGGGATCAAAGCAAATCTCAATATTGTGTATGTATGTTGGTCCTGTGAAGAATCATTATTTCTATTTAGGGCTAAATAGAAATAATGAATCTTCACAGGACCCACTCACATACACACTTACATTCATACTCAGACAAGACCAATTCGGAATTGTCAGCCAATCTAATCCTAACGTCTTTTACGAAGGAAAAACAGAGTACCTGGAGAGAAACCCACATAAACATGAGGAGAATGTGTAAACTCCAAACAGACATCAACAAGGCACAACATCAATTTAAATATATACATTTAAAAAAGTTTATGCACATATTTACATGCATACTTTATTAAATAGGCTTACTGCAGTTCAGGGTTACATATAACCTGTCCAGGCAGCATTGAGAGACAGAATGGCTTCTGAATGAAGCTTCTGTCAACTGCACAGACTGCTCATGCACACATACATTTACACTTACATGGTACCACTTTAGAAATACCAATAAGCCAACATGTATGGCTTTGGTTTTGGGGGAAAAATCCACATGGATGTAAACCATACTAGGCACAGAATTCAAATCTTGAACACTGAATCTGTGAGTCAAAAAAGCTAATAATTACATTATTGTCTTTTGCATAAAGACACATTTAATTTATATTTTACTGTATAGACTTGTACATAGCACCTGTTAAAGAGCAATAATAATAATAATAATAATAATAATAAATGAAACACATAAAAGTATTAGATAACTGTTGTGATGGACGGCCGGCAGCTCATCCCGGCCGACACATCCAAGACGCTAGATGGCGTCTTCCCTGCCCTGCAGCATGGAGACACCCCGGATTCCCGCAGGGCACCATGGGAGATGGAGTTCGGCTTCACAGTCCTTCTGGGTGCCGTGGGTGCCATCATGGGGTGCTGCAGGGAGACACGGGAATTTTTATTTTCCTGTAGTCCTGAAGTACTCCCAAATCACGAGGATGGAGAAACAGAAGTACTTCCCGGGCTGAAGAAAAATATAAGTCTTTATCTGACCCGGAAGTGCTATGGAATCAAATGGAGAGAAGGACAGGAGCACTTTTGGGTCAAGGACTATTTAAAGTTGGGAGGGAGTGTGACGGAGCTGCTGGGAGTGGAGGATTGGTTTATTGTAGTGTATTGTTGTTGTGATTATTGATTTATGGTGGTGGAGGTGCTTTGGGGCACTTTGAAGAAGAAAATTAAAATAATTCTGGGTGCTTTTAAACCAGTGACTGCATCGGTCTATTGGGTTTCACGGGGCAACAGCACCCTCAAGTGTCCATCAACTTACACTTCTCTAACACCTTTTGCTCTGTATAACAAGTCCTACTTTATTAATATAAGGTTCAACAAATTCTTAACATTATCAAACATTGGCATAGTCTCAATTTAAGGAACCAACTTCAAGGGACAATTTAATCTGTATCCCATTATTCAAAAAATGAAATCAACAAGAAAGCTGGCCCTGTTTAAAAAAATCACATTGCATAACCTTTGTTGCTCCACGCAGAATATATATTTTTTTTATTTCTTCAGCATTTAAAAAGCTAAAATATGCAAATCGTGGCATATTGTCATCCCAGCATTTTAAAATAATAACACTTAAACTTTGCAGCCTGTCAGTTTTAAATGTAAGCCTATTTGAAGTATTCTGCATGAATAGCAATTAATGAAATTATCTGATCTCATGCATAAAATTGTTGATCAGTAAAGGCACATATCAGCAGGAGACAGGAGGCTTACATTAATCAGAAAATCTGTAAGGTCCCAAATCTCTATGAAGAACAAAGCGATAAAGTTTGAATGCTATAGAATGCGTCTGACATAAACCAATTACATATACAGAATTCTACAGATAGATATGTAAATACACATCAACATATGCTGTTGTGAGCTAGAATAAAACTATTGCTTTCACTGTATATTAAATAAAAATTCAAAGGAGGCATTTTTTCTAAAGAGACATTTATGGCCCATTTTTGGGAATAAAACAGGTTCTTTTTAATTGTACTGTTCAGCTTTCTATGCTAGTTGAAATGCAGTGTGCCCTCTCTGATATGATTCTTTTATTACTCTTTGATTTAATTCCTGGCTCCCAGATGCACTAGGGCTAATTAGCATTAACTTCATTATAAGGCTCATGTCAAATATAACAAAAAATACTTCATTCCTAAAGACATTGTAATAACGAGGGAGGAGCCATATGCCTTTCGCTTCCCTTTGAATTATATAGAGAATTTATTCCTGACATGTTGTCTTTAGAGTTGGTAGTTCTGATTTTATAGAATGACTGCCAATCCAAACTGCAACCAATAATTAGGCCAAATAAGCTCCCAATTTACTTTGTTTCAAAAGAAATAAAAATAAAAATACAAGTCCAACAATCTTACCTCAGGTCAATTCCCTTTACAGAATAAAGGTGTTTGTAACTTAATTTAAACTTGTGTCACATTGGCACAGGTAACTCTGTGGAATTTCAACTTTTCATGTAAATCATAAGGTAAACGCAGCATCGAGTGTGTCCTACAATTTCTGTCTGACTGTTTTCAAAGACCTCAAAGAGCATACTTTAAATTCATTACCTCCAGAGATATTGGGAGAGTTACTATTTAATTGGGAGTTCTTAGTTGCACTCCTACCAACAATTCCCATGCTTCTTACCTGACGTTTAATGAGCTCAAGTGCTTTTCTTTACTTTCACTTTATGAGATTAAAATTATGTTTATTGTTTTAAAGTAATGGGTCCATAAAGCTACTTATTTTAAGCAGCAGTTTAGATTATTTTGGTCTGCTTTTAAAGGGAAGCTAAATAGCAATACAATGTGCTGCAAACAACATGACAAATGTACCTGTTGCGAAAATATTATTATGTGGCTATGGATGGCAAAGTGAATCTCCTAGGGGAGCCCAAAACTACTGTTTACTATAATGAACCCCAATAAATATAGTGTTTAATGACAGATACTATGAAAAAAGAAGAAAATTGTTCTTTTTTGTATTTCTGTTTCTTATTTTATTGACTTACCTTTTGAAAACAGTGTTTATAATCACAATCTAACAAGAAGAGGAGGAGGAAAATGAGATTAATTTAGCCATGGGGGCATACAACTGCTGTCCATCTAAGTATCAAACACTTTCTGAACTACAGATTGTCTATTTTCATAAAAGCTATAAAAATCAAATATATAAAAATATCTCATTTTGTTAATATAGTTAGTGTAGTTTAATGGACTGATGTATACAGAAGTGTATTACAGACCAAAGGCCACAAACACCAATAGGAACCTCCATTTTAAACAAAAATGATGACACACAGATCTCTTAACATATGATGGTTATGAGGATCATAACACTTTAAATTGTTTTCCTTTTTTTAAACTTTAATTGAAACTTTTCAATCTCTTCTTGACATTTACTAAGGCCAGTAAATCAGAAGTAAGCCTGAATTAAAACTTCTAACACCACAGCTTTACAGGTAACATAACATAACATAATATTTCCAATTATTATATGGGGAGTCTGAGCCAGCCCCGAGCAGTACTAAGTGCAAGGCAGGAACCTGCCAGAGACATGATGCTGGTCCATTGCAGGACTCACATGCATCTACATGGTGTCAATTAACCTGACATGCACATCTTTGGGAATGTTAGGAAAGCCCACAGAGACAATGGAAAAAGTATGCAAAATCCACACAGATAATAAGTAGGCATGGAACTCAAACTCAGTATGGCTGATTTTTGAAGTATTAGTACTTTACTCTCTCATGTTGCTGGGATTTTATAGGTCAAATGTGTCATTATTTTACAAAATATATGTTTTGCGATGTAAAAGTGTCCATGAACGGCACTTTAACCAATAAGGCTCTTTTTAAATTGGTAGCCAATTTAATATTGGAAATTCCTAAATTATTTGCCTTGATTTACATCCACTCATCACTCATATCTCAAGCACACAAATCAAATGAAGCAATATGGCCAAGGCTGGCGAACTTTGCTTCAAAACAGAGCAAGAAAGATTACCTTTACAGAGGTCAAGGGATTGCTGCATCTGGGCATCTGGCTGCACAAATCAAACAAAGCAACAAAGGCTGGTGACCTCAGTTTCAAAATACCATACTAGGTATAGAAGCTGGTTACTTTGTTACTCTTGAAACGGATGCACAAATCAAAGAGGCTGGCGACTTCAGTTTCTAAACCTTAGCAGGGGTTAGAAGCTGGCTAATTCAGTTCCTCTTAAAGGGCTGCACAGTTCAAACACAATTAGCACAGCTTGCACCTTAACAAACATAAAAGACACACTCTGAGAAGGCCAGTGAGGTGTGCAGTAAGAATGACAGCCTGGTTTAAGGTGAAAGTGGGATTACATCAAGGTCCAGCTCTTAGCCCTTTCCTGTTTGCAATGGAGCTGGAAACTGACAGATGAGGTCAGACAAGCGTCTCTGTGAACTATGATGTTTGCGGATGACACTGTGACTGTGACCTGTAGTGAAGATAGACAGCAGGTTGAAGCAAACCTGGAGAGGTGGAGGTATGCACTGTAGAGAAGGAGAATGAGAGTCAGTAGGAGTATGATGGAGTACATGTTCTTAAATGAGGGGGAGGTGGTGGAAGGGTGCCACTGCAAGGATCAGAGGTGGTGAAAGTAGACAAATTTTAATACTTGGTTTGAACATGAGACAGAGAGGTGAAGAAGAGAGTGCAGGCAGGATGGACCTGGTGGAGAAGGGTGGCAGTATTGATTTGTGATAGAAGAGTAACTGCAAGAGTGAAAGGGAAGGTACTGAGAGCAGCTATGTTTTACAGATTGAAGACGGTGGGACTGATGAAAAGACAGGAGGCAGAGCTAGAAGTGAAAGAGGTGAAGATGCTATGATTTTTGTTTGGAGTTACAGGATTAGAAACGAGTATATTAGAGGAACAACATAGGTACGACAGTTTGGTGACCAAGTGAGAGATGCTAGTTTGAGATGGTTTGGGCATGTGCAGAGGAGAGATGAGGGGTACATCGGGAAAAGAATGTTGAGGCTGGAACTGCCAAGCAAAAGAACAAGAGCAAGGTCAAACAGGAGGTTTATGGATGTGGTGAGGGATGACATGAAGGCAGTCGGTGTGGTAGAAAATTATGTAAAAGACAGGGATGGATGGAGACAGATGATCAGCTGAGGAGTCCCCTACATGGGAGCAGACTAAAGTAAAAGATGGTGGTCTAGTAGTCCTATTGGTGCAGGCTTCTCTTTTGAGTAGAAAAAATATATTGCCCTAAGATCTTAAAATGATTACCACAAATTCAAAAAGATAATGGTTATAATTACCCTCTCTTGTTAACTATCCAGTTATTAAAATTAAGGAACACTCCCTTCAATATTTATTAGATGTAGGAAGTACAAATAACCACATACAAAAGAAAACATGATGAGTGAAATACAGCTTTTAATACTACTCATGAGTATTACAAATTCAGAGTTATGCCTTATGGATTGGCCAATGAACCAGTGGTTTTCCAGTCTTTTCTTAATGATATATTGCTTGATGTTTTGGGGCAATTAATTTAGAATTCATATTGAAGGGATTTTCATTTTTTAAAGTATGGAACAACATACCTAACCTTCTTATGAGGTTTTGAACAGATTACAGGCTGATTTGTGAAGTGAGAGAAGTGTGAATCATAAATTTACATACTGCACTTTAGCAATGTATGCTTAGAATTTTTCAGGCCATGCATGTATGTTGCCAGGAATTACTGTAGAAAACAATATTCTGTTATGATATGTTTGAATTATTTAAATTTTTGTTTATAACCCTTGTTATAGCACTTGTATAGATAAACTTTACCCAGTGAATACTCATTTGATTTTTTTAAATATGTGAATATGTGGAAATTTTAAACTTATTTTAATGAAATCAACAGATTAATGTGCTCTCATATAACAAATCTAAAATGTCTAACACATGGTTCATCCACATTTTTTATAAATATCCTCCAAAAGTCACTTTTAGCGAATCCCAGAATCTCAAATTTTTGTTGGTTTTAATTTTGGATTCTTTGTACCAGCTTACTAGCAATTTATATTGGAAAGTAGAAACTTGCAATCTGGCTCTGGTTTTAAGGTGATAATTATAATATCAGAAAACCCTGCTTACATTGCCTTGCCTGCTTTATTTTGGTCAGCTTCTAAAAAAACTATAAGAGATAAAGACAAATTTAGTCAGATCACTAATGCTGCTGGACTATATTGACAAATGACTGAAAGTCTTGTTGCTGTTCTCATATCACTTTCTACAATACTGAAAAGTATTCTTAAATGATCTTCAATGTGGATGCAAGCTCCGTGGGAATATGTTGATTAGAGATTGCAGCTTTTACTAAACTAAAATATATTCATAGCATTCGTGTTCTGAGTCCCAATCTGATTGTATGGGTGGTTACCTACCAGGTAACGCATGTGGTTGGTCTACCAGTCGGTAAACATCCGCCACGAGGCCCTCTTCAGTTGCGAGAAGCAGATCATAGAATGTTGCATAGTTTACTGTCAAATAATGCAAAGAGTATGCAACACGTGTTTCGCCCTTATTTGGGTTCATCAGGCGTACACACTCCACTGCACCCCTCGTGGGGATCGAACATTTGGACGTCAGCGCCAGAGATGGTCCTTTTACGCTGCGCCACGGCATGTAGTTTGTTTATTTGACAGCCTGTAGCTTCGGAGTAATTACATTCATAGCATCCGTGTTCTGAGTTCCGATTTGATTTTATGGGTGGTTACCTACCCACCTAAATGAACTACACTCAGTAGTGCAGCGTAAAGGGACTTCGTATCTGACGTTGACGTCCAAGGTTCGATCCCCACAAGGGGAGCAGTGGAGTGTATACGCCTGATGATCCCAAATAAGGGAAAAACACGTGTTGTGTACTCTTTGCATTATCTGACACTAAACTATGTAACATAGTAACATATAACAACCAAGAAAAATAACATTGCAAGAGTTAACGCTACAGCCTTGCGAACCGCTCACTGTAAACACTTTTTTTTAATGAGTTTTAAGCACAGGGAAAAAAATGAAAATGAAAATTTGAAAAATCCTTTATTATACAAAAACTAACCATAAACAACCAAGAAAACTAACCTTGCATGCACTAACGTCTGACCTAGAACAATGTACAGGGAGAGACTGAACACGTGTGGAAATCATCGCCGTGTACGAACCGGAAGGGAAACTGACTTGTTCGCCACCCGAGTGTGTGGTCGTGAACAGATGCAAAAGTTTGGCAAACTTTTTGGTCGTAACCCGATTTGTATGTGTTCCGAGACGTTCGTGACCTGAGGTTCCACTGTATATGAATATCATAGGAAAATATTATTTTCTACCCTAGCACGGCGGTGATTCTGAGATGAAAAAAAAAAAGAAAAACACTAAAGAAAGTGCTAGATTGGATAGACTTGGCTTCATTTAACATCGGCTCAATACTCACAATAATACAATTTCTGAGAAGAGCTACTGCCGAAAACGTGATGCATTTGTGGGGTTCCTGCAGTTGTTTCTAACCTGCTTCAAAACAATGTGGGAAGAATTTTCCTAGGTACATGTAGTAATGATGTCTTTCATCAGTCCATAGGTGAGCTCTAATATTCACTGAAGTTGCCAGAACTTTACACTTTTCTCAAGTCCCAAAATAATAGCACACATTTAATTCAAAGGCACACTCTAAATATCAGGCAGTGACCCCTGGTCATATATTGATGATTTTCACCAAACAAGCACTTTTAATAGCCTGTCTGAGCTGCCTTCACATGTCTCTTCCAATCTCCCTATCAGGTTGCTTACATGGCAGTAGTATTGTTCCCTGTCAACTTGTTTGTAGTGGCATCAGCTATATTTATGTGTGGCCTCAATTACCCATTTTAAATAAAATAATGTGTATGGAATAAACCCCAAAGATCACAGTGGCACACTTCAAAAATTTGGCTACTGTAATGCAACCACTAAAATGAAGAAATGTGAAATCTTGCAATACCCTTGTACTGAAAATTCTGAACAAAATAATTTTTTCTCTCTTGTTTTCCAAAACATTTTTTTGAAATGCTTTGCAAGATTGTTACTCTGCAAGTAAGTACCCTTTTAATAGCTTAATAAGATCATAGTTATGTTGTTAATCTTGGTGGAGACTGTTTTCACAGAGATACAGATAAAAAATCATAAAAGGTAAAATGTGATATGGTTGTTTAACACATCTTTGCGAATATCATGGAGCCCAACACAGACCCACCAGTGATATTCATATGAAAAAACCTCACCGAACAAGAACATTCTGTTTTAATTGACAGTCATCACTGCTAAATAAACCATTCATCCAGCTTCAGGTGCACATCATCCAATTAGGATTCAAGAAGAAATAGTAACCTTTTACAAAAGAAAAAACTGAATTTCACCGCAGATTGGGCAAAAAGGTCAATATTAAAACCAAAAACTAGAAAACATGTTTGGACTGTGGGGGAAACTGCTGTTTTCAAGAAAACCTAAGAGAACATTCAAAATTTATACCAATGGAATCCCTGTGCAGAATAAAGCTTGGGAATCTTGGGAGTTGAGCAGTACAACCTCACTGTTACACCTCAGCTGAAACTGAATATAAAATTTAAAATGTAATATTTATGGTGCAATGAATAGTACTACTGTCCAACACTCTTACGTTTAAATTCCTTGCCCTGTCGTTGTTTTATTGAAGTTTGCATGCTTTCCTCATCTCCTCTCCTTCCAGGCACTACAGTTTTCATTTAAGATATTCAAAGACCAGTTGGTTGGGCTGATTGCTGATTTTAAGATGACTCAGGATGAATGTGCAGTAAGTGTGCATGCAAATGGGTCCTACAATAGACTGACACTCTATCCAGAACTGCTGCCTTGTGCTCAGGATTTCCAGGATGGGTGCTGGGCCTCTATGACCCTGAATTGGATGAGGCAGGTATGACTGTTATGTAATATTTACATCTAGACATGTAGCAATTAATAGGACTTTACATTTTTTAATAATATGAAAATGCACTTTATTCTCAAGACAACCCTTACAATATAGTCAGTCAAATATGTTTACTGACCATTAAAATGAGCCAATGCTAGTTTCTTTACCATAGAAATTCATAGAGGCAAACTATTTTAATTTATATCAATTTTACAATAGGCTATATTTACAAATTTATACATTTCTGGCAACTGCAGAAAGGCTTAGTATGAGGCAAAGGGAGATAAAATTAGTCTAGTGAAATTAGTTAGTGAAATTAGTATAATTCACTAATTAGTGAAATTAGTACAAGGTATAGGTTCAGTGAAATATTCAGTCTCCAAGATTTACGTGAAAATGTTTTGTGTTTGATGTAAAAGACACACCTTTTTTCATTATTTTTTTAAAAAGTTATAATGTTATTTATGAAAAAAAAATTCAGTTTTAAACACGGTGCTGTCTACAAAATGTAACTGAAATATTCTGATATAAATTCTGACTTATTTATATATGGGATAAGAATTTTATTTAACTGGGCATAATCATATTTGTGAAATACTACAATTTTGAGTCTGTGATTATAATATCAAGAGCTGTAAAAACTAGTGCATATTTATCGTGTAAAAATAATTTAAAACGGGTTAAAAATGTTAAAAATCAATTGGGTTTTTTTATTAACTTTTTTTTGTACTTACCTTTACTTTCTGAAGCGTTCATAAAATGTAAATTATTAGTCACCAACAGACCAAAATAAAAAATAATAGTTAGCATTCAGTTAAGTACTGCATGTATAACTACAGGCCAGATTAGACTTTAAATTGTAAACTGCTTAATGTTGCTGTGACCTGGTGGCTAAGGACTTGTATTGGAAACCTAGAACTTGCAGGTACAAAACCTATTGATGGCTCAGTATGTGGTCCTAAGCCAGGCACTTAAGCTGCCTGCTCTCTAAATGTATAATTATGTGTTTCTCTGAAAAATACATATACATCTCTAGTACTGCTGTATTTAAAGTGCTTTGTGATAGATTTCACCGATGTGGCTGACTAAAATATCGCAAGTTCATTTCAATAAATGAGTGAGAGTAAGAATCCATTTGTGGCATTTGAAAACCGCAGTATATTCAACAGAACTGAAAAGCTTAATTAGCCATCCACACTTCTAATGTACTATGAAAAGTAGATATGAACAAATGGAAATGTAAAGAAAAAACGTTCCTACTAATGAAAGTTTCTACTTAAACCATGTCAGATCACAAACACCAGCATAAATGCAGATATCTTGTGACTCTACCAGGGCATTTATGCAACCTACCGTGGTCACTTACTATGTCAACTTCACATCTACAATAAACTGCATATAAATCAAATTACTGCAGAGAATCCACCTGTCCAGCCCTGACTAAAACAAAGCAGTAATAATAAAAAAGAGATTACTAAAGGAATGGCTAGATGGAGAGATTGATTACATGTACTGGGGATCAAATGCTATTCTCCTGAACTGCTTCCCATTTACTGTCTCTCTTCCAAGTAATTATATTGAGATGCATATAAGCTGGTCTTATTAACTAGCTCTGGAAATGTATAATGACAGCAATATAAAGAAGGCAAATTGTTACATTTATGAAAATATTGCTTGTTCCCAGAAGACTTACTTTATTGTGTTATTTATGCATTTCTTGTTGGGACTAAGTTTTCAAAGTAAAATTTATCTTGCAGAAATGTACCTAAGGGCTGTATCTTAAATCAATACAATTATACCTAATGCTAAATTAGTGTAGTCATAAGAAAGGCGATATGGCTTAGGGTTGCCTTAGGCTTAAAAAACTTTTGTAATAAGCCACCTGTAGGACAAAGGGACAAAAGATTGTTTCAAAACATAAAATTACTTCTGTTACTGTTTGATCTAACAATAATTTGTCTTTACAGATAAGGCACTGTAAAACTCCAGGTAAATTATTAATTTTATATGAAATATGCATAATGTACAAATGCAGCCAATAATGTCCCCCCTCCTAGCAAATAATAGATAGATAATAAACAGCTGTAAGGTTTCACACACACCAAATATGTTTGTAGCTAAGTGTTCATTTTGAACACATGTAAGCCACAAATGTCTGTCCAGTTCACAGCTTCAAGAACATTCATAAATGCGCTGGCTAACTCTCTGGGATTAGCATCATTTAAATAAGGTGCTTAATTAACTGTATGTGTGGTCAAAATCCAAATGAAGTAATATGTAAATAAAACTCTATCTGACTAAAATACTACATAATAATATAATAAATAAAATTTCTACTGATTTACTGTATATATGACATGTTTTTAGTCAGTGCACTTCAGTGTTGTTTAATGGAACACATTGCATTAAAGTATAGAATGCAAAAACACTTCCATCATTCATGTAGAAGCTGGTATTGAAAACAAAGAGAAATAAAAATGAGCAGTGCAGTAAACCTAATAGAAAGTAATCATATTACACCAATGTGCTATTTTAAAAGAATCTAATTTGGTGTGCCCATACGCTATGCTTTTGGAGTGTTTTTTTTTTTTTTGCTGCATTTCAGATAAATGCCTGCCAGAGCATAAGGCCTAATTTATACGTGTCAGTTCTTGCTGTTGTGAAAATTATTCTAAAAGTATGAGCTAGAGAAAAAACTGAATGTGCTCTTTCCCCCCAGAAAAGAGCTTATTTTATGCCTTGTATAATACATGTTTTCTACTTTTAAAAATCTTTTGCCCTAAAAATACAAATACATTTCAATCAAATATATTATTTATAGGTGGCATGATGGCGCAGTGGATAGCACTGCTGCCTCGCAGTTAGGAGACCCGGGTTCACTTCCCAGGGTCCTCCCTGCGTGGTTTGCATGTTCTCCCAGTGTCTGCATGGGTTTGCTCCGGTTTCCTCTTACAGTCCAAAGACATGCAGGTTAGGTGCAATGGCAATTCTAAATTGTCCTTGGTGTGTGTGTGTGTGTGTGTGCGCACCCTGCCCAGGGTTTGTTTCCTGACTTGCACCCTGTGTTGGCTGGTATTGGCTCCAGCAGACCCCCGTGACCCTGTAGTTAGGATATAGCGGGTTGGATAATGGATGGATGTATTATTTATATGCATATTATATGAATCATCATTTAGCTGTACTTAACATTTTTAGAGATCAAAAGATAAGTGTGTTATACAAAAAAATTGAAACACAAATTATGCTTTCTCCAGTTTAACCACATCTTTTTTATTGCACCATCATTGTTTGTCATTGTTTTGCATTGTAAGTGTTAGTTTTTAAGGCAAAACTAAGTGTGCTACTTAGCAGTCTCTGTTTCAATAGCTACAATTACCTAGTATTACTGTAGTTGTGGACTGTATAAACTATTATTTACTACTATTTCATTATTACTATTTTATTATTATTATTATTACTGCTGTTTTGCATGCCTAGGTGACTATGGTGCAGTGTGGTGACGATGTGACTGATGATACAATTGATTCAGAAAGTATTCAGAGACTTGCTGAAGCCACTCCTGGTTTGTCATGGTTGTATGTTTTGGGTTATTATTGTGCTGAAAGGTGAACTGTTGACCCAGTCTGAGGTCACATGCACTCTGGAGCAGGTTTTCTTCAAGGACCTCCCAGTGTTTGGTTTCATTCATCTGTCCCTCAAGTCTGACTGGTCTCCCTGTCCCTGCTACTTTGAAGTTACTCCATAGGATGATGCTGCTAACACCATGCTTCACTGTGGGGATAGCATTAGGCAGTGCCTGGTCTTTGCTAAACAATGTGTTTGGAGTTCTGTCAAAAGAGTTTATATTTTTGGCTTATCAGACCAGGGAATCTTTTCCCTCATTCTCTTGGAGTCCTTTAAATGCCATTTGACAAACTCTAAATGGGCTGTCATATGCCATTTACTCATGTGGCTTCTGTCTGATTGATGGAATCCTTCAGACAAAAGAGAACTTCTGAACGTGTTTTAGAGTAACCGTGAGGTTCTTGCTCACATCCTGGACTAAGGCCTTTGTTATACTGTCACTCAGTTTGGCCAAATGGCCAACTCTAAGAAATGCCTTGATGGTTCGAAACTTTAGAAATGGTTTCATAATCTTGCTCTGATCCTTTCCTCACCTTTAATCCGAAACTCTTTAATTCGAAGTTTCTTGGACCTCATGGCTTGTTTTTTTTTGTCACAGGTGTGTGCCTTTCTAAACCATGTCCAATCAATTCAGTTTGCATCAGGTGAACTTTAACAAAGTTCTAGACACGTCTCAAGGACAATTTAAACAAACAGGATACATCTGACACAATTTGCAGTGTCATAGCCATGGGTCTAAATACTTGTATAAATGAGAGATTTCAGTTTTTGATTTTAGTAAATTTGAAAACATTTCTGAAAATGTTTCACGTTGTCATTATGGATTATTGAATGTGAATAGACAGACAAAACTTGCACATTTCTCTATTTAAAATTAAAGTTACAACACAATAAAGTGTGCAGAAAAAAAGGGATCTAAATACTTTCTAAATCCACTGTATATAAAAGAGTGAAAAAGTGTCTAAAAATAATAAAGGAAAACCAAACAAAATAACTAAAAAAAGAACCACTTGAAAAAGAACATTTCCAGTGTTTATATCTTTGGTATGGCATGGTTTCTAATTTTGGCTTGACTTTTTTATTCAGGTGCTTCAGCAAGTTGTTGCTCTGTGTATCAATCCTAACTAGAATCTGACAATATTTATTGTCTATTTTTTAAAAATAAGTTGCATCTCTGCTACTCAACATGCTCTTAATAATTAATGTAACACTCAGTAAGGGGGACTGGATATACTGGTATACACATTATCCACATTATCTATAAATATAGCATTCTCCTACACAGGGTTGAGAACTAAGTTGGCCTCTTAGGCACTGTTATTTGTTTACTTATATATGCATATATCAAAACAGAGTCAAGGGTTTACAGAAGTCAAGATTTAAATAAAAAAAAAATTCCCTGAAAGTCTTGTCTTACTAAAAAATTCAGGCAAATAATAAAAGCTGACCTCCATACTTGCTTATGTAATATGGAGACAGTGGACATTCTAAAATGGTTTCAAGTGCACAGTAGCTGCAAGACTAAGACTTGGTGTGATAATAAGGACTTCTTGATGACATTGGTGTGACAACTAAAATGAAATAGAATCTAAATAAATAAATAACAAATATCCAAACCACAACAAAAATCACGAATAGATTAAAGTGGTAGTAGACATGTGCATAAAGACATTCAGTTGTACAGTATATTCAAAATATTCAAATTAGGTTTAAAAGGCCCTTTTCACATATAAAGTCATAAGTGTATTAGCTCCACCTTTTAGTACCTATACTCCAGGATATATATTGTGATCTCAAGATGCTGCCCTGCCTAATATTTCATACATAAATAAAACTGATGTAGGAGCCACACTGGGGAGTGCCGGCAGAAGATTTTCGGGAGGCACCTGGAACACATCCGGGTGTATATAAAAGGGGCCACCTCCCTCCATTCGATGGCTGGAGTCGGGTGGAAGAGGACGGATCTTGGAGGAGAGGAGTGGAGGCGGCGAAGAGAAAGGCATTGTATTGAGGGCCTGGACTTTGGCGTGATTGGTGCTGCGGTACTGGGTTGTGCGTGTTTCACCATTGTAAATACCTTGTAAATAAACGTGTGCTGGGTGTTAAACTCATGTCTACCTGTCTGTGTCTGGCCTGCTCACCACACTGCATAATTTCAACATCTGATGTGTGCAACAATACCTCAGTATGTAGTTATGTTCAATTATTGAACTTCTGAATATCGCCACATTAGTAATTAATGGATAAAGCAACTACATTTTATTAAATGAGTTAGAATTTCAGACTACTGTACTTTTTGAAGTAAAATAATGTATTCACTCTTATTCTTGCTGGTTACAATTAAAATAAATATCTTTTGATGTTTTAAAAAGGTAAATGTGTTGCAGCTGTAGGTTCAAAGAGGGCATTGATTTAGTCCTGTAGTTCATCTCCAACACTACTTTACAAAGCTGTATTGTTATTGAAATTAAATCAATACTTTGTGACGAATCAGTCAAAAATTTTACAGTGAAGTTATATAATGTATTTTAACTATACCAGAAGCAGCAACATTCTCACTAACTGTCCATTCAATCTCAGACTTTTCTTCTAGCAGTTCACTAAAAACATCAACTTCAGTCCCTGTCTCATCCATAAGGTGTATTTCTGTAGTACTACTGATTTAGAAGTTCTGTTTGAATTTAAAGAATACGCTTAAATCAATGCTTCCCATATTTTAAAGGTTATCCATCAGCTCAATAGTCTTAAACAATTTGTAATCTGCTGAATCATAAGGGAATATGTGCCTTCCCTAAGAAACTGTGAGAAATATAGGATTAGTGACCTTTATATACTTCTTATGTCTTCTGTATTGAACTCTAAATGGTATACTGATGCTGTAGTGAAAGAAATGTAAAAACTGTGAACACAGCTATTGTTTAAAACTCATTTACAGTAAAAGTATTAAGCCAGCACTGTATTATATTCAAATTGTTTACAATCTGACACACTGAGCTACAGTAGTGGTGACATTTTCCAATAAGTATATTTTCAAAACATAAAAGTAAGGATCCAGGGGATTATGTCTGGCTGTTGATTCTTTTTTATTCTTAAAACAGGCAAATAAACTTCTTGCTTTGCCAGATTATGCTTCAACACAGTGACAATACTCATTTGTATTAAATATGTTATCTGAAATCAAAACAAAGCAGAACATTAGAATTTATGATAAGTCATATTACTGGTTGAATACGGGTCACATTATATTTAAGAAAGTACATACGTGTCATAACAGTCGATGGCAAAAATGATAAGTCTAAAATCCGTGTTATTTAATTACCACATCCTGTTCATGATCATGACACACATCTACTTGTACAAAAGGAGGCAGACTCCCTGGATGTTCAATTTACACTGTTTACTGTGCAAGCATGTTACACTCAAAATGGACTTAGTGTGTTACTCTGAGAGGAGTGTGCTTGTACTGAACAACACTGAAGATTGTAAAAGAAGCATTCAAGTAAGTGCAAGAAAAAACTGTACATCTTCAATGGGGAATTTCTTTGCATATTTTACACATATTTATTTATTTATTTATGCACTGTATTTATTCAGCTTAAAAAA
>JANRMT010062808.1:8519400-8572832 GCA_026402145.1 Polypterus bichir lapradei
ATATATATATATATATATATATATATATATATATAGATATAGATATATAAATGAATAACAAAAAATAAAACGATTAAAGCATAGTTATTATTTACATATATATTCTTATTCCTGGTGCAGTAATTTGGGCAAAGTCACTGTATTAAGTTTAACATAAACCTGCAGAAAATTGCTAAGCAGGCCAACCCAAACTGATATATTTGATGAAACATCAAATGTTATCTTTTTTCTGAAATGTTTTTAATGTTAAGAAAGTTAATGAAAACTCCTGCAGTTTGAATAATAATTTATATTTAGAATGACCCAGTAGAGATATGTATATGTATGTCACATGGCATATAAAGAGAAAGAAAATTAGGGTAACCTGTCTTGCAGTTCATTTTGGCTGTACAATGTCCTTCTATCCTTGAAAAAAATGGACACACTGTAGCAGTACCAGTCATGGCTGCACTATTGGTCAAATGAATGCATGGATTTTTTTTTCTTCTGATTAAATTCTGTTTTTCTTTTATTCTTAATAACATAATACTCTCTTTGGCAGACAAATGACAACTGCTTGTAAATGTAAATATCTACTCCACAAGTCTACAGTTTATGAATACTTCATGGAACACATACACACACAATCACATGCACACTCAAAAACTGAATTTGCTTAAGACTTTTATGTCAACAGCTACTATTCTCAATGTAGCTGAGCAATCTGTTAAAAATGAGACTGTATTACAGTACTGACTGCATGAAAAATTGTGTTGGACTTTTTCTATGGCAAATTCCTAGTAGAGTCAACTTTACTTTTGATTGCAATATATTTTACATAGAGAAGATGGAGTGGGGTGTTAAAATCCTTTATTGGGACTGTTTTACATATGTCACCTTTATCTATCTTCCCAATGTTTTTAATATTTATTATTCATTCTTTAGCCTTCAGAGAAACTGAGAAATAAACACTCTTGTGTGTACACTATTTTCAAGACTGGGATATTCCACAGAAGAAAATTGATGAGCTTGAGTGTGATTTTTCCACTGTTCAGGGTTTGTTCATTTGTTTTTGCCTGCCTAAAGAAATTAGCGAAAGTGGAGCATGACCTCTGTTGCTACAAGTCCACTTCAATATCATTTGTGAAGAACAATCGTAACAAATACTTATGACATTTCTTTAACTAGTTGGTTTTGTTCACCAAGTATCAGAATAAAAAATTTCTTTGCAGTTAAAAGAGTATGGCCACTTAACAAACACAACACATGTAATATGAACAATAATACAGCATAACTATATGTGCAACATACATTACAAAACAATAATACAACACACCTTCATTTTTATACTATTTGATTAAACATTTGTTATTTAACAGCAATTTTGTATTGACATGTTTCACAGTTGAAACCTTTGTCGTCTAAGACTATCTGACCAGGAAGTCTGAAATAGCCAGTCATGGTTCACAGGTCTCTGGGAGGATTTCATGAAAAGCTTTTACTTAGTTGCTAAGTTCACATGACTGACCACATTGTCAAAGGTAAATCTGCAGAACCAGGTAGACAAAAGATGGAACTAGAGTAATTCAAAACAGCAGAATATATTTAGTCAATAAAGTATAAATCAATTTATTTTTATTCAGTGCACTTACACTTCTAAGCTGAACACACACAGCACAATAATTACAAATATATAATATAAACAATGAAATGCAGCACTGAACATAATATCGCAACATAAACAGAGAAAGATTGTGCAAAATATGTAGTTCCATGCATGAGATTTGTGTGTCTCTTACAGGGTCTGAGGGGAAGAGTACACGGGCGTTGAAGGTTGAACAGTCACCATAAGCCACGTCTCCAAATCTGACCTTTTTGGTTGGTTACCATATATAGCACAATGTAAGTAGCCATCATTTGTGGACCAACATATGAAGAAGACACTCAACTGTTTATACAATGTCTTCTCTGTTTAAAAACTTGAAAAATGGGAGTGCTCTAAAGCTTATGACAATTGTGTGTATATATATATATATTTATATATGTGTGTGTGTGTTTATATGCATATGTATAAATGTCTGACAGGGTGTAGATTCATCCACAAGTGTTACCTGGTAGGTGACCACCCAAGTTGCGATTCAGACCTATGGCTATAGCTCTGATCTACATCCTCTCAAATATATATAAAATAAAGGAGGTTCATCTGGGCACCACGTTTGTAGCTCCAATGAAGCTAGATGAGAGGGGGTCGTGACACTAACATTATCTTCTCCTTTCTTTTCCACAGCCAAGACAAAAAAAATAGGAAGTATGACTAACCCCAACCCACTGCACCCAAGAAAGCCTTGATCCTTCTGGTCTCAGCCCTAAAAATATGTCCTGTTCCTGGAAGGTGCTGTTTGATGCCAAACTGACTCAAGTAGTGGACAGAGCACTTACTAACTTATTCAAATCTTGAAGCAACACCTTGTACATTTTGTTTGAGCCTTAATTGCTTGTCTTTTGTGTTGAAATTAAATTGGGATACTAGCATGGTATCCCAACCTTTCT
Source organism: Polypterus bichir lapradei (assembly GCA_026402145.1). Classification (NCBI taxonomy): domain Eukaryota; kingdom Metazoa; phylum Chordata; class Cladistia; order Polypteriformes; family Polypteridae; genus Polypterus; species Polypterus bichir. The sequence continues at coordinate 8,521,930 of JANRMT010062808.1, forward strand.
TTGGCTCTCCAGCTTGTCAACTGCTTGCTGACCTTATATATATGTCTGCCACCACTAACTGATCACAGTACTTTGCAGCCACTTGTGATGATGGATATGAAATGAAAGTTGGTGGTCTTTTGGCTTTTTTCTGTCCTCCCTGGCCATATGACCATATGATCAGAATTATCTCAAAGAACTTAAAAAAAACTTATCTTCAAATTAGGATTCTACTACTTGTATATCTGTGTTATGTAAGTGTTTCTAACTTGCTGTTTTTTCCTCTTGTAACTCTTCTTTTATACTGTTTAAAGCACTTTAGATGACATTCCTTATAAGGAAATGTGCTATAGAAATAAAACTCTTGTTGCTTTTTCTGAAAATTATGCAAATATTCTGGAAGGAGTGGCACAGATGAAAATCAAGCTGCTATTTCGGTGCCATTCTGAAAACCCTCAGTTCCAAAGAACATTTAAATAGAAAGATGTCTCTCTATTATAATAAAAAAATCCTGGGACGAGACAAGACTTTTTAGCCTGGGATGAGACGTGACTTTTTTAGAGAGATGCTTTCATGTCCCACGAGATGAGACTTTGTGCCAAGAGATTTAACCACGCCTGGGGCCAGAAATAAAAGACAAAGAGTAGATGACAAAGTAGAATGTCCTAAAGAATTCTAAAAAGTTGGTGAGATACACATGCAGAGCAGGTTAGAGATAATGAAAGTACTAAAATTCGAAAGTCTGAAAAAAATGATAGTAAAGGTCGCATTAGCGCAAACAAATGGAAATTATTACTCTGTAAAATAACGGAACAGTGAAAAGAGATCAGATATATTGTTCGGATTTAAACTTTAAGCCGGAGACTTGTAGATTGTCTAATTCGTGTTGCCATCAGGAAAAAGTATTGTTTCTTCCCAATGAAGAGGTGTATCCGTGAGAACTAAAAGATTTATTGTTTGGTGAAAGTGAAATTCACATACGCGAGCGGCAGAGATGCAAAGTGACTGGCGCGTACCACAGGCCGGGGAGGTTGGCGAGCGAAGCGAACAAGTATTCCTTACGAATATGATAATAATGAGAGACAAAAACATATACAACTAAATTTGGAACAACCTGGAAATGGTATCAGATTCAATGCTAGTCAAACATTTTGCTTGATTCCCAAAATTCTTTCAATATTTAGAGATATTTTAAGTGAAAGAAATAAACATGAGAGACTCTTGCTCCTTTTGTTTCAAATTATACATATAATTTTTTCCTAGTAATTACAGAGGTTAGGATTATTTATCTCAAGCACCTCGTTATTGAGCATCACAAGCTGTTCTGTCTTCTATTAAAATGTGTTCATAGGTGACCTCCATTGACTAAATTAGGTATTGTTTTATACTACTATTAAGACTCCATCTTGAAGCAAGCGGCACATGGGGAAGCAGGTGGCAGACATCCATTTCCATCCGCTGTTTATTTGCCCTTGTAAAGGCACAATCTGTAGGTATTTTGTTTCTTTATTAGTATACTAGTAAAATACCTGCGCTTCGCAGCGGCAAAGTACTGCCTTAAAATTTTTATTAAGAAAAAAAGTAAACATTTTTAAACTGAGGGAAAATATACAAATAATTATATGTTAAGGATCTCTTTGTATACCACGTTGTCAGTTCGGGCCTCCGATTGTAATATGACCAAGCTGTGCGCTGAGCTTACTCTTGAGAATGCAACATACAGTTGGCCAAATGAAAAGCAATCCTGTCTCAAATCAATGCTAACCTTTTGTAGGGTTTGGCCCTGAGACTTATTAATTGTCATTGCGAAGCAGAGCCTTACTGGAAATTGAAGGCGTTTGAATTGAAATGGGAGATTAGATAGTATAACGGGGATGCGAGGAATAAAAACTCTCTCGCCTGAGCCACTGCCAGTAAAAATAGTTGCCTCAATTTTGCAGACACGTGACCTGAAGTCTCGTGCCGTTACAATTTCAGTGGCTGTAAGTTTCTCAGTAACATTATTGGTGCCCCAACCTTCAAAATGAGATTATGCTCAGGAGTGCCTGGAGGATTTAGAGTGTTGAGAAACTCTACCGGATAGTGTACCACGTCTTCCACTTCTACAACTGAATCAATAGACTGATATGTTTTCGGTTGTGAAGGTAGTTCTTGAAGTAAAATGTGGTTTATAGTCGTAGTCATGTCATTTTTTGGTGTCAGGATAGCTCTCTCTCTCAACCATGACACGTCGTTTTGGTGGAGATTTTGTAGATTGGGGTAAACTGGTGGACTTCTGTTCGTATATAATGTCTTTCAGTCTGTCTCCTAACATCTTCTGCTATGCTGTGTTTATGTTTTTCCCATAGGTTTAAGGGGTTTTCCATTTGGCAGAACACCAGCATGACAGCAAAGAGTTCACGGATCTTTTGAGGTGACCGAGACAGAGCAGCTTCCTGTAGAGTCTCGTCCCAGTTGATATCATCATGTAAAAAACCAAGTGCCCTGCATGCCGACTTATAGGTCGGATGTAGGACACCATTAACTGTTCTGAGAGATTTGAAAGACGTGGGACCTGTGATTTTGTTGAGCAGCAGTCGAAGATGGTAGCATTCAGAGTTATTCAGGTGCACAGTGTAGACCCGTCCCAGCACATTATCTTTTTTCACTCCCGAATGCCCTGGTACAGGGTTGCCCTGTTTCCTCTGACGAAACATGTTGTTTGCCCACACATAATATCCTGGAATTTCATTATAATTAAGTTGTTTTGCAAAATCATTGTGTTTGCAAAGGTCAAAGAACGCTAAAAGGGTCGTCTGTGGTGAATTGTGTACTTTATGGGCAACATTGCCTTCTGTGAAATAAATTCTTTGTCCGTTCTCAAGATGCAGAGCAAGATGAATGACCAGAGGGTAACGTTCATGAATAGGAAAACAGAAAATGTGCCAGGCCACTTCAGAGCTACTAATGTAACAACAAGCTTCGTATCAAGATACTTCGTCATTTTGATTTTGTATTGTAAATACTGCCTGGTCACTTCCCTTGTTAACATACTTGCAGATGTATTTGATCCATTTTACTGAATTGCAAAGTTCGACATTGATGTGAGCATTGAAGAAGTGGGACAGCACAGGACTATAAGGGACCACCCATCTGTTGTCGATATCTACTCCTTTGATGTTAATTGTATGACCTCCATCAGCAGGTGCGCGCCAGCGGAACTGAGGGTAACCATCTTTTCTGGTCTGAGTTTCTGAGATGAACAGATGATGGTACTTCTTACTGCATATTCTGTTGATCATGCAGGGTGAGTCTGTGGATCAGGAATTTCCACACGGATGACTTGATTGATGACAGCTGGTTTAATCCTATCCTTTAGCCACAACATAATGTGTGCATGGGGAATACCTCGCTTTTGCCACTCTATGGTGTACATGTAGCAATTTGTACAGCCGAAAATGTTACTCTTCGTGAGCAAGTCTATCATTTTGTGAATCTTGAGATGAAAATACACGACTGATAAGGTTGTGGCGATCGTGAGGTTTTTGACGTGGAAGGAGAACTTCAGTGATGTCAGTCCATTTAGGATTGCAAGTAAATGTGATGAATAAGTCAGGGCGGCCATAATGACGTACGTATGTCATTGTGTCTTGTGTACGCTCGTGCATATAGCGAGGTCCTCTAGTAAAGGAAGATGGTAATATCACAGCTTGACCAAGTTCTATTAAATTAGTGTTGTTTTTGTCAATAGCATCTTTTAAGTGAACGTAATTTTCAGCTCGTAGTTTTTTCTGATTTAGTCTGATATAATTTAGTCTTTCGGATTCAATTTTTGCGTACATATCAACTAAAAACTGATTTAATAAAGTTCGGAAGAAAAGGACAGCATTATCATGATGTTGTATGAATAGAAGTTTGCTGCAGAGACAGTTTTCTTCATAGGTAACTTACTGGCAGCATGAACTTGAGGTATAGACACAGAATAGCCATCTTCACCCTAGCAGAACATGAGGGGATATTGAAGTGCATCATAGGATCTGTGGGTTTCCTTAATGCGTTGCAGTTTATTGTCTCTGGTTTTCAAGACAATATCCCTATTGTCGAACGTTTGCCCAACGATGACAACACCAACTTGACGAACTGTAGGTTTATTAAACTTGCCATTGTATGCATGTAATGGTTTTTTGTCGGCGTGAATGACAACTTTGAAGTCTTTGTCTTCATCTGAAATACTGTCCATTGCGGAGTGGAAGTCCTGGATGTAAGTGTTACAATCATGCAGCATTTTTTGTAATTGCTTTACCAGAGGTATGTTAACTCCAGAAGCATTAGCGCAGCGCATTTGTGCTTCCTTTTCATCGTCCCCGACGAAATAAATTTGCAAAAATTTGTGTTCCTCAGTTGGCATAGGTAAAAGACTGCCAATCAAGTGATACACTTTAAATGAAGGCATAAAATTTCCCTCAACGATTTGGTTAGCACCAAATGACGTCATTTGAAATGCGCTGTTGTACTTTCGAATGTTGTTCAAGAAATGCTCAGTTTGAGGATGTTCGTCATTTAACAGGCCCTCAAGAAGGTCAGGAAGCTTACGTAAAGGACTGAGAGAGACTTTACCACCATTACAGCACAAACCAGGAGACTCGCATTTCCATTTATGAGCTTGACAATAGTCACAGTGAACATCCATGGATCCAATGTGTACTGTTTTGTCAGATTCATAATGTATGTTTGGGTCGTACGCAAATCCACAATCGGCTTTTTTGAGCCAAACCTGTTGTTTTCGTATGAGCCGCTTTTCATTATTGAGATCGTACCTAGAAACAGAAGCTCTATTAACCTGTGGATTTGCCTCCGAGTATTTAGCAACAGCGTCTCTATGAACTTGTGGATTTCTCTGTGAGTATTTAGCGGCAGCGTCTCTATGAATTTGTGGATTTGCCTGCGAGTATTTAGCGACAGCATCTGTATGAACTTGTGGATTTGCCTACGAGTATTTAGCGACAGCATCTCTAAGAACTTGTGGATTTCCCTGCGAGTATTTAGCGACAGCGTCTCTATGAACTTGTGGATTTCCCTGCAAGTATTTAGCAACAGCATCTGTATGAACTTGTGGATTTGCTTGCAAGTATTTAGCGACAGCGTCTCTATTAACTTGTGTATTTGCCTGCGAGTATTTAGCGACAGCGTGTCTATTAACTTGTGGATTTTTCTGCAAGTATTTGGCGGCAGCTGCACGAAGTTGTTTCCGTCTAGCTGCATCAGAAAATGTACCATGACGTCTGACACGCCTCCTTTTTACTGTTTTCTCACAGCTTGGATTGCTGTTGTCATGGAAGGCCTTATATGGGCAGGCAGTCAATTACATGGGAGGCGTGCTGATGGAGGATACAACTCCGCCTTACACGGCGACCGAGCTGCAGGCTATGGACATATATATGTATGTAAGTAGGATTAGTTTAGTTTATGTTTAGTTTTTAGTTATGTTTAGAATTTTGAAATGAAACCTGCTTAACTTTTATAAGTAAGCTGTAAGGAATGATCCTGCCAAATTTCAGCCTTCTACCTACACGGGAAGTTGGAAAATTAGTGATGAGTGAGTCAGTGAGTCAGTCAGTGAGGGCTTTGCCTTTTATTAGTATAGATACATTGTTTTGAGTTTTAGTTGTTCCTTTTACTATTTTGGAAATGTTTAGTGTGTATGTAAATATATACAGTATGTATATCATTGCTCAGGCCTATTATTATGCATTTGAATATGAAGCGGCAGGATGTCTTTGCGCTAAAGAATCTGTTTTGTAATATATATGTCATTTCATAAGGAAATAATAACGAGTAGTTTGTATTAAATTTGAAGGCATTTTTAAGGAAAAATGTATATTAAGTTAACAAATTTTGATAGGTATTGCTTTTTACTTTACAGCTTCACACCACTTTCATTAAATGCCTGAATATCATCAGTGCCTTGGGTGTTTGTTGAAGGAGTGTTTAGCTCGCTGTATAACTACATATGCAAACGCATTTTAAATATTTGTACCCACTACTCAATATGATTCACAAAAAATGTTGGTAAAGATATTTAACATCTTTTTTTAATAATGAAAAATATAAAAATTAATACTAAGTCTTTGACAAAAACATCAATTAGGCCATGCTTACTGGTGAAACGCACATATTGAATGCCACTGGAAACTCTTAAACTATTTGATCTGGCAGGCAGTGAATTGATAGCATAATTCCTGTGTGCTGATGTTTGTAGCAATGTAGATGTGGAGTCATGGGCCACATGTTGAGGAAGGGGTTGCACCAAAGGGCAAAGTGGATGAGGATATGTAAGTGTTCTCTCAAATTTAGAGAGATCATTGTTTGGGCTTATCAATATATTGGGTCAAGTGTTTTGAAGACTGTGCTTTTCATTACTTTCTTGTCTTAAGAAGTACAGGGATAAATGTTTACATTGTTTAAATGAATCTTTTTTTGACCTTCAGGCTACTTTATATTGTGCCTTGACATTTCTTTGGTTAAGGAGACACTGTTATCAAACATCCAGATATCTGTGGAAAATTGTTAATTAAAAGACCTCAATGTAGCTATGTTACGTTCATTTGTTTTCTTTAGAAAGAATAGCAGTTACTTGCAAATATATACTTGAATAACAGATAATAAAATTTTAGTGATGTTTTCCATGTAAAATGTTAATAAATAAAAAAAAATACATAATCAATTTTTGTTTGGACACATCAAGTTAGTCTCTGCTTTTATACCTTGTTCTTTACAGATAGTGCTTTTGCTGTAAACTGTAAACTAATTATGTAGCAACACCAAGGTATAATTTCAACCCCCCTCATTGACAACAGTGTGGATAAAATTGAAATACCCAGTAACACAAATTTCAAAGCTGACAAGTTTCAAAGTTGATTGTCAAATGACCTAAAATAAAATTTAATTGAAATAAGACTGGGAATATGGAGATTTCTACATTGATATGAGTAAAATATATACTGGGTCAAACCAAATGTTTCACTGCACAGGCTATTATTAAAAACTGTAAAATGTTCATCATTCACACTAAGAGGAAGTTAAAAATACATTTAAAAGATTTTCACTGGAAGACCTCTGATTTTAAAAATGAACCCTGCTGGGTAGTCCAACATTTGAATTTTTAATAGTCAACACCATATTAGTAGGACTCCTATGTCCACTGTAGCAGTGTTTAAGTAAACATCTGAGTATTAAATGTACACAGCCATTTTTACTGTGTTGTTACTTATTATTTTGTTACACAACGTAGGTTTTAAAGTTAGAAATATTACATTTTTCTCTGTGTAATGTGGAATGGAAAAATACAGCTTGTCTATGTGACATGTAGCAGCTACAAAATGTGTATGTGACATTTCTGTGTATAACCTTCTATAAGGAAGTACGGGGGTGCTGGGTGAGCAGTTCAAAGGAATCTGCCTTTCTTTTATTATAGTTCCTGTTAGTCTCAGAATCTGCTCAGTAACCAGTCTTTTTTCTTAGAAATATGTACCGCCGCCTTTATTTTTGGTATAATAATGTCATTTTGCTCAACTCTGTAAGCTATAAAAGAGCAAGAATTTCCTGTAAGGGGGCTTCTCTAGTCTAGGTGCAATAAAGTGTACATTACTGATTAATTTATCTGGTGTGAGACTCCTACTCTGTCCGGAAAATAAAGAAGAGAGAGAAAAATCGTCGACAGTAACATTTCCAAATAGCATTAAAACCCCTATTAATAAAATGTCTTCTAAAATACAGGTGTCATTTGCATATTCATTTTTGTTAGCAACTTGTCAGTTGTGCGTCAACATCTCTTCACGCAACAAAACTAAGTGCCTGATCCCCTGACTACAGTATTGATAGGAATGAAGAAAAACTTTGAAGAAAAATGATTCATCAACATTAGCTTCCTAATTATTTGTGATAATAAATACATTCAAAAAGTGTCCCTGCTGGTATTTTTTTTTGTATAATGTGAAAATGAATAATTCACAAACTGCCTGTTCAGTCACCTGTAAGTTGCTCATTCCAAAGAACTTTATGTAAATATACATGCATATTTTATAAAAATAATAATTTGTCAGACATTTTGCATACACATCAGCGTGTTGCAATCAACATTAGAAAACTTAGTGTTACAGCCTTATTACTAAAAGTAAGAAACTTTTATGCATTTATATTAATGTACTGAAGACACAGCAGGTCACTAATTTATGAGATAAAAGCTATTTTTTGTGGAGCCTGGTTATTTTTATAAAAAGAGATTTGTACTAAAAATAAATAAAATTTTCAATGGTCAATGGACAAACTTATTTGAATTTAAAAATACTGTATACGTTAAATAATTTTATATGTATAAAAGGGCAAGAATTATAAATCTTTACTTCCATGTGAATATTTTGAATACAAAATAACTAGCAGTTTTATTTGTGAAACCCTAGGTGTACCACTTGGTTTATGTCAAACTTTGATCCTTTACCATTGCCATGTTGCTTGCTACATGAGGAAATGGTGCTGTGTCTTCTATTAATGGAACTGCATCATTAGCAGTTCATCCTTTCACTGCGTCACCCTTATGGTTCTCAATAAAAATAAAATACCATTTTAAAATTATCCCCCCAAAATGGGCTGCACAGAATATTTGCAAATTCAGTGATGCCTTTGAGGAGGGAATAGAGACATTCTAATCACTTAGGTCCAGCTATTTGATTCCGTCTTATTCTTTCTTCCTTCAGCTACACTCTGTTTTTAGGATATGTGGAATCCCATTAATCTTTCCCCTTCCCACCCATCCCCTTTCCTCTTTTGCCTTGTCCACCTCGTCTAAATCCAAAACTGGTATCCCCTGTATACATGCTATTTATTAAAATGTCTGTCAAATCACTCCCTGCCTAATTTAATTGGCTTTGTAATCTCCCCAAAAGTCAATCATTCTGCTGGTACTCCATTTTCTGACACATTAAGAATTCTTCAAATGGCCACCAGCACACATAATTAAAAATTTTACATTGATCAGATCCTACCCCATTAACCCACTACCTGATGGGCCTAACTCCTATATGCCACCTTTGTTCCTCTTGGAAAATTCCTCCACGTGTTCAAAGACTGTCCCTGTTTCGCACATCTTTTGCTGACTTCTTCCCCTCAATTCTTTCCTGTCATACCCTTTCTATCTACTCAAAGTTACTATTAGCTTCATGCTGGAGACACCCTGAACTGTATTCTCAACCTCACTTGGAAATATACAGTATCTATAATGCCCAACATTTAGAACTTTCAGCTGCCCAGATCAACATTTCGTGAATCATGTTTCTTTCACTTTCCCTTTTACCCCTCTCTTCTTGTTTCTGTTTTTGATGGCAAAGTGGCCTGTGCATCTGGTTCCTATGTGAAGCCTTGGCATGACAAACATGCTGTCTGTTTGGCACTTTCAGGGTGATGGGTGTTTTGGGATAGGCTGGAATTTGCTCGTTCTGCCTATTACTGTATATTGTTATATTATGTTGTTTTTTGGCCACATTCTTTGTGTACATTAGAATGTATATTTAACTACCTTGTTTTATTTTGAACAATACAAATTTCATAACAATTTAATAACAGAAAAACATTTTAACATCAGTTTAAGAATTTTCAAGAATATTTATTATATTGTGATATTCGTATAATTCTTAAAGTGATGTAAGTTGTATTGCATTAAGACATTCACTCACATTCATATTTATTAGTATGACCCTTGGGCTCGAACATCTAACTTAATATTGAAATTGGAAGTACATTGCAAAGAACAATCAATTCGGACTTTAAATGTTCCAACAAGCTCTCAAAAAGCCTTAACCGCTGATGCATAAACAGTTAAAAGTCTGCATGTGTTGCATTATTCCTTATTAGTAATCGGGTGCTTTCATCCCCAGTCTTTGAAGATACAGTATAAGTTATATGCTGCAGGTTATGCAATATCTAATGCATTACAATATACAAGCAAATTATTCTCAGTATGAGGCATTTTCAAAAATCTACATAGCTGCATTAAATAATCAATTGTAGCATATGCATCACTTCATGCCTGAAATATACAGTAAATACTCAAAATATAAAATAAAAAGTAATTTTATGTATCTAGTTGTACAAACCCGAAGATAATGTCAGTATTTTCAGTCCTGAAAGATCATTTCAAAACTATATTTTTAGAACAATAACATTCTGTTCACAGAAGTTAGTATTTTCACATTTTTGACTAGATATGTCAGTGTTCAGAAGGCAAGAACACAAAACACTTCCAGACTGAATCTTGGCATTTCTAACAGCTTCTGCTTCATGGATCTAACATCTGAATCTCATGCCTAGTCATTGTTTGTGTGGAGTTTGCTCATCCTCCCTGAATGAATATGGTCTTTCCTTCTACATCCCCAAATACAAGCAGGTCGAAGCACTGGTGATTTCAAATATAAGTGAGTAGGAGTGTAGTTGGGTGTATCCAGGTGAGTATAAAATTATAACATATTGTCTAAGTTCTGGTAAAAATGTTCCCCTAAGCCAGGGATCAATAAGCCCAAATCCAAGAAGAATATATAAAACATGTATAAAGTTTACCTGTAAGTGCATGAGCTTGGGCATACAGAAAATTAAATTAAGCAAATAACAGTAATAATAATGTGTTGTGCAAAGGGAGATAATAAAATTAAAATAAACATAAGCCTCCAAATTCAAAATGACTTTTCAATAGCTTACCATTCGACTGCATGCATGTAATAAGACTAACAGAGTAAATTAAAAAACTATGCTAAGGCTGATACATGATACTTGTAAGGTAAAATCACACATATAAAAAGGCAGCTGTTGAACCCCAGAGCTTACCAATAGAAGAGTTGACCCTGATAAGTCTGAGAACTAAATTCCTGCAGGACTAAATCACAATTCACTGTTTTCCATGAAAATGGAACACTGTCACATTGCCTCATTTTACCATTTAAGTCAAGCATATATTTTAAAAACGTCTATTGCAGCCCTAAGGAAACAAGCAATGAACCATGCCTTGGGTGAAGAAAAGTTGCCAAGGAGGTAGACAGACAAAGAACAGGTAAAGAAAACACAGCTGGACTTCTTCTAAAATAGCACAATCTCACAAAAATATATTTATATATATTTTTTAAAAATAAAGTGAATATACCAATTGGAAAAGGTGTGGATCAACACTGAAGAGTATTCTTGTGCTAAATATGGATGTACAGGAGCTCTGCTGAACAGCCAATTGGATTGTGTCTGTAGCCAGATAATCTTGTGAAGTCTGAGCAGAGTTCAAGAAGGGTTGCTACAGACCAGAGAAACTGGGGGTTGATCTAGGGATGAGATAACTGTCAATCAAATTTGACTTTAGCTGTTCAAGCACATTGAGGATTCATTTTTTTGTTCGCCCTTCAGTAAAAGTGCCGACTTCTGAGCTTTGTTTGTGCTTATGCTACTCGACCAGGCAACTGGTCTAGACAAGATTCTGTGCTGCATTGTCAGAGACTGAGCCCATGAATTCATGTCCTAAAAGACATCTTTAAAAACTTGCTCATACAAAGCACTCATCCCTGAGTGCTTCTAAATTGCCACAATCATACCGGTGCCTTAGAAAACAACTTCTTTAGCTCTAGATGATTATCGACCCATAGCTCTCAACTTCATTATCACAGAGTGTTTTGAATGGCTCATCATAAGGTATTTTAAATCAGGCTTCCTTATTTCCTTAAAATCATATTAGACTGCTTATCGCTCCAACCGGTCAACAGTGGATGTCATAACCTTGGTTTCATATACCGTGGTAATACATTTGGACAGTGTCACACATGTGCGATTAGAAGACAGCTAAAGGCTTTGAGTAATTGTAATACTACATCAGACCAGGGGGTGGCGGAGTATGCGGACTGTTTCGCTCAGTTCCTTGCAGACCATTATCGGGAAATCCCGCCAGATTCTGTCACCTCTGATGACGTCACTTCTGTTTCCTGTTGCCTCTGATGACGTCACTTCTGGTCCCATCGGCTCTGATGATGTCACTTCCTCTCCCAAAGACGTCATTTTTGGTTCCGGCATAGATGAGATCATTTCATCCACCAGCCCTTAAAACCGCCATCTAACCTTCACGTATTCAGTTCTGTTTTGGACTCAGTCTTGTAAACAACTCAATCATTTCAACCTTTTGCAGCCAGGATCATAATATACAGGTGGCTGCCCCAAACCTTTTTGACTGTCTGGACTCTTTTTGTGACAACAGTAAAGACTCTTATTTAAGGATGTTGTTTGATTTCAGCTCAAGCTACTAATATAAAAGCTGTCCCAGTTAGGACTGAAAATCTCACTGTGCAACTGGATTTCCCTAAAGCTACTGCCTCAGTCCACTTCTTCTAACAATTGTGAAAACTAGGAGGTGTCACAGAGCTCCAAACCCCAAAAATGAATATGCAAGACAAGTCCTGGGTTCAAAGAAAGGGTTTTTTTATTACAAAATACAGGGTGAGGCAGACAGGACGGACATTTTTAACAAAATCACAAAATTGTTAATTTTTTCTTTCAAAGAAATTTATTGAAAGATTTGAGTTCATATTGAAATAGCATTTGACAATTTGTAGGGATGGAAATGCAGGTCTAAATGCAAAATACGCCTTACCAAATGATTACTGAGGCCAAGTTCAGAAGAATGCTTCCGAGGAGATCAAGTTGGACTGCGCAGCAGGGCTAGTCATACGCTTTCCACATTTTCAAGGGTACATGCCGTTTGTGTAGCCCCCGGCAGTCTTTTGTTCATTAGTGTACCTCGTGTACGAAGTGCTTTAACCCAACGTAGGATAGTGTTACGAGCGGGAACAGCTTTATTTCTGTAGATGTTGAAATGGCAACGAAACTCACGCTAAACTGCGGTAATAGATTGGTTGTTCTTGACAAAACAGTCGTACGCAAAAACACGGTGTTCTATCATCCACGGCTCCATGGCTTCAACTAAAAATAAAATAAAAAAATGCTAAGACTTTGCGAACCTAACGCCACCTACTGCACACCTGTCACTCCATCTAGTGGTGAGTTCTAGCCATTTCAAAGACGTCCGACCTTTCTGCCTCACCCTGTACCTCTGTATAACAATTAAGTAATTGGTTTCTTCTCCCCTCTCTCTTCATCGCACTGCTACTCCTCCCAAGGGATTGTTGCCTGTCTCCACTCCTGGCTCTGACTCTCTTGACAAGGCAGTGCGGCCTCTTTTATTGAAGTCCCGGGAGTACTTCTGTCATCGAGGCTGCCGCTGGAAGCATTCTGGCCCTTAAGGAAGTCCCAAAGAGTAGGTAGTGTAGCTCCCTATTAACACCCACTACTGGCAACTAGCATGGTTGCTCTATCGAACTGCCAGAGCAAAACATAGATGTAAAAACAAGAAGGAAAATTCTAAATCAGTGTCAAAAGCTGGAACCAAAAAGTATATTGCCAAAGGATTCAGAAACAAAGAAAATCTAGCAAAGTTTTTACGGAGTTATCCACAATCTTGAGTGACTAGCATATGCTCAGTTCTGACCTTCTATCCCATCACAGAAATGTCACAGGTAGTGTACGTCTGAGTCATTTCATTAGTGACATTATGACATTTCTAAAAAAAATTGCCATGACTGTGAAAAACAAAATGGTGTTGAAACAAGGTGTAAAAATATTTTAATTAATTTAAATAAGTTTTAAAAAATAAAAAAAAAACTTTATCATCATTGGTTTCAAGAAACATTAAAAGCCATAGTTAGTATGAAAAAGATAAGAAAAACATAATGTTAATATATTAATAAGGTCCAGAACAAACTAATTCATAACTTAAATGATCACCATAATTGGTCTCCTAAGTGCTGCAGACGAGGTAAATGAGCTGTTGGATATAGTCCAAAGTCAACAATCTTTTGTTTATTATTAATAAGAAGGAAGGAAATTCCTCCTTCTCCTGATCAAGAAGGCCCATCAGTGAACTTAATTCTTGTGACACATAAAATAGTTGGGACTGCCATCTGTCATCCTATCATCTTTTTATAAAGGTACCATCAAGAGTGCCCTCACAACCTGCATCACAGTTCTGTTTGGATCCTGAAATGATTCAGACCACCAGTCCCTCCAGCTTATCAAAAAAACCAGCAGAGAAGTATGTTGGGACCGTTGGCTGACTTTTGCAAAGGGTGCTGCATTTAGAGGGTCACTGGCATGATCAGAGATTCATAGCACCCCTCCCATAGCCTTTTTCATGTCCTTACTGCCTGGAACAGATTTCTGTAGTCTCAAAGACTGAACTTTTTTTTCAAGCTGTGTGACTACTGAACACTCTAGACCCTCTCAATCTAAGACTGGGGCTGCTAGTTAGACTGACTTTCCTCCTCCCTGGATTAGATTTAAAATACATTATACTTGGCACACTGTGCTTTAATTAAACTAGTCTGTTTTTTTTAATCTATTTATACCATCCCCCCATTTGCCATCTGCCATTGTTCAGTTGTATATTGCTAATTGTTCACAGTTAACTGGGTGTATTCAACTGCATTTGTTTTATATTTTGAATTACATATTAATTGCTTTGATTTCCTTGTATTATATGTCTTATACATTTCTATGTATATATTTTAGATTATAATTCTATTATTTTACATTGCTGTCCAAAACAAAACAAAATTTAAATTCACTATATTAATCTCTCGTATAAGATAGATAGATAGAACTTTACTTGTCACCAAGTGTAACTTTGGCTTTTTACAGAAGCACTTTGAAAAAAAAATACACAAATAAAAAGACAGATAAAGAATACACACACACACACACACACTGTAATCTGAATGCACACCAGGATGACTGAAAAGGATGAAAATTAAAAAGAAAGGAAACTTATGACTTGGCAGCCCCAGTCACAGTGAAGCATAATACAGGAATATTGCTTTTGGTTTAAAGGAGCCGCTGTAGTGTTTCTTGATACTCTTTTGATGAATAATTTGGTGGCTGAAAGTACTTAGTGTGAGTGTTTCAGCGAGAGAATGTTTAGAATTGTTCATAATGACACTCCGTTTTTTTTTTAATTACTCCCTTTGCTACAACTGAGCTGACAATAAAATTGTTTGATTTTTGACCATTTTATGCTGTACTTGAATCTTCATGGCAAACCCTGGAGTTATTGTAAAGGTACCTAGATTTGAGTCATTTTCTCTAAGCACAAGGCCTATATAGAAAAGTAACATAGACCTGCCAAACAGGTGTTTAAAGTCATACAGACCACAGCCCTAAGATAGCTATAGTAGCTGAAACATGATGCTGTTTCATACATTACTGAAGTACCAACACAGTGTCAGGCAGCTGAAAATAAATGTTCCTTCAGCTCAGTGAACTATGTGATTGCAGGTAAGGCTCATTTATCTGAACACTGATTCAAGGGCTCTTATGCCAGTAGCTGCTACACCACTAGCTTACTTATTCACAACAGAAAGGCTTCAGGAACAAAACTTGTAAAATATAGCTTTGTATTCTATATTTGATTTGTATACTATTTTCTTTGTATTTGCTTGTTGCTTGTGGATGGTTGATTACTGGAAAATATGCTGCACTGATGCTGTGCCATGAACAATGAAGTATTATGATGAAAATGAACAAAAAGCTTGTTTAGTATTGTTAGAGATGATGAATTTTAAGCTTCTTTTCTCAGTCAGCTAAACTCTTCAGATTTGATTAAGAAGGCAGTGTGTTAAGTAGCAAGGAATGACATTTATGATGGCATTTCTGATATAAAGTACGTGCAGGCAATATTAGATGCAATTTCTTTTATGTTACATAATTGGAGTGAAGGGCCAGGGATATTAGATATATTAGCCATTCAGCCGTGCATTTTTAAGACACAAATATCTTTCATTGCTGCAATGCACATTGATCAGCAAGCTCAAATAGCTGACAGAGGCAGATCAGTACTTGAATTCATCATGAGGTACCTCATAGTATAGCATGAGCTTCAAATCATAGTCTCTGCTTAACACTAACAATGAATATGTTATTTCAAACAAAGGTCTCTATTTGCAAAGGAAAACATTGTTATTTTAGGAAAAAATATATAAGTATGTAATCTTTATTTTATTTGGTTTCTTATTCAGTTAGGAGAATTAAGTGGATAGGTTAGACTGAATGCCCTGTTCTCGTCTAGATTGTTCTAATGCTTTAATGTACCATTAGTCCTTAGATCTTTAACACTATACACTGAAGACTCCACATAACTCAGACTGAATCACATGCTAATAATTTAATACAAAAAAGTGATACCTAGTAAGAGGAGAATTTGCACTGATGTACTGTATAAGAGAGCAGCAGGATACCAAAGGACTCCTGTAGCCAAGATTCTTAGCGTACCCCTCAGATTTCTTCATTCCTCCACTTTCTTCAATGTAATTGCTCCATAAGCATTAGGCAGTATTATAGAAGCTCCATTGGTGTTTCTTATGAAGGATTAGCAGATTACGCAACTGAGAACAGATGCTGGTGAAACCTTACGTAAACAGTGACAAACACAACTGTTTGACAGCCTGGACTCCAACTGAAACAACATGCGAATGCCTATGATCAGGAGAAGTAAGAACAGAGGAAGGTAGTCAACAAGAATTTATTTTTTTCTATGACATAGAGTTAAATCTGAAGGACTTTCAGGATAGAAGAATAATTTGAACTGAAACATTTTTGTGTTATGCCTGGTGGTCATTGTGTTTGGCCTTGTGTTTCTCAGTTTCCTTAGCTGGCTGTCTGACTGCCAGGTAACAGCGGCCTCTCTTACCTTCTCTCCATTAAAGATGTGCTGCTACACATTCCTCAAGAGCACAGTCCTCATGTAGATTTTTTAAAAAATAATTGCAATCATTTAACTACATTTGATAAAAATGCATACTGTTGTCTTTATTGTAAAAGTTATTCACTTCATGCATGTGAAGAGGAACTGTAATTCTTACGTGGAAAGTAATGACGACACGAGGCACATGTTAGTAGAATCGTATTTAAAGTGTAATTGTTTTTCTGTAACTCATTTCCCAATTAGAGAGATAATACAGAAGAGCTGATAAGTGTCACTCATTTTGCACCCAGCTTTTCCTAATAACTATGTTAATCTAACAGTCACCAAAGTATATAAAATACAATAAAGGCTGGGCAATATTTGTAAAGAAGGTCCAAACTTCATAGTAGAGAAAAAGCTCTATGTAACACATATTGTGAGAGTTCTCATTCCCACAAACCATCAGCTGCACTAAAACTAGAGATCAGCACCTTATTATATGTAAAAATAAATAAAAAATTCTTTATTCTTTTATGTATATGTTCAATTATAATCCTTATATATAATTTGATCCTATCCATATGTATGGTGTTCGCAACGTCAATACCCCGTATGTATGGTGTCCGTGTCAATTTGATACTATCCGTATGTATGGTGTTCGCGTCAATACCCCGTATGTATGGTGTTCGTGTCAATACCTCAACTCAATGCAAGTTAGAACCATGCAATGGGACTCTGCCTCTGTAGTTAGAACATAATGTGGCAAACGCGGACGCAGTATTGCATGATTGGCTAAGAATGTTCGAATGCTACAGTGACGCCACTGGATGGCTGAGTAAAGTAAGTCGGTGTTGGTTCGAGCAGATAACAGTAAGTTCAGTTGATTTTTGGAATGTTGGTTTGGTGGGGCGTATTTTCCAGGACTAACATCGTCGACTGCCTTAAACCCTACGACAGCTCCGGAACCGTAAGTAATTAAGAACGTATCGCCATTTGCTTGGTACGTCGCAATCTATCTTTGGGCAGTTCTGTTTTGGCATCCCTCCTTCTGACATCTATTGACAAACTGAGTAATGACTGCTGGGTATTAACAACGGTCATTGTTTAAATTTTAGCCGATCTCAGATCTAAAATGACCACGACAACATAATTAGTACTCCGACTCTGATTAGAGTTGTAAAATACGGTTTGTTTTGAAAATTTGTTTCCTGTAAAAAATCAAATGAGGTGCACCGGAGAGCTGAGTTCATTACATCAGCCGAAAAGGTCTATTTTAAGCACAAATCAGTGCCATGATAACAAAATCATTTCAAGGACTTAAAAAAACAAATAATTCTTTGCAGAGAAAGTATGGATTTCACAAACGTAGAATTTGTAGCCCGATTCGATCGGGATCCCAGTCACTAGTGTTAAGATAAGTTTTCAATTAAAAAAAGTTTGCCAGAGGGGCAAAAAATGCTTCAGTATGTATTCATAAAAAAACACATTACAATAATATTTTTCCTTCTAAAGAAAATTTACAACCATATAGTTTTTACGTCTATATTTATGTAAACACTGGTAAGCTGCAAGCAGCATGCCAGCTGATCTGAAAACAATCCGCATCAGTAGTTTGCACAGTGCTGTTTCCACACACAAAACAGTGTCACTTACAGCAACACTGTCTCTGAAAGTCTTTCCACACATAAGCAATAGTGTCATATTTACTGTTTACATCAGAGGATAAAATTTGATGTCAAAGTTTTTCTTAATATGTACTGGTTAAAAGAGCATTGACATTTCATTGTAACTAAACATTCATCATCGGTTACTGTATATTCTACCCTGTCTTGTAACACATGATACAGTTCTGCACACAACTGTGCCAAGTGTCACATATAGCAGTTTGTTAATATGTAGACACATCTGTTGTGTCTCCCTGTTATCAAACTGCAGAAATTTCATGATTGGGTTGTAGAAGGTCTGTACATCCTTGTGTTTCCCACCATATACTACAATCAGTTTATTTACAGTCAAGTCCTATGCTGTCTAGTCCTTCGAGCATCTACTACAGTACAACTTTGGATGTGTGTCTGAATTTTCATGTCTGATTAATCTCATTTTTACAGACATTGTCAGGCCTGTAGTGCCTGTGAAACCATGCCAAGCAGGCTGTCTTGCAGCTTTATGCTCTTCAAGTTTAGATTTTGATTAAAGATCTGAGATATTCAGTGTCAGAAATTTGTAATAATAATGGAAATTAACATAGAACAACTATTTTATATCTTGCATGACATTATTTCTACTTAACTACATAATTGAATTGCATGAACCTTAAGTTACTTTAAATTTAACCTTTTTAGATGCATTTAAAAATCTTTAGGAAATGTAGCTATACGAAAATATTATCGCTATATACTGTATATCATTATCATATTTGTGTTTCTTTATCTTTATTAATTTTGTATGCTTATATTTTTTCATTATTTTATTTAATTTTATATTATCTTATTTTTTTGCTTTATTTGTTCTTAACTGGTAATGTTTAACTTACCTATTTTATTTTAACCTATTACTATTGTTTACTTATTCTTAACAATTATTGTTAACAATGAAAATTATTTATATGTCACACATCAAGGCATTAGGAGTCTTCTATGTCTATTTCAAATATGTTTGTTAATTGGAATGAGATGGGTGGACTTAGAAGCTGTGTAGCGTGTTAGAGAAAACTGATTTTCACTGGTTTTGCTTTTATGTTTTCTGGGAGAAGTGCTACAGATATTGAGGGATTGGGAAGTAATTAAAAGTTAAATCTTATTTGTTTCTAACTTTCTGTGTTATTTTTATTTTTTTTGTTCAACTGCCTTGCTCTAAGTAAAAACTGCATGGCTTATTTTTAATTAGAAGAGAATCCTTCTCTGTTATGAGTAAAACCATTAACTCATGCACCATCAAAGAGTTTCCAAGCTTGGACACTATTCAATGAATGGATGTGGAGGTGGTACACTGCTACAGATACTTGGAAGCCTACATCAATGACAAGCTGGACTGGTCTAGAAACACAGAGAAACTATATTAGAAAAGGCAGAACAGGATCTTTTTCCTTAGTAGACTGTGTTCCTTTAACAGGTTGCAAAATTCTTTGAATGTTTTTTAACTCTGAGATAGTGCAATTTTTATACATTTGGGTGTGCTTGGCTGATACTGTTACTTCAAGATAGGCCCACCAAATGAACAAGCTATTCAAGAAGGCAGATTTACGTATGGGATGCACTCTTGGAACACTGGTGGTATTTGTGGATCAGAAAATGTTGACAAAATTGACAAAGATGCACATCTTCTCTCTGTCACAATATCATTCTGTACTTTTAGCCAACAAATTAATACTAGGGTTCCTACCTACCTACATAAATATATAAACTCTTATGATGCTTCACTGAGACTGTTCTTTTATCATTAGCCAGGTCAGATTTTTTGTTTTTGTTTTTATTTTTCTAGTATTTTAGACTCTTTGTGTGTGCTTCAGGAAATATGTGAAATGAGTATGTGGAATTGTCTTTATGCCAAGAGCTGCAGTCCTGTTTCTAGCTGATGGTACCAACTCTATTGCAGTATTCTGGGTTTCCATTTGAGTGTGTGTTTGTGAGTGTGTTTTCATATGTAACTTGAATTTTCCAGTTTGGTGATGAGGATTGAAAAATATAGTCATTAATACTGTACATATATCTGTTTTTCTAGTTTGAGTTTTTTTCCAGTCAAAGCAATACAGTGCAAATCATCACAAATGGATGACGATTCCAGTACCATTTGCTGCATTAAAGGTGGACTCAGTAATTTTCACAAAAAAACCCCACCAAAGTTAATATCAAGAAAGCATCAAAGCTAAGACATTAAACTGATCAGATTGAGGCTGACAGACAAGTGATCTTCTTCCACGGCTGTGGAGGATTGCTTGATAGTGACAAATGTGAAAACACCATAAAAAAAGCCTTACATTTCCTCCCTTCCACTTTAACAACAAAAACAAAAAACCCTGTTTCAAAGATGTGCAGAAACAAGAGATATATAGAAAATTGTTCTTCCAATTTTTTTGCCCATCTCATGCTGCCAGCAAACTTATGGCTACACAGTGGCCAGCACTGCAGATAGATGGTTGCAAAGTCTTGTTTTTGATTTGTGTAGTGTGTGTGTAGTCTGTGCATTCTGGCAGTGCTATTGTGGCTTGTCCTTTTTTACCTTAAAGGTTTTCAATTTGTAAACTTGAGATAATACTGGTTGAATGTATAGAGTTCATAACCAATATGTTTTCCTGTGCAGTGAATGGTTGCAATGTTCTCAGTTTAAATTATGTTTGAATCTATCTTGCTGTATTTTTGTCAGATGATAACAATGATGATATCATAATTATCTGATGGCAATAAAGACATAGCAAGCAATAACAAACCATTGACTGATTAATTTTTTTTTGACGTAAATGATGTGTGAACTTAAATGTCTAGCTGCTCATTAGCGAAAGATGTACAGATATTGTTAATTTGGTAAATTAATGAGAAGTCTGCTCACATAAAGAAAAATTGTGACATGGCCAACCAGAATTTCCATGCCAAAAAAATCACTGGTGGTCCATACTGTACAATGACAAATTACCATTTCACATCATCAAAAATGTAAAATGTGCCAATCAATTATTCCTTTTATTCTTTGCATTGAATTGTTTAATTTCCTAAGTTAGAAACATTATAGAGTTATTTATAATTAACTCAATGCATTGCATTAATTGGTAAATGCTATGACTTAAGTGTAAAAATTTTAGTTCTCATCAAACATTATTTAAACTCTTTTTTCTATTTTTTGTTTACATTTAGGTTCTAGATGGCTATACTTTCTTTTTTGTAAATATGGAACTGTGTCATTGGTTCTAAGTCTAACTTTGCCCATTGGCCTAAATAAAAACATAAATTAATTAATAATCAGAATCTCTATTCATTAAGAAACACACCTGGCCAGTTTGAAAATATGCAAATCAATTTTTTAAGTTTTAACTATTAACTATTGCAATTCAGTATTAAAAAATATAGGAATTTAGGAATTCCCTTTTTATTTGACTTGAGATAAAGTACAAATCATATCCCAATAGGTAAAAATTAGTCTCTTAAAAAGGGCATCACAGTCAGGTATTAATAAGTTCAGCTATTATAAGAAAACTAAGCTACTTACCGTGTTGATCTTCAACCAAAAGCAGATTTTTAAAATATTTTTACTATACGTAGCAATAATTGATTCAAATTATGCCTGTATGTTTTATTAAGACTCAACTCAACTCAATTTACAAATTAATGTATTTATCTTGACAGGCTCTGGTGAACCAAGCCGAATTTGCCTCATTATCATATATAGGTGAATGAACATGCAAGATGATGACAAACTAAAGGTCATCTTTACAGTTTATGTGAAGAAAATCCTTTTTTAGACATTGAACTGGAAGTATGTGGAATGACCCAACAAGGAAAGTTGTTGAAGTGAAGTCAATAGAAATTTTTGAAAAGAAACTGATTTTTTTTTCAGATTAAACAGTTACTCTTGACTGCTGGAACAGCAATCCTGTAGGACAAGGATTCCCAAAGGTTTTCCTCTAAACCAATCTTTTTTTCTCCAGTCTCATGCTCCAATGGATTCAAATTTACTGAATTTTAATTTCTTTTGGATTGATCCCAAGTGGGCTCAGTGGCCTTCTCTTGTATTCGTCCTTGTCCTTGTTTATGATCTTATGTTACTTTTGCTGAAGAGTGCAGCTTCAAATAAAAGTTTATGATCAGATTCAAATCAAAAAGGTGTTGTATTGTTTTCCATATCTAAAGAGTTTTTAGGATCTTTTACAAAGCAGGTTTTAATCCCACCATTCACGCCACTGAAGGTAAGCTTATAATTCAAAGGTTTAGGCCACAGGGCCTCATAGTCATACTAAAAATCAAGGCAGTTACAAGAAGCATTACTGTATTATGTATATATGTGGGTGTGTTTATACATATGTAATGTCTCATACCAACCACATACCTTTCAACAGGAGCATTAAGAAGTTGTGCCGAGGATAAACCAGGGTTAGATGAAACTTATAGATAAGACAGTACAAACTATGACAGATCTTTATTGAAAACAATGTGACACCTAATAAATATCAAAATATCAAAAGTTGAAGTCAATTGAGTTCTGTGAAAAATAAATCACTCTAGTAAGTCCAATAAAAATTCACAGTTCATGTGTATGAATAAATATGAAATAAAAACAAAAACATTCCCAAAAACAGACAGAAATTTAGTTTGTCTAGTACTGTTCACTTCTTCTATGTCTAGGCTGCTAGAAGAGACCATCAAGACTTTCAGAACCCAAAAACACAATAGAAGTCCCAGTCATTTTTCCCCTTATCTGCTTTCAGGAGCACTTCTTACAAAAAAAAAAAAACAAAACAATGTCCCAGCTCATCATATTATCCCCGTTTCTCAGTACTTCTAGGTGGTAATCAAGACTAAGTGCACCCCCCTCTGTCCTTACTTCAGGCTGTGCAGGAGTATCAGGGTGCTCCCTCTAATAGCAACAGATTTTCTGTTGCAAACAAAGATGAATTTTGACATTAATCTTCCTCTACTTGTGTGCCCCTTGGATCACTTCCACTAATCCCAAAGGATGCCACACCCTGTTCTCTCCAGTTACCAAACGCACCTTATGAAGTCTACTCTACGTGCCTTAACCAGCCGGGCCAAGGATGCTACAACTCCAGTTACCATCCAACATGTATAACTTTCTGTTTTCTCTCACTCAGGCCCTCTTACTTAAAAGGCTTTGCTGCTGTTTATTCTTTGCCTCACAGCTTGGTACCTTGCACCTGGATGCCTCCTCACATCCCAGCTGGGAAGAATCATGTAACGCTACATAAATTCCTGCCCACACTGCTGCAGAATCCACACCTGTACAGCTACCTCATAATTTCTCACTAATGGCACTGTCTCAATGGCACCACCATACAATGCTCAAGGTAACATGCCCTTGTGTAGCTGTTCAAACCAAACAAACAACAAACAAATCTATAAATAGTTATATACTCACACATACACGCAGATAAATTCTGTTGCCATACTGCGACTTACCACAATGTATTATACGAAGGAAGTAAACAAGAAGATTTGGAAAATCAATGAGGTTACCGGTTTAATACATGTTGCGTTAGGTTTGGATTTTAGTAATAAACATCTTTAAAGTCAAAATGATTCTTCAGTAAGTATCTCCAGCAACTGCTCATCCAAAAAGAATGGCAACTTCCTGTTTCCAATGGCTGTTATAGTAGAATACAGAAACTGGGCTAGAGGCATGTTTAATTGTTTATCAACTGGGTCTTTGCGTCTAGAGACGGAAGTTTCACATACAAATCCTTCCCCCGGTGTTGTCCACATAATTACAGGCATATTACACTACCTGTACCCTCAGCTTATGCCCTAGCGCTTAGACTAAGAGGTCATGGGCATGAGAGAAGAAGTCTGCATTAGTATGAAGAGAGTGTAGATATTTATCTCTTTTTTCCACCATTCATTTCATGTCAGTAATGGTCCATGACCAAAGTGATTTCCCGACCCAACAAGTATAATGTATGTGTTTGTATGAGCCAGTACCCAGCAGCCTCCTTTATCGGGTGACTTTTGACCGTGCAGTGGGAGAACTGATTGAACAGCTGGCCCGGCTGACTGTAGCAAGCTAGTACTGAAGATTGCTCACACAGACTTCTTGGGCAGTCATCTGGGAGCTGAGAAAACTAGGGACTGGGTCTGGGAGTGGTTTTATTGGCTGAATATAGGCAGGAATGTTGAACAGTTCTGTAAGTCTTTCCATGACTGCCAGGTGGTCTCTGCTCACAGACCTTCTAGGGCACCTCTATCTCCAATGCCTATTTTAGATGGTCCTTTTCAGTGGTTTGGGTTGGATATTGTTGGCCCTCTCCCTACGAGTAAGAATGGTTACCAATATATTCTTGTGCTGGTTGATTGCGCAACATAATATCCTGAAGTGGCCGCTCTCCGGAGGGCAACTTCTCCACTGTGGCAAAAGCTGTTTGTGAAATCTTTACTCGTATTGGCATTCCGTGTGAAATTTTAACTGACCAGAGTATGTCCTTTATTTACCACATGATGAAACAGCTGTGTGAAAGCCTTGTCATTAAAAAAATGAGAACCACTGTTTACTATCCACAGATGGATAGTCTGACAGAGCGATTTAAGAAGACTTTAAAGCAGATGATCAGACAGGTCGCTCATGATGACCTGACATCCTGGGACTCTCTGTTGCCATTCCTCATGTTCATAATTTGAGAATCACCCCAGCATTTACTGGTTTGAGTCCATTTGAGTTAATGCTTGGCAGGAGTTTGCAGGGTGTCTTGGATGTTATTCATGAGGAGTAGATGGGAGTGTGGACTAATCCTCATGGTCTGTGCATTGCGGACAGCATTGATTTATTATGATAAGAGATGCAAACTCTGAATTTAAACCTGGTGATCGGGTACTGGTTTCGGGTATTGGATTCCTTCTGACCTACATAAATTCCTTGCGAAATGGCAGGGTCCTGCTGTGGTTGAAGAGTGTGTGGGTCCAGTAAATTGCAAAGTCAGGATACCAGGCCAGCAAAAGACTGTACAGATTTTGCATGTTAATCTCTTGAAAGACTGGCATGAACCTCAGGAGGTGTAACATTGTTACAGAGCCTGATGTTAAGGTGCAGGTGTGCCCGTATCGGATACCAGGGGCACGGAAGAATGTAGTGCATGATGAGGTCAGACAGATGCTTGAATTAGGTGTTATTCCTGAAAGTAAGAGTGATTGGTGTAGCCCAGTCATTCTGGTACCGAAACCAGATGGTTAAATTCAGTTCTGTATCGATTTTAGACACTTAAATAATGTTTCCAAATTTGATGCTTATTCAGTGTCCCGTGTTGTCTGGTTTGAAGGCTGCTTTATTATCATACCCAGTTTTGAGGATTCCCGACTTCCCTAGGGAGTTCATTCTGCAGACAAAAACTAGTGCATTTGGATTAAGGGCTGTCCTATCTCAGGTTTTCAATGGTGTGGAGCATCCCATCATGTATTTGAATAGGAAATTGCTTTGCAGGGGGCATAATTACTTAACATATTGAGAAAGAATGCTGGGCATTTAAATGGGCAGTGCAATTGCTTTGTTATTATTTGTGGGGGCGTAAATTTACTTTGGGGCGGCACGGTGGTGCAGTGGGTAGGACTGCTGCCTCTCAGTTAGGAGACCCGGGTTTGCTTCCTGGGTCCTCCCTGCATGGAGTTTGCATGTTCTCCTCGTGTCTGCATGGGTTTCCTCCGGGTGCTCCGGTTTCCTCCCACAGTCCAAAGACATGCAAGTTAGGTGCATTGGTGATTCTAAATTGTGGTTGGTGTTTGTGTGTATATGCCTTGTGGTGGGCTGGCACCCTGCCCAGGGTTTTTTTTCTGCCTTGCGCCCTGTTTTGGAAACAGACCCCTGTGACCCTGCAGTTACGATATAGCGGGTTGGATAATGGATGGATGGAAATTTACTTTGGTGACAAATCATACCCCCCTGCAGTAGCTCTACAGACAGAAGGTTACTCAAGGTGGTTCATTAACGTGGTTCATTAATGGTTCATTAATTTTATTGTCTGCCATTGTCTTGGCTCTGCACATGTCAATGTGGATGTCCTGTCTTCGTTAGCTGAGCCCGGTTTGGTAGTTAGCTTAGTTCACGAAGGTGTGAACAAAGCTGAGGGTGGGGGTGTGACCGCTACTGTTGTTTGGGAAAATGGCCGCTCTTCAGAAACTCCCTCTTAAACAGTATTTTAATGGGAAATAAGCACACTCTTAACCCTTCTGTTTGCGGGACCAGCTGCAGGCTTGCTTGCAGCGTGATGTGCTCCTCGCGTGGGGCTTCAAACATTTAAAAGACTGAGCTGCGCCCATCCTAATATCTCACTCTCCTGTCCTCTCTCACCCAAACGCTCTCTTCTCCGGTCGCTGCTCCTGAGCTGCTGTACCCACTTGAAGAGGAAGACTTTGTGTTCTTTTGACCAGGAGTCATGTGCCAAGTCATTTGACAGCTGTTTCCTGTGAGAACAGACCCCCTCTGAAAGGGTCTTGTGTTTGTATCTGCCAGTAAAGCAATAAAATGTTTACTTCTCTGGAAAATGAAAACCTTCTCTGCTCTCGTATGCAACTTTGTGACCATAAACTTGACAATTTAATGACCTATTTAATTGCTAGGTCTTATCTTCAGTTGTTGCATACGTTCTCTCTTGAAGTACATCACAGGGTGTTCTTCTCTGATGAAAATCTGTCATATGTGTCTTTTTGCAGGATAAAAGACTAAGAATAATTATGTAAAAACCATACATGAGAAGTAGTCACAACCAACTTCAGTTCAGTAAACACTGTCTTAGCTTCCGGATTTCATCCCACGATAAAGAGGGAACTTTTTCAGGTTATAT
This sequence comes from Polypterus bichir lapradei, assembly GCA_026402145.1. Taxonomy (NCBI): domain Eukaryota; kingdom Metazoa; phylum Chordata; class Cladistia; order Polypteriformes; family Polypteridae; genus Polypterus; species Polypterus bichir. The sequence goes on from JANRMT010062808.1 coordinate 8,549,184, forward strand.
CCACCAAAGAACCCACTTTCTTAACACTAGAATTACCAGAGCCTACGAAAAACTCATAGGCCCGTCCCACCTTAAATCCCATTGCACCTCTCCGTCAGTGTCAAAATGTTGGCATAAACTATAGAATGTGTGAAGCCTGAAGTTACAAATTACTGTAGAAATGGAACACACATAAAATGCATGTGTTCCAAATAATGATCTATTATTTCCACTCTAAAACTCCAGCACTTCACTCCCAGATAATCAAGGCATGAGCTGGGAGAACTTTATGTACATTCTGCGGTGGTGGGGGGATGGAATAGCAGGCTGTTTGCTGCTTGTCTTCATCAGCACATTTACAGGACAAAAGATGCTGACGGAGAGGTTCAATGGGATTTAAGGCCGTATCTACGAGTTTTTTCGTAGGCTGTGGTAATTCTAGTGTTAAAGAAGTGGGAAACGAACCTACCCCACTAAACATGCATTTTGATGAATCCATTTCTATTTTTTAATAAGTGGCAGAGTAAAAATCTGATTTCTATGCTTTTCTTTGTCTTTTTTTTAATATATATCCCAAAAAACATGCATGGTGAAGTCATTGGTGGCTTCCAATTTGTTTGGTTTGGGAGAGACTGGGCATGTGCCCATAATTGTACTCTGCAAAGTACCAAAGTCCTGGCCAAAGTTAATTCGAATGCATCTAGAATTGTGTCGGCTAACCAATAAAAGTGTAAAGGAGTGAACAAATGACTCAGTTGAAGGTGGTATTTTTCTGCATATTATGTTTAATGTGTTATGTTTATTTTTATTAGCAATAACTTGATGGCAGCAGATGTTAAAAAACATATTGTGGGAACAGCAATAGTTGACCTTTTGTACACCTGCACCCATTTTACTCATGAAATATGAATATTTGAAAGTTATGGAAAATGTGATGTTTAAGACTACTGAGAGAAAGCAGAAGTGTTATATAAATATAAAATGCAATAAATTAACATGCCTTTAAGTTGTATTTTTGGGCTGGGAGCATTATTTAATCTGTCCCTAGCCATTCCATGTTTTAATTTTCTTTTTTGTTCCCCACATATATATTCTCGCTGAAGCAAACAATAAAAAGAACCACTCACAGGAATGCCCACTGAATGCTGCTTGTGCAGCTTTTGTCTTACAACGGTATGGTTTATTTACTTGAACAATGGTTCACAGTCCTCTAAATTAGTGCCTGATTTTTAATTTACAACATAGATGAATAATAACAGTTTAGCTCTTTGTGACGTCTATAATTTCAAATTTTAAATCTAAATATGCTCATTGAGGCTCTATTTATATCTAGGCCGTTGACAATTCTTTTAATACTAATTGTATGGAACTGGTGCTTAAGGGATCATTTCAGTAAGAAGTGGAGCAGATGCCAAGAAGATTACTGCCTCTGTTTACTATCAAATTAAAGTTGATGAATTTGAAGTCTAAGTACAGATTATCAAAAAAGGTGAATAGCAGCCTGTAACCTTTGGAAAGATATTGAGAAACACTGGTATGGTACATTTCGAATTTTAGATTTTGAATCTGAATTGAGCAAGGTGTCTTCATTAGTCAGGCTTACTTTTTCTGTACTTATGGGGTTTTCCTCTAACTCTCAGAACATGCTATTATTGAGTAACTCAAACCTACTTGTTTTAAAATACAGTTTATTAATCACACAAGAATTATAGAAAGATACATGCATATACTGTATAATTACTAACAAAAGGAAAGCAAACAGAAACTAAATCTGGAGCTAAAATATGATTGACGTAGCCAGGGTGGGTGTGCTAAATAATAGTGCCTGAGATATCAATACAAATTCTGATACAATATTCACAAAACAATATTCCCACGATGGAGTGCATACTTGTAACAACAGACAAAATAATAAATATGTAACATATAATCATGGAAAAAATATAAGGATGAGCTTTAACACAACAAAACACACAAAACAGACGCAATAAAAGATACAGTTAGGTCCATAAGTATTTTGACAGTGACACAATTTTCATAATTTTGGCTAGTATGCCAACACAATGGATTTGAAACAAAGCAATCAAAATGTGATTGAAATATAGACCTTCAGGTTTAATTGAAGGGATTTAACAAAAATATTATATGAATTGTTTAGAAAAGAAAGACATCTTTATATATGGCCACCCTATTTTTAGGGGATCAAAAGTATTTAAAAAAACTAACATAATCATGAATATAATGATCATTTTCAATATTTGGTTAAAAATCCTTTGCAATCAATGACTGCCTGAAGTCTGGAACCCCATGGCCATCTTCAGGTGCTAGGTTTCTATCCTAGTGATGCTTTGCCAGGCCTTTACTACAGCTGCCTTCAATTGCTGCTTATTTGTTGGACTTTATATCATTAGTTTTGTCATCCACAAGTGAAATGCATGTCTAATTGGGTTGAGGTTCAGTGATTAACTTGGCCATTAAAGAATATTCTATTTCTTTGCCTTCAAAAGCACTTGATTAGCTTTCAAAGTATGTTTGGGCTCATTGTCTATCTGTACAATAAAGCATCATCCTATCAGTTTTGCAGGATTTGGCTGAATCTGAACAGATTGTATAGCCCTTGTGGAACGTGGCCCAGACTCAGACAAGCGGACAACGGTTTATCACCCAACACACACATTATTTATTTATAATATTTACAATTTAGTTAATGCACAACCCAGTGCCTCCAGCACCGATCCACCAAAGTCCAGGCCTCACTCTCAAGTGCCTTCTTTCTGGCCGCCTCCGCTCCTCTCTCCAGACTCCAGTCCTCTTCCACCCGACTCTTGTTCCCGAATAAAGGGAGGCGGCCCCTTATATACCAGCCTGGATGGGCTCCAGCTGCTTCCCGGCAATCCTCCGCGGACACTCCCCCGTGTGGCGGAAGTGCCGGCTGCGCACCCGGAAGCCCTCCGGGTGTCCCCAGTCTTCTTCCCCCCAGCACTTCCTGGTGTGGCGGAAGTGCTGATGTCCAGGGCTCTTCAGGCACCGGGGCGCCCACTGGCAGTGACCACGGGCCCCTACAGGGTTGAGCTTCCAAGCTCTGCACCTGTGGCCCCCAATGTAACCAGGGCGGTCGCCCCCTCGTGGTCTGGAGGAGGCGTAAGCCCTCCTCAGGTCCTCCTGGGCATCCTTGCTGGGTACCACCCCCAGCCGTCCGCCACACCCTATACACTTCAGAATTCATCCTGCTACTTCTGCCAGTAGTCATATTGTCAATAAACACTAGTAACTGACTTCCATAGATCTTCTTCTTTTGGCAATCCCGTTAGTGGTTGCCACAGCGGATCATCTTCTTCCATATCTTTCTGTCCTCTGCATCTTGTTCTGTTACACCCATCACCTGCATGCCCTCTCTCACCACATCCATAAACCTTCCCTTAGGCCTTCCTCTTTTTCTCTTGCTTGGAAGCTCTATCCTTAGCATCCTTTTCCCAATAAACCCAGCATCTCTCCTCTGCACATGTCCAAACAAACACAATCTGCCTCTCTGACTGTCTCCCAACTGTCCCACCTGAGCTGACCCTCTAATGTACTCATTTCTAGTCCTGTCCATCCTCGTCACACCCAATGCAAATCTTAGCATCTTTAACTCTGCCACCTCCAGCTCTGTCTCCTGCTTTCTGGTCAGTGCAACCTTTTCAAACCCATATAACATAGCTGGTCTCACTACACATCCTGTAGACCTTCCCTTTCACTCTTACTGATATCTGTCTGTCACAAATCACTCCTGACACACTTCTCCACCCATTCCACCCTGCCTGCACTCTCCTTTTCACCTCTCTTTCACAATCCTCATTACTCTGTACTGTTGATCCCAAGTATTTAAACTCATCCACCTTCACCAACTCTACTCCTTGCATCCTCCAGGGTCTCCTCAACCTGCTCCCTACTATCGCTAAAGATCACAATGTCATTAGCATACATCTTAGTCCACGGGGACTCCTGTCTAATCTCGTCTGTCAACCTGTCCATCACCATTGTAAATAAGAAAGGGCTCAGAGCCTATCCCTGATGTAATCCCACCTCCACCTTGAATGCATCCATCACTCCTACCACAGACCTCACCACTGTCACACTTCCCTCGTACATATCCTGTACAACTCTTACATACTTCTCTGCCACTCCCAACTTCCTCATACAATACCACAACTCCTCTCGAGGCACCCTGTCATATGCTTTCTCCAGGTCCACAAAGACGCAATACAGCTCCTTCTGGCCTTCTCTATACTTCTCCATCAACACCCTCAGAGCAAACATCACATCTGTGGTGTTCTTTCTTGGCGTGAAACCATACTGCTGCTCACTAATCATCACCTCACTTCTTAACCTAGCTTCCACTACTCTTTCCCATAACTTCATGCTGTGGCTTATCAATTTTATGCCCCTGTAGTTACTACAGTCCTGCACATCCTCCTTATTCTTAAATATTGGCACCAGTAAACCTCTTCTCCACTCCTCAGTCTTCCTCTCACTTTCCAAGATTCCATTAAACAATCTGGTTAAAAACTCCACTGCCATATCTTCTAAACTCCTCCATGCTTCCACAGGTATGTCATCTGGACCAACGGCTTTTCCATTCTTCATCCTCATCATAGCTGTCCTTACTTCCTCCTTGCTAATCCGTTGCACTTCCTGATTCACTATCTCCACATCATCCAACCTCTTCTCCCTCTCATTCTCTTCATTCATAAGCCTCTCAAAGTACTCTTTCCATCTGCTCAACACACTCTCCTCGCTTGTGAGTACGTTTCCATCTTTATCCTTTATTACCCTAATCTGCTGCACATCTTTCCCAGCTTGGTCCCTCTGTCTAGCCAATCGGTACAGGTCCTTTTCTCCCTCCTTAGTGTCCAACCTCTCATACAACTCATCATACGCTTTTTCTTTAGCTTTCGCCACCTCTCTCTTCACCTTAAGCCTTATCTCCTTGTACTCTTGTCTACTTTCTGCATCTCATTGACTATCCCACTTCTTCTTTACCATCCTCTTCTTCTGTATACTCTACTATACTTCCCCATTCCACCACCTTTTCCTCCTTCCTCTGTCCAGATGTCACACCAAGCACCCTTCTTGCTGCAACCCTTACTACATCTGCTGTAGTCTCTTAACTGTATGGTAATTCTTCACTACCACCCAGTGCCTGTCTCACCTTCTCCCTAAACTCAACCTTGCAGTCTTCCTTTATCAACTTCTACCATTTGATCCTTGGCTCTGCCCTTACTCTTTTCTTCTTGATCTCCAACATCATCCTACAGAACACCATTCTATGCTGCTTAACTACACTTTCCCCTGCCACCACTTTGCAGTCTTCAATTTCCTTCAGATTGACTCTTCTGCATAGGATGTAATCTACCTGTGTGCATCTTCCTCCACTCTTGTACGTCACCCTATGTTCCTCCCTCTTCTTAAAATATGTATTCACCACAGCCATGTCCATCCTTTTGGCAAAAATTTGGCAATCTTCTGACTTTCTTCCTTTCTCTCCTTGACACCATACCTACCATCACCTCCTCATCTCCTCTGTTCCCTTCACCAACATATCCATTAAAATCTGCTCCAATCACCACTTTCTGTCCCTTAGGTACACTGTTCATCACTTTATCCAACTCACTCCAAAAATCTTCTTTCTCATCCATTGCACACCCAACTTGCGGGGTATATGCACTAACAACATTCATCATCACACCTCCAATTTCCAGCTTCATAATCATTACTCTGTCTGACACTCTTTTCACCTCCAAAACACTCTTGACATACTGTTCCTTCAGAATAACCACTACTCCATTTCTCCTCCTATCCACACCATGATAGAACAATTTGAATCCAACTCCGATCCACCTGGTCTTACTCCCCTTCCATTTAGTCTCTTACATGCACAATATACAGGTGCCGGTCATAAAATTAGAATATCATGACAAAGTTGATTTATTTCAGTAATTCCATTCAAAAAGTGAAACTTGTATATTAGATTCATTCATTACACACAGACTGATGTATTTCAAATGTTTATTTCTTTTAATTTTGATGATTATAACTGACAACTAATGAAAGTCCCAAATTCAGTATCTTGGAAAATTAGAATATTGTGAAAAGGTTCAATATTGAAGACACCTGGTACCACACTCTAATCAGCTAATTAACTCAAAACACCTGCAAAAGCCTTTAAATGGTCTCTCAGTCTAGTTCTGTAGGCTACACAATCATGGGGAAGACTGCTGACTTGACAGTTGTCCAAAAGACGACCATTGACACCTTGCACATGGAGGGCAAGACACAAAAGGTCATTGCTAAAGAGGCTGGCTGTTCATAGAGCTCTGTGTCCAAGCACATTAATAGAGAGGCGAAGGGAAGGACAACATGTGGGAGAAAAAATTGTACAAGCAATAGGGATAACTGCACCCTGGAGAGGATTGTGAAACAAAACCCATTCAAAACTGTGGGGGAGATTCACAAAGAGTGGACTGTAGCTGGAGTCAGTGCTTCAAGAACCACCACGCACAGACGTATGCAAGACATGGGTTTCAGCTGTCGCATTCCTTGTGTCAAGCCACTTTTGAACAAGAGACAGCGTCAAAAGCGTCTCAACTGGACTGCTGCTGAGTGGTCCAAAGTTCTCTGATGAAAGAAAATTTTGCATTTCCTTTGGAAATCAAGGTCCCAGAGTCTGAAGAAAGAGAGGAGAGGCACAGAATCCACGTTGCTTGAGGTCCAGTGTAAAGTTTCCACAGTCAGTGATGGTTTGGGGTGCCATGTCATCTGCTGGTGTTGGTCAATTGTGTTTTCTGAGGTCCAAGGTCAACGCAGCCGTCTACCAGGAAGTTTTAGAGCACTTCATGCTTCCTGCTGCTGACGAACTTTATGGAGATGCAGATTTCATTTTCCAACAGGACCTGGCACCTGCACAAAGTGCCAAAGCTACCAGTACCTGGTTTAAGGAGCATGGTATCCATGTTCTTGATTGGCCAGCAAACTCGCCTGACCTTAACCCCATAGAAAATCTATGGGGTATTGTGAAGAGGAAGATGCAATACGCCAGACCCAACAATTCAGAAGAGCTGAAGGCCACTGTCAGAGCAACATGGGCTTTCATAACACCTGAGCAGTGCCACAGACTGATCAACTCCATGCCACGCCGCATTGCTTCAGTAATACAGGCCAAAGGAGCCCCAACTTAATATTGAGTGCTGTACGTGCTCATACTTTTCATTACATTTCTAAAAATCCTTTTCTTGCATTGGTCTTAATTGATATATTTTAATTTTCCGAGATACTGAATTTGGGACTTTCATTAGTTGTCAGTTATTATCATCAAAATTAAAATAAATAAACATTTGAAATACATCAGTCTGTGTTTAATGAATGAATCTAATATACAAGTTTCACTTTTTGAAATGAATTACTGAAATAAATAAACTTTGTCATGATATTCTAATTTTATGACCGGCACCTGTATCAGCCTTCCTCCTCTCCATCATATCTGCTAACTCTCTCCCCTAACCAGTCATACTGCTAACATTCAAAGTTCCTACCCAAAGTTCCACTCTTATTCTCCTTTAACGGCCACTTCAATGGATTTTAATGGATTATGCTGCCATGGGAATGTATGAGAAAAAAATAATGATAGACGACCTGTAAGAAATTATTGCTTGACATTCTAACATGTAATAGCTGTTTAAATACAACAGTACATTTTTGACAATTTGTTTTTGTGACATTTTTGAAGAGGTGGAGGTCCCCTTGTAGTCTTAGAGCAGTCGCCCCTGTTTTAAAATGTTACAAAAATTATGTTGCATGAAAATTCTGCTTTTATCAAAGTACCTTCTAAGGTGGCCTGTTTGCTTCAACCCATTTGTTGATGTGGTCATGACATTATAGATCAGTGCATGAAAATTATTAACTGTCATATAGTTGAAGTTTAGTTCAACAGGCAAAGACTGCTTAATTATATATTACCTGTGAGAGTTATCAGCCAGCTCAGCTCATTTTGTCTTTCCTCTTTTTTGTGTTATTGTACTAACAGTCTGAGATTATTCCAGAGATTTAAAACAGCCACTAATTCATGACTTTATATGGTTGTTGCCACATTACAATTTGGGCATTGCCAATTGGTCTCTGAAGCAATTTTTTTTAATTATTTAGATCTTTGTCAGAGCATTCTCATTGTTTAGAATGTTGTTTACCTCCTTTTTGTTAAAAGATGTTTTACCATTTCTCTTTCTTTTAGCACTGTGATGTATGTTTTTCTTCTCTCTTCAGAAGGTAGATTATCTTTAGTAATCTATACTCATCTGTTGTCATAGGGACAGGATTTGAGCACAAGGTCTTTTCAATAAGCCCAAATTTTTCAGGCAAGTGTTACAGCCCCTCAGAGTTTTTATGTTACAGATTTCCTACTCCATAATATTCTTGTTGCTTCTAAACATTAAAAAATCATTTCTAACATCTCCAAAATGATTTGCTTGACTTCTCACTACATCCACAATGGCTAACACAGTACAACACCCTAGTACTACAGTCATAATTCTGATAAACTAACTTCATATAAAGGACACAAAGAAAAATGACTACTTTCATTCAAAATGGCCACAATGACATCATACACTAATATACACTCATTATAGCAACAGCACAGTCTGTTTCACCTTTCTGCAAGCTGAAAAGTTTGTCATTACTGCATAACACAGAGAAGTAAAAATGTGAAGTATACAGTGGGATTTATAATGTATTCAGACCACTTCAATTTCTGCACACTTTATTGTGTAGTGGTTTAATTTTTAACGGATAAACCGTTTTACCTATAAATCTACATTCAATGACCCATAATGACAAAGCGAAAACATATTTTCAGAAAGGTTTGCAAATTAATTAAAAATCAAAAATGAAAATCTGTTATTCTATAAGTAGTCAGGCTCTTTACTGTGGCTCTACAAATTGTTGTCAGGTGCATCCTGTTTACTTTGATTATCTTTGAAATGTTTCTAGAGTTTGTGTCTGAATTGACACAACATGAACATCATATAGAAAGACACATACCTATGTATATAGGGACCTACAATTCATACATGAAGTCAAAGGAAATCTCTGTAAACTTGATGTGATGAATTGTGGTGAGGCACAGATCAAGGTCCAGGTGTAAAACCATTTCTAAAGAACTGAATGTTTGCTGAAGCACAATTGTGAAAGGAAGAAGTTTGCAGTCTCCCGGACTCTTCCTAAAGTTGGCTGTCCGGCTAAACTAAGTAACTGGGCAAGAAAGGCCTTGATCAGAGTGGTGACCAAGAAACCAATGATCACTCTAACAGAAGCTCTATGCTGAAATGGAAGAACCTGTCGGAAGGATGACCATCTCACCAGCACTCCATCAACCAGGTATTTATGGCTGAGTGGCTAACTCCTGCTTTTAGTTTCACAAGTGGCATTTAAAGATCTGATGAAACTCTTTGGGCAAAACTACAAGCACCATTTCTAGTGAAATCCAGGCTCTGCTCATCACCTGCCTAATACCATTCCTACAGTGAAGCATGGTGGTGGCAGCATCAGGCTATGAGGGTGCATCTCAGGGGATAGCACAGGGAGACTGATCAGAATTGAAGGAAAGATAACAACATTTATTTATATAGCACATTTTCATACAAAAAGTAGCTCAAAGTGCTTTACATAATGAAGAAAAGAAAAATAAAAGACAATATAAGAAATTAAAAGACAACATTAATTAACATAGAAAAGGAGTAAGGTCCGATGGCCAGGGTGGACAGAAAAAACAAACAAAAAAAAAAAAAAACTCCAGACGGCTGGAGAAAAAAAATAAAATCTGTAGGGATTCCAGGCCACGGCACCGCCCAGTCCCCTCTGGGCATTCTACCTAACATAAATGAAACAGTCCTCTTTGTAGTTAGGGTTCTCATGGAGTCACTTGATGTTGAAGGTCATACAGACTTCTGGCTTTTAATCCATCCATCATTGTTGGAACATCACGGTGCTTTGAGCAAAAGGATATCGGAAAAGGAAACAGAAGAGAGAGTAGGGGTCAGTACGGATTTTAGAGCCACCATGAATAGTTATTATGATGAATTGAACATACAGAGTATCAGGATTAAGTTAAAGTGAAGTTATGAAAAGGCCATGTTAAAGTAAAGTGTTTTCAGCAGTTTTTTAAAGTGCTCCACTGTATTAGCCTGGCGAATTCCTATTGGCAGGCTATTCCAAATTTTAGGTGCATAACAGCAGAAGGCCGCCTCACCACTTTTAAGTTTTGTTCTTGGAATTCTAAGGAGATTCTCATTTGAGGATCTGAGGTTACGATTTGGAATATAAGGTGTCAGACATTCTGATATATAAGATGGGGCGAGATTATTTAAGGCTTTATAAACCATAAGCAGAATTTTAAAGTCAATCCTGAATGACACAGGTAACCAGTGTAGTGACATCAAAACTGGAGAGATGTGCTGAGATTTTCTTTTTCTAGTTAGGATTCTAGCAGCTGCATTCTTCACTAGTTGCAAATGATTTATGTCTTTTTTGGGTAGTCCTGAGAGGAGTGCGTTACAGTAATCTAGTCGACTGAAAACAAAAGCGTGAACTAATTTCTCAGCATCTTTCAATGATATAAGAGGTCTAACTTTTGCTATGTTTCTTAAGTGAAAAAATGCTGTCCTAGTGATCTGATTAATATGCAATTTAAAATTTAGGTTACAGTCAACAATTACCCCAAGCTTTTTACCTCCGTCTTGACTTTTAATCCTAATGTATCCAGTTTATTTCTAATAGCCTGATTGTATCCATTATTGCCAATCACTAAGATTTCAGTTTTCGATTTATTTAACTTGAGAAAGTTACTATTCATCCATTCTGAGATACAAGTCAGACATTGTGTTAGTGAATCAAGAGAATCGGGGTCATAAGGTGCCATTGATAAATACAGCTGTGTGTCATCAGCATAGCTGTGGTAGCTCATGTTGTGCCCTGAGATAATCTGACCTAACGGAAGCATATAGATTGAGAAGAGCAGCAGACCCAGGATAGAGCCTTGTGGAATACCATATAGAATATCATGTGTCTTTGAGTTGTGATTACCACAACTAACAAAGAATTTTCTCCCTGCCAGGTAGGATTCAAACCAATTTAAGACACTGCCAGAGAGGCCCACCCATTGACTAAGGCGATTTCTAAGAATATTATGATCAATGGTGTCAAATGCGGCACTCAGATCTAAGAGGATGAGAACAGATAATTGGCCTCTGTCTGCATTTACCCTCAAATCATTTACTACTTTAACGAGTGCAGTTTCTGTGCTGTGATTTGTTCTAAAACCCAACTGAAATTTATCAAGAATAGCATGTTTATTTAGGTGGTCATTTAACTGCATAATGACTGCCTTCTCCAGAATTTTACTCTAAGAAAGGCAGGTTAGAGATGGGTCTAAAATTTTCAAGAGCTGAGGGGTCGACATTATATTTCTTAAGTAGGGGTTTAACTACAGCAGTCTTAAGACAGTCTTGGAAGACCCCCATATCTAATGACGAATTTACTATGTCAAGAACATTATCAATCAGCACGCCCGATACTTCTTTAAAAACATTTGTTGGTATTGGGTCAAGGACGCAGGTGGAGGGTTTCAGTTGAGAAATTATTTTATGAAAATCAGGTCAATCTATCCTAGTGAAAGAGTTTAATTTGTTTATAACGGAATGCTGGGGCTTAGGAGGATCCTTAGTGTTCGGGAGATATACTATGTTATTCTAATATCATTAATTTTTTGGTTGAAAAATACAGAAATAGCCTCACAGGTTTTACTGGAAGTACTTAGGAGGCCTTCCTTTGAGTTACCTGGGTTTAGCAGACGATCTATCTTAGAGAATAAGACTCTGGGATTACTAGCATTGTTATTTATAATCTTAGAGAAATAGCAGCGCCTCTCAAGACGGACAGTGTTATTTTATTCTGTTATTTTAACTTTTAATATTTCATAGTGGATAGTTAGTTTAGTCTTCCTCCATTTACACTCAGCTCTACAATATGTTCTCTTTATATGAGACACTCTTTGGGTCTTCCAAGGTATAACAATGCTAGAAGATTTTTTAACTGTCTTTTCAGGTGCAACTATGTCAACAGCAGCTCTCACTTTAGTATTAAATCTTTCCACCTTACTATTTACATCATCCTAACTATTATAGTCGGCACTTTAAACGGACTGATTGCTTAGAATGTTTGTAAGTTTTAAAGCTGCTGATGAGTCAAAGAAGATGAACGCATTTACAGGGACAGAGGTCCTTAAAGACAATCTATTCTTGAGTGCATGCAAGCTCAGACTGGGATTAATGTTCACCTTTCAGCAAAACAAGGACCTGAAGCATACAACCAAGACAATGTAGCAGAGATTTTGGGACAAGACTCTGACTGTCCTTGAGTGGCCAGGCCAAAGCCCAGACATATATCCTATGGACCTTCCTTGGAGAGACCTGAACATGACAATTTACAGATACTTCCTCATCCAATCTAATGAAGCTTGGGAGGATCTGGCAAGAAGAATGGGATAAACTGCCCAAATCCAGGTCTGCAAAGCTTGTATTGAGTGTGGATTGATGGGTATTAATGTCAAATATACTTATTTCAAATTTAAATAAGTGAAGTGGTCTAAACACTTTCTGAATCCACTGTACATACAATATTAACATGCAAATATGATATAAAATAAAACTAAACAAAAACCTCAGATTTTAGCAGTTACAAAATATACTTCTTTTTATTATTGGTTTATTCATGACGTCAGTTACGGATGTGCCGTGGGGTCCTCAACCCCTGAAGCAGACACATGCTTCCTTGAAAGGTTTATTTGTGAAATTTTGTGGGGGTGTCTAAGATATTAAAAGTTCACCAATTTAAATTATATTGTAAAAAAATGTTTAAACAGCAAAATGAAAATTACATAAAACTGAACCTTTTTGTTCATTTTTGGAAGGGTGCTACATTTTCATTTCAGTTACATTATAAATATGTTACATATAACTGTGTTTTTAAGCAACAATACCCACATTTTTTATGCAAAAGGTGCAAACTGACAAGTCAAAAAAGCTGATGGTGCTGTGACCCCAGCCTGTACAGATCTGCTTGGTAATTAGACAAGCCAACACTGGAAAGAGTGAAAAGAGTATAACCTGTGGCAGTTTGTCAACAAGAAAGCAGATGTGCAAAGAGCATTCTATTCTCTGAAAATTGCAGATGCTTATCTGAGTAGTGAATTAATGCAGAAGTTAATGGCCATGCAAAGATAACATTATAGGCACAATGATACCCTATCACATAAAGAGACATTGAGATTACATAAGAAGACGGAGATAAAGTAAAAGAGTTTCTCTCAACAAAGTTACTTGAAATAAACCATTGGTTTACTTCCAAAAAATGACTGTTATAAAAGTTTTTATAGCACTTAATAAAACTACATAAAGATAATTTTGCAAAAGTAGGCACTGTTCATAAACCTGAGCCCAAAAAATGCACAATGCCTGAAACTTTGCTCCATCCCAGGACAAACCTTGGACACACAGGAAGCAGTTGTGGAAAGGAGGATGGCGGCAAAATTGGATGCCATCATGAATGATCCCTTCCATTCCCTCCAGGAGGCACACCCATGGAGCACTTTTAACCAACCAGCTCATTCCTCCACAGTGTATCTAGAAATGCCTCTAGTGGTCTTTCTGCCTGCTGCTCTCAGGTAAATTAACTCTCCAAATGAAATGTTTTTACTCTTAAAGTTCATTATGCAATTTCTGCACAATATACAGTACATTTATTATGTATTGATTGATTGATTGTATTATTTATTTTTTGAGTCTGTATCTTTGTTTTTTTTATATTTCTGCTGCTGTATGCATCTAAATTTTTCCAAGGGATTAATAAAGTGAATCTAATCTAATCGAACCACATCTGTGATGAAATCATAGAACATATTACAAAATAATATGACAGGTTTCATTTCAAAAATAAAAGAATTTGAATTACAAATGAGCACCCCAACAGAAGAAAGTGTACACATGGATATAAAATAAAAATTTAAAGGGAGTGGCAAATAGGGGATGTTAACAATTTTTGACCCCAAAACCTCACTCAGTTTCCAAAATATTCAGAGGTGAGGTTCCTTAAATGCCACAGCACTATTCACACCCTGGATCAAATAAATAAGTCATTAAATCTCATTTATTAACTGACTTTTAAATGTCTTTATGGTTTGTTGGCCATTAAGAAAGGTTAAAGCTTTAGTCATTCTTTAGATGCTTGAAGTCTGTGTGAGTCTCTTTCTGACAGTACATATCTGTATAATGTTACGCAGCCATGCTGTGTGAGGCAAGCTAAAGTGGTCTATGAAGAGAGAAGATGTAGCCTTTTAAAATGAGTCCTTCCTAACAGATATAGAAAATGAAGAATGTGTAAGGTCTCAAAATTCACTCAAATAACAAACACCTAATTCCATCCATCCACCCATCTATTGTGAAATATGCCTAAGCCAGTTCTGGGTGATGGGGCTAGAGGCCTTCACAGCAGTAGCAAGTATAACCCTTGGATGAGGCACCATTAAATCACATGGCACACCCACACAAACATTCAGCGTAACATATGCAGTACAATTATCCTAACATGCATGTTTTTGGGATTTAGGAATAATAAAAAGTAAGTTCCAAAGCAAAAACAACATAGCACAGAAAGCAATTGAGCTGTGATTCAAGTCCATGATTAAGGAGTTTTGAGATAGCAGTGCTACCTATTGTCCCACCATGCTGCTCCAAAGTAATATCACAATCTGCCAATTATCTGTTCATGCTAGTTGTAAACTTATAAGGTAATCTGTTGTTGAATTATGGGTACAAAGCAGTTATTATACTTAGAACATTTACTTAGTTTTCTCATGTCAAAGACTAGAAGTGATCCTTTGTCCTGAGGTTTTCCATGTATTGTTGGGAGATTATAATAATAAAAAATAAAAGGAATGCAATTTCTGTCTTCCCTCATCCAGATATCTTGACTTTTTGATTCACCTTGTGCTGTCTTAGTTCACAGTTGTAGTTCATTAGAGATCTCAAAGAGTGATTATCTCCTGCTTGCATACATTACTTTGTTGGGTATTATTGATTAGATAATCCTTTTACTTTCATCTTGACAAGCTTTTACATTGGGTGTCTCTGCCTTGAGCACCTCACTTTCCTTCAATGAGACAGCAGCACCCAAGCCAGCCTGTCATCTGCTCAAAACACTGAAATTCCCCTTTGGACTAAATGGATGCTTAATGCTTTCATTCAGGGCTGTGTCATAAAAACTGAACAGAAATTTTGAAGGAATAGCAGTGACCTTCCCCTAATAGAATCTTGTCTGTTTCCAAGGCCTGAAAAAAGTCCAGCTATTCAGTTAACCATTAGTGCATAAGGTTGTCATGACTTGGAAAGGTAAGTTTTCAGTATCACTTGTTAATTTGGCCACCTATGTACTTGTTAGGGCTAAGGCAGATGTCACCTTATTTATATTATTAATAATGTTTTTATCAAATGGGGAGATAGACATTGCTCTGAAAGTAGCTCATAAATACCAAGACACTCAACTAATGTTTTTGTTTCTTAAATTTCTCTCTGCTTTCCAGTTCTATTGTGTAAAGGTCTGTTTTTTTCAGATCACAGGAGCAATACAGCCTTGCTTCTATAGTACATCAATTCAAATAAAAGCCATAAGAGCAAAATATCAAATTCGTTCACAGATGTGACTGCAGTTAATATGGAAATGAATAGGACAACATGGTAATAAATAATATCTACAAAATTTTAGATAAAATATATTTAAATATTTTGATGATAAACTATAAAGCAGTCTTTGTGATAACATTTCTTTCACAATTTTTGCTATTTCATTTAATTTTCTAAATTAAGTTGTTATAGATGACTTCATTTGACTTTTTTGTCTCTGTGCATGATTTATTTCCATTATGCAATTATTTGTTTTGGATCACATTCTATATACTTGAGAGCAAAATATTGCATTTGCACTAGGTTAGATTTAGAGACAGTAAGTGGTTTCAGTGTTGCACAGAAGTTAGATTCTTTCGTAGGTGATGTACATTTTTTGTTTTTGATCACATTTTAATTGGAATATATGAAGTAACAAGGAATTGATACTGCAAAAATGCATCCATTACTCATTCTCTCTTAATGTCATTATTACTCTTTTACATCTGTTACTCAATTACTCTCAAGTTTTATAATTAAGTACGCAATTTCAAGAGAAATATGTTTTACTTAAGCCACTTTTGACTGTTGCAAAGTGAAGTTATTTTAGTAGGTCACATTGCAGAGATGAATAACCACTTTATTCATAATTTGTAAGTGTTAGAAGAAGAAGCCTTTATTATGGTCTTTTACATAAGAGTAATTGAGTCATAGATGCATTATTTCAGTACCTAAACTAAAGTGTTATCAAAGATTATGAATATTGTGACAGAAATATATATGAAGACCCCCCCCCCCCCCCATGCTAATCCACCCTTGGCCCCACACGGTCCTGTGAAAAGTGCAAAGAACAAAGAACTGTACACACTATCCAGCTGAGTCTAAAGAAAAGAAAGCAGAGAGGGCTCGAGTCATCATGTCACAACAATCCAGCCCCCTACTACATGAAAATTAGCTGTCCACATGTTGATAGTGGAACTGAGCAACCTATTAATTTGAGATGCAGAAAGGTCTAGATAATATAAAGAAGATTTTCAGAGGTTTAAAAAAAAGGATTCATAGTTGACTAAAGTCAATTCAATTTTGCAGCAGTGAATGCCCAATGAGAAATATCTATGTTGAAAAGGTATAAGAGACAGAGCAGAAAGATCCAAGAGCATAACACTGATAAACATTTTAAAGTGAAAGAAAAATGTTAATGCTTCTCATAAAAGAAGCATATTATGTTTTAGGAATTATTTAGTATAAGCAAGAGCAACTCAGATATAGTAAGTTCTGCTTTCAGTATTTGTGTATTAGTGAAGACAAACATAAACTTTTCTTTGTCAGCAAGTGATCTAGTAATCACAAGCATTAGAGGCTTTAAAAGATTTGAAAGCAATGTTGGTTTTCTGCCAAGATTGTCTTTCAAAATTTTAATGGACTTAATTTTGGACTTCAGTTTTCATTAAGACTTACAAAACTGTGTCTTTCAAATTCACCATTTTGTACAAAGAACATCATCCGCTTATGAGAAATACCACATCAGAAAATAATGCATTGCTTCCAAGAGAGGATTTGATAGTGTCTGTGCTGATGGTTTTCAGCAGTTTAAAATGGACCATATGGCCACTGAAGATGAATAACGCAAATCACATTAAATGCCAGGTTGGTGGTATTTGGGCTTCAATTAGCCATTTTCAATTTTAAGTCTTCTGAATGGAGTATGGCAACTGTTTCAGTAAATTGGTTGTTTTATTTAACACATTATTATAATGAAATCATTTTATGTTGTTTTCTGTTGACACATATTTGAAATGTATTCAAACCACTAACAGTCAATGCAGAGTTTAACAACATAACAGGATGAAAGGAAAAACCAGTCGGTTGGATATTACCATATGCATTCTTTACACTGTATAATTCAAGCAAGGCAAAATAAAACAGGACATCCCTACTAAAATTGTATTATTTTGTTTGAATTGTGTATACTGTTGAAATTAAGATTTATTATTATTCATAATTATAATAAATTTAATTATAATTAGAAATGAGCATTTAGAGGGGACTGGGCGGTCTCATGGTCTGGAATCCCTACAGATTTTATTTTTTTTCTCCAGCCGTCTGGAGTTTTTTTTTGTTTTTTCTGTCCCCCCTGGCCATTGGACCTTACTCTAATTCGATGTTAATTAATGCTGATTTATTTTGTTTTCTTATTGTGTCTTATTTTTCTATTCTTTATTATGTAAAGCACTTTGAGCTACTGTTTGTATGAAAATGTGCTATATAAATAAATGTTGTTGTTGTTGTTGTTGTAGTTACAAATTTTGGTTTGTCATCACTTAATCACAACAACAGAAGTTCATCTATGAGTTACTGTAAGCGCAGTTGTCATAACAAGAACAGTAGATGCTAAAGCTGGTTGACACTGTGGTGGAGCATGTCCAAGGTCCATGGCATGTATGAGAAGGTGCAGGTGTTATAGTAAAATAGTACAACTCAAGCCTTGTGAGTGTCATGGAGAAGTTAAAGTGGGGAATTGGCTAACTGTACGAGCACAGTTGGCAAAGTTGGCACAGACATCACTCATTGAGGCTCTGTGGATGATTTAGTGCACATGCACACACAGGTTTATAAAAAGATCTGAGTAGGAAAGTAATGGAGAGAAAGAAATGAAGAGGAAGAAATCAAGGGAACAGTGAAAGAAAATTAAGCAGAAATGAGCTGGAGCCATGTGGTGTGAAAGAGGCAAGCAATCAGGGAAGCCCCACAGAGATGTGCCTTCTGATTTTAAGGAGAAGGGATGATTGGAAGCTGTAGAAGTCCTGTTGGCCTAAAGGATGGCGGCAGGACGATGGAGTCTGGCTCCAAGACTCCCAATAGACTAAGCATGCCTGTAAGATGAGCAAGGTCAGACAGGAGACAGAGAGAGAGAGAGAGAGTGAGTACTGGGGAAATAAATGGAAGGGAAACGTTTCTGACTGCTTTTATCCTCGATTTTAATTATTTACTGGATTTAGATTTTACTTTGTGATCAAGTTTTTATTGATACAATGAAAAAGGAATACATTAAATGGAAACCAACAATAACAATGGATATTTGGGCTATGTAAGAAAAACAAACATTGCGGCCCCCCCCCCCACCACATTAGCACTCATCCATCCCACCTTTCCCCACCCCATCTGAGATGACATTTTTGCACCATGCTTGTTGTTTGTGCCCTCATTCACCCTAGTCCATTTTGGTTGCGTATGTCTATCAGTGTCCCAGGAAATGGAAGAGGCTAATGGCTGTGATCACCCAGGGCATTACAGACACCATTCACATAGTTTTCACTTTGTTTCCCAACACCAAGAAACTTTTATTCTCTAAAGATGTCATTTTTGTATATATTTAAATACATTTTCATTGGTTCTATTATTGTGGTTTTATACAAGTTAAATATATGTTGTCTAATCACTACATGCTTCACCTTGTTTTATTCTTAATAAATTATAATAATTTTCTGATGCAAAATACAGAATTAACAGGTGTCACAAATAAACACACCAGACATCATGAAGGTTTGGGGCTATAATGTATCCTGGCTGCAAATGTAGTAATTCTTAAAGAGATCTTAATAAGACTGAGTCCAAAACAGAACTGATCACATATAGTAAAGATGGTGGATTTAAAGGCCCATTCAGGAAGTGACGTCATCTCTGGGGCTGGACCCGGAAGTGGTGTCATCGGGACTGGAAGTGTCATCATCGAGGGTGCCGGAACCTGGTGGGATTTCCTGGGAATGGTCTTCAAGTAACTGAGAATGACAGTCAGTACACTCTGCCACCCCCCGGTTGGTGGTGGTATTACAACTACTCAGTCCCTATAGCTGCCTTCTACTCGCACATGTGTGACACAGGCTACTATCTTCCATGTAGCAGAGCAACTATCCCTATAGTGATCCCCCAATGTGATGCTATCCACTTCTCTGTTTAGAAACATAAAATTTTCTCTCCACCTCACCCTAAATTTTAAGTTCACTTGCTCAAACATGGTTAAGCCCTTGGTCTCTAGTGTCCTCTCAGGCAAAGTTCAATTGCTTTGTCCTGAGGTACCAAAACTTCCAAATTAAAGGATGTGGGAAGTTCCCAGTTCTGACTTTATAACATTCAATTCTTTGGAACATAACACGCACACACACACACACACATACACATACAGTATATACACAGACAGACAGACTGCAGAAGTTCAAAAACACACACATTTAATATTTTTTTCTTTATATGCAGCACCACACAATGTACAAAACAGCACAAATGGCTCACAGTCCTTTCTTCTTTCTTTCTTCTTCTTTATTTTTCTGCCGCCTCAACTCCTATCCTCGCAAGCTCTGTACTCTGACTCCTGACTCCAGCTCATCTAATGGAGTGAGGTGGCCCCTTTTATAATGCCCCGGATGTGCTCCATGATAATCTTCCAGCAGCACTTCCTGGTGTGGCAGAGCTGCTTAAGACCAAGGCTCTGTAATTACAGTAATCCCTCCTCGATCGCAGGGGTTGCCTTGTGTCCCAGGGGAGGTATTGTCCCTCTCCCTGTCCTTCCACTTTCCAGGCATCCACCACAGTATATATATCTATACTAATAAACGGCAAAGCCCTCACTCACTCACTCACTCACTCACTCACTCACTCACTCACTGACTCATCACTAATTCTCCAACTTCCCGTGTAGGTAGAAGGCTGAAATTTGGCAGGCTCATTCCTTACAGCTTCCTTACAAAAGTTGGGCAGGTTTCATTTCGAAATTCTACGCGTAATGGTCATAACTGGAAGTTGTTTTTCTCCATTTACTGTAATGGAGTTCAGCTGGAGGGGCGGAGTTTCGTATGACATCATCACGCGTCTCACGTAATCACGCATTACGTAGAAAGCCAGGAAGAGCTACAAAACGCGCTTTAGAAAACATGCATTATATAACTAAGAAGGCAGCGAAACAATTAGAAGCGAGCGAGTGACATATAAAACCATATTCAGCGGCTCACGTGAACTGACGCAGTGCGCAGACAAAAAGTAACAGGTCCAAAGAGTGCTGAACAAAAACCGAATTACACTGCTATGCTCAAATAGATAAACCACACGCAGTGGCGCGATAGTAAAGCATTCGCCTGTAGCGCCCACGTCCGAGGTTCGATTCCCGAGAGGGGATGCACTAAGTATGTACGCGCGCTTCTCGATTTATTTTAACCTCGCATCCCCTTAGTTTGAGACGTATGAAAACGCATGCGGTTAACGCAGAAAGACAGATCACCTATTCACCTATTGAAGCTTCATGAATAATGGATACTTTATTCGCGATCAATGATTGTTTTGGTAAAGCCATACTCAGTGTATTCATTAGATGAACGGTAAAAAAGTAAGAGTGAGAGGACGGTAACTTACTGAAGCACACAAGCAAAACCACAATAGCACGCGGGCTCGATGTACTGACTTGCGCGATCACATTCCAAAAAATATTTCTTTTCAAGTTCTATTTAGTCCATATGAGTCAAACTCAAAGCCCACGGGCCACATCCGACCCGGCGTGTAATTATATCCGGCCCGCGAGATCATTTTATATACTGTATTATTGTTATTAATGGCCCGGGTATATGAAGCGCTGGTAACACAATAAACTACAGATCCCATAATGCAGCGCTTCAGCTGCCTTGCCGAACACTTACCGCGTTGCTGCAAGTTATTGCGAAGCTAGCCCACACGATGCCGAAGAGAAAAGTTGATTCTGAAAATAGAGCCTTTAAAAACCGATGGGAGGCTGAGTATATGTTTACTGACATTGCCGGTAAACCCGTGTGTCTCATTTGTGGAGCTAATGTGGCTGTAATTACAGAATTTAATCTTTACAACGACTGACAAACACAGAATGTAACTTGAACACAACACATCGTACAAATACGACCCTGATTGAAACAAATAATGATAATCGAATCCTTGATCACAGCAACACTCACAAAGCAATTACTGTATATTGACAATCATGTTACGTTATTTTTAAAATGTTCCCTTTTCTTTTTCATAGCTTCTTTAACACACTACGTCTCCGCTGCGAATATATATATATACCCCGATCTACATACTCTCAAATAAATAAGCCACACACTGTGGCGTAATTGTAGAGGCTTCGCCTCTATCGCCTACATCCGAGGTTCGATTCCCGAGAGGGGATGTACTGAGTATGTACGCGTGCTTCTCTGTTCATTTTAACCTCGCATTTCCTTGGTTTGAGACGTATGAAAAAATATGCGGTTAACGCAGAATCATGTTACGTTATTTTTAAAATCTTTCCTATTCTTAGCACAAGCACAGCTGAGAAGCTTCGATGCATGTACTCCATAACAAAAAATAACGCATTTAATCACATTTTCAATTCCAAGCAAAGGGGAACTTTTGTCAATACATGATTTCCTGGTACATCGATTACACTGATGCACACATCACAGCTACAAAAATGTTACACTCGGAATGAAGCGCGTTCCTGATCGGAGGAAAATTTTATTTCAAAAAACTGCCCGAGCGAAGCCTTGATAAAAGCATGGTTTTGTGCACAGTGAAAACCAAGCAAAATTAGATGCATTACAGAAAGCGGACTTTGTGGCCCTTACTGGGGATCATTGGAGTTCCGTGACCGTTAGTAATTCTAATTACATCTAATTACAAAATGTTCAATGATCACACTGTTTTAGCCTAATGTACAAAATAATTTTGGCTAAGGTTACTCAGAGTTTAAAGATTAAGTTGGTCAAATTACCTTTTATGTTTCTGACTTATTTTTTTAAGAAGAAAAACTGCACTTTCTGTTGAAATTTTGGTTATCTATACTAATAAACGGCAAAGCCCTCACTCACTCACTCACTCACTCACTGACTGACTCATCACTAATTCTCCAACTTCCCGTGTAGGTAGAAGGCTGAAATTTGGCAGGCTTATTCCTTACAGCTTCCTTACAAAAGTTGGGCAGGTTTCATTTCGAAATTCTACGCGTAATGGTCATAACTGGAAGGTATTTTTCTCCATTTACTGTAATGGAGTTGAGCTTGACCGCCGTGGGGGCGGAGTTTCGTGTGACATCATTACGCCGCCCACGTAATCACGTGAACTGACTGTCAACGCACTATGTAGAAAACCAGGAAGAGCTCCAAAATACGCTGAACAAAACATGCATTATATAATTGAGAAGGCAGCGAAACATTAAGAAGCGAGCGAGTGACATACTACCATATTCATCAGTACAGCTACTTCGGAAACAAAGCGAGGTATAAACCTAAACTTTAAATTAACTTAATAGACAGGCTGCCGCTGGTGCTTTTCGTGCCCACGGGTAATGCGGGATACAAGTTTAATGAGAGGACGCAGGATATAAACGAGAGTTTTGATCACTTTGTAACTAAGTTAAAATTGCAGGTGAAGGGGTGTGCTTATGCAAATTCCGAGAGACTGTGTTTGTGGGGGATTGACAGTTAAGGCGGGTGGGGGAGTCACGTCATCATCTCCCCTCCCATTTACCTCATTTCGCTCTGAGCTGAGCTCCGCGGCTAACGCCGTCTTCCGAAGCAACTTCGTCACACTGCCACCAAATACAGAGAAATCCACAAGTTAATACACACTCTGTCTCTAGACTTTCTCCACACTGAATCCTCCAGGCACTACTTACAAAAGGTTACATTGACAATCGTGTTACGTTATTTTTAAAATGTTTAATTTTCTTAGCACAAGCACAGCTGAGAAGCTTCGATGCATGTGCTCCATAACGCGTTAAAAAATAATGCATTTAATCACACTTTGCATTACAATCAAAGGGGAACTTTTGTCAATGCATGATTTCCTGGTACACCGATAACATTGATCAGCGCATCCCAATTCATTTTAGCCTCGCACCACCTTGGTTTGAGAAGAAGTATGAAAA
>JANRMT010062808.1:8577832-8651446 GCA_026402145.1 Polypterus bichir lapradei
TATATATATGTTTATATATGTGTGTGTGTGTGAGTGTATATATATATATATGCCAGCAACACTCATGACAATGAGAAAACAATTACATTAACAATCATGTTACGTTATTTTTAAAATATTTCCTTTTCTTTTTCATAACTTCTTTAACACACTACTTCTCCGCTGCGAAGCGCGGGTATTCTGCTAGTTATATATATATAAAGCAGAGTCGATGTGTGTATGTGTTTGTTTGTCCGCCATACAAATCTGCACCGGGCGTCTGATCAGCACCAAACTGGGGATGGAAAATGTTCGTAGTGAAGGGCAGGGCACCTTTTCACCTTTGGCACATGTCCGCGTACTTATCATCGACAAGATGGCCGCACGTTGCAACAAACCTTCACGGCGGCACCATCTAGCAGCACATTTGGTCCCTGTGCATTACTCTTTACCCATGTTTCTTTAAATTGCCAAGAGATGGCGGAAGTGTCCAAGTATGAGAAGGCCGACTGCTTTGATCTGGTGAAGCAGGACTGCCGTATAGATATAAAACGTGAACGACCCAGTGCGCGTGACCGGCTCACACACCCGTGTTTCCGCAGGTCACACTCCCACACGCACTGATAGTGCTGTATTTCATTCGCCAATGTCCGTTATATGGCAGCACGTTTGAACAGAGACTCGCCTTAAAAAGACAGCATCCTTCCCCCGCCATTTTCCCCACACGCAGCACCGGTTGTATGTCACTTCTCTCTGTAGTTACCATCGCCAACGTCCGTTAGATACCAGCACACTTCAATACAAAAAGACCACCCCTCCCTGCCATTTTTCCCAGTGCAGTTTCAGTGCTAATCTTTTTCACTGGCTTTCTGTATTTGTGGTGCTATTTGCTCGCTTTCTGACTCACAGTACGATTTCAGTTTTGTCTCTTTCTTACTGACTGGTGCTATTTGTTCGCTTTCTGACGTATTGTAAATAAGGTCAGTTCATCTCACTGTGGTGCGTATTCCGTATGTAATACCATGTAACACATTATAATTATCCTGCTTTTCGCGAATATACCCATATCACCGAAAAAAAGACGTACAATTCGACGGTCCACTTCAGATGCCAGAAAAAAGTCTATTTCAGGGCGTCTCAAACGGCACAGCAGACACAATCCAAAGTGGACGAACTTACAATAAAATGTGAATCAGAAAACTGTTTGTTCTGTTTCTATGTTCTGTTTCTTTCATTTGGGAAATTCACCGGTTATAGATTCCCGGGCAACGGCGGGTACTCCTGCTAGTATATATATGTATGTGTGTGTGCGTGTACTTGTGCATATATATGTGTGTGTACATACACACAAACACACTCACACACACACACACACACATATATATATATATATATATACAATATATATATACAATATATATATTCTTAGGTATGAGTCGTAATCTGATTATTTGGGTGGTTACCTACCAGGTAACACTTGTGGTTGGTTGGCCAGTCAGCAGACATCCACCATGGAATGTAATACCCCAATCTCACCCTGTCAAATAAGTGAACCAGCCACCGTGGCACAATGTCAGAGGCTTTGCCTCAGGCTCTGACGTCCGAGGTTTGATCCCCAATAGGAGTGAAACACGTGTTATATACTCTTTGTATTTGGCAGATACTGTATCACACACACATATACAGTATATATATATAGAGAGAGAGAAGAAGCAGGCACAAAAAAAAAGGTCTGTGGCATGTCCGTGACACCATATAATGAAAATAAAGTAAAAAAAAAAAAGAATGTCAACGACGTCTTTTAGATGGGAGTCTAATGCAGAGCTAACTACAACATGGCCAACTTTTCAGTCATATGGGATCCAGGCAGGAAGGGGCAGGTCCAGGAGGACAGACAACGGAAATGACGGGCATCAATCTTTCCTTCTGCAGAGGGAGTCCTTAAGCTGTTTTTCAAGTGCATGTGTGTGGCAATATACAGTATATATACATATGTAAAATATTTAACGTGGACATCCCTTCATTAATTCTGTAAATTTTGCTCAGAAGCTTGTCATGGAATACTTACATACAAATTTCAAACTTTAATACTCCTTGTAGTTTTTGTGCATATATCATTGTGTTCTTAGCCTGTACACTTATCATTCAAAGGTACTTGCTACTTCCTGTTTGAGTCTGTGTTTGTTCACAAAAGTAATTTTAAAGGCACAAGAGAAGGATTTTGCTTTACCTTCCTTTTTTCTTTGCCACACTGACCAAATTCTTAGTCACTTATTATAAGCCAGCATTTCTAAAATCCCAGAAAAAGAACAAAGCTTGTTAGAAAGGGTGGTTATGCTGTTTCATAAAACCTGAACTCTTGACCTGGTTGTGTACAGTTTTTTTTTTACAGTCACTCTTCTTTATGTTTCAGATCACAGACCTTCCAATGCCAAATCTGGGACACAAATAAGAAATAACAAAAGAAATTTAGAAATTTAATTTCTGCTAAGCATATGTGAGCAGGGAAATAACCTTCTGTGTTATTTTCCTGATTGATGATTTAATAGGCCAGAGTGCTCAAGATCAATTTTAGTAGCACTTGCAGCTGAAAGAAGTCTGGGCTCCATTCCATTTTAGGCATTATAGGAGCCCCATTTAGTTCCCGACACTGAAGGAATTCTATAGATGCAAGTCTAGTAATATTTTTCTCTGTATGAATTTAGCAATAATAATACATTTACATATATAACATATACTGTATATGTTATACAATAATATATTTATAATATAGTGATAGTGTTAAGACAAAATTATTGATAATAAGCAAGCAAGTGAAGCATATTGTTTATTTTCAAGTCTTGCAATGTCCACTTTTGTTCTCTTAAATTATGTGGCAATCCCTCAAAAGTAAGTCCTTAGTGTACTAAAATAATATTAGCAAATAATATTTTCTTATAGAACCTGTGTTTCCTTAAACCTGGAATTATAGTTTGTATATTCTACAGAGCACATAATCTTGTATCTTTGTATGACATATCTAACAATCAC
Source organism: Polypterus bichir lapradei (assembly GCA_026402145.1). Taxonomy (NCBI): domain Eukaryota; kingdom Metazoa; phylum Chordata; class Cladistia; order Polypteriformes; family Polypteridae; genus Polypterus; species Polypterus bichir. Next base: position 8,580,842 of record JANRMT010062808.1, read on the forward strand.
CTTGCATTGCAGGTGGTTACATGATTTTTATTTAGAAACGGATCAGTTAAGTGCATTTTGAAATCTGTCATTGCAAGTCTTTTTTTCTATAATAGACTTCTTCCAAATGCTTTAAATTACTGGGAATATTTAAAGCCAGTTTTTTATAGGACTTTAAATCAAGCTTAATTTTATATCACTTGCTGGGAGCATAGGAGCTTCTGCTAAAAGCAGGTAAAATCCTTGATTTGAGTGACTAAGGGAGTGATTAACACAACGTGATAGTAGAAACATAAGATGGGTCTCTCATGCCTCTCTGTAGGGAAAAGGTTTGATCTACAATGCTTTTATGTGATTTACATAATAATTTAAGCAATTTCTATAATCTACATGAATGGGTGCAGGATAATTCTTTATAAATTGAGTGTTTGACAGAATGGGCCTCAGTAAGCTCAAATTCTGAGAGGAGAAACAATCAACATGCCAATTTCTTAAAGACGGTTACAGGAGCTGCTTGGCCTTATTTTTTGTGTGTACCAGAAAAGAAAAAAGAAAGCACTTAAGAGGCCAGCATTCATAAATGACTACAATTTTAAATTAAATTAGTGGACATTCATGCCACCTTGATTCCATGTGAGTCTTTTAAACTGCAATAAAAGGGCCAACCCTTTTTAAAGTCCATTACTATAATACTAAATAGATACATGACCTACACAGTTGTTTTTATGTTTTCCATTTATACTATAAGGCTGCCATTATGAAAAAATGTAACACAATTTAATGTTCCTTTTTTTACTAACACCCTAATTTCTATAACTGAAGACATTTTTGCCTGTTGTTTGATCAGGAATCGGTGAATTAACAGCAGGCATACACTTTTGTGAGCTTCTGAATTGATCTCCAATGAAGTGTTGTGTTTCAGAATATATTTGCCCTGACTGAGGAGCTGCAGAAGTGGTTAGATTCAGAGCTTCAGGAGACAAGGCTCAAGTTTCACCACAGTCACTGTCTGTGAATTTTCCAGCCATGTCCCAAATCAGTGTGTGTTAGGTTGATTGGTAACTCTAAATTAGCCTAGTGTCTGCTAGAATGTAGCCTGCAAGGGACTGCCTCCCCATCCAAGGTAAGTTGCAGCTTTGCACCCAGTGTCACCATGATGTCCGACCACAGTGGTATAATTCGATGAAATACATTTGAGTTTATTGATAAAAAACTCATAAACACTTTTTAAATGTGAAATTTTAAATACATTTGACCATATCAGGTGTGTTTATCACCATAGCTGGTCCACAATAGATGCCATGACCCTTCCATTTCTTAACATCTTGACATACTTTTACAGACTTTTGACACATCTTTTTACAGACTACGATTTAGCATTTAACCTTCACGTTTTAATGAGATTGCCTTTACTTCTTACTTTTTTTGGTGTCCCAGAGACAGTGTGCCGTATGTGTAAAAATAATATTTTTTAAATTAAACATTTTTTCACTTTTCCTCTATTTTTTCCTTTCTTCTGACCTAATTAAAATCCAGTTGAGAGAAAATGATTTCTTCTACAAAGTATTCATGTACCTTTCAGAAAAAGAGATGGAATCTTTAAATGACCACTGAATAGTATTACATCAAATAATGAAATAGTTCATGGTTTATATGTTGCATGAGTTATGTACAGTAAATGAGGGCTGGCCTATGTATGGTAGGCTGGTGCAGGAAATGCGGGCAAGAAAAAGTCTGAAAGGCAGTAGACACGATCAGATGTCTGGACATGGAGGCGTCTGTATTAACTCCACAGTTGAACAACTTTACTGTTGTAAACTTCCCCTTCCAGATGGTATAGAAGTAAGAAATCACTCCAAACACAGGCTGAATTCAGAAAAGAGTTTAATTCCTGTTTCTATGGTCTGAAAACAAAGGTAAATACTTACGGTAAGTCAAAACGTTACAAACAAGTATACATTTTAACTTCACTGCACATCTAAGTTTAACAAACATTTGAACCTCTTTAAATCAAATTATCTATAATAAACATACTTTTCCACAAAGATGCACAGTATTAATGGCTCAGGTGATATGGGAAAATGACAAACTGATCTCACAATGTGCAGCAAGTAAACAAAGGAACGGAAAAAGTAACAAATCATGAACTTTCACCTGGAAATTTGTAAGAAAAAAGATTGACAAGTGGTTTCCAATGTTCTGCCATCAGAGGTCGCCATTTAACCTGGCAAAAGATTTTCTGATAGGTTATACATGATCAAATTTATAGTTCTTTTTTTGACAAACAATAAAATAAAAAAATATGTGTATGTTCTTCAGAACAGTAATGGTATTCATCTTAGATATCAGTTTGAGCCCAAAGAATACACACAGTTTAAAAAGTCAAATACAATTAATTTCAATTGTAGGAAGGGAAGGTGTGAACAGATGAAAGGAGAAAAGGTGAGAGTAGGCTACGGAAGATGGAGGTCTGAAGCAGAGCTCCGTTAGTAGCGGCTTTATTTTTTCTCTTATTTCTTATTATCCCGAGGTATCCTGTATTTACCCAACCCGGGGAGTTTCTACTACAGTATATAAACGTGAGTAACAAGAAAGGGGGTCAGAAAGAAACGGAAAAGAAACCTAAAGCTACATCCAAATCTAGACAGGCATCAGGTCCAAGTGCAAGGTACGGCCTTTCAGAGACTGACCTGGAAAGGGCAGGTGAAAGCACAGATTTCCAAGGACCCTGCTCCTACAGGCAAAAATGGAAGTGAAGGTGCAAGTGATGCAGGTCACGATAGCTCGCCGATTCCAGAAGATCACTTGAAACTGGAAATGGCCTTGCAATCCGCACTTTCTTCTACTCCTCGCGAACTGGAAGCATTGTAACAGGGATTGCCACTTCACCCGTGGAGTACGAAAGCCTAAACGATCGGTCCGAACTGAATGTAATGATTGCAACAATGGCCACGGCCATAAATGAGCTCAAGAAAGACATTCAGCAAAATATAAAGAAAGAAAGCGAGAAGCGACAGCTGGAGATGCAGGAGCTGCGGCAGGATAATAAAGACTTGGAAAAAATGTATATATAATTGCTTTGATACAGCTTTTAAAGGTTTGCTGGGAAAAATTGAGGAACACATTCAGAAATATGCGTCCAAACTGAGAGCACTTGCCGACCAGCTGGAAGACGTTAAGCAGACATTCACGACTCGAATTGAAACAGCTGAACATTTGGCATTTAACGCTGATGGAAAAGCTACAGCTGCGAATTCTGAATGAAAAAACTCGGAGACAGACTTGCGGCTCTGGAAGATGGATGCAGGAGGAATAATATTAGAATCGAAGGTCTACCTGAGAATCGTGAAAGTCCAAACCCAGTGAAACTCGTAGCTGAACTATTCTCAAAAATAATTGGAGAGGACTTTAAATCAGATACTGAGATAGTGGCAGCTTATCGCATACATGGATCAAATACCTTTAAACCTAGGACTCTAATTGTTCGCTTCGAGAGATTACAATTTAAGCTTAATGTAATGTCACTTCTCAGACAGAAACAAGAGACTATATTTGAAAATAACCACATTCATATTTTCCCTGAATTCTCACCCTCACCCTTTTTACAACATTAAACAGCGGTTATTGAAATCTGATATCAGATACAGCCTCTTGTATCCTGTCAAACTGAAAGTGGATATTCAAGACAAATATTACATCTTCTCTACAATGGAGGAAGCAGAAGAGTAATTAAGAAAGCTGATCCCGACACTTTTTTGAAATACGATAGTGAGTTGCATCCTGTCATGGCATGGCAAGCAGATATAACTGCTGTCTGATCCGCTTGCAATGATATTGGTTCCAAAATTCAGGGGTTCAGCTTCATGTGGGGAGACAAAATGGGTGGGGTGGGGGGATAAGTGGGGGAGAGAAACAGAGCAAGCTACATCTAATCTAGCCCTTTAATTCTTATAATTACCAACGTAACAATAGGCTGCATGGCAATAACTCATGGGAAAATTGGAAATTAAGGTTAAAGCTGTCTCACTTCCAGTCAAGACTAGAAAATGACATCAAAAATTCAGAATCAATGTCTCCATGATGAGAGAAAGAAAGTATTCTCTCACCTAACAGGCCTAAACGCTAAAATAGTATTTTTACAGGAGACCCACTTACTAAGCATGGATCACTTCTGGCTGCAAAAAGACTGGACTGGCCAAATGTTCCATTCCAGCTTTACAAAGAAAACTAGAGGTGTGGAAATTCTCATACATAGAACAGTCTCATTTCTAGTATCAAATGTAGTATCTGATCCTGAAGGGAGATATGTGATTGTCAAGGGGAATTTATTTAACTGTAAAGTGATTTTGATAAATGTTTATGCACCCAATGTCGATGATAGGGAATTCATGCAAAATGTATTTGCATCCTTTCCCAATGTGAACACTCATAAAATTATAATGGCTGGGCACTTTAATTGTGTTTTAAATTCACTCTTAGATAGGTCTCCTGTCACAAGGGTGATGACATCTAACACTGCAAAGACAATTACACAGTTTTTAACTGACCACAACTTATCAGACACCTGGTGGTTTCTAAACCCAAACTCACAAACATATTCCTTCTACTCACCAGTGCATCATTGCTACTCAAGAATTGATTATTTCTTTATAGATAATCATTTCTTGCCGATGATTAAATCTTGCAAGTACAATGCTATTGTTATTTCTGACCATGCCCCTCTGATCTTGGAGCTAAAATCATTATGCCCTACATACTCATCTCACAGATAGCATCTTAACCCACTCCTATTAGCAGATGAGAACTGCACATAATGTATATCAAAACAAATCAGTCTCTTTCTAAAGACAAATACAGTAATCCCTCGCTATATCGCGCTTCAACTTTCGCGGCTTCACTCTATCGCGGATTTTAAATGTAAGCATATCTAAATATATATCACGGATTTTTCGCTGGTTCGCGGATTTCTGCGGAAAATGGGTCTTTTAATTTATGGTACATGCTTCCTCAGTTTGTTTGCCCAGTTTATTTCATACAAGGGACGCTATTGGCGGATGGCTTAGAAGCTACCCAATCAGAGCATGTATTACATATTAACTAAAACTCCTCAATGATATGCTTCCCGCGCAGTGCTTGATTGTTTGCTTTTCTTGGTCTCTCACCCTCTCTTACATTCTCTGCGCCTGATGGAGGGGCTGTTTGCACAGAGGATATGGACGCTCCTCTACAAAATGCTGCTTTATCGCGGTGCTTCTGCATACTTAAAAGCATGTATTGATTTTTTGATTGTTTGCTTTTCTTAGCGAGCGCTCTCTCTGACATTCTCTGCTCCTGACGGCGCTCCTTTGAAGAGAAGATATGTTTGCATTCTTTTAATTGTGAGAAAGAACTGCCATCTCTGTCTTGTCATGGAGCACAGTTTAAACTTTTGACTAAAGGGTGTTATTTCATGTCTAGAGGGCTCTAATAATGTTAACAGTATGGGAGAGTTTATAAGGGCTTAAAATATATAAAAATAACCATACAAACATATGGTTTCTACTTCACGGATTTTCACCTATCGCGGGGGGGTCTGGAACGCAACCCCCGCGATCGAGGAGGGATTACTGTACATCCTCAGAGGTCTCTGCAGGAATACTCTGGGAAACTCTAAAGGCCTAGAGGACAGATTATTTCATATCTTTCCCACAGAAATAAATTGGAAATCAAGAAGGTGTCAGAGCTAACCAGCGAAATTACTAGAATAGATCAAGAACATGCCAGGTTTCCAAGTGAGGCTCTTCATAGTAAAAGGCAGGCTCTGCATTCAGAGCTCAACCTCTTCACAACCAAAGAAACTGAACAACTAATTTTTAAGTCAAGACATCATTACTATGAACACGGAAAGTTAATAAGCTCTTAGTTCAACAAATCCACAAGCAAGAAGTTCACAATGCAATCCCAGCAGTCACCAACATGAATGGAGATAAAATCATTGTCCATAAAAATATAATGCACACATTTAGGGATGACTATAAATCATTATATTCTAGTGAGTTTAAAGAAGACAACACACAATCTAATGCATTTCTGGATGCATTACAGATACCACAAATAGATACTCTTAGTGCAGAGGAATTGGATAAACCTCTGGCATTATCAGAATTACTAGATGCTATAAAGTCACTTCAGAGTGGGAAAGCAGCAGGCCCTGGTGGCTACCCTGTCGAATTTTATAAGAAATTCTCCACTCAGCTAGATCCCCTCTTATTAGCAACATTTACACAAGCTAAAGACAATCAAATTCTACCTCAGACTTTTCACTAAGCATTAATCACCGTCTTTCATAAACAAAATAAGTACACATTACAATGTGCATCATACAGACCAATTTTACTTCTAAATAATGATGTTAAGATACTCTCCAAAGTCCTAGCTAGAAGGATGGAGAAAGTGCTGCCTTCGGTAATATCACAAGATCAAACTGGATTTATTAAAGGCCGACACTTAGCTTCCAATCTTCGATGCCTGTTTAATGTAATATATTCACCTGCAAAGTCAAACACCCCCGAGATATTATTATCGTTGGATGCAGAAAAAGCATTTAATATGATTGAATAGATGAACATATACAGGCCTGGTGCACAATAGAAATAAAATCCTGCAGTACCTCATAATATTCCCTGCTTTGTGCCCCAATAAGTGCAAGTTATCGCCAATATACTTATAACCCAATTGTGCTTCACTCACTCAGAATATGGAGCCAATGTAGGAAGCATTTTAAGATGGAGCATCTTTTATCTGTGGTTCCTCTGCATGAGAACCACCTTTTTCAACCCTTGCAAACATATCCAGTTTTTAATATCTGGAAAACATTTGGGATTAAATTACTTAGAGATCTTTATATAGACAACATCTTTGCATCCTATGAACAATTATATTCCAAATTTAACGTTCCAGCAACACATTTCTTTCACCATCTTCAAATTAGAAACTTTGCTAAACAGAACCTGCCCAATTTTCCTCATCTCTCACCTTCCTATATGCTGGAAAAAATATTGCTCAGTTTTGAGGACTCAGACAGCATTTCTGCAATATATAAAATTATTTTACAGTCCCTCCTTTTCAAAGAATCAAGAGGACAATGGGAAAAGGATCTCTAACTCAACATATCAGAAATGGAGTGGAAGGTAGCAATGCAGAGAATTCAGTCAAGCTCCATATGTGCAAAGCATACAATTATTCAACTTAAAATTATATATTGAGCACATCTGTCTCGCTTAAAACTGTCCAAAATGTTTCCAGGGCAAGATCCAACCTGCGAATGTTGCAATCAAGTCCCAGCCTCACTGGGTCACATGCTTTAGGCCTGCACCACATTAACATCATTCTGGAAAAAAATTCTTAAGTGCCTTTCAGACAGCCTTGGTGTCACAATCACTCCTAACCCATTAACAGCTATGTTTGGTGTAATTCCAGATGGGCTTAAAGTGGAGAAGGACAAACAAACTTTGATTGCATTTACTACACTATTGGCATGCAGACTTCTCTTGCTAAACTGAATGAATCCTAACTCTCCTCTTTTAAGTCAGTGGGTAACTGATGTTATATACTATTTGAAATTGGAAAAAATCTAATTCTCAATTAGAGGATCTGTGCAGAACCTTTTCAAAACCTGGCAGGATCTAATCAATAATATTTTAGAATAAGCTCTTAAAGCACTGAGGAAGTAGATTCTCTTCCCATTTCTTTTTATTCTCCATGTATTTTTATCCACTTATTAAACTCATCAATTTATTTATTTTTACTAGCTTTAAGTTTTACTCTGTTGACCATGCTCTCTTTCTCAGGGGTGGGGGTTGATTTGTTTTTAATCCTATTTTTTTGTAAAAATGTATCTATTTGTATGGAATGATTACAATAAAATTAATAAAATTAAAAAAAAAGAAGGAAAAAAAGAGAAAAAGCTACCGTTAGAGAAGAAGAAAGGAGAGATTGAAAAGTTAGTCAAGCATTAAGACCTGAAGAAATATTGGATCCCAGGCCAAGACTGAGCTTAGCTTCTTATATTTATTTTTTTAAAGAGTCTTTAAAGCACTGTGAGGAAAAACCAACAGAAAGATAAGAGTGGCTATGATCAAGGGAAGTGAAGTGTCCTACCCTAGGCTTTGTAAGGTCTTTGGCTCGAACATGTTCCTGAAACAGTCTGCTAGTTGTCTCCCTATTTTACCAGAAATGTATTAAGCATGATTTTTATACTAGAAAGAAACAGAGGGAGCAGATACAATGGTAGGAACTGTCCAGCCATCTACCTACTCTTAGAATTTGTCCTTTCATCTGACCTAGCTTTGTTCCCTTCCTCCATTTCTGTATATATTACATTTTTTTCCTTTTTGCTGCACACTTGAAAAAGGCTATACAGCCAAAACATTGTTTCTTTTAACTTCTTTTCTTTTCAGCATGGAAATAACCTTTAACCCGTTTATCATTGGCAGATGCATGTTGTCACAGCCCTACACTAAATCTAAATCAGACAACTAATCTGCCTATGAACTTCTCCTAAAGAAAACCTTTGTAAATGCAAACTGTAAAACCCCTCCACCATTACTCCCTGATCAACAAGACTGCCTGCCAGGCACTCATTACAGTTCCCTAGAACCCAAGCATTAAATGTTACCAATAGGTCCTGGAAGAGAAAAATGTACTTGAAACTGCCTGCCACTTTAACTAGGACATCCTGACATTTGTACCAGTATATTTAAATTAGAAAATAAAATCATGTATAACATTTAACTTTATATTTTTGTCTCTGATAACAGTTTACATACAAACAATCAGATTTCTTTTAACCAGGTATCCACGTAATAATATGTTAATCTACTTTGGGACTTCACATAATAGCTGAAAGCAAAAGTGTGTTTCTGGACTATACCATTTATTTGTATGGTGATTGTTGTGTTTTTAAATGATTTGTAGTGAATATATGTACATTAACATACTGTAGCTGATTAAAGGAAACTTTCTGTTTGATTTCTTCAGTCTGCCATGCTGCATTAACAAGAGCATGTGAAACTCACCAGTTGGTGTAAATAAAGGATGTTCATGTTAGAGTCCATAAATGATGATGGATCAAGACTTTGTTTATTTATTAAGTATTTATCCTCACAAGACATCAAGGCAAACTGTGTACATATTTACAATGCATACACATCTCCAGGCCAATAGGAGTGCCAGATGCAGAACCCTTTTCCCAAAAACAAAGTTGCAAGAAACAGGTTGGAAGGAGGTGAAAATAAAGCAAGACCTTACTTCATGTACAGTATCAGGGCTATTTGTGTCTGTGTATTTATAATATTTCATACATACAATCTAAGTCAGTTGTACAGATCAGGCACCTTCCACATTTTCCATTTACTGCTACAGTGTCAGGGATTTCAGCCAGATTTTGAACCTCCTTCACAGTGGATGCAGCCAATCTTGATCTGGAAAGGTACTCCCTCCTCATGATATAAGGCCTGACAATGGCTGCTCAAAAAAAATCTCCTTCAGTTCAGTATGCCACTGTACCAGTCATTGCTGATTTCACTTCAAAAGACAAAAGTATTATAAGTGCTAACACTAATAAGGTTATGAAATGACCAAGGGTCAGCAGGTAGCTTCTCTAAGAGAAAGGGTCATTATTGAACTCACCCATCATAAAGGTTTGATTTTGTTTCAGCTTCAGGTCTGTATACTACCACTGGAATCAGAAGGATTACATCCACGTCTTTACACTTTTTTCCATATGTCTACCTCTCCTCTAAACTTATTATGTTAAGTAACATGTTTCCTTTAAAAGGACGAGACATATCTCTCAGAAGTTAAGTTTATATCAGCGATTTGTTTGGAAACATAGCTGGTGGGGCAAGGAAAAATTCTAAATTGAATTTCTAGCACTGTCTGCCTATCCAATGACAGTTATCTATTTTTAGAAGTGAATATGTCTGCTCTAGGTAGCCGAACAACAAGTTCTCCTTGCAACTGAGTGAGCCTGAAGAAACAGGAAGGCTATGTGACACCCCATGTAGTGGCACGGTTAGCACAAGGCCACACAATGGATGTCTTGTAGTTTGAGACTGACCAGGATCAGACTTGAGAGAAATCAGACATTGAGACATAGACACAAAAAGGTGGTATTTTCCAAAAAGCAAAGTGGGTTTTATTTACAGGTGCGCAAAAACAAAAATAATGTCCTAATCAAAAATAGTAAATTATATTTACAGTGAACTTTGAAAGTCCCAAAATGAAAAATAAAGACAAAAATGTATATACACAAAACAGTAGTCTTCCTGAAGAAAGAAAACAATCAGGAAGAAACTTCACACAACAAAGTCCAAAGAATCCCAAAAATATTTACAAGAAAAAAGGTTCACATACAAGAAAAACAAAGTGTACTACAAACTGAAAATCTATATAAATACCTCCACCAAAATAATACTACAACTAGGAGATAGCTATACTATTATCCAAAAGAAAATATATACAAATAAGGCACAAGCTGCTGTTTGCTATACCAACTACACTTATCCACACCACTGAGTCTAAAGACAACCCCTAGAGGCAGGAAGTGCTGTTATGTTGTGATATTAATGTTATTTAATTTGGACAGTAGGTGGCACTGTACAAACATGATATAAATAGAACTGGGAGAGTAATTGGAGGAGAGTTCCCAGAAGGAGATTGTATGACAGAGGTCTTTCTGTAATAAACAAGGTATTTGGAGATTTCTTTGTGTACTAATCAATACAACAAGTGCCACTTACACTCTGGGAACAAATCTTCACCCAATCCTGCACAGGGGGTACACCGCAAACCCAGCAAGGCATGTAATAAATAGTCCCGCGGGCTCGCCTGCGCGTAAACTTGAGCGCCACCCGACGCGCTGATAAGTTCTATGAAAGTAAATGACTTTTTCTTAGGGATCTCCTTTTCAAACTAAGGCATACACAAACTTAACTAAATGCTTCACACCTGTTTGCTAACGGCAGGTGGCTAAAAAGACGTTCAACTTGATGATGGGGTATGCGCTGGCGTCCCACTATGTGCACCTGCCGAAACCAAAGTTAAAATGCTCGTAAAAGCATGCCCCACACTTCAACGATTTAAACAGGTAAGTGCTTTAACTGTTTACTCTGTAAAAGTCGACTGTACACTACTGTTAGGACTTTTTTCCTTTAAAGTGGTATCATTCTCATCAAAGAGGGATTCTTCATAATGAAGCTCTGCAATGATGTTCACCATCTCAGACTTATCCTACTCCATCCATCCATTCATCCATCCATTAACCAACCCATTATATCCTAACTACAGGGTCACGGGGTCTGCTGGAGCCAATCCCAGCCAACACAGGGCGCAAGGCAGGAAACAAACCTCGGGCAGGGTGCCAGCCCACTGCACTTATCCTCCTCAATTTCAGCATTTATTTAAAAAAAAAAGCACAATAGAGGAAAAAAGTACCCAGTATAGGAAAAACAGAAGTGATTCAGAAGTCTGTCCTTTAATTTTTACATACTCTCCTTGTACAGTCATCGCTGAAATTATTGGCACCCCTAGAATTTTCCCAGAAAATGCACCATTTCTCCCAGAAAATTGTTGCAATTACAAATGTTTTGGTATACACATGTTAATTTCCTTTATGTGCATTGGAACAACACAAAAAAACAGAGAAAAAAAGCCAAATCTTACATCATTTCACACAAAACTCAAAAACCGGGCTGGACAAAATTATTAGTACCCTCAACTTAATATTTGGTTGCATGCCCCTATGGAAAAATTAACTGAAATCAAGCGCTTCCTATAACCATCAACAAGCTTATAACACCTCTCAACTGAAATTTCCGACCACTCTTCTTTTGCAAACTGCTCAAGGTCTCTCAGATTTGAAGGGCTTCTTCTCCCAACAGCAATTTTGAGATCTCTCCATAAGTGAATATGTTTTGAAGTTGATTGGGGCTGTTTATCCACCATTTGGACTATCCTTTGTTGCAGTCTTTTATAAATTTTTCTCTTCAGTCCACGTCCAGGGAGATTAGCTACAGTGCCATGTGTTGTGAGCTTCTTGATTATGTTGCGCGCAGTGGACAAAGGAACATGAAGATCTCTGGAGATGGACTTGTAGCCTTGAGATTGTTGATATTTTTCCACAATTTTTGATCTCAAGTCCTCAGACAATTCTCTGCTCTTCTTTCTGTTCTCCATGCTTAGTGTGTCACACTAAGACACACAACAGAAAGGTTGACTCAACTTCTCTCCATTTTAACTGGCTTCAGGTGTGATTGCTATATTGCCAGCACCTGTTTCTTGCCACAGGTGAGTTCAAACGAGCATCATATGCTTGAAATAAAATGATTTACCCACAATTTTGAAAAGATGCCAATAATTTTGTCCGGCCCATTTTTGGAGTTCTGTGTGACAGGATGTCAGATTTGGCTTTTTTTCTCTGTTTTGTTGTGTTGTTCCAATGCACATAAAGGAAATAAACATGTATACCGAAACATTTGTAATTGCAACAATTTTCTGGGAGAAATAGTGCATTTTCTGGGAAAATTCCAGGGGTGCCAATAATTTCAGCCATGATTGTATATATCTACAACATACAATAAATAGACTTTTGGGGATTGTTGTTGAGAGGGTTAAGCAAAGAGCACAAGAGAGACATAGATGCAGTTTGCTTTGCACCTGCGAGAACTTGATTGCAAAAAGCAAATGATGAAATATGTGTTTGTGTGAGTATGAAAGAGAGAGAGATTCAGGGAGATAGCAGTGGTGTTTTTTTTTTATATAAAGATTAGCGTATTTGTGCATGCGTGTTTTTCTGAGTGTACGAGTATGTACATATTTATTTGGGAGCAATATCATTGAACCAACAGTAACCATAACACTATTTGGAGATTAAATACAAAAAATTCATTAGATTTATTCACATTTTATAGGTGGGGTTTTCTAAGACCCCAAATGGAGCTTATGCATAATTTTTAAATTCTGATACAAGTCATCAAGACAAATCATGTTTATAAGCAATTCTTATAAAATTAAAAGGCATGCTGTATCAAAGCTGATAAACAGGATTATATATGTTTTTGATTTATTCAAAGGAGTCTGGTGTTTCCTGAACTGCAAACAAAACGTTAATACTGTTATTCCATTAGGACTATTTACCAAACTCTTAGAATTGGGACTTATGGCCACCATCTGCAACTGCATGTGCAAAATAGAGATATCACTTTCTCCACAGTAATCTACACAAACATCACACAGGGTAGTGTGCAGCGCCTCTACTGTATCTGTTGTTCATGTATGATTGTGTGGACAAACACAACTCCAGTTCCATCATTAAATTTGACGTTGACTCCACCATTACTACAGAATGTTATACAAAGAAGAAATGTATCCTCTTAACTCTGTGGTGCCAGGTCATTCATTTCTCCCACAATGCCACAGAAAGCAAGAAGCTCATCAAACACTTGAGGAAATAAAAGGCAAAGTATGTTTGACACAGGTACTTTGAAGATAGTCAGAGGTTTAAGTCGCCATCACTAATGACCTAAAGTGGGCACAATACCTCTTTACTTCCTTAGCTTTCTGCAGAAATCCTCCGAATTCCTCAGCTATACTCAAAAACTTTGTTAGGTAGAGAGCAGAGTCTGTCCTTACTGGCTGCATAACATACTGATGTGCCATCTGCTCAGTTCTGGTGTTGCAAATAATGATGGTGGCAAAGTTGGCACATCATATTACTAGTATACAGTAGTACTCCAGAAGATATATAACACATGCTGCCTTAGAAATGGAAACAGCACCAGAAGCTACCTTAACGAAATGAACCACCAATTCTCTTTCTGACAAATGGTACAGGACCACTGGAATTCAAAAAGTTTGGTTCAGGACAATTTATATCTTCAGAACATAAGGTTACTCCACAGTTGCTCTTACTGACTTCTACATAAGTGTAGCTAATGTGTATTCTTATGTGTATCATTTGGTGTTGCATCACAATTATCAGTTTATTATTATAACTTTTTTTTTTTGTTTTGTGAGACACACAACCAAGAATAACATTGTACTGAATTAGACCTTACTGTTGTTGTTCACTGCGGTGGGCTGGCGCCCTGTGGTTTGTTTCCTGCCTTGCGCCCTGTGTTGGCTGGGATTGGCTCCAACAGACCCCCGTGACCCTGTAGTTAGGATATAGTGGGTTGGATAATGGATGGATGGATGAATGTTGTTGTTCAGAGCATTGGTTTTCCTAAAACATCCCACAGACATGAGTAAGGTTTATTGGCAAGTCTGCATTGGCCCAGCATTGGTGAGTATGCAAATGTGTTCTGCTTTGTTTCTTGTTAAATCTGGTGTTGCATTCTGCCTTAAAACAATCAGATTGGATTTAGCTCGCCTAAAATCTGTAATAGAAATTGTGGGTTTGAAAAGTAGACAAAAAAATGGATGGAGGTCTCTGCTAAATACATAATTGTAATAGTATAAACCCAAGGCTTACTATGAAGTAGTAATTGTGTCTTTCATTGCAAATGCCATTTTAGGCCCAAAATCTTTTCCAACAGTTAGCAGAATAATCATTTAAAAAAAACCCAACTACAATTAAAATAGACTCTGGTTAAACTAAATTTACAAATTTGTGTAAGTGACAAATCACAGTCAATTAAGCTATTTTTATAGCTTGCCCCATATACACATTGGAGAACATAAGATAGTTTACAAAGGAGAGAACTCTGATATCAACATGGTAAGCACATGGTAAACTGGATCCAGTATCTCATCCATTTATCATCTCATACTAAGAAAGGGATTAAGAAATTTAATAGTGTGTTCTGTTGCCTTAGAGTTATGCGATTCCCATAGTCTGGTTTTCCCATATTCAAACTGCAGATTTTGTTAATTGGTAATTTTAAATTAATCTGATACAAATGTAAACATTAGCATTTCCAACCAGGATTGGTTCCTACTTTGTCTCTATTGTTGATGGAATAAGCTCAGATTTGGTGCAACATTCTAGCTGAAATAAATAATTGACTGATTTTGGCCTTATGTCTACTTGAGGATTTTTTTCCAGGCCCTTGCTAATCACTTTGCTAAGACAAGCTATCCTTCCTTCTCCTTTTGTTATTTTTTTCATCCCTAAATACATAAAGGAAATCTTCTTAATTCACATGTAATACCTTGGTTGTGTCACTGTCTGTGTCTCTAGTCCTGCTACTGAAGCACTGTTATTGATGCTCATTTTCTTGAAAGCGGAAAAGAATGCTTTATCTCAAACATTTTAGTTTAATAATTCACAAATGTGAAGTAAAAGTTGAAAGTCAAATATGTAATGATTTCCAATTGCAGTAAATGCCAGCAGTAGGCTACTTATATATTGCATTACAACATATAATATAGAGACATTTGGGACTCTCTACAGGCTCTAGGGTTTTATTTGGAAGAAAGTGTATATAAAGCAATCTGTGGTTAAAAGGACAGTGGTTTTTCATACCTGGAGTAAATCTTCACGTTGACAACAGCAGTATTTCTTTTATCCATGTATTTCTTTCAGTAAAAAGAATATGGTAGAAAATAACCACATAGCAGAATTTCCTTTTAATGTGCTTTGAAATAAGCAGGCTTTTCAGAACACCACAATTCAGTAATTGCAGAAATCAGTGCAAATTTAGTAAATGGAGACAAAAATCAGTAACTGCTGCAGAAAATCACAGAGTTATTTGTTTCATCTTGCAGAAAAATATGCCTTACCTTAAAATGCTTCCTAGATTAATGCACTTGGCTAAAGGCACTCGGGTGGTTTTTGCACGGGCTGGGTGATGTTTTTTTAATGAATTACAAAATATACACAAATAAGTGGAGCTGTAACAATGATTGTTGAGATAATCAGAAAGCAAACTAACATCTATTATACGGGTATATAATAAACACTTGGAGCAGTAACTAAAAACACAATGTGGGCTTTGACGTTTCTAAACAAAAAGTACATATAGGCTGAAGTTCTCATTTAAATGTGTTTATCTAGATAAAGATGGATAGAAGAGCAACTCAAATGGCAACCACAAATGGTAAAAAGTGAATGATCTGTAATGCAAAGAAATAAGCATCTACCTTTCTGGACTTGCTCTCCTATTTTATATATATATATATATATATATATATATATATATATATATATATATTTCCTATATATACTCATATATTTCCTATTATAGGGCAGCAGCAAAGGGCACAAAGCAGGGGCCAGTCATGAACTAATGTAACATGCACTTGAAAAGTGTGTATAATAGTCTGTATTTAGCATAGAGTTCGTACGGTACAGGGAATCATAATGATGTCTTTTATCCAAAAAAAATTATTTCTTTTGTGGCCACGGCTGCATTCCTTGTTCAAAGCATTCATCTTAAATGGCACAAATTTAAAAATAAATATTTTTTTTTATAATATATGTAAACATTGTTATATTTGTTTTAAGTCTCCTTAGCTCTTCCTTCGACTGCTAGCACCTCAATGTTGAGAGTCTTCCTTTTGCTTTACAAGGATGTGTTTTTCTTCTCCCCCATCACTCCAAGATTGGCATCAACATTGTACAATCTAAACCTTTTGGGACTGATTGAAATGTGCATATCAAACAAAAAACAGAAATAGGATATCAAAGAGCAAAACACAAGACATTTTTTAGTCCATATCCAAAAACTAGTAGAATATTTCATAAAAGTAATAAAAAACACTAACGAAAGACTAGAACTCTAAAGACATCATATTCCTTAAATAAACATTTTGCATTATTGGTTTTAAGTCCACTACAAGATTAATGATCTCTTTTTATCTTCTCTGTTGCTCTGACTGTGTTACTGCTGAGGGTGTGGGTGGATTTGAGAGTAAGTGGCATTTGGAGGGAAGATCCAGGTGTGGAGCCTTATAATGGATTCCTAACAAATACCTTTTCATGCCAAGATGGTTTCCATTACCCCACCAGTTTGATTAAGATAATCAGTTACCCATCATCAAGTGCTCTTCATTGAGATTTTATAGTCTGGAATGTTAGAGTCCCAAACTGAAAACCCAGATGTCAAAGTAAAATGCAGTGCTTGAGGATTATGGCGAGTAATGTGACCAGGAGATGGAAAGGAAGCCAAAAAACACGGTTAACAGGAGTCACAAGGGTTAAAACAGGGAAGACAAACAGAACTGAATTACCAATGACAAAAGGAGAAAATGTAAACGAAAGCAAATGTAAAAGTGAGAAACAAAGGTGACACCAAAATACCAATCCTATGACTACGATGTTAAGTTCCACTAAACTTCACAAAGAAGTTGCATCTACCAGAGGATAACAGTAATACATAATTTCCACCATATTGTTCATCCCGAGATATCAGGAACAGGATGAATGTGGTCTGAACTCCAAAATGGTATTGTGTAAATGAAGTATAACATTAATTAAACATTAGCTTTTAAATTACCAAACTAATCTTGAAGATAACATTGAAAATTAGAAGTTCCATGCATAAAAACTCAAAAACAAGCACAAATATAATTGATGCTTCTATTACACCAAAGTTCCCTGTAAAGGGAAATAAAAGGTAGCATTTGCTAATTGTTGGGATGACGTCTGGGAAATTTTTGAGTTTTTTAACTTTTTTTTGTTTTTAAATCCGCACTAGAGGAAATCTTATGTTTTATCGAAATATGGCACCAGAATTTGCTTGGTTAACTAATCAGAGCACTGCCCACTTTTTAATCATAGTCTTTTTTTTATCCAACGTGTTATTCATTCCTGTTGTGGAACATCTCAAAATTCAGTCATGGAACAAAATCTAATTAAAATTTGATTAAAGTGGAAGGTCTGATTAAAGACACTGTGCTGGGATTCATGTATTAGTAACATAATTCAAAACAAAATAAAAATACAAAAATTGCCCAAAACACTTTTGCCGTTTTTTAAACAATCATTTTGTGGAAAATTAATCTACTTTAGTGAACATTATACTAAGTATAAGTTTGATCTATGTTTTCTCACCTACACTTTGTTTAATAAATCTGACAGTATTCCCTTAGTTGAGGTTGTACCAAATGGTTTTGATTTTTTTCTTGAATCAAGACATATTGGTCAAGTAGGTAGCATTACATTAGGATAATTATATGTGAAGAACTACATGACACTTAAAATTTTGAGAAAATTCATTTCATTCGAAGCACTCATTAGGTATTAAAACAGAAATCAGAGCAATAGTTGTACTAATTTACAGACAACCAGAGACATGTTCATTGTTCATGATTAAATTTGACACTTTTATCTGGTTTATCTATAAATTATGATTGTGGATTGTAGAGGGGTAATTTTAATGATTACATAAATGTAGAATTGTTTTATATACATGCTAAATATGGTAAGCTTTTGTCAGATTGTTAATGGCCCAACTCATTATCTTAATTATGAATTTAATGTATATATTACATATGGAGTTGATATTCAGACCTTTAAGTATTACTCCACCAAACAAAATTATCTCTGATAACTACTTAATTGTGTTTGACTTGTTCTTTCCCTAAGAAAAATCAATCCCATATAATTGGCTTTAGTTGTTTTCTTTTGATTATTGTATTTAGATTCTAAATACATTTAAATATAAGCAAATTAATAATGGAAAATTATTTTTCTTTGACATGATTTTGTTTCTATGTTTTAATTTATTTTGAATATCATCCTTAATTTTTCCAGGTCCTCAAATAAAACTGCAATAAGCTTACATATTTTCACAGTGTTTTCCGTTATATGCTATGATCAGCTTGACTGAAGCCAGAAGTAAAAAAAAAATAGGCAAAGTGAAAAACTGGTTAATTTTCATCCCAGAGGAAAATCAATTTCTTCTTACACTCTTCACTCAGGAGGCTAGTTATATTCATTATTTTCACTTTTTCTAACTCTGTAAACCAGGGTTATTAAATCAGTGGATTAATTAATTATAAAAATGTTCAAATCAAACTAAATAGCTGTTGCTCACTTATTATTCATAACTTTTGGTTAGTTGCATTTTGGTTACTAAAAATTTAAAAATAAAAACAGAATTACTTACAAACATATTATTTAGATTAAATAAAAAGGGAGAAAATAAAGAAACTCCTAAAAGTTATGGTTATAGCCAACCTTTTTTTGAATTTGAAAGAAAAGTATCATTATTATTGTCTCTTGAGAAAGAAGACAGATCCCGGCAGTGAGAGATCTGAGTAAACCAGCAGTTCAGATAATAAGAATATTAACTTTAAATTAGGAATTTTGTCGGAACAATAGCCTCTGGCCATTTCATGCCTAAGGCTTTTGTGACCAAGACTGCCCATCTCTGCTTTGGCTTGTTATGTTGAAATACTGCTTCTAGACTTCTGGAGTTTTCCTGTATTTTAAATACATTTTTACCAATCTATAGACATGAAATATAGAAGACTTAGCATTGCTTATTACCTTAATATGAGTCTGTTAAGAAAAAAAATATTAACAACTCTTGTTGATGTTCAGTAAAAAAATATAAAATAATAGTATTTCAATGATTTTACATTCAAATTAACCAATTCAAAAAAGAATCAGATCATTCTAATTTTCACATGATAAGGTAGTCGAAGAGCTTTAAATAGTTTTCTGTAGTGTGAACTGGCAAAATTCACCAAAGTGTTTTTCACAGTGAATATGATGTCTTCGCCAGTGACTATGTTTGCAGAATATTTTTCTTGGAAATTCGCCGTACATTCAACTTAATCAAACATTTTTTCCCTGTGTCCCATAATGCTTTGCAAGGTCAACATGAAATCACAGAGGTGATGTGGAGAACTTACACACATGCATATTCTACCTCATATTTAAGTTGCTGCCCAGTATGCTTCATGCAAGTGTAATGTTACTACTCCAGCCTAATTTGCATCCTGCAATAGTTAAAAAAAGAAAAAACAAAAACAGTATTTTCATAGGAGAGGTACATTTGCTAATCATAATGAGAATATTATGAAAATATGTAGTTGTTCTGCATAATTTCATTGTATGTTGTATCTTTGTACCTTTTATCATGTTATGCTTCCTGCTATGCAGGTGATCAGTAAGTGACAAGGGAAGCCCCTCAAATATACAATGCTTATTCCTTTTATCAGAGGCTTTTTGGGTATGTAGGTACACACCAGAATACATTTATTATTTACCAATACTCCAAAGCTCAAATAGGGAAGTGCTGGTACAGAGCGCGACTATTCTTTTAGTCCCAGCAGCCAGAACCTTAGCCAATTGTCTGTGCATGCCATATAAGGGGGTGTGGGCTGAATGCACACATAATTAGCCATTCTATGCAGCACCTAGTCAAAACAAACCTTTGGAGCTTGATCACCAATACTCCCCTTCCATGATCTGAAAACACATGAGACTGAGACCCTGTGAAATAATATTAGTAGCAAAATATTTATTACTATTTACAGGACACTTTCTGATGGGGGGGAAAAAGTGTGAAGGATCTTCACAGGTAGATTGGTAACAAAAAAATGTACCAGCTATGTCTGATCTACAAAAAAGACTTGCCAGCTACATCTGAGCTACAAAAAAAGTGCCAACTTCATACGTTCTACAATATCTGATCTATCTGTGCAGATTGCATTATTCCATCAAAAAAGATAGAAATGCCTTGTAAATAGTAAAATCTTTCATTATCATTATTTTACAGAGATGAAGGCTTGTTGTGTGTATAATTGGCTTGCAGCTGCTAGAACTTTAAGGTTGGTTAGTGCACTGAATGTTGGAACTCTGTCAGCACAATAATTATATACTGTATATATATACATAGGGCATAGGACCCAGCTGTCCTTCACAATATATATATATATTGTGAAGGACAGCTGGGTCCTATGCCCGGCAGGGACGCCCCTGCTGCTTATATTCCGGGGGTGCCATCATGGGCTGTCCAATACCTCCCCCGGGACGCTTGGTGGCAGCCTCCTTGGCTAACGGTGATTCCTCAGCCACCCGCAGGGCTCCATGGGAGATGGAGTCTTCCACAGCCTGGTTGGGGGCTCGGAAGGCCGCTAGGAGGAGCTGCATGGACTCAGCAGCCTGACTGAATGAATCTTCAGCCCCACCCGGAGGTGCAATTAGTACCAGGTGGTCAAGCACCGGGAACACTTCCAGGTGGGTTATAAAAAGGGCCAGCCACCACCACTCAGGGAGCCAGGGTCAGGAGGAGGAGGACTACGCTTGTGGAGGAGTGGTGGTAAAGGAGAAGAGTGTTTGGTGCTGTTGTGATTGCTGCTTGGGACTGTGTATTGCCTGTGGGTCACGGGGAAGACATGTGCCCACGGATGAAGAATAATAACAATCTTGTTTGTTTTAGACGTGCCTCTGTGTCGGGTCAGGCGCCTATATAGCGCCTTTTTGTTACTATATATATATATATATATATATATATATATATATATATAATACAAATATATATATAAAATCCAACTTCTGGCGGTATATCTGTCTGCTTATATATATACACTTTTACTGCTTGTTTGTGGTCATTTATTGTTTATTATTTGTGGTTGTGACTCTGACTACATCATTTGTTGCTAGAGACACTAAGACACTGTGGTTAGCATTGCTGCATCACAGCTCAGGGCACATTTTTGACCAAAATGACTGGTCCAGTATATCTGGCAGATGCTTCCCTAGCTGTAAAGGATGCTTAAAAAGTTATTGCAACATTATAATTCACTCAAAACTAGTTCAGTTTCTCCTTACTCATTAACTTTACTGCATTTTGCTGGGTTTGGTGAAATTCCTAAACATTTCCACGATTTTGCCCAACTCATGGTGAAGGAAACTCAGCAGGGTTCAGTCATCACTAGTCTTGTACAACATAGAGGCATTTTGGAGCTGTAGATAATATTTTACTGTCCCATATATGGATGTCACTGTGGTGCAGCAGTACCAAAGCTACCTCAAAATAAGTAAACTGGGGTTCACGTCCTGAGGGATGCATGTGTTGAGTCTGTATGCTTTCCCTGTGTCCATGTGGGTTTCCTCCAGGTTTGCCAGTTTTCTTATCACAGTCTCAAGATATGCAGTTGAAGTGAACTTGGCTTTGCTAAATTGGCCCTATTATGTGTAGGTATGTGTATCACCTTGTTATGGACCCTGTCTAGGTGTTGTTTCTCCCTTGCACCCAATGATTGGTGGGATATGTTTCAGCTGCCTTGTGACCCTGTCCTGGTTAAAAGGGTTATATAGATATATAGCTTTAGTTTTTTGATGAAAATAAATTTGATTATCTCTCAAAATTTACCATAGATTTAAATATTCAGTTTTCTTCTCTAGTTATAACACAAATTGCCCAGTAAGAGCATACTTTTCTTACTCACTGTAAACTCCCAGCCTTTCAGAATTTGCTCTTCTACAGGAGAGAGCCTTTTTGTTGAATACTAGTCACTCAGTTCACACATGATTCTTTGACCTTATGATTTATTCTTTTACTTTCTGCTACTTTTGTTTATAAGTAAGTGGAAATATATTTTCCAGGCACTGACTTTTGTTGAACCTTTCTCTAATGGTACCATAGAAGGAACCCAAAGGTCATGGGGGTCCTCATGAAAGTTAAATCAGCTCAGTTTTGGAATTTAACAAAGGTGCACTGGTAACGATGTTGTGTCCGCCGAATGGTTAGTTTTTTGGTAAGACAGAACTCTCCTTAGGTAGGACAACTGATTTCTGAGTTAATATTCTACAGTATATTTCTAGTCTAGTTGTGTTTTCTACTGTATTTAGACCTGTTAAGTGTTGGCTTACCTTCCTTGATTGAGCATATATATTAAACAGATTATAATGGGTTTAATTTTATTGCTTACTTACAGTAAAGGATTTTTCTAGAGGTTTACATAAACATAAAATGAGAATTAATACAACTATAAATTTTGCTACAAATTGAGAACCTATATTAATCACTTCCAGAGTTGACAAATTAAATATTTATATAAACCAATTATGTTTTTGCATACTTCAAAAAGTCTTCTATACTTTTGCATTTTTCAGACCCTTTATTGATTTTAAATAATATTTCAAAAATATTGATTTACATAAAATATGTTTATATTAAATAAATATTCTTTTTCCAAAATGTTATCTTACAAAATACAATAAAAATAATAATCCTTAAAACTTATATTACACCTTTAAGACTTAAAAATAAAACTGTGAAAAGTACATTTGGAGCACAAGCAGGGAACAATGATGCACCTCAGACTGCCCTTCCGGATTGCAAAAGAGCACAAATCAACATGTTCATGTTTAAATTGACAAAACAAACAATTTAAAATGATACATTTTAACATGGGGGGGTGATTCAGTTGCACAGAGGTAGTGCTGCTGCTTTACACTAAGGAGTCCAGGTTTTGAGTCCCAAGTGTGAAGTCTGAATGTGCTTCCTGTGTTCACCTGGGTTTCCTCCCACAGTCCAGTGACATGCAGGTTAGGTGGATTGGAGATGCTAACTTGTCGTTTGTGTGTGTGTGTGTTTTCAACCCGTTTTGTGCTGGTATCCTGACTAGGGACTGTTCCTGCTGTGCACCTGGTGCTTGCTAGGGTAGGCCCCAGGTTCCCTGTGACACTGTTCAGGATGACTGAGTTTAAATAATGAATGGACTGATGGATAGATGTTTTTAACCTTCTTGTTACAATTCTTTTTCTTGATTTCCATGCAGTCTTTTTGTTCCCCAGCTTCCCTTCACTTCTAAGTGCATCACTCGGCTTGTGAGCCTCAGCACCAGCAGCCGTATGGTGTGAGTTAGCCAAATACAGGGCCACACCACTTATACGGCTTTAGCGAGGACAACCTCAGTTCAAGTGAATTTACTGCCTGGGACTTTCATGATCACTTGTAGGAAAGGAAGGCAGTGCTTGACGTTGTTATAACAGGCCTTTACAGCATTTGTGATCTATTATTGAAAAGTATATATTGGCTATTGTGTTTCCCCAATCGCTAGTTCATCATGAAAAACATGTGAATCCCAACAGAAATAGTCTTTGTGGAATGTAGAAATTATGTACTATGTACTTTCTACTTAACTACTATAACGAAGTGGTTAAATTGTGTTTGTTGTCCTGTAACTACAAATGACCATAGGCATTTGGATGAAGAATATACTCTAAGTGTCCACAAAGTGGTTATGACTGATGGAAGGGCTTGGTGGGTTGTGGAGGCCTAGGTCTGGAGGGGCTGTTGTGTCTCATCAGGCACAAGGGCCCATTAACCGGAGATCCGTCCCTGAATTGAAACTCTGTTAAACAGTTTCATTCTTACTTGCTTTATTCTCTTTTTGGTGTTTATTGTTTATTTGGTCAAGAATTGCAGCAATGAGAAAATCTAATGGTACTAGAGCCAAATTGCGTAAAATCTTAAGTAATGTACATTTCTAAGCAAGGAATTTAGTTTATTTAAAATTTTAATATTCAGTTTCAGCATCATTGAAATTTCCTGCTGCATCCTCAATTGTTGTTACCTAGAATAGAAGATTATGCTTTAATTTGGTAAAAAATACTTAAACACTTGAAACACCACAGGTAGTAATATCAGTGTGGTCTTTCTTAGATGAGAACAGGAGGAAAAAGGCATCTTAAAGGTAGCATTTAACAACTTATTAAGGACACTGTAAGCAAGACGTTCCATACACATATCAGAGGGTAGATGATAACTATGTACAATATTCTATAGGAACTTCTTTAAAAACCCCAAGAAATATTTTAAACATAAATGTCACATGACATTTGATCTAATTATTTATTGTAAAAATGTGTGCTTTTATGGATTGAGGCAAGGAAAATGTCTAACATACATGAAAAGGTAAAAGATATTAATTTAATGTTTATATACTTTCAGTTTAAAAAAATCAAAAAAATGATCACAATTAGAATAAATTTGATGGTAATATTTTAAAATTCATGCACTAGAGATCATTTTCATTTCTATTATAATCATGGACTAGTATTATGTGAGTATGTCAGCATGTTATTATGCTTTGTTTCTTAAATATAATTAAAAAGGTAAGCCTTGCTAAGTTAAAGGCAAAGCCAGAATCAAGAGAGAGCATAGAAACAGGAAAAAAAGAGAAATTAAGAGTATCTACAAGATTTCAGGTAATGGAAGCATAGGAACAAAGGTAAGAAGAACATCAGGTAAGCTTATTTATGTTTTCAATTAAATTAAATTAAATGAAATTAAATATTTTAATGCATTTTTATTTGTTATGTTGCAGTAGATTGGTGATCATGTTGCATGTTGGTTGGACATGTAAGAAAGAATTTTAATGTACGCTGTACATAACAGCACTACTAAGAAACTACAATATATTATCAGCTTGCTTAAGTACATAAAATGAAAGGTTTATTTCCACATTCTTTAAGAAGATAAAAAGGGGCAGATGTATTGTGTTTAACTTCCATACCATCTATTCTTCACTTTAAGCTTTTACTTTACCCAATGTTACAACTTACCAATAAACCTTTTCTCAAGAAACATTACTTGAAGATGACACCCAAATTGTACTGACTTACAAGATGTTTGAACTGCCAGTCTGCTACTGCTCATTTATGGATGAGAAGCTGTTTGCCAAGCATATGGAAGGCTGGCTTGTAAGTTTCATGCTACATGAACCTTTCCACAGTTGTGGAAGTTAACAGAATTGCACTCTTGGCAAAATTGTGCAAAGGACCACAGATGTTGTGTTTTATTTAATTATTTATTTAAAATTTTTTTTAATAAACGGAAAGTTTACCTAAGTATATTTAAATGCAGGTTCATTTGTCATTGCACTTAGCTGACTTACACATTGTAATTAAGGAGAATGACACCTAGGTACATAACCTAGGCACTATCAAATACTCATTTGGGAAAAAAAAGAAAGCATTTGCAATTCATAGGCTTTTACAGGCATAAAGATGAACAGCTTTGCATAATGTTTGCATTTTTATGCAGCAAGCAAACAATGAAAGCCACATTAACATGGAGAAGAAGTTTTCTGTGCAAGCTTAAGCATTAGCAGTCCACTGTAATGTAGCAGTGCCTGAAATCATTTTTAAAGGTGCCAGATCCCCTTAGGGGCTCTTAAAATATACTTCTGTGAACTCTCTAGTGATTTGCAGCCATTACTTCATGAAATATAAACACAGCAGAGTTGTCATGATTGTAGGTTATTAAAATTCATAAAAACAGTGAGATACCATAAGGGATAAAGCAACGCTTTCATCAAATCTTTTATTGAACACTCATATAGCCTCATGGGACACTGCACCTGGATGCGTGCATCAAAGTTATGGGAAATGACTTTAGATATTTCATCATTTAAAGCTATAAGGTTATTGGGTGTAAGTCAGTGTATGGATATTATATAAACATATATACAGTATATACTGTATGTACTGTAACACCATATACTGTACACACTGTATGTGTGTGTGTGTGTGTATATATATATATATATATATATATATATATATATATATATATATATGAGAGAGAGAGAGCTTAAAATATATAGTTTAAAATTTCCACAAATGTTGATTCTGTTTTTAGTCAAATCACTGAGAACAATTTTTCATATTTATTCCAAACTTCACTGTGATTTGTATGTCAGATTAACTGCTTTTTTTAATTTTTGAAATATGTGCATTTAGGTACATGAGTACATAACTGTTGTACCATTATGAACAGATTTCTGATTTTAGCCAATGCTGTTGAGGAAAGATATTGTAAAAAATATGCATTCTTAACCAAAACTGTATTTCTATCAGCATACTCATAAGATGTATATGTTGGTATTGTCAAACATGCCATTGTGCTGAGTGTTGTACAGGACTGGTTTGGAAGAATGGAAGAAGGACACAGTCTTAAACATAAAGATGAGAAGGCAGCTGAGGAAGAATAATAACATAACTTCCATGTAGCCTTTAGTGACTGTCACCATTTGTAATTGGGGCATCATTTATTTGACCACTTCACTAAACACTTCTTTTTTTTCAAAAAACTACTTACAGTAAACACTACCATTAAAGCCATTGCCATTTACATCTTACCAGTCAGTTAAACAGGTTTTCCAGATGGTAACTTATCATTTGGATGTGGTTTATTCCCTTATTTCTTTACATGATATAAATAGTCAATCAAAATAATCTATGTACTGTAGTTTACTTAATTGTTTAAAAATATGCTTTACCATTTGTAAACTGCCTGTCATTTTTATAAAGCTTCTCATTAATTCTGGAGGCTGTATTTAAATATGAAGAAGGTGTTTATTAATTAGTAACCTAAAAAATTTATCTAACATCTTGCATTATATTTAGTGTGTGTGTGTGTGAGCGAATCTTTGTAGTCATTACTCACAACTTCAGCAACCTGACTTTGAGTTTTGATCTGTATGTTTATTGTTTGGACATTTACCAGGTTTATCCAGAAAATCTAGTTTTCACAAACAAGATATGGATATTTAAAGCAATTACAAATGCAAAAAAATTTGTGAACTTAAAGTCAACTCTGTGGGGTTGCACAGTACCCTTATACTTAATCTTTCCTTATCTCTCTGTCACTAGATGACTGAAGTGTGTACATGCATGATGATACCAATGGGAGACAGCAGTATCTTTGCAAAGTAACAATGCTTTTATGAAATAATGTAATATTTTTATTTGAGTGAAAGAAATAAGCTTCCACTGTTTTCTAGGTATTCTGGCAGTAAAATAAAGATCAAGGAGAATGTAATGCATTAAAAGCAATAACAGGTAATTTCTGCAAATGTTAATAAAATAATAAACAATTTGTAGATTACTGAGAGATAGAGAAATGCTCCTAGTATTAAAAAAGGAGTAAAAGTCAAATTTCTCTCATGGTTTGGATAACAATGTAGCCAAGTGTTCAAAGAAGCTAGATATTATATAACTACTGTACACACCATGCTTGTGTATTGTTCAGAAATGATTGCATACAGGTATATTTGTGAAAACATCATTTTTATTAGCATAGCAGAATTTTTTGATAAAAAAATGTTTGTGCATACTGGTGCATATGATAACATACAGTAATATTGTTAGTACAAATTATAAAAAAACACTTGAAATGATACTCTGTGATAGTGTAGTAGTTGCTCTAGATTGGAAAATTGTTTATTTGCACAATATTACAGATATTTGAAAATGTTAAGTTAATACCAGTAAACATGACATCATGGGACTATTAATTTTTAGTCCTTACAGGTGGCGCAGTGGTAGTGCTGCTGCTTTGCAGTAAGGAGACTGTGGAAGATTGTGGGTTTGCTTCCTGGTTCCTCCATGTGTGGATAGTGCTTTGAGTACTGAGAAAAGTGCTATATAAATGTAATGAATTATTATTATTAATCAAACAAGTGATTAGAGAAATTGTGATGGAAACAATTAGAAAATTGCTTCATATTGCCTATCTGTACAACTGGCTAGCCAGCTTAGATGTCACCTGCCCAGTGTGTCTTTACTGTGTGCCACTGTTCCATGTGGATGACAACTGTTGGTTGTCTGAGTATCCTGAAGCACCAATTATGTGGCACAAAAAACATGTTTTAGCTGTTTGTTCTAACCATGGCACATTCCACGTTTAAAATTCTACTGTTATCTGCCTTTAAGGATGTCCTACCTTTTTTGTACACTTTGTTTTTATGTACACTTTTGCTGATCCCACAGTTCTGCTTCTCCTTTAAAACAGTATTGGTGTGCATCTGGATAATGTAATGCTAGCCATCAAGTAATCTTAGTGTTAAACTGTTAATTTGGGGGTGCAGGGAAAACTGTTTTCTAATTAGGAAATTAGGAGTCAGTAGGTTCAAGTCTCAGAACCCTCTTCTCTAATATTTGGTATTTTGAAAATAATAATGGAAAGGTTCATTTTAAATATTTTTTTTATTTAAAGCCATTCTATATATAACATTTGTTTATGGAAAAAATATAAAACCCTATTTTTTCGCCAAGAAAAACATATAATAAAAAATAACAATATGTGTTATTTATATAGTGGCATTCCCATGCTCAAGGCACTTAATTAATTGTGAAGACTGCAAAATATTTGCTTAATGTGGCTGCTATTTACTTTTTCATTTATTTATTTATAAAGCACTTTAAAAACAACATCAAGGCTGACCAAAGTGCTGTACAATAAAAACCCAACATATCAGACAAACAATAACCAAAGGGTAAAAGAAACAGAAACACATAAGAGCTGAAGTGATTCATAATAAAAAGTGCACAGATAGTCAAGATGTCATACTGGGTGTAGCTGTCACAAAATATATCCATCCAGCTATATACTAACTACAGGGTCACGGGGGTCTGCTGGAGCCAATCCCAGCCAACACAGGGCACAACGCAGGAAACAAACCCCGGACAGGGCACCAGCCCACACACACACCCACCACAATTTAAAATCACCAATGCACCTAACCTGCATGTCTTTGGACTGTGGGAGGAAACTGGACTACCTGGAGGCAGGGCCGGATTTTCCTATAGGCTAACTAGGCTTCAGCCTAGGGCCTCAAGATCAAGAGGGGCCTACATTCAAATTGTTAGCAATTTGAACAAACTTAAAAATGGGAGGTGAAAGGGCCTCATTAGTGGAATAGCCTAGGGCCTCTTTTCATCTAAATCCAGCCCTGCCCGGAGGAAACCCATGCAGACACGGGGAGAACATGCAAACTCCACGCAGGGAGGACCTGGGAAGCGAACCTGGGTCTCCTAACTGCGAGGCAGCAGCGCCACCATGCCGCCCCTAATTCTAAAATATATTTTGTAAATTATATTGTATATCATAATAGTTGTGGTGCAATCTTATTGTTGATAATATTTTCTTTTCTAATTGTAATTTTATTTATTTTATGATCTCAATGTATTTGTACATAAGTTTACAAAGTTGGTCTGAACGGAAGAGTGCTGTGGTCACATGATAAGATTCATTGGTGGTGCGGAAATGCACATAGTGACACACTTAAAGGATTCTGAGCTGAAGAAAGGTTTTAGTTTTAATAAGTTAGTAAGAAGTGAAGTATCAGAGAGACTGTAATAGAGATTCCTGAATTTCTGGTCGGAAGGCGCACACGATATGTTTTAATTTTGTTATCCTTACACCTGTGTAATTCATTAATTGTTTAATTTAATAGCTTAATTTTATTTTAGTTTTGCACGGTGTTTGAGAGCTGTAAAAAGAGGGAGAGAGAGCAAATAAATACTCTTCCAACATATAGAATAGAATGCCTTTTACGAGGTGTGGCAGAAAAGTAATGAGACTGGCAACACTGCAAGCGATCTGGCAATGCTGCGCTGTTGTCCTTGATAGAGCACGTGTATCAGTCCCCTCCCATAGCTCAGTGCGAGTTTCAACTCCTTCCGTTAACTACGTGATTTTTGTGACTGCTATTAGCGAAGTTGTGTTTTTGGTTGTGCGTCACGCAAAATGGAACAGCGGAATTTGGAGCAACGTTGTGCCATTAAATTTTGTGTTAAGCTTGGAGAATCGGCAAGTGTGACATTTGAAAAGTTAAAACAGGCCTATGGGGAACATTCTTTATCCCGAGCTCAAGTTTTTCAGGGAGGCCTTCAACTTCGAAAACCAATGAAAAACATCGAACGTGTGAACACTCTTGTGAGATCAGACCGTCGTTTAACATTAAGAATGTTGAGTGAACAATTAAATTTGAACAGATTTACCGTTCATCAAATTTTGACTGAACATTTGCACATGCGAAAGGTCTGTGCCAAAATGGTGCCGAAAAACCTCACAATTGAGCAGAAGGACAATCAAAAAACGCATTCCTGTGGTTCCCCAGCCCCCTTATTCACCTGACCTCAGTCCGTGTAACTTTTTCCTTTTTCCTAAACTGAAAAATGTCCTCAAAGGACGTCATTTTGGAACTTTAGAAAACATCCAAAAGAGTGTAACGGACATGCTGAAGACCATACCGGTTGAAGACTTCCAGCGCTGCTACCAACAGTGGGAACAACGTCTCCATCGGTGTGTAGCTGCCCAAGGGAACTACTTTGAAGGGGATAACATTGATGTTTGAAAAAAATAAAAACTTTGGTAAATAAAAAATCAGTCTCATTACTTTTCTGCCACACCTCATATTGTCACTATACACATGTACAGTAAGATTAAAGGCAGCTGTTTCAGTGCAGACATATATGTAGAACATAACAAGTAAATAAACAAATGATGCAAAAAGTTGCAAAAAAGTTCTGCGACGCTATATACATATGGAAAGAATAATAACTATTGCACTATTGGGTTATTTCACATAATTTAAATATTGCATAATAATGATGATCATGTGCAGTGAGTAGTGGATGTTGGACCCTGAGAGTAATGATATTGTACAGTATACAGATATTGCACAGTTATTATCAGTACCATTTAGATATTGGATATTGCACAGTTGATGGATAGAAGGAAGTCCAGGGGTTGGGGGACTAGACTGTGTAGTCAGTGCATGTGTGAGCTTAGAATGGTTATGGCTTTTGGGAAAAAAAACTGTTCTTGAGTCTGTTTGTCCTTGTTGTGATGCACCTGTAGGACCTCCCTGAAGGCAACAGGTCAAACAGATCAGAGCCAAGGTGGGAGCTGTCCTTGATGATGTTTTTTGCTCTGCTGAGGCAGCGGGAGGTGTAAATGTCCATCAGGGAGGGGAGAGGACAGCCAATGATCTTCTGTGCTGCATTTACTACTCTCTGAAGCCTCTCCCTGTCTGCCATGGTGCAGCTGCTGTACCATACTGTGATACAGTACGTCAGCAGGCTCTCGATGGACGAGCGGTAGAAGGTCAGTAGCAGGTTAGAGTCTAGGTTGTGCTTTCTGAGGACCCTCAGGAAGTGTAACTGCTGCTGAGCCTTCTTGATGACTGCTGTGATGTTGTCTGTCCAGGAGATGTCAGCGGAGATAAGGACGCCGAGAAACCGGAAGGTATGTAGCCTCTCCACAAACTCGCCGTTGATGTAAAGGGGGGCTAAGTTTGTGCTGTGCCTCCTGAAGTCGACAATAATCTCCTTGGTTTTCCTGGTGTTCAGAGCCAGATTGTTCTCTGAACACTAGGCTGCCAACTTCAGGACCTCCTCTCTGTAAGCTGCCTCGTCTCCCTTTGAGATGAGTCCGACCACTGTGGTGTCGTCAGCAAACTTGACGATGAGGTTGTTGTTGTGGGCTGGACTGCAGTCGTGGGTGTAAAGACAGTACAGGAGGGGGCTCAGCATACAGCCTTGTAGGGTACCGGTGTTCAGTGTGCAAATGGAGGAGTGGTGGGGGCCAAGTCTCACAGTCTGGAGCCGGTTGGTAAGAAAGTCTTTTATCCAGACACATGTGAGAGGGGGGAGGCCAAGAGTGACCAGTTTGGTGATGAGAATTTCAGGAATGATTGTATTAAAAGCTGAGCTGTAATCCACAAAGAGCATCCGGACGTAGCTCTCCTGCTGCACAAGATGGCTCAGCACAGAGTGGAGAGCTACGGCGATGGCGTCTTTGGTGGATCTGTTCGCGCGATATGCAAATTGGTAGGGATTGAAGTCTTGGAGGAGATAGTCCTTGATGTGCTGAGAACGAGTCTCTCAAAGCAGTTCATGATTACCGGAGTGAGGGCCACAAGGCAATAATCATTTAGGCTGGTGATGGGAGACTTCTTCGGCACTGGAATGATTGTGGCTGATTTTAGGCAGGACGGAATGACTGCCTGGGCTAGGGAGAGGTTGAAGATTTTGGTGAAGATAAGGGTGAGCTGGTGGGTACACGCTCTGAGCACCCTACCAAGCACTCCATCTGGGCTGGCAGCCTTCTTGGGGTTCACTGCCAGGAGCACCCGTCTGACATTGTGCCCCTTTACAGTGAGTGGAGTAGTGCAGGAACCTGGTGAGGGTGGGAGAAGGGCTGGAGCAGGTGAGTGCTGCTGTTGATGATTCAAAGTGAGCAAAGAAGCAGTTTAGCTCCTCTGCTAGCTGTGCACTCAGATCTCCTGTTGTTGCATCACAGCCTCTGTAGTTTGTGATGTTTTGTATTCCCTGCCACAACTCCTGTGCATTGTGGCTGGACTGGTGGGACTCTATGCTCCTCTTATGTTCCATCTTGGCTTTTTTAATTCTACCAAACATCAGTCGGAGCATGGTTTCATCTGTACCAGGAGAAAACTTTCAGGAGCAGCTACACTGGGTTAAAGGCCATGGAGTAAAAGTGTGTTTTTAAATAATATTTAAAGACAGCTAGTGAAGGAGCCTGCCTAACATGCAATGGCAAATTGTTCCAGAGTTCTGGAGCTGCAAATGAAAAAGCCCAATCACCTCAGAGTTTGCATCATGCCTTAGGAACACGTAAAAGCATCTGGTCTGCTGACCTGAGAGCGAAACGGTACATGAGGGTGCAACAGTTCTGACAAATAAAATGGGACACAACCATTAAAGGATTTAAAAACAAATACATTTTTTATGGTTGATTTACCTGACAACAACCCTGTATTATGCTATTGTGAAAAGATTTATAACAATCATTTTGATACCTGACTGATTTTAGAAAGAAAGTTACACTGAAACAGAAAAATAAATACTGCATTGGGTCTTATTGGGCTGTATCCAGATGATATATTCTTGGATTTCTATGTGTACAATGTACAACTATTCTAAATTACGGATTAATGATTGAATTCAGAATAATTTCGAGACACACACTTTGATAAAGAGACATGCAGAACTGTCAAGTGGTCATTACTTGGAGAACAACTGGTCAGGAAGCAACAGATTGAAATGGGTAGTGACATATCTTGGGATATCTGCCTTTTCTTGAGACGGGTTCAACTCTCATTTGTGAAGGAGATTCTACAGCATCCTATTGTGGTTATGATATTCATTCACAGGACATCCAAACACAACCGCAACATAGAAAATCCTCAGTTTGCAGTGCATCTAAGCTCTTTGTGAATGATATTGCCCTACCAGCATAATCTGATTGTGATTTTTGCAGTGCACTACAGATGTCAATTGAATTGTCTATTTTCCATATCATTACAAGTTTTGGTCATCAACAGAAGGAATAAGGTCATGACTACCAGTGGCTAAAGTAAGGTTACTGTACAAGGTTGTTGCATATGCTTTTTCTGACTGGGTGAATAGCTGGTCAATTTAGCAGGGTCCTGGAGTACAGTTACTACTTTTCTGGATTTAGAGGTGCCAGCTTCACTGGTTTTGGCATATATAGTGTGTGATGCCTGGGCAAATGTGTCCGGATGTGTGAAAGGCAGAGCCATTTAGCAAGACAACCAAGATATTCTTCTGATATTAAATCTCCGGGCCTGTTCAGTAAAGTGAGTGCGTGTGTGTGTGTCCTGGATCCTTTTTTTCTGAGTAATATTTGAAAGTATATAGGGAATGGGACATAATTTTAATTATGGATTGAATGAGGAATTTGCAAATAGCATACACACACTTGCTTTAATTTAAATGAAGTCAAGTTAATTCATAATAAAACAAGGATGTCCTTGAATTTTACAATTATTTCTATTTCTTTTGAAATTAATATGCATAATTCTAGCAGATTCCAACTGATATCATTTAATTAAGCTTTGTTCACTTTGCCGTTATTTATCTTCAAATAATACGATATATTTTCTTGAACCAAAATATTCAAAGAAGCTAATGACAAAGAGGTTGTAAATAAAAGTAAAAGTTTCCTAAAAAGAAATCAATAAAATAAATATTTACACACAATGAAATGTTTCATTTTAAGTATTTATAAAAAAAAAGGAAAAAATACAGTAGATTTAGGTGGTGCAGTAGTTAACAGTCCTTACGGATGACACTGCACTTGTGACCCGCTGGGCTGGCTACTTTGACCAATTGTTGAAAGCTGATCCTCCGGCTAGGACGTTGGATATCCCTAGGTCCATGGTTTTTGAGGCGGATCCTCCAATTAGCTGTGAACCACTAAGCTCACTGAGATTGCAAAGGTGGTGAACCAGCTGAGGAGAAAAAAGACTGCAGGGATCTGTGGTATCCGAGGTGAACTTCTCCAGGCTGGTGGTAAGGCTGTCCTCCTGGCATTGCAAGCAGTCTTTGCATCCATTTGGGAGACTGCCATCATCCCAACTGACTGGAAAACGGGACTTGTCGCCCCTATCTGGAAAAGGAAGGGTGATCGCCTAGATTGCGGCAACTACAGGGGGATAACACTGCTCTCGGTGCCAGGTAAGGTCCTTGCTAGGGTCATCCTGAATAGGATCTGTGATCACTTGCTTACCTACCAGCGACTGGAACAGTCTGATTTTACGCCTAAGAAGTCTACCATTGACCACATCTTGGCATTGAGGGTTCTTATGGAGTGCAAACACGAATATCAGCAGAGTTTCTTTGCAGCCTTTGTCGATTTTCGTAATGTGTTCAACTCAGTTGATCGAGCTGCCCTGTGGGACATCCTGAGGGTGTGCAGGATCCCCTCAAGATTGCTGGATATCATGAGTGGCCTGTACACTGGTACTGTGAGTGCTGTGCAGAGTGGAGGCAGAACCTCTATGTTTTTTCCCACTTGATTCTGGGGTTCATCAGGGGTGTGTTCTTGCTCCTACTCTGTTTAATGCTTGTATGAATTGAGTGTTGGGCAGGGTCGTGGGGTCCAGCGGCTGTGGGGCATCTGTTGTTGAAGAAAGATTCATGGATCTTGATTTTGGTGACAATGCTGTGATCTTCGCAGAGTCAATGGAGGTTCTGATTGGGGTGCTCGAGAGACTGAGCGAGGAGTCGGAGTGTCTGGGCTTGCGAGTGTCCTGGATAAAAACCAAGATCCAGGCCTTTAATGACCTCTTGGGCACAGCCATTAGCAATGTGTCTGTTTGCAGAGTGTCGACCTTGTCAAGAGGTTTACTTACCTTGGCAGTGACTTTCATGTCTCTGGTGACTCTTCCTATGAAGTCAGTAGATGTATTGGGAGAGCATGGGGGGTCATGAAGTCGCTGGAAAGGAGTGTGTGGTACTCCCAATATCTATGCAAAAGGACGAAGATCATGTATAAACGGTGTATAAGCTCATGTATAAACGGTGTGTATGCACAAAAATGTTGCGTACGCCTGTTTCCACACTCAAATCGCGATGTATAACACCTAAACTTGGCGTAAAGCCACACACATTTTCATGGTAGCTCAATCCCTGGCGTATGCAAGTTCTCCACTCGGTTGTGCAAACTGGCTGGGTGCAAACGGTTTTGCACACAGCATCAAAGTAGTGCTTTTGTTCCAGTGTGATTTCCCTTTCTTTTTTAGATCCACATCCCTGACGCGGCTTTATCATATACACTGAAATTAACCGCATATTGTTTATTAGTTTAAGGCATCTGATTGTAATTAACCTATAACAATATAATGGTCCACGGAATAGCAAAAATATTCCAAATACCATAGCTGCTTTAGCGTTGTTACTCTTACTGCACCTTCTTCTTCTTTCAGCTGCTCCCGTTAGGTGTTGCCACAGCGGATCATCTTTTTCCATATTACTCTCACTACACCACTTGGAGTATTTATATCACTGTATCTGAGTGTGGAATCACAGCTCTAGAGCATTTGATCGGAAAGAGAATTATCGGTATACAGCATCTAGCACACACTGCCTCAGCTACGCTGCCTATTTGAACTGCTCTCATACGGCAAACGCTTCAGAGCCTTTCCTGTAGGGACCTCGCAGTTCAGAAACAGTTTCATCCCAAGAACTATAAACGCACTCAATCAAGTGCTCCTTGTAGAACTGTTTGTACTTATAAGTACAATTACCTCACTGGAAACTTGCGATACAGTTATAATATTGCCACTTTATAAATCGCATATTTATATATGATGATGATATCATTTTAAGATGAAAAGCAGCAAAATATGTTTATTACATTATACAGATAAAATGATAACATTATTTAGATAATTTATATTGTTAATGATTAAACATGTGAGGACACGGTGTTACAGCACTAGCAACGACCTGGCGTTCTGTTCACGTATTGTTCCTGCCTCGCGCTGTATTCTTGCTGGGGCTGGCGTGACACTGGATGGATAGACGGATAGAATAATTAAACATCTACTACGAAGATATTTCAATGTTCCTTAAAAGTTTTGAAGAATCGGCGTTCTAAGCTTACAGATGGCTTTACATCTGTTAAAGAGCTGATTGTGAGGCGATTAGATACTTGGAGAAAGAAAAGGAACAACAGGAATTGGGGGTTAGTACATTTGAAAGAGACAGTACTCCTGCAATAAATTATTTCATTGAAGGTCGCGCATAGCGCAGCAAGCATCTTGCGGGAGGCACGAACAATCTCTGGACGAGGCGTCAGCTTGTCACTATCACTGAGCCACCATGTTCCCATGTTTAATAACATGCTTTAACTCCTGTAATCATGAAAATGTTATCAAGTATACATTTCAGTATTTTAATTATTCAGAGAGCTGCAATATCATGAATGTAATGGATTCTGTGTCCTGTCGGAGGAAGAGAAAGCCAGTTTAAGAAGCACGTGATTCACACACATAGAGCACTTAGAAAAACACATACAAAACAAAGCATTTAACGTACTACTTTAGTTACGATGGTATTTGAGAAACTAGTAAATTAAACAATTTTAAGATGAAGTTTATGATGTTCTACTTTAATGACAAAATAAACTACGTGATTAAATTGGAAATTTCGAGATTAAAGTTGACATTTCGAGTTTTTTCCCACAGTTTCCATATTTTTTTTTTTTCTCTGTACCCTAATAAGCTACCATATTTATATGACACACAGACGGTGGGCTACGACTTTTCATGGCAACTTTGATATCTGACAACTGCTTTTTTATTTCGGGCACTGTGCGACTTTGTGGACTTGAGCTTTCGAGTTTCTCCAGCACTCTATTCCA
Source organism: Polypterus bichir lapradei (assembly GCA_026402145.1). Classification (NCBI taxonomy): domain Eukaryota; kingdom Metazoa; phylum Chordata; class Cladistia; order Polypteriformes; family Polypteridae; genus Polypterus; species Polypterus bichir. The sequence goes on from JANRMT010062808.1 coordinate 8,618,749, forward strand.
CTCGATCAACTTCCTTTTGTTGTTTATACCACTGTTTAAACCAACAAATAGTACATTTTTCTTTGCCTCCACTTGGTATTCGCTGAAATTCTTCTATTTTCCCCCGTGCTTTTGCCATTGCCTTTTCACAGAAAGCTGATTTTAAGGGCTATTTATATTAATTTGCATATTCAAAGAGGCATAATTCTTGGAGGAGTTGGGGTGGGGCAGCAAGTGCGTGCATGTGCGTTACTTTTCATGCTGACCGGGATTTATGTAGCGGAAGAACATGGAAGTTGGCGAATGCACAGATTTATGTATCTGGATTTTTTTGTGTGTACGAACATTTCCGCTTTTGTCTGTATGCCATGTTTTAGTGTGAATTCTACGCATGGTATTATTCATGAGGCCCCAGGTCTTTAGAGTCCTGGTGCTTCCTGTCTTGTATATGGTTGCTATCCAGTGACCACAGACAAAGACTGTACTCCTTTGGTACTGTGTCTCTCCGGAAAGTCCTTGGATACCGTTGGTTTGACTTTGTGACGAATGAGCGGTAACTCATGGAGTTACGAATGAGGGACATTACCTGCATTGTGAGGGAGCGTCAGTTACAGCACTACGGCCATGTTCCGCATTTCCCCGATGGTGATCCGCTCATAAGATCTTTATTGTTGGGGACCCAAGTGGCTGGACCAGGCCAAGGGGTCGGCCACATAACACCTGGCTGCGGCAGATAGAGGGTCATTTCCGGAGGGCGGGACTGGACCAAGTGTCTGCCTGGGGGGTTGCCAACTGGGATCCGGAGTTGTTTCATTGTGTGGTGGGTGCGGCAACATATTGTACCAGTGCATGTTCCCCAACTTGACTTGACTTGAGTGGTTAACATTGCTGTTCCCTTGTGTGTATGGAGTAGAGGTGTGCGTAAGCACTGGGACCATCATAAACATTGCATGTGTAGGACCTACTGACTCCCATGTGGGTGGGTATGAGTAGTCACAATTGACATTATGAAATAAACATGGTTTGAAAAATTGCCAATAATGTAAAAATCCTTGTTGTTTTGATTATCAACAAAAACTGTTACATTACAAAAATTGTGTATTGTTTCAGGGATAAAAAAATCTAAACGCCATCAATTTCAAACCCCAGATGCTCAAAGCTTATTGAGAAAATGGAGCCAGCAAATTTGCAAAGGGGAACTAATCCTATGCACAGTTCTAGTGTGGGAACTGTTAATTTTCTTTGTTTTTCTGTGGATTTTTCTCTAGGAAATTGAGTTTTCCTCTCCCGTCCCACTTACAACCATAAATAAGTCTGGAGTGAGTAAGTGGGGGAATATCTGTGTAAGCGAATGCCCTGTGGTGGAGTGTTAGTTCATTCTTTGAATTTCTGCCTTGTGCCTGACGCTGCCATGATAGCCTTAACCTTGCATCCGTAACCTTTAAATAGGATTGTTTAAAAAAGATCCCATCAGAATTGGGTCATGTTAAGAGTGGTGTCCCTCAAGGGTCAGTCCTAGGGTCACTGCTATTTTTGACATACATAAATGATGTACATAGGGAGATCAACAGCATGCTGGTTATTTGTAGATGACAGCTAACTAGGTAGATTGGCAGATAAACTAGAATCCTTTGGATCATTATAAAGGGGCTGTAAAGGTTGGGCAGATTTGTGGCAGATGAAATTTGTTGTAAGTAAATGTAAAGTATTAAACATAAGAAGTAAAAATGTTATGTTTTAATAAACATAATGATGTATAGAGTGCAAGTCAAAAGAGGTTATGCTTAAGTTTTATAAGACACTAGTATGGCCTCACCTAGAGAACTGTGTGCAGATTTTTTCTCTACTCTACAAATAAGACATAACAGCAGGAGAAAAGGTCCAAAGATGAGCAACATAGCTAATTCCAGTATTAAAGAGTTATCAGGAAAGATTGAAGGAGCTGAAACTTATCAGTTTAAGCAAACAGAAATTAAGAGATGATATGAATAAAGTGTTTAAAATTAGGAGAGGGATTACTACAGTGACCTAAAGCTGTTACTGTAAAAATCAACAAGAACACAGGGGCACAGCTGGAGATTTGTTAAAGTTAATTTTCGCAGACGTGTTAGGAAGTTTTTGTTCAAGCAAAGCAATATACACTCACCTAAAGGATTATTAGGAACACCATACTAATACGGTGTTTGACCCCCTTTCGCCTTCAGAACTGCCTTAATTCTACGTGGCATTGAATTAACAAGGTGCTGAAAGCATTCTTTAGAAATGTTGGCCCATATTGATAGGATAGCACCTTGCAGTTGATGGAGATTTGTGGGATGCACATCCAGGGCACGAAGCTCCTGTTCCACCACATCCCAAAGATGCTCTATTGGGTTGAGATCTGGTGACTGTGGGGGCCATTTTAGTACAGTGAACTCATTGTCATGTTCAAGAAACCAATTTGAAATGATTCGAGCATTGTGACATGGTGCATTATCCTGCTGGAAGTAGCCATCAGAGGATGGGTACATGGTGGTCATGAAGGGATGGACATGGTCAGAAACAATGCTCAGGTAGCCTGTGGCATTTAAACGATGCCCAATTGGCACTAAGGGGCCTAAAGTGTGCCAAGAAAACATCCCCCACACCATTACACCACCACCACCAGCCTGCACAGTGGTAATAAGGCATGATGGATCCATGTTCTCATTCTGACTCTACCAGCCTGCACAGTGGTAATAAGGCATGATGGATCCATGTTCTCATTCTGACTCTACCATTTGAATGTCTCAACAGAAATCGAGACTCATCAGACCAGGCAACATTTTTCCAGTCTTCAACTGTCCAATTTTGGTGAGCTCGTGCAAATTGTAACCTCTTTTTCCTATTTGTAGTGGAGATGAGTGGTACCCGGTGGGGTCTTCTGCTGTTGTAGCCCATCCACCTCAAGGTTGTGCGTGTTGTGGCTTCACAAATGCTTTGCTGCATACCTCGGTTGTAACGAGTGGTTATTTCAGTCAAAGTTGCTCTTCTATCAGCTTGAATCAGTCGGCCCATTCTCCTCTGACCTCTAGCATCAACAAGGCATTTTCGCCCACAGGACTGCCTTATACTGGATGTTTTTCCCTTTTCCCACCATTCTTTGTAAACCCTAGAAATGGTTGTGCGTGAAAATCCCAGTAACTGAGCAGATTGTGAAATACTCAGACCGGCCCGTCTGGCACCAACAACCAAGCCACGCTCAAAATTGCTTAAATCACCTTTCTTTCCCATTCTGACATTCAGTTTGGAGTTCAGGAGATTGTCTTGACCAGGACCACACCCCTAAATGCATTGAAGCAACTGCCATGTGATTGGTTGATTAGATAATTGCATTAATGAGAAATTGAACAGGTGTTCCTAATAATCCTTTAGGTGAGTGTAGATGCATGGAATAAGTTACCAAGCAATGTAGTGTTCAATAGTATTACTAGGAAATTTAAAGCAAAACTTGATATTGTTTTTGGAAAAATTAGGTGGATAGGATTGGCAAATTTTGTTGGGATGAATGGACTGTTCTCGCCAATGATTATTCTAATGTTCAACAGCTAACCTAGCAAATAAGGCACCAGAGGTTTATCCTAATATTTATAAAATAAAATAAAATTGCATACTGAATAGTCAGTTGATAAATCTGGTAGTGTTGTCCTACATTATGTACTAAATCATGACATCCATTGCATTTACCACCCTACTTAATTTATTTAAAAAAGCAATATTGAACATATTTAATACTTCCCTTCCTTAAATTCCTTCAAAACAGTTGTTGTTAAACATCTATTAAAGAAGGCACATTTAGCTCTAAATGTCTTTAAGAACTTTAAACTAATATCAACTTTAGAAGGAAATTTTAATCTTATAATTCAAGCTTCAATCTTATAATTCAATTCATTGTCACATTTGCCCTGTTTGCAGGGCAGAAACTGCTTTAACACATGTTTTAACTTATATTCTAAAGTACTCTGACTGAAAGAAAACCACCATTCTTCCTTTTTTCTTTAAAAGCACTGTTATTATTAAACTTCAGATTCTGCTACATAAGCTTGAATTTAGTTTTACTACTTGGGCACACACTTATAATACTTTATTGTTTTAACAGTTTGTTTATTGTTTTACAGCAATTTTAAAGCACTACACCTAGAATTATACACTCTAACTAGAACTGTGGTTGAATGGTAGAAAAACCCAAATCCAAAAAGAAATGTTAGGACAACAACCCGGATGTCTGTTTAATTCTTTCAATAAAACAAAACAAATACAGGATGGGGTTGCTGACCTGAAAACATAGATTGTAGCCTTCTCTTGTTTCAAATGTTATGCTGGTGTTCACTTTTTGTGGAGCTCTGTCCTCTGTCTTGGCTTGGCTCAAAATGAGATGTTTCCTTCTGGAGATGCCAGGCTTTATAGGGCTTGGCCTGGAAGGGGCTGAGTCAGTTGCCCTCACTTGGTGTATTCTCTGAGCTGTGGAGGTAGAAACAGGTGACATGGTTGGTGGCAACATTCTCATTTCAGAGTGGTAGTACATACCTCAGCTGAGTCTGAAAGGTGATCCTCTGACACACATGTGTGACAAAACATGTAACCAAATTATATGTCAGTACATAACTACATACCAGCTTCTGGTTAAGGACATGCTAGTCCACACTAACATGGATAAATTTAAAAAAGCATCTTTTATTTTTGGCCTGCCATCCCAACAGAAATGGTCATTTCAAGTATTGAAAATATTTCTTTTTGAAAACACTCTCCAAAATATTTAATTTTAGTGGCTGGTCTCACGTTGCAGTATGTAATAGAAAACTGAACTTTTCGAAAAACATTAACATAAAATTTTCATTTGATCTAATAATATTTGTGCCTGTATCTTTCCTATGGGGATGGTCATTTTCTTTGCACCAGTAACTATGCCTTGAAACAATCAAATATTCTGAAGCATTTATTTCTGCATATATATTTTCTATGACTTTGGCGATGCTATACTTGCTTGTAATCTTGAAAAGCAGTTGTATTTCATTGTCTGTCTTGTTTTTTCCCCGTTATTTTGGCACTTTATTTTTTTGGGGGTTTGCTATGTAAACAAACGTGCATGGATGATAACTTTCTAAATGAAAATGACACTTTCAGAATTATCGATGTTAGTGTGGAATGAGCCTATGTTTAGAGTTGATGTAAACATCACCCTTTTGACATATAAAGCCTTAAATGACTTAACCCCCTCTCATCTTGGAAAACTTATTAATAATACAATGTGATCTCAAGATACAGGCATACTTTAATTCCAAGGAAAAATAAAATTGCTGTAGGTGCTGTAGCCTTAAGCTATATAGCTCCTAAGCTGTAGAATAATCTAAAACACAGATAGAGAGGACAGTATGTTACAAAGAAATCACAAAATCAAATACTAATCACACATGGAACAGCCTTGAACCTATAATTATGAACAGAGAATTGCAGATTAAATTTGCCTCAGCATAAGCAAAACCAAAAAAGACCATTACTTCAGTGTTTTAAAAAAATCTGTTTTAGACATCAGTAGTTCGGATACCCTGAGCCTAATCCGAGGCACAACACGACTTAGTCCGCTTTATAGACAAGTGCATATTCCCAAATTTGGTGATCTTTGGTGTGCCATAGTGGATATGAATGGAAGAAGTTTTGAAGGATGTCACATGAATAATGTAAATGCACATTGTTATCGTAAATAATTGTAAATTTTGTACTTTGATGTCAACAATTTTCAGCAGTAAATCATAGTGATTCTGTTGTTAAGCTTTTGTCCCCGTTAGTAGGCACTGAATAACACCGAATATTTGAACAATTTGATATTTTTTTTATACTCTCATCATACAACACCATGTTGGCCAGTAGCAATGGATACTTCAAACGTTATAAGAATGGTGCTGCTAAACACGTCTACAACAGGAATTGAAAAACGCTAAGTTTACCAAGATTTCTACTTTTCTTAAAACTGAGCAAGGGCCAGCAGTAGTAACTGAGAATGGTGAGGCAGACAAATCATCGCAATGGCTGCAAGCAGGTTATGCAGACAGTGCAGTCAGTGAAATGATTGTAAATACCAAGTTTGGAATTAGCGATACAACTGCTTCAGATCAGGTGCTATCTGCTGAAACCATAAACTGGAGAAACTAGCAACTGTTACAAACAAGCAATATATATGACAAAACAATTTCCTACAGACAAGGTACATTTCTTGGAACCATTGACAGTTGACGATAAACAATTTGTGATTTCTGTAGGTCCATGTCGGCCATCTGGACCATTTTCACACGATCCAAGTCAAAAAGGACGGTGCTTCTCTGACTCATATTACACTAAAGTCAACCAAGCAGGGGTCATGATTAAATGAGCTACATAATGCTATTCACCGGGTGGAGATTATGTGTATTGTCAGGCCCACTGGCTGTTCCCCAAAAACTGAATTCGTCATGGGTAACAGGATCCCGTGACTGGGGACATCTATCATACATGCTTGATGTTCACGAAAATTCAGCTGACTGCTTTCAGTGCTGCGTGACTCTTGACCAATAGTGTTTGAACAAAATTCTTTCGGCAAAAATGGAAGATGCTGTGTGAAAGGAAGTCAACTGCTAGAGATAAGTCATAGACAGAATGTTAATGTTACATTAATGTTGGCTGCATCAAATGTGCTATTCAGGGGAAATAATGAATATGGCAGTGACAACAAAAACTGAGGAAAGTTCCTATACGTGTTAAGGTTGCTTGTAAAATATGATCCTGTGCTTGAAAAACTGCTGGCCATGCCTCAGGGCTCTGTGAGATACCTCAGTCCTATTATACAAAACAAACTGATACGTTTGCTTGCAAGCCATGTCAAGGAGAGCATTCTTTCTGACATCAAGGCTGCACCCTTCTTCTCACTTGCGGTGGACACAACACAGGACATTCCAAAACTGACCACCATAGCCAAGTTATCTGATATGTTTGTGTGGAAACTGATGTTGCCGGTAAGCCAGAGAAGTTGAAAGTGAAGTGAATGAGTCATTCATAGGATTTGTCACAGGCCATGATCAATCTGCCAGCGGCCTTTGCAACACAATTGTGAAGGAATATATCGATGATAATAAGTTGGATATGATTAAACTGCAAGGACAAGGTTATGACGGGGTGGCATGCATGAAAGGAATTTACACTGGGGTTCAAGCTAGAATTTTGGCTAAAGAACCAAAAGAAGTTAATGTACATTGGGTCACTCAGAATTTGAACCTAGTCTTGAAAGATGCAGTATCAGACATTACAGATGTAAAGACTTTTTTCAGAGTTGTCAAGCAGATCTATGTCCATAGAATCTACCAGTGGAATGCACCTTTCCAGCAATGTAAGCCTGGATCGAATGACAGTGAAATTATGTCCAAGAAGGCGGTCATCAAGACATGATTGTCTCATGCTTAATCATTTTCATTTCAGGCACATGTTGTTTGACCAGCTGAATTTTTCTGAACTGGAGGAATGACCAAATGTGAGATGAGTATCAAATGATCACTCTAAGATAAGGTTTCTTTCAGAAATAATACAGCCATCAATGTTAATGTTCAAGCTTTTACACCATTGTCCGTATTTATCAGGTCTGACAACTAATAACTCTGTTTTATCAGCATTTAAGAGGAGAAAGTTCATACTCATCCATTTTTTAATTTCTGACTGACATGGCTCTAAATTTAGTAGTTGAGAAAAGTCACTTGGCATCACAGGTACATATAGCTGCATATAGTTACTATAAACATGAAAATGAACACCATATTTACTAATGATGTCATCAAGGAGAAGCATATGGATAGAAGAAAGCATAGGGCCAAGGACTGATCCCTGGGTTACACAAAACTTTACTTCAGAAAATTCAGAGATCGTATTATAACTTATCACATTGAGTTTTTTGACAAATAAGAGTGAAACCATGGAAGTGTAAATGCCAATATGCTTCTCCAAACGGCTTAAAAGTTTGCGGTGGTCCATGGTGTCAAAAGAAGCCCATAAGTCAAGAAGCTGCAACACTGACATCAAATTAGAATCAAAAGTGATCAGTAACAAATCTGGTCAAAGTAGTTTCTGTGGAATGACGGGACCAAAGGTTGGAATGTCAGACAAATAGGCATTAAGTTGATTGAAAAAATTGGACAATAGTTGATAATTTTTCAGAATCTGTGTATCCAATTTAGTTTTTTTAAGCAATTACTTAATAATGGCAGTTTTAAAACCTGAGAGCACAGAGCCAATCGAAAAGTGACTTATCCATAACAGTTACAAATGTAACACAATAAAAGGTCTAATACATAAGGTGTAGGATTGGAAGCAGTTATCAGGTTGGACAAAACCTCAGGGGAAACTATTTCAAATTGTGAAAACTTGCAAGAGGTTTGAGCCACAGAGCCTGTATCCATGAAAATATTGTTGAGAGCATAGCCATCTTTCTGAGAGGAATGTAGACCATTGATTTTTATCTCTAATTAAGTCAGTCTTATTTATGAAATATTTCTGAAATTCATCAGCATTGAATGAAGAGCTATTGGCAGGAGAATTCTGTGCAAGTTTGATAAATGTATCAGACAAATAACGTGAATTATTTCTATTGGTGTTGATCAAATTAGAGAAACTTGATGTCATAGCAGCTGCAAGTGTGTCATTGATAGCCTCCTCTAGCAGAGAGAAAGGGAAAGTGAGCAAATATAAGAAAGGTCTAGAAGGATGATAACTTGAGAGCACAAAGGAATGTGTAAAGAAAAGAGCTGTAGAGAGGGATTCAGGCACATAGTGTTAGAGATCTCTAGCAAGAGGACATTGCCAGAAGATGTGGAGAAAAGTGGCAGGATTTTAAGAGGACAAAGGTGACATAACATTTCCCTATTAATATTTTAGTTTATGTAATATTAGATTTTATGAAAAATTTGGAAGTATGAAATTTGGTATTTTCTACTAACAAACTAATGCAGGAGATAAAACAAATCTAACACAAAAGACACATTAAGAATCTAAGGTGCCTAAGACTTATGCACAAGTAATGAAAAAGTCACAGTATTTAATGTACCTTACGGAGCAATGTATTGATTACTGGACAGTTTTTACTGCTTGCTAGTGTACAGATTATATTTATATCTGGATCAGTAGTTTTAATTTGACCAAAATTTTCCACATTTGCAATATGAAAGGGTGCAAAAGTACATTTGTCATTTTAGTAGCTTTCAAAGAGCTGCTGTCACATGAGCTTTACCAATGAAATTCCTGTTTTATTACAATGTTTATAAAAGCTCTTTTCGAAATGCTATTCTTTCCAAATACCCTTTGTGTGCCATTATATAGATACATTAGTCTATGGAAAATGCATTTTGTAATGTTTCATAAAAGCATATTATGGCTAATCAGGAGACTGCTGTATATTATGCTCCTATTATTGACTGTAATCCTGAAGCTCTTTGTTTCAGCTTCAAGCATCTTAAAAGCTTAGGCTGTGTCTGGTGGTAGGATCCATGTTAGAAAGGTAATGTTTTGTGATACATTTCTCCTAATATTTTAATCAAAACAGACAAAATGTCTTCTAGCCATTATATTTTTTATGTACTTATTTTTAATTTGGGTATTCAGTACATGAAAGTTATAACTATTCTAATAATTGAGTTAGTTGCTGCTATTTTTAATCAAGTTGTTTTGTTTCTTCTAATCTATACTAATAAAAGGCAAAGCCCTCACTGACTGACTGACTGACTCACTCACTCACTCACTCACTCATCACTAATTCTCCAACTTCCCATGTAGGTAGAAAGCTGAAATTTGGCAGGATTATTCCTTACAGCTTACTTACAAAAGTTAAGCAGGTTTCATTTCGAAATTCTACGCGTAACGGTCATAACTGGAACCTACTTACGTACATATATACGGCCATAGCCTGCAGCTCGGTCGCAGTGTGAGGCGGAGTTGCGTCCCGCATCATCATGCCTCCCACGTAATTGAGTTCCTGCCCATATAAGGCCGTCCGTCAGCAGCAATCCAATAGACACGCTGCTGCTAAATATTCGTGGGTGAAGGACTGTGCTTATGCAAATGAAGATGTGATGGTCAGGGATAGACTAGTGTTTGGCACAAACTCAGCGAAAGTGCGAGAGAAACTTTTAAGTGCCAGGTCTTAGCTAACATTAAATAAAGCCATGGATATCGCAAGATCGCACGAGATAGCACAAGCACAGCTGAGAACCTTCGATGCATGTACTCCGATCGGCTCACGTGAACTGACTGTGAACGCAGTACGCAGAGAACAAGCAAGAGCTCCAAAGAACGCTGAACAAAAAATGCATTACACAATTGAGAAGGCAGCACAAGCATATTCATAAGTGCAGCTACTGCGGAAACAAAGCACACGGTGGAAAAAGTCAATGTCCAGCTAAAGGAAGACAGTGTAAAAAATTTGGTAAATTGAACCAATTCGCTATAGTTTGCAGGACTGGGAAAGGTAAACCCGTGCATGCAGTGTGTGATGTCTCAGATAAAGAGGAAGATGAGCTGTTTATTGATGCAGTAAGAAAGGAACAACCCTCTGAAGCTGAACAAGCCTTTGAGGACATATCGATAAGAAAGCATGGTGTAAAGCTTAAGTTTAAATTAAGTTCATAGACACGGTGCCGCTGGCATTTGTCATGCTGAGAGACTGTGTTTGTGTAGGGATGGAGAGTTAAGGCGGGTAGGGGAGTCACGTCATCATCTCCCCTCCCATTCACGTCATTTCATTCACTTTATTTCGCTCCAAGCTGATGCGGTCTTGCCGTTCTTTTTCCTTAGTGTTTAGTCTTCTCTCCTTTACTGATTTATATAAAGGAGAGTTGAGACCTGAGAGACTGTGTTTGTGTGTTTGTGGAGGGATTGAGAGTTAAAGCGGGTGGGGGAGTCACGTCATCATCTCCCCTCCCATTCACCTCATTTCATTCACTTCATTTTGCTCCGTGCTGAGCTCCGCAGCTAACGTGGTCTTGCGGAAATAACTTTGTGACACTGCCGCCAAGTACTCACAGAAAAATTCACAAGTTAATAGACACGCTGTCGCTAGAGTTTCTCCACACTCTGAATCCTCCAGGCACTCCTGAGCATAATCTAATTTTGAAGGTTGGGACACCAATAATGTTACTGAAAAACTTATAGCCACCGAAACTTTGTAACGGCACGAGACTTCAGATCACGTGTCTGCAAAAGAACCTAATTGAGGCAACTATTTTTACTGGCAGTTGCTCAGGGGAGAGAGTTTTTATTCCTCGCATCCCCGTTATACCCTCTGATCTCCCATTTCAATTCAAATGCCTCCAATTTCCAGTAAGGCTCTGCTTCGCGATGACAATTAATAAGTCTCAGGGACAGACCCTACAAAAGGTTACCATTGATTTGAGGCAAGATTGCTTTTCACATGGCCAACTATACGTTGCATGCTCAAGAGAAAGCTCGCACAGCTTGCTTACAACCGGAGTGCCGAACTGACAACGTGGTATACAAAGAGATCCTTAACAAATAATTATTGGTATATTTTCCCTCAGTTTAAAAAGGTTTACTTTTCTTCTTAATAAAAATTTAAAAGCATAACTTCGCTGCTGCGAAGTGCAGGTATTTTGCTAGTTTCATTAATAAATGGCACTTATAATAATTTACAAATAATCTTAAATCTGCTTCATCCAATTCAGGTCTGTTCAAGCAGTATTTTGAACATAGCAAGAAACAGCCCTGGACTGTGAGCAATCCTACTGCTGGACCCACTCATGTACACACTCATCGGGAACAAGGCAGAAACAATCCCTGGATGGGGCATCAGTTCATCGCAAGCTGAATACAAGAACACACGTGTAGAAGTGTCATTTTAGCATCAACAAATCCCCAAAACTGCATTTCCTTGGTAGGAAACCAGAACACACTGTAGAAACCCACCAAGAAAACAAACTCCAGGCAGGGAACACCAGGGACGTGACTCCCTACTGCGAGGAAGCAGCACTAACGTTCCACCACCCCCACATGTGTAATTAAGCGTATTAATTATTTTAAAGAAAGTTAACAATTTATCTGTAAAATGTAACATTCATGCTTTTACACATTGAAGCATGAAAGTGATATCAAGTATAAATCTAAGGATTCTAAATGCACAAAGAGATGGAATATCATGAATTTAATATGTTCTGTGTGGCAAATGCTGCCTGTCACTGCTGTCCGTGCAGGAGGGAGTCCCAGAAGCACGTAGCAATTAATAAGTGGGTCGGCCTACTTTAATCTCGTAGTTTATTTTCTCATTAAAGTGGAAATTTCAAAATTAAAGCAAAATTTTCACTTTAATCACAAAATAGAACTTTTTTTTCTTCACTGTGTCCCTATTTTTTTTCTGTGTGGCTCAAATACACTTCTGTGCATTCTGATGCTGTTGTGAAAGTGCAAAAAAAAAAAAAAGATGCCACAGAAGTTAGACCTTTTAAAATGTATCGCGTCACACAATGGAGAATATGTGATACTTGTATTACCTATGTGAGAAATAGATGAAGAAAAGCACCACAAATACATGTGTATGTCAGCATTAAAGTTTGATGATTTGCTTCACCACATTGAACCATTCATCAAACATTGATCCTGTAGGATCTCCAAAGCGTGTTGTTATCACATGTTGATAGTAAACAAAGACTCTGACATCACGTTGAAATTTGGGCATACTGAGCCCCAATCCGTGTTTTTTATTTTTGTATTTTTTGCTGGTACTGCAAGTTGCACATGCGTCGTTTTAATTTTTGAAGACTTGCTCAGAGGATGTGTCAAATGAACACCAGGAATGCATTGTAGCCATGATATGTGCGTGTTTGCGTTCTGAGTGTGAAATATAAATCAGCCCTTAGGTCACTGTTATTTTCTCTAACATTTCTAACTCAACTGGCAACACTAAATTTGTACTATAAGAGTGAAAATGCACCCATGTATGATGAGTTCCTGATGTCTGCTGGGATGTCTTCAGTCTCTTTAACTCTGTAATGGAATAAAACAGATTAAAAGAATGGATACAGAAAATTCAGAAAATAAAACAGGTTCAGAAAATTGATAGATATAATATGTATATTGAATAAAATGGTTTCTACAATATTTAGGTTACTTCAGGTGGAACTTTGTCTATTGCAAATTCATTTTTTATTTCACCTTTAAAATAAATATTTTTTCTACATTTACTTTAAGAATCAAATAATAAATAAATAAATGAATCAAAATGTAAAAGTTGTAAAAGTCATTTTATTCTACAATAATGTATCATCAGGTTGAGAGGAGAGACATTATAATTTGGTGTTGTCTTCTCATGAATTAATTGCCTACTGGCTGTTTCTAGTATGGAAATATAACAAGGTCTGAGTGTCATTTTGGAAGAAATCCCTGTTCTTGTGCATAGTGAATAATCACTTCAAGATGAACTAGAGCATCTTTTTAAAGGCTTTATGTTTTCTGTGAAGCTAGAAATCCTAATATTGAAATTGTCTCTTTTATCTTGTCCCCTTTCAGCAGAGTCACTAGCAGCTCCTGTCTGCTGTGGGTCAGGATCTGTAAGACTATGGTGGCTGTAGCTCTGTTACTTGAATTACTAGGGAAGGGGGAGATTCTTGTGCTGCAGAATTTAGCTGATTTAAAGGAAAGAAACATGGGGATTGCTCTTTTAATAAAGTTCAGTTCAACTGAGTCTTCCCTATTTTGGGTATGTTTGGTCAACAGCCTGAATATCAATTCTCCATGCAGATCTAATTTCCTTAAAAACTGTGTGCAACTATTTTAACTCTTTGATAAAGCATAGCTTGTTATTATGGAATGTGATCATTATTTTAGTGGAAATGTTTCTTGAAGTGTTTCTTGCAGGATCTGATGTAATTGTGAGACGAAAAATAACAGTATTTTCCAAAATGACTGATTTGTTATTTTGCAAAATGGTTTATAGGTGTTTAAGAATTTTTTTTCATTTAAAGTAATTTCATTTAATATTTATCCTGTGCTGTTTTCCTCATGAACTTATGAAAATTACCCTACTATGGACATACATTTAACACTACACATTTTGTAATATTAACTTTTCAGACTCATTTTTCTAAGATATATTTCATGGAAAAGGCTAATATCTCAACTCAGCTCATAATACTGCTACTGATTCCAAACATCATGGTCTGAATAAAAAAACTAACATATAAAAAATAAGCATATTCCTTTCCTGACAAGCTATCAGGATGATATCTGGATCAACAAAAAAATATTAAGTTAAGCAACTGTCTACAAGTAATTAAAACCTTTTCATTGCCTATTACCTTTTAATTATATCAAATTCATACACTGTTTCTTTTTGTTAAAATTTCACTCCTACAACAAATGATAGTTTGAACGTGTAGACATCCCCAGTGAGTTCATTACTTGCAAGGAAGCTGTATGATTGGAATTTAATCCATACCATTATTTAATATACTGCAGTTTAATAGAATAATTACTGTCTAAATGCATGACTCACTTCTGATAGAAATTTCAACTACCACGCTCACATTTCGAGTTTCTTGTGCTATAATTTTATGGTTGAGATCATTTTAAATTATTTCTGAAACTGCCAGATAAGTAGTAGCAGAATAGTCAGTCATTTTCTTTTATTTATTTATTTTATTTTCAGTAGCTGGCTTAAGAGAAAACCATGCTGCCTGGACCTATCTGACCTAGAACTGACCGCTTTTAGTCTTGTATTCTGCTGTGGATTTTTTTTTTTTCTTTCAGGGGCAAAACTTCAAGAAATACAAATTGTAAGAAGTGAGGCACAAATAAATAAAATCCAAAAATAATGTTTCAACATCAGTATTACAGGGAGCATATTAATCACATCTTTATCAGGACTTCTTAGTTGTGGCAGTGGTCTAAATAAAATTAATTCTTATCAACAAAATCTATAAATAACCAAGAATATTTTTGAGAGGTTGAATAGCGACAGAAATGTCCTTTTTTAATTAGACTCAGTTCTTCCAGGCATTTGTTTTCTTTACTGGATCAAGTTGGAGGCCTTCCTGACAATTTTATGAGAGAAGCCAGACTTAGACAACATGTACTTCTTCTTCCTTACAACACTAATAGAGGTACCAACACTCTCGTATCATAACAGAGTGTACAGTACAGTGGACATTATAGGACAAGGAAAGGACCTGACAAAGTCTTGAAGTTAGTCAATATTATATCAAATTGAAAATAATCAAACACTCCTTACGATTATCTTGCTTAGAACTTTTTCAGAATTTTACAAGAACTCATTAATGCTGTATATTCTGAAGTAAACATTTCAGGTTTGTTCTCAGCCTTTTTTTCCGCTTTAGATAGAGCACTCTAGCCATAAAACCAGCAGGGCATTGTGAAACATATGTGTTAACTAAGTACCACTAAAATAATTATTACACAGGCATGGGGGAATAATTCATTTGGCAGCAAAGGGGTCCTGTATTTTCTGTTTTGTTCTCTGTTGTAAGTTATCACAGGTAGGTTGTTTAATTTGCTGGCCTTTTAATAAGCATAGCTTAGGGCTGTAGGAGAACACAGGATCTCTACAGAGAGCTCTATCACGATGGCCTCTCGAGAATAAGAACTTGATGTATATGTGTACAGACGGGCACTAATAGGACATATTGGAGTGTATTGTCTTTACTTTCTTCAATTTTACTTTAACTATGATTAGGTTTCCTTCTTTGGAAGTATAAATCTGATGTTCCATGTGCACTCAGCCTTGGCATTACTTGTTTCCCAGAATGTCGATAGTCATTCACCAAGGATGAATTATAGTGCAATGAGGACACAAACAGCAAGGTTTGGTGCAAACTGCTTAGTACATTTTTTCCTCAAACAAAGTAGTGTCTCTGGTGCAGTAAATATAGATTGCATATAAAGGTTAGACGGATCGCTAAAACACAGTCACTGTCTTTGAGCACAGTGTGTCTTTTTATGGTTTGTCTCTCCTGCTCACCCATCAGGTTGTCTTAGCCAGGCTGAGACACTGGCAGTTATCTCAACTGGTGCCCACTGGGAATCCTAGAACAAAATTCTGTCATCCAACCACCATCCTCAAGCATCCGTAGGATGATTCCTGCAGTCTTCAGTCAGTCCTGATCCTACAAGTACTCAACAAGAGCAACAAGCCCCTGAGGTGCTGTTTCTTTAGGGTTCCCAACTTTCCACTGTACTGTCTTGATCTCCGTATTCTTTGCTTTGTCTTGATCTTTAACCTTCTTTTTCTCTTTCTTCCATCTGTAATACTATGTCAGCTGGGCTGATTGCATTTGCATGTGAACTAGTAATCTTCCAAGTTCTCTGTCGAACACATTGTGGCTGCACAGCTTTCCACCAGTGTGCACCCACACCCTCAAAGCTTGAGCCACACTGTTTTCATATAGAAAAAAATCACATACCTGCCTTGACCCCAATGCACCTTACCACACAAATTCTAGTCCAGATCATTTATGCAATTTCTAATTTCCTTTATCAGAACTGTGTAATTGTGTTTAGCACTTTACATCTTCACTTCCCATCACCAACATTATTCCTCTCTCTTTTTTATTTGTGGCAATGATTTCCACAAACATGCAAAGGTATCTATTTTTACATTCTTCCTTTAATCTTTCTTTGGTTCTTGTTTTGCTGTGTTTACCTTGTTTGTTCTAATACACTAGTTGAGAATGTGTTCTAGCTCCAATTTATTTATTAGTATAATATCATAGACTTTATCATATTTCTTTTTGTTTGTTTTCAACCTAATTTTATCTCACTACTTATCTTTCCCTATGCATAGCTCAGAAACACTGGCTTGTTGCACTCCTAAAAATCCTAAAATCCTTTGCTATCCACCTTAATGAAAGGATAAGGGTCTTTCTTTCAGTCTTTGTCATTTTAAAACATTTTTAGTAATAAAATGCATTCTGTTTGTTATTCCAACTGATGGTACATCACAAACATTGACATTGAATTTAATAATCCCATACTAAATAGCATATAGCAGAGATGCATGCATTGCATGGTGCATGCTAAAGTCTGCATTGATTGCTTAGATTTCATCCCAATTTAGACAGCACAGCTAGTTTTATGTAAATTGTTACAAGATTGCGAAGAGAATCTTGAATACTGTAAAAGGAGCCACACAGACTGTGACCAGTCTACGATTCAAACAAAGGTCCCTGGAGCTAAAGCAGTAACACTAACCACTGCACTACCATGAAAATGCTATTAACATAAATAAGTTATTGAAAATAATATTATGCAGTTCATATTTCTGTGACATAAATCAACAGTGCTTTTCTGTTTTGTTATGACAAGTAATCTTTGTTCTGAATTTAAGACCTATAGTGACTAATCTCAAAACGCAGCTTGCAAGATTCAGATCACACTGCCAGCACACCATAATGCAGATTCATTTATTATATGTTCGCTCCTTATGTAAAAAATGCATCTTTGTTAGATATGCTGGGCTATTTAATTATAGCTAATTGTAGCAAGAGTCTTGATTGTCAGGTCAGCACAAGGGGAATAAAAAAAACATGTTTCTGCTGTTGTGCACTGGTGTGGGTTTAATTAGGCTTTTAATTGTACAGGTACTGGTTAGCTGATTCACATGTGCTTTTGAGTTATTTTTGTTCATTTCCTGCAGGTTTTGCTTATTAAAACAGGGGCAGCAGGTGGGTGTCTCTCAGAACTTAATAAGAAGAGATTCATTGCCATTTGTGTTTGGCTTTTGAGTGATCATCTTGAAACTTGAAGCTATACCAGGTCAGTAAGGAGTGGCAGTGGACAGCAATTTCTAGGTTTTGGCACAGATACAGATGTGGTTAGGTGTCTGGGTAACTCAAGACATGAATTTTCTTAATTTTAATCAGCTCCACTGTTGCTCTGGCAGTGTGATTTCGGCTATTGTCATGGTGAAAAACAAACATCTTCTTCAGTTTAATCTTCCGGGCGGAGAGGAGCAGGTTTACCTCTAGGGCCTGTCTGTATTGTCAGCATTCATCTTTCCATTAATCCTGACTAGTCACCACTGTTGAAAGGTATTCCTACAAAATGATGCTGCCACCACAACATTTGCATAGTGGGTATGGTGTTACTTGGCTGATCTGCAGTGTTAGACATATGCCACACAAATTGCTAAGTATTCAAGCTAAACAACTCTACTTTAGTGTCATCAGACCACAACACTTTATGCCACGTGTTTGCAGTATTATCCAAGTGACATTTTGCAAGTTATTTATTTTTACAATCAAGGATTTGTCCCTACCACTGCTCATTAAAAACACTTTTTGTGCAGTTCCCTGGATATTGCTAAGCTGTTAACAGCCTGTAAAATTCCACTCAGAGTGACTACTACAACTCAGTCAGTGTGACTTCTGGCATCACAGTAGTCCTTCTGACAAGTCTCATGACAAATTTAGAAAGAGTTCTGACCTATGCAGAATTTTGGATTTTTTCCACTTCCATATGATTGGCTCCACTGGGCTGTGAGGTTTTTTAGTGCTTTTGAGATGCTGTTTTACCCTTCTTCAGATCTATGCTTCTCCAGAATTCACAGTTCTGCAAAATTAAACTCATACAAAACTTTTTCAACATGTCACATTTTAAGTACAACATTGAAAAGAATTTTAATTAAAATGTATTCAACTATACAATATTGTTATATTTAATAAGAGAATATTCAGTCATTCTAATATATTTTAACATATATGTAAGTAAAACAATAATATATATTAATTGACTTGCATATGACTTTTCTAGTTTTTGTCATTTGTATGTTGTTTTGATCCAAAACTTAATTTTCTGTAATATTAGGTCCAGTAAAAATACCCAATTTTAACAAACTTGGAAGCATTCAGCATAAATACATAAAACAGGCTCCATCTGTTGAGAGACCTTTGATCTAAAGTGAAATTCTCACAATCGACTACTTGAGTTTAGAGCCCTGGATTCAAATCCTTGACTTGTCTGTGTTGAATTTGTACATTCTTTCTGCATCTGTGTGGTTTTCCCCTGGGTACTCCAGTATTTCTCCCCAGCCCAAAGATGTGTTTGGTTTAATGTGGGTGCTCTGTAATAGACCGACATTCCCCATCCAGGGATAAGGTTGTTTGCATGGTTTCAGAGCTGCCAGAACCATCTTCAGCTCCTTTCAACTTTGAATTACATAGTGTTTGAACATGCATGAATGTACAGTACATTAAATAGTATGTTGTATACAAAATGCAAAACACATACTTTGTAAATGCATACGAAATATCCCATGATAGTATCAGGACATTCAAATTTTATTGTAAACTGTTTAATTTTTCAGTATTTTTCATGATTGTGGCACATTCATACTTCTCTATTGTAAGCAGGAACACAAGTCTGCCAATACAGTGGTTGGGGTCCTAGCAAGGAACATGTCATTTAACTACCAAGGGCAAAGAGAAAAAAAGACAAAAAATAAAGGACTCGCATGGCAATTTTCAGGGATCTTTTTTCTGAAGATGTGACCTCAGATGTTAGTGGTGACACTTCTTTTATAAAGGAGTTCTGGAAAAAATGGACCTTAAAGGCTGTACCGAATGTGATTTCCTGCACCATCCATCCAAGTGTCAGAGAAGGAATTCAGATTAACGACTGTGCATCACCCATAATCTTCCCTTTATCCTGCTTCAAACAAGACCTTGAGGGGACTGGGCGGTCTCATGGTCTGGAATCCCTACAGATTTTATTTTTTTTTCTCCAGCCGTCTGGAGTTTTTATTTTGTTTTTTCTGTCCCCCCTGGCCATTGGACCTTACTCTTATTCGATGTTAATTAATGCTGATTTATTTTGTTTTCATATTGTGTTTTTTATTTTTCTATTCTTTATTATGTAAAGCACTTTGAGCTACTGTTTGTATGAATATGTGCTATATAAATAAATGTTGTTGTTGTTGTTGTAAGGCATTCATCAGACTTGTGTTTTTGACACTATAATTTTGCTTATTGGGTTCAAATCCAACAGTTCGACATTATAAGAGGGTGATTTTTTTCTTTTTTTATATGTTGTTAAGAAGTATACAGCATTACTTTTCAACCGTCAATTATTCAATTCCAGCCGTTTGTATTTTAAGTGGTGGTGGCAACACAAAATGGCTCTTGCCCAGTGTGCAATTATTTGGAGTATTCAAATGGTAAATAGGCACGTCACTTACAGTAAATCTTGCAAAAAGTAACACAAAGGAATACCAGATATTTATAAAATGTTATTCTCCATATATAAATATTATTTTATTTTATTTTTTTTTTTTAATTTTATTACAATCCATACAAAGCAATCAAGTTTTTACAAAGAGAAAAATTAAGAACAGATCGATCGATAAATATTATTTTTCAAAATATTCTAGTGGTTCATCCATGAAAATAGAAAGATGTGCTGGTTAGACAATCATATACTGCAGTCTGTGATATACTGGATGTGCCATTTAATTCATGACTGAAAACTAATAAAGCTTGCCTGATTTCTGCATAATTGCTAAGAGGAGAATCATATTGTTTAATTAGGTTGTAAATAATTTAATGCAACATTCATTTTATCGTAAAGATTTCTGACTATATATTATTAAATATACAAAGCTGTAATATATTGTGTGCGACATTTTTAATGCAGGTTATTATAAATAACTTTATTCTTTAATAGTTAGATTGTATTTTCATATTAGGGAATGTTACATATATCTTGATAATAAGATGTCTTTAGAAAATATCTGTCTATATTGAACCAACTTTAAACATGCAATATTAAATCTGCAAAAAAGATCAAGGCTGCGCAAAGTTTACATAGATGATATTGAAGTTGCTGTTGTATGACATGAATGTGAAATGTCCATCAAACAACAACAACAACATTTATTTATATAGTACATTTTCATACAAAAAGTAGCTCAAAGTGCTTTACATAATGAAGAATAGAAAAATAAAAGACACAGTTAGAAAATAAAATAAGTCAACATTAATTAACATAGAATAAGAGTAAGGTCCAATGACCAGGGTGGACAGAAAAAACAAAAAAAACTCCAGACGGCTGGAGAAAAAAATAAAATCTGTAGGGATTCCAGACCATTAGACTGCCCAGTCCCCTCTGGGCATTCTACCTAACATAAATGAAACAGTCCTCTTTGGATTTAGGGTTCTCACAGAAGGACTTGATGATGATGGTCACGTAGACTTCTGGCTTTTAATCCATCCATCAATGTTGGAGCATCATGATGCTTTGAGTAGGTGGTGGTGGCGCAGGCCACCACCACAAAGAAACCGGAAAAAGAAACAGAAGAGAGAGTAGGGGTCAGTACGGATTTTAGAGCCACCATGAATAGTTATTATGATGAATTGAACATACAGAGTATCAGGATTAAGTTAAAGTGAAGTTATGAAAAGGCCATGTTAAACTAATATGTTTTCAGCAGTGTTTTAAAGTGCTCTACTGTATTAGCCTGGCGAATTCCTATTGGCAGGCTATTCCAGATTTTAGGTGCATAGCAGCAGAAGGCCGCCTCACCACTTCTTTTAAGTTTTGTTCTTGGAATTCTAAGGAAATACTCATTTGAGGATCTAAGGTTACGATTTGGAATATAAGGTGTCAGACATTCTGATATATAAGATGGGGCAAGATTATTTAAGGCTTTATAAACCATAAGCAGAATTTTAAAGTCAATCCTAAATGACACAGGTAACCAGTGTAGTGACATCAAAACTGGAGAAATGTGCTCAGATTTTCTTTTCCTAGTTAGGATTCTAGCAGCTGCATTCTGCACTAGTTGCCAACGATTTGTGTCTTTTTTGGGTAGTCCTAAGAGGAGCGTGTTACAGTAATCTAATCGACTGAAAACAAACGCGTGAACTAATTTCTCAGCATCTTTCAGTGATATAAGAGGTCTAACTTTAGCAATGTTTCTTAAGTGAAAAAATGCTGTCCTAGTGATCTGATTAATATGCGATTTAAAATTCAGATTACAGTCAACAATTACCCCTAAGCTTTTTACCTCCGTCTTGACTTTTAATTCTAATGTATCCAGTTTATTTCTAATAGCCTCATTGTATCCATTATTGACAATCACTAAGATTTCAGTTTTCTCTTTATTTAACTTGAGAAAGTTACTATTCATCCATTCTGAGATACAAGTCAGACATTGTGTTAGTGAATCAAGAGAATCGGGGTCATCAGGTGCTATTGATAAATACAGCTGTGTGTCATCAGCATAGCTGTGGTAGCTCACGTTGTGCCCTGAGATAATCTGACCTAACGGGAGCATGTATATTGAGAAGAGCAGCGGACCCAGGATAGAACCTTGTGGAACACCATATTGGATATCATGTGTCTTTGAGTTGTAATTACCACAACTAACAAAGAATTTTCTTCCTGCCAGGTAGGATTCAAACCAATTTAAGACACTGCCAGAGAGGCCCACCCATTGACTAAGGCGATTTCTAAGAATATTATGATCAAATGCAATGACATATTGTGTCAAATGCAGCACTCAGATCTAAGAGGATGAGAACAGATAAATGGCCTCTGTCTGCATTCAGCCGCAAATCATTTACTACTTTAACGAGTGCAGTTTCTGTGCTGTGATTTGTTCTAAAACCCGACTGAAATTTATCAAGAATAGCATGTTTATTTAGGTGGTCATTTAACTGCATAATGACTGCCTTCTCCAGAACTTTACTTAAGAAAGGCAGGTTAGAGATGGGTCTAAAATTTTCAAGAGCCGAGGGGTCAAGATTATGTTTCTTAAGTAGGGGTTTAACTACAGCAGTCTGAAGACAGTCTGGGAAGACCCCCGTATCTAATGACGAATTTACTATGTCAAGAACATTATCAATTAGCACGCCCGATATTTCTTTGAAATAATTTGTTGGTATTGGATCAAGGACGCAGGTGGAGGGTTTTAATTAAGATATTATTTTTTGTAAATCAGGTAAATCTATCCTAGTGAAAGAGTTTAATTTGTTTATAACAGAATGCTGGGGTTTAGGAGGATCCTTAAGGTTGGGGAGATATACTGTACTATGTTATTTCTAATATCATTAATTTTTTGATTGAAAAATACAGCGATAGCCTCACAGGTTTTACTGGAAGTACTTAGGAGGCATTCCTTTGAGTTACCTGGGTTTAGCAGACGATCTATCATAGAGAATAAGACTCTGGGATTACTAGCATTGTTATTTATAATCTTAGAGAAATAGCAGCGCCTCTCAAGACGGACAGTGTTATTGTATTCTGTTATTTTAACTTTTAATATTTCATAATGGATAGTTAGTTTAGTCTTCCTCCATTTACGCTCAGCTCTACGGCATGTTCTCTTTAAATCCGACACTCTTTGGGTCTTCCATGGTATAATAATGCTAGAAGATTTTTTAACTGTCTTTTCAGGTGCAATTATGTCAACAGCAGCTCCCACTTTAGTATTAAATCTTTCCACCTTACTATTTACATTATCCTCGCTATTATAGTTGGCACCATAAACGGACTGATTGCTTAGAATGTTTGTAAGTTTTAAAGCTGCTGCTGATTCAAAGAAGCGTTTTTTAACAATATGCTTCTCATGGGTGTTTTTTATCATTATTTCTATATTAAAAAGTAGAAGAAATTGGTCTGATAGACCAATATCAATGATCTGCTTTATATCAACTTTCAGTCCTTTAGTAATCACTAAGTCTAACGTATGACCTGCTTTATGTGTAGGCTGATTAACGAGCTGTCTCAAATCAAAAGAGTCCAGGAGGTTCATAAATTCTTTTACTTTTAGGTCACACTGATTATCTATATGAAAATTAAAGTCGCCAACTATTAGGAGTGTGTCATAGTTCGTGATTAAAATTGACATTACGTCAGAGAATTCCTCAAAAAAAGACGTGTTGAATTTTGGAGGTCTATACATGGATAAAACTAGAACGTGAGTATCTCCATGAATAACAACGGCGAGATACTCAAAGGACTTGAACTTACCAAAATTGACATCTTTACATTTTAACCGGCTCGAGTAAATGTTTGCCAAGCCGCCCCCCCCTTTTTCCCTGGCGGTCTGCACGAGTAAAACTGTAATCCGGAGGCGCAGATTCGATTAAAACAGCCGCGCCGTCTGAGTTAAGCCACTTTTCACTTAGTGAAATAAAATCTATTTTTTTATCACTAATAAGATCGTTGATAAAAAACGTTTTGTTAGTTAAAGCTTTAACATTTAATAGTGCCATATTTAATGTTTCAGATGGGCCGAGATGAGTACTATATGCGTTATTGATATTTAGAATAGGAACTAAATTATTTTTATTAGCGCCACTCTGTGTGTATTTTTTGTTTAATCTGTGATCTGTTTTTAGAGTTTTAATACATTGTTCCTCTAAAATAGTAATTTTAATTATATTATTGGAGTTTATGCCGTATTGCCTAGACGTGCATTGAGATTGCTTATTACAGTATTAATGTTGTGAACTTTAACGGAAGATTCTATTAGACACTTATGTCCTAGCACAACAGTATCATTTCGGAAGGGGTTAAGAGCAGAGACAGATAGTCAAGATAAACAAATTACCTTAGATATGTTTTCGGAGAGGACCCGAGCGCCGAAACTGTTCGGATGCAGGCCATCTTGCTTGAAGAGATGCGGCCTTTCCAAAAAGAGATTCCAATTGTTGACGAAACCGATGTCTTGCTTCTTGCAGAAATCCTGTAGCCAGATGTTCAATCCTAGCAGAAGACTGCAGTACTCATTGGATCGTCTGACGCGAGGTAGTGGACCCGAAATGAAAATCTTTGCCAATGGGGTCCTCTCCTTTGTGTCTTTAATCAAAGCTGCAAAGTCAGCCTTGAGGATTTCTGATTGTCGGTGCCTTATATAGTTTACGCTGGCATGCAAAACAACCGCTCCAACTGCCCTGTCCTTGTGCTTCTCATAGATTGCCAGCGCACATCTCATCACATCTCGGACACGAGCACCGGGAAAACAAGAAACAAATGATTTTCCATTAGGGCATGTGATATTAAGGTTTCTAACAATAGAATCACCTACCACTATTACATCACCAGGGACTGAAGGCGAACTGGGGAGGCGGAGAGGGTCGAACCGGTTCTGAGTTAGGATGCTCACCTGTGCCGATGGAGGTGCTCTGGCCTTGAACCCCAGCCTGCATAGCTGAAATCCACCGAGGTCATCAGCGGTGTCGCTCCTACGAGACACGGGGGTGAGGTCGACACAACGTGGGGTTGATGTTACTCCGATTACAGATGGCGAGGACGGTTTACCAGTAGCCGGGCCTTCAGATCTCTAAGGTATCTCCGTCGGGACAGGAGTTTCTGAATCTGTTCGTCGAGTGCCTGGAGTTCTTCAACTACAATTGCAACGTGATTTACCCCACTGTCGGCCATTGTCTGCTTCTGCTTCGTGCCCTAGGAGGAATGAGAGAGAGAGAGAGAGAGGTTAGAGCCACAACCACACACGGCCAGTTATGTGATGATCAAAGCCATGTTCCACTGCACTGGTGGCATCCAAGTGTCAATATCATGTCTTTTAAGGACTTCTCTGTATTTGGTTTAATTCATTCTTCCCTCATTTCTGACCAGTCTCCCTGTTTCTGCAACTGAGATGCATCCCTATAGTATGGTGCTGCTACCACCACCATGTTTTACCATAGGGATATAAATTAGGCAAGTGATGAGTAGTGCACTGGTCATCACTGGACATAGTGCTTGGAGTTCTGCCCAAAGAGTTTCATTTTTGTTTGTTTTTCTCATGTTCTCAGAGTCCTTTAAATACCTTTTACTCAAGAGTGGCTTTTGCCTATGGCTACTCTATCATAAATACCCGATTGATTTTTTGAGACGTTGTCCTTTCAACAAATTCTCTCATCTCAGCCGATGACTTCTGAAACTCTGTTATAGTGACATTGGGTTCTTAGCCTCCTCCCTGACTAAAGTCTTCTTGTGTTGTTATTAAGTTTGGCTAAATGGTCAACCCTAGGAAGAGTCCTGGTGGTTCCAAATGTCTTTCAGTTCACAACTATTGAGACCACTGTGTTCCTCAAAGGTGAATAAATGGTTTTAAACCCTTACCCTGATCTATGCCTCACCAAAATTTGATCACAGAGGGTTTGGGTGAAGTCTTTGGACTTCATGGTTTGGTCCAATTCAATTTTCCACAAATGAATTCCAATCAAATTCTAGGAACATCGTATGGATAAGTAAAGCAAACTGGATGCGCCTGACTACAGTTTGGAGTGCCACAGCTAAGGGTCTGAATACTCAGAGAAATGAGACATTTCAGTTTTTGATTTATAATATATTTGTAAGCCTTTCTGTAAACATATTTTCACTTTGTTTTTATGGATTATTGAGTGTAGATTGATGGGTAAAAATGGCATATTTATCCATTAACAATTAAATCTTGCAACACAATAAAGTGTGTAGAAAGTGAAAGGGTTTGAATACTTTCTGAATCCACTGTAGATGATACCCTCAGTGGGCACTGAGTGCATCTATCTATCTATCTATCTATCTATCTATCTATCTATCTATCTATCTATCTATCTATTACTGTTTCATTTGGAATCTTTTCCACAGTAGTTTTACTAAACACCCTAGGTATTAATTAATTAATTAATTAATTGTTTTGTATGAATGGGCACAAAACTGAGATAAATACAGTTGTGCCACAATTACATAAACACTAATTGAAGCTCTACCAGGTGATGACCAATATTAACCTGCATAAGTAAATTCTGTGCCTACCACCAGGTTTTCTCTGGACCCACAGCATGTGCACTTTTTTCTTTTTATACTTTAACTTTGCCTCTGTCTAATCTAACTGACTGCATCTGCCCCCATTTTATCTCCTTGCATTCTTTTGCATGGTGAGCTAGGCAATCTTCTCTCCTGGCCCCTCCTCTAAGTCCCATTATCACAGCAGTCACATGTCAGAGCTGGGAATGATGTCACACCTGAGTTGACTGCATTCCAATAAAACATTTAGAAATACCAATAAAGGAAAATCTTTTTTGTGCTTGCTTTTTCAGAGAAAATACCAATTGATAACAATGCATTATGTGGTATTTTGCACATCTTAACACTGTAGCAACATGTCCACAGATAGACGTTGGACAGTACTGAGTGCATGACTGATTTAATGAGGCACAAATAGAGAGAAGTGCCAGTAATCGGTATAATATTACAGGTCAGGTTAGGGAGCACGCACTGGTACAGTGCGTTGCTGCACCCACCACATGACGAAACAGCTCAGGATCCTGGTTGGCAACCTCCCAGGCATACGCATGGTCAAGTCCCACCCTCCAGAAATGACCTTCTATCTTCTGCAGCCAGGTGCTATGTGTACATCCCCTTGGCCTGGTCCAGCCACTCGGGTCCTCAGCAATGAGATTCCTGAGAGCCGGATCACCCATGGGGAATTGTGCCACATGGCCGTAGTACTGCAACTGATGATCCCTCACAATACAAGTAATGTGCCTCGTTCGGGATTCCATGAGCAACTGCTCATTCGACACAAAGTCAAACCAGCGGTACCCAAGGATTCTCCAAAGAGACACAGTACCAAGGGAGTCCAGTCTTTGTCTCAGATCACTAGACAGCATCCACGTCTCACAACCATATAACAAGACAGGAAGCACCAGGACTCTAAAGGCTCGGACCTTCGTCCTTTCATATAAATATCAGGAGCGCCACACACCCCTTTTAAGCTACCTCATAAATTCCCTGTGCTCTCCTAACATGTCTACTGACTTCATAGCAAGAGTCACCAGAGACATGAATGTTAATGCCAAGGTAAGTAAACCTCTTGACAAGGTTGACACTGTCTCCGCAGACAGACGCACTGCTGATGGCTGTGCCTACAAGGTCATTTATGGCCTGGATCTTGGTTTTTATCCAGGACGTTCACAAGCCCAGACACTCAGACTACTCGCTTAGTCTCTTGAGAGCCCCCGCTTAGAGCCTCCATTGACTCTGTGAAGATCACAGCATTGTCAGCAAAGTCAAGATCAGTGAATCTGCCCCAAAGCTGCTGGACCCAATGACCTTGCCCAACACCCAGTCCATGCAAGCATTGAACAGAGTAGGAGCAAGAACACACACCTGTTGAACCCCAGAATCAAGTGGGAAAAACATAGAGGTTCTGTCTCCACTCTGCACAGCACTCACAGTACCAGTGTACAGGCCAGCCATGATATCCAGCAACCTTGAGCGGATCCTGCAAAGTCTCAGGATGTCCCACAGCGTAGCTCAATGAACTGAGTAGAATGTTTTAAGATACTTGACAAAAGCTGCAAAGAAACTTTGCCGATATTCACATTTGTGCTCCATGAGAACCCTCAGTGCCACAATGCGGTCGATAGTATACTTCTTAGGCTTTAAAGTAGACTGCTCCAGTTGCTGGTAGATAAGCAAGTGATCACGGATCCTATAGAGGATGACCCTAGCAAGGACCTTACACGGCACCGAGAGCAGTGTTATCCCCATGTAGTTGCCACAATCAAGGCGATCACCTTTACCTTTCCAGATAGGGATGCCAAGTCCCATTTTCCAGTCAGTTGGGATGACACCAGTCCCCCAAATGGAAACAAAGATTGCTTGCAATGCCAGGAGGACAGCCTTACCACCAGCCTGGAGAAGTTCACCCCGGATACCACAGATCCCTGCAGCCCTCAGTGAGATTGGGAGGTTCACAACTAATAGGGATAGGATTAGGGTCTGCTTTCACCAATGTTTATTGTGTACATCAGCAATTTGGACTGATGTCATAATCTGAAGTCAGACAGTTCCTGAATAGGAAATCTGACTTGTGGGGGCATTCCAGTGAAAAATTCTGACTAGGAACATAGAAACTTCAACTCCCCAGTTTAAATAGAACGCAGCATTAGTGTCCTTCATTTGTAGGGGCTGCAGACGCCAGTCAGTTGTTTCCCCTGCCCCCACCCACCCACACACAGCCTGGTCACAGCACAGCTGTGATGCTACAGTTTACTGGATACAAAACATAGCTTTTCATCTAATTTAGAAAAGTAGTGCCCGTATGCCATTGAGCACTTAAACATTCCTCACTTTAACCAAGAGCATCTGTACATTTTTTTGTTAAAATGTACATTATAAATTAACATCTTTGGAACCATTCCATAATTTGTCCAAATTATAATATTTTTGAATTTTCTAATTCAGGACAACCCTGCCTTTTATGATTATCTTAAGAAATTTCAATAGTCAGATGCAGTATGAAAAAAACTACTGCACTATGCAGCGAAGTAAAAGAAAGTTTGAAATAAATTGCCTTTCCTCCAGGTGTAAGTTACAAAGCTAGAAAGGATAGAAAATGAAAGTAAATTACATATCACTACTGACTTAAGTATTCCTTTAATGTTAACAATAGATTATTGCTTGGTAACATTAAAATAAAGAAGAATTACCAATAATCTTGAGCTCACTTAATAATGTATTCCAGAACTGAAATGCAATGAAGCTGGAAGATTAATGTCTTAATTGCATTGTTATCTTAGGCTCTGTAATTATACCATAATGTATTCATACATATATTATATATGGTATCAGGGTGAAATGCTTCAGTCCCCTAGAATTAATTTCTGTGTGATGATGTGGCACCAAAGTGATTCATAGTATTTTAAAAAGAAGGACTTTAGCCATGGCAAAGATACTCTTTAATAAGTGGAACAGACATTTTTAGGAAATGAAGGTAGTTAGAAAAAAAAGCAGTTTCTGAGATAAATTCTTTGTACATTCTTCACTCTTGTTCTGCCTGGCACCAATAAATTTTCATGACAACAATGATGCTTTTTTGGATATTAACAAAGTAATTACAGATGTTGTCTATTAAATGTTCCACTAGGAGTTATTGAAAAGAAAATGTAGGGGATCTAGATGGCAACAGTTATTTAAAAAGACATACAGGTACATATTCACATTTTCTATTCAGAATAGGAGTTCCAAAATAAATAGGTGTGGCCTTATTGCTAATTACTTAAGTCAACATGCTGATTTTGCACTTTTTAAAAACATCTGAATATCTGCCTGGCATAAATTACACTTATGAGTCTAATTAATACGTGGATAGTTTCTTAAAGGCATAATGACCATAGGATAATCCTTGATAGAAAACAATATCGCATTTACAGTACAATTATGCTAGACCCAAGTGTATTCTGAAGACATAAGGTGAAAGGATAAAATGAAGAAAACAAATCAGTTTAATGCAGAAATTGCATTCTGAGGAAAATTAAATTTCCATGTTAAAAGGTGGAGGAATGTTAATTCTAATGGCTATTCTGAAATATTTAGTGTCATTTGGATTAACATGTGGATTTGAAAGCAAGTCATACATCAAAAGTCCATACTTAGCTACATTATATGCACTAAACAGTATGCAACCAATAGAGTGGGTTGTAATCATATTGTAGCGACTAAGGACGGTGAGACACAATACAAGTGCTGGAAAACGTGGTGCTCCAAAAATGCTGAGTTTATTAAACAAGAACTGGGCAGAACAGCCATAAAAATTTCCCCAACCTGCTGTCTTTTTTTAGGGTCACTAGACACACCTCCCCCACACCCCCTTCCTTCCTGTCTCCTCTCTCCCCCTGCACACGCACCTTCTTTCTTTCTATGTGGTTATAAAAACGTGGAGCCTTCCCTAAACAGAGTAAACAGAAAACATTAATTACAGTACATCACAATATTCTTGCCACTACACCTGTCCAGTTGTTTGATCTGAATCACAAAATTAGGAAATTTATGACTTGCACCTTCTAGCAGTTCAATATTTCTGACCTGAATGGCACATTATTTAAGCAATAATTCAAAAACCAGAAAAAAATGTGTAGAAAGAGTTTGTTCATTTTAAAATGTATCTGTTTTGTTGGCCTGTGTTCATTGGGTAAACACAAAATTATAAAATAACATGTTCAAGGTCTCATAAAAGACCTTTGGATATTTTGTTTCTGTTGGATTATGAATTGAAATAGTTCTAGCTAAATATTATTGCTAACAGATGAAGACACTGCTTGTCACTGTCTAGGATATTTCAGCGGGGTGGCTAGAAAATAAGTAAAATATTAATATTTTCAGTGGAAGGTATCAATAAGGAAGTAGTATATTGTTCAAACCAAATCTGCATTGTTATATGAGAAATAGTTTAACAAAATTTTACTAACAGACTAATATCAAACTTGGCTCTTTAATACACACATCTGTTCTCAGACTAGAGCATAACACACAAGCAGTCATTGTAGGGCATTGATGAGTAAAATAAAAGAGGAAAAATCAAAAGTCCAACCTCGTAAAATTTAGAAGGAAAGGGAGAAGAGAAAAAAAAATCCAATTTATGTGGAAATACTTCTCTAGTGGGTTGATGTTTCTCAAAAAACTTAAAGTGATGAATCTAGGCATATGGCTGATTAACTTCCCTAGGCAATCTACAAGTGATTGATAATGTCACTGTCCTAGCATAGATGTAAGCTGGCAGGCCACAGGGGCAAAATTAAATAAAGGATCAGTAGATGAAATCTTTATCTTAAGTCAAGCAGGGGTTAAAGCTAGGAAACAAACTATTGTGTAACAACACCCAATATGCAAAACAAAATAAAAGTACTAGAAAACCTAAGGATTTGTCAAATTAGAAAGTACCAAAAAAAAAGAAAGACTTGGACACTGAGCACTACATGGCTTAAATAGCATTGTGCCAATGGTGTCATGTGACACAACCTCTGGGGGCATATCCTTAGCAACATGAATTGGTGTCATAGCAACCGGTGTGCAGAATGGCAATGTCTATATAAAAAAATAACATGGTGCTATAGGAAATACAAAATATGAGTGTATAATAAAATGAAAAATCTCAAATCAAAATGGAATTTAAAAAATGACAATGAAATTAAGTGCTACAGATTTCAAAAAAAGACAGAAAGGGTGAAGTTACTTTCACTTGGAAACCAGGTCCTCCTCACATTTTCATTCGATTTATATTAATTGTCAATCATTTTAGAAGTAAAATTCAAAGGAGATGGATTCCCTCCCCTGCTCCCAATGTCAATGAATTGAGCCGCTGTAAACATCTAAGGAGGAATCACCCTAGATTGGCTTATTGCTTGCCCACCCAATTGTTTCCAGGTTCACCCACTTTGCTAATTTCCACCTTTGGCGCTGGTTCAAGATATTTACTAAATTCAGAATAAATTAAATGAAACAGGCTAACGTGACAGTCATGACTTGATCATCACACTGGTGGGCGAATGATTTCAAAATATCATGACCTTTTTTGTTAAATGTTTTCTACATAAAAAAATGTTTTTTCCCCTTATATATAAGAAAGTCTGGAGAAATATGGAGAATATGCTTTAATAGGTCAGCAAATTAAATGGGCTAAACTTAGTAAGTGAGAGGAATTTGTTGTCAAAGTGATACCAAATTGAGAACTGGTAAGGCAGTTTTCCTCGGAATTTCAAATACAGTTTGTTTAAGATGTAAAAATAATTTAACTTCCTGAGAGTAAAAGCCAGTTGCTGTCGTGATGCTTTTGTTTGTTTTAGTCACTAGTCAAGGTTTTTGAATATTAACACCTGACCACACAACAAGATTAAATGCCTAGAAAGAAAAGAGAAGGCTGTTGTCCTGAGATTAACAGTTTAACAACTCATCAGGT
>JANRMT010062808.1:8656446-8725958 GCA_026402145.1 Polypterus bichir lapradei
CTGCTGGACCTCGGGGCACGATCCTGCTGTCGGGAGAGCTCCTCCTGGCGGCCTGGGGGTGAGGACCGGCATGGGAAGCCGGCAGTCCTCCACAATATATATATATATATATATATATATATATATATATATATATAATATAAAGGGCATTTCCAAAGTGAGTAGTTAAAGACAGGCAGAGGATTGTTAACTAAACATCAAAAATATTGCCACCAAAATGACTTGCAAAAATCAAAAAACATTGGCAAAAGGTTTAAAATACAAAAAAGAAGACATAACTAAAATAGCAAAATAAGCTTAAGCCAAATATTATGAATTATCCAAATATTTAAAAAATAAATACAAGTCAGATATTTTGAAATTACCCAAATACTTGGATAGAAGCTGAACCACACCAGCATCTTTCATAGGCAAGCCCTGATGTCACATGACTGGCAATTGCTGTGGCAAAGGTAAATAACATGGCAGTGAAAGGAGGACAGCAAAATTGCATCACCAATTACAAATTTAAAATATTGTAGCACAAGGTCAAGAGAAAAAGAAAATCAACATTTTGCTCCGTGAAAAATGTAAACTAATAGTGGTGAATCTCACAAAAGCATGACTGTTGAGACACTTACAATGAAGGCTTTGGTTTACTGATTAGCTGATGTACGTATATATGGTAAACTCATGCACAGCCTGGCAATTCAGGGTTACAAGGAATGGAATCCAACATTGTCTCCTGCAACTTTATTTAATGAAGAGGGTAACTATGGTTG
Organism: Polypterus bichir lapradei; assembly: GCA_026402145.1. Taxonomy (NCBI): domain Eukaryota; kingdom Metazoa; phylum Chordata; class Cladistia; order Polypteriformes; family Polypteridae; genus Polypterus; species Polypterus bichir. Next base: position 8,657,208 of record JANRMT010062808.1, read on the forward strand.
AAGCTACAGCAGCAATTGCCATAAAATATGCTCAACAAAGAAACTGCAACACTGATGAAAACTGTCTCTAAATAGTTTTTACACAAGTAAAGAAATACATTCATTCCCAGACAGAACTACAGGTATGTGTCGCAAGATACCATAGAATTGAAAGCATTATCTTGGGGATCTTCTGCTCTCACTGTTTTTAGAAATTTTAGACATATTGGAATTAACATAAGTACAAAAGAAAGGCCTGTTCTTTTCTAATCTTTTTTTTTTTCTTTCTTATATTTTGGTGGGTGAGCAAATGTTTCCATGATTAACAGTCTCACTAAGGTTTGTGATTTGGTAACATATATGCAGGATATGCCTTATATCCTCATTCATTTTGTTAAGACTTTTGCCAGGATCTTAATATCATTGTTGAAAAGGTAGATTGGTCTGTAGGATGCACACTCTTAAGAATTTTATATTCTTTTTTGTTGTTTTGAAAAAGAAATAATTAATACCTAGTGTAATGTTCTTGATAATGCCATGTTATCTTCTCTGGAATCCATAACTAACAGCCTTTTGTAAAATATCATTGAACAGACATCTGGGCCTGTAGCTTTCCTGCTTTGATAGCTATAGGCAAAGCTTTCCTACATTTCAGAGCACACTAGCAGTTTGTGATCCTTCTCCTTTTCTATTCACATCCAGAAATTCCAGGAAATCGCTTATTTTAATTACATACCAATATGTATACAGTATTATAGCATTCTTATATTTTGTGTGGCATTTCTTTGTGTTTGCAATTCTTAGTCCTATATTGTTAATTTCCATTTTACATTCTTGTTGTGCTATGACCATATTCATTTTTCGTCCATATTAATAATTAGAATTAGAAGAATAACTTAAAAATTAGATGCTTGGTTTCTCTTGTGTTCAAAAAGTTTAATTCTGTTTTAAAGTGCAGCATTGGGTGGTATTCTAAATACTTCATCAATTATAGATATCCCACACTTTTCAGGCCATTCTAGTAATGTCATTTATTTTCATGCAAATATTATGAAGTGATTTATACCCTTTTTCCTAGAGTTTCCCCTGTGAAAAAAAAACAGTTTGTGTAGAAATAAATATCTAATCACATAATATTAAGGGGTTGTATTAAAGGTGCACTGTGATTTTCAGAATTAAAGCAAATCATGCACTGTTTTCAAGGAAACTAAACCACAAAAGAAAAATGAAGAAAGTAAGTATTTGCCTGACAAAACAACTATGAGATCCTAAAATATTTTAGTGCTTGGTGCAGAAATAGCAAAGAGAGACACAGCTCCTGCTATGATAAAAAAAAAAAAATTACGTAAGAAAAAAAATGGCAGCTATTGTGGTATAATAAAAAAAAAAGTTTGTATTTAGTACAATAAACAAAGAAAGAAAAGGCTGCAGTTTTAAAAATTAAAGACAAGCGTTGTTGAAATGAGAAGGAAGCACCCTTTGTGGTGTAATGACCAAACAACCAAGGAAACCTTAAAGAGTTATTGGAGAACAACTTTTAGAAATATAACAAACAGAAAGTGAGATCTTTTTTTGTAATTTTAGGATGTAAATTTCTGGGACATGCATTGAAAAATCGAAATAGCTTATAACAGAAACTGTGACTAGAGCCAAGAAATTACCCCTGACTCACAGTATACTATCCACATTTAAGTCCTCAGTATTAAGAAAACAGCATCTGGGGTCTGTTCTAGAAAGAGATTAGATAATCCTGGATCTCAGAACAAATTCTGTCTTACTTTGCCACGATTTTCTACCAGTGGACTAGTTCCAAAACACTGGATTTCAATTGGTTTATGCAATCCTAGTAAGGTTGACCCAGGTTGACACATATCCATGACAAAATTTACAAGCACATAAGAGTTTATCACTGAATAATCAACCTTGGACTACAAGACTGAGAAACAAAGGGTACAACCTTCATGCCAACACAACAAGTGGTGCTGATGGGAGTGTATCAAGATTATTGTCATGTCCTCCAAAAGAGGGGCAACACAATAGCAGATGCCATGGAAACAGGGATGCTGTGAAAGAATGTCACCAAAAGAATGAATGCATAAAATCGTTGACAAGTGAAATCCATGGAAACTTTGGGTGGTGAAGTTTTGCATTGTGTACAATATTACACCACTAGCAATATTACTTAGAAACTTTATATGACTTCTAGTAAGCATTGTATACTATTTTTGCAAAAGTAATTGTATCAAAAAAGTCTTAAATGCCATGACATTAAGTGTTCAGCATACATAAAGTATTTTTAGTTGTTAATGTGAGAGAGCCCTACGGTGGGCTGGTGTCCTCCCGAGGGATTTGTCCCTGCCTTGCACCCTTTGCTGGTTGGGATTGGCTCCAGCAGACCCCTATGACCCTGTGTTAGGATATAGCGGGTTGGATGATGACTGACTGAATGAATGACTAATGTGAGAGATGTTGAATGTTATTCTGCCTGCTCCTAACCTTGTATTGTCCTACAGTTACATGCCAAAAGAAAGCCAAGGTGAATTACTTTCATATAAAAATCTGCCACAGAAGAATCACAGCACCCACTCTTTCAAGGGTAACTTACCCTGTTCCAACCCTGGATATATGGCACCATCATTTGTACAGTACAGTACAGTGGTGCCTTTATTTGCGAGCGTAATTTGTTCCGGAAACGTGCTTGTAATCCGAAGCACTCATATATCAAAGCAAATTTCCCCATAAGAAATAATGGAAACTCAGGTGATTTGTTCCAAAACCCAAAACTATTCATATAAAAATGATTAATACAAAATATAAAGTAAAAATACATCAAACAAATTATCCTGCACTTTACCTTTGAAAAGAATCATGGCTGGTGTGAGGGAGACGAGAGAGAGGAGAGTAGGAAGAGGGTTATTGTGTAGGATGACTTTCACTTTAACTAATGGAATCCCTGCTATCTGTTCACTCACTGGAATCTTTTTCTTTTTTTGACGACTTTAACAAGGTACCTCTCCAATGACAGTTGCTCTTGCCTGAAGTGTCACTACACTTGGACTCAAAACAAAAAAATGCTTTAAACACTGTAAGGTTTCTAAACTCATTTGGGATACCCCGCAATGGGACGACATGCAGAAGAGCGCTCCGAAGCAACCGCAGGCTCCCAGCGCTGTAGCAGTTCACCGCAAAAGTGAATCTGAAAAGATCGCGGACATGCTATAAGCGTCTACCATCGATGGGTGATACAAGGAACATTATAAATGCAGAGCACATGATTACTTGGCCACTAAACTGGTCATGACCCTGCCTGATTGCTGTGTCTCTGTATAGGAGAGCGGTAGATCCCACTATGATAAATAAGTGTGCTGTTCCAGTTTCAAGCTGAATAAGCTGGTTTTGCTAAAGTACTGAGACTCATCCTCATCTTTTGGGGTGCAAGACAGGGACTGACATGTTACACCACACACACACACACACACACATGATCACAATGCTATAGTAAACAGTATATGCTCGTACGGATGTTGACTATACAAGTGAGGCACGCCAACTGAGACCGAGCATGGGAGATGATTACCCACAATCCAAGAGCGAGAACCACCATCGGCTCACTTGTGATCACGTGGCGCTCAGCAGACAAAGCGTATACGTACTACTCGTATTGCAAGACCTCTCTCATTCATCAAGTTAAAATTTATTACAAATTTTAGCTCGTCTTGCAAAACACTAGCAGACCAAGTTATTTGCAGTCCAAGGTTTTACTGTAATTATGTTCATGGTATCTTATTTTAACAATGGATAAGAGGACACATTGATATTTATACTGAATATTTGATAAATATATCTACCTTTCATTCATTAAAGTCATCAGCCAAAGGAACTACAATACAATACAGAAGTAATATTGTTGCCTTATTCTATTACAAACCCCACAAATTGAAACTGCATTAATAAGCATTTTAGCAGTAGGTATCTGCTGAAGAAGAGAGTCTTCAGAATTGTTTATTTAAAGGTGGGAGACTCCACAGAAGGGGTGAAGGTGGGCAGCTTGCTTCACCAGGTAGCATATTATCAGTTTTTATTGCACTGAAATGCCACAGTTGTTTAAATTCAATTGCCCTTCACGAGACGCAGTAGATTTCATCCTTAAATGGTGCCTATTTATTTCTGTCACAGCCAGGGTGTAGGTAGGTGAGTATAGACATTGCTTCAAAGTTAGGCACACTTTTGTGATCGCTTTGTCGATGTGTGTGGCATCTCCAACATTGTGGAGAAAACTAACCTTTACAAAAAAATTTTAAAAGCACCCATTTAAGCTCAAAGCCATCATGTGTGACACTGAACATGTCATGATTTAGAAGGTTGCTCTGATATATTAAAGCCACAGATGTAAAATGGATGTAAGTAAAAGCTTAAACTCAATTTCTTTGTCTGATTATTGATTCTACAATGTTCAAGAAGCACTTCATTCCTTGTTCTAGATGTGACACATTAAGGGAACGAAGGATGCTTAGTGAAGTCCCTAATTGGTGTTAAACATGGTTGAAGTAAAGAAGTGAAAGAAGAATACAGTCCCAGTCTGCAAGCAGCCCCAAGTTTTTTGTACACAGGGTACCATAAGGGCAGTAAGACAGATAAGAGGTTACAGGTAACAGTTACGTACTTAATTTTGGCATTTCTTCTTATCCCCCCAATAAGGAAATAACCTAAGAGGTTGGTTGGTACCTTTGGTGTTAGGTGCATTTCATCTAATGATCTTATAATACAAATTAAAGTTCAAATAATTTATAACTAAATTTAAGCATTAATTACTTTAGAGTTAGCTTTTCTATCCCAGGGCCTCCCTACAGCTCAGTAAAATTCATGTAACGAACTGATTAAACTTTTTAAATGTTTTTGATAGATAAGGCTACATAACTTTTTCAAAGGCAATGATAATCCAGTCACATTTCCTTTTAAGTCCAAATTTAACTGAACATGTCTAACTTATGCCTTTGATTGATACTTTCTGCCACAGTCATGACAAATACAGAAGAAATAGAAAGTAACAATCGTAAAGGTCAATTTTATTGAGTTTCAGTCGTAGATCGAAAAGAAATAAAAACTCTTAAATTATTTTTCTCAAACTATTCAACAGTCAGATAAGTGCTGTGCTATATAGAGTACACAAGGATAAGTACATTGTTGATGATTTGAAACAACTTGGCAACCTCAATTATTATTGCAAACTTTCTAAATACTAATGTCCCTCAGTCTACAACTTTCTGCTTACCAAACAGATTGCATTGAATTCTTATAATGCTTTACTTCTTTAGATAGTTAGATCTTTATTTGTCCCCAGGAGGAAATTTGGCAATCGTTCATTGTTCTCCAATGGAATTATTTCCAATGTAATAATTGCTTTTATAGACAATACAAGGTAGTAACTATGGAGACAGCCTTTCAGTAATAGTGCTGCTAATTTATGTATGGCTAGATTTGAGTAACATTGCTTTATAAAAATGTAATAGAATGGTTCAATACATTGAGAATGCATTGATGATTTAAGCTTTCAGGAACGGGAAAGCTCGGTGTGAGACAGCTAGCTGAACAGAAACAGCACCGTTATTAACAAGAATAGTACAGGTGGACAGGAGCAAAAACAGAAATTATTAAACTATTTCCAGAGCCTTTGATTTGAGATAAACAAAAATAAGAACTGATTTTTCGTTTTCTAGAATATTAAAACTAGTGTCTTTATTTTTAAATTTCTAAAAAATGAAAACAACAGCAAGAAAACTGTATTTGCTGTGTAGCCTTTTGGTGGTAGTACCCATGGCATCACTCACAGGCATGTGCATTACAGTTACTGATCATAGTAAGCATGGATTGTCATGTTTCTCAGAATTTGATTACTTTAACCCAATTGTTGAGGACAGTTCTTAAGTATTACCTCATTTTGCTTTTCTTTCAAGGAATAAAGATGGCCCTACAATAGATCTAAGGGCATGGTCACATAGTCTTGGTAACCATTTTAGGACACCATGTAAGCAGCTAGAGAGCACCAGACTTTCAGTAATTCAGTATTGTTCATGTTTTTAAAGCACCTTTTTCCAATTCTGTCTGCACCTTTTTTAGAACCTTTTCAGCATTTTCCCTTGTTTTGTGCCTCCTTCTTTTTCTTTGTTAAAGATTGTTGCCTTAGCTGATCCAAACTTTAAATATTTCTGATAGTGCACTTTTTTCATTGTTTTCTTCCAAATCAGTCACATGTTCTGTTCACCACTTTTGCACTGTTGCTACTAAAACTTAGTTACTCATTGGAGTGTGTCCACAAACAGTGTATTATTTATTTGGTATTTTATAAGTCCCTGCTGGTTGTGACAATGATAATTTTACAAATGAACAACATTATTATGGCCAAATAACAAATGAAAAAAAAGACACCAACAGATGTCCAAAAAATCTATTAACTAGTATTAAATGGCAGTAATAGCACTCACAAAAGCTCAAAGAATCTTGAAATCTGCTCATTCTTCTAGTAGTTGTGATCCAACTGGATTAATAAAAATAATGAATATTTTATTAGAGGCAGTACAGTTGTCTGCATGAGTTCCTTGTGTCTACATGAAAGGAGATCAAAAGGTGGCCATTTGGTGTGCCTTCAGCAGTCTGTACTTGAATGCTCTGAAAGTCATGAAGATAGTTGTGAATTGTAGGAGAAAATTATTCACATTCCACAGCCTCTCTGTTAATTACAGTCTGAACTAGAATGAAAACTTAATCTCTGTTGTCAAGAAAGCTTAACATTGAATGTGCTTTGTATGCCAACAAAAACAAAACTTAACCTGACCCAGTTGATCGGTGGTGGTCCAGCATTATAGAGAAATTGTTAAACAATATTCTAATTTCCTCCATAACAGTCTTCTCACTCAAAATAAATTGCATTTTATTGTTTAGGCCTGAATCAGAACTCTTTTTAGAGGATTTATATCTACGAACAGGAAACAACACAGCAAAAGAGATCCAAAGTCCAACCATACTCAATTAAATATCTTATCCACTTACTACAATCACAAAGTCATCTGGGACATAAAATTTCTTTGCTAATTCAGTCACCCTGGTCAATCAAAACTTTCTTTTCATCTCAAACATCTTCTATATGCCCAACACACTAACACACACACAAAAACATACACAATACCAGCCACCAGGAGTGAAGTAAAGTGCAGATATTGTCACTACATAAATCCCCAAAGGGGAAAACCTTGACCCCAAACCAAAATAACTCATCATGAGGTGTACTTTGGAGATCTGTTACAAGGCAAAAAAATGCCTCCTAAGAGAACATCCCTAAAAGAGCAGTGGTGTGGTCACTAAATAAAATTACCTAATGGGAAAATTATCTGAAATAAAATATATACAATGTGGTCTTCATCTATTAGAAAAGGAGAATCTACAAAAGTTGGCAGAGATTCAATGATGTCAAAGACTTTCTATACTGGATAAGCACACATTCAGCCTTATATGTCAAATGGGGCACAAGTACAAATATATATATTTATATTATCCCCCATAGTGGTAACACTAAGACATACAGTACAGTACTTATTCCAAACAATGGTTTTCCTGGCAATAATGTTAAATTAAAGTCAATTGTTACTCAAGCCTCTAATATACTGAATAGATCAATGGTTCTCAATGTTTTTTCAAAGTGGGTTATCATTGCTACCCAAAGTAATGTTTACAGGCGTCAATTCCATCAATGTAGACTTATAACTCGATGATCATGTAAATATTTGTATTTCACATGAGTCTTTTTAAAATTTAAAGCATTGGTTTGATTCCTGCTTTTAGATTTTCGTATGAAATGGCCATGCTTATATCTAGGCTGTTGAATTATTATTTTATAATTCTGGGTTATCAATATCTGACATACTGTGATAACACTTTGTCCAGATAAAAGTGCAGTTGACATGAGATCTACAGCACGGACCATCACTTCAGAGCATCACAGATGCTGCTGGTGATTTGTTTTTGAACAGTGTGAGCAATTTGGGTGATTTTTTGTTTCATGGTTACACTGTAAGATAATGGCGTAGTTTGAAATGAACCATGATTTTTTCTAAACTGTTTTATTAATATTTGCTAAATAGAAGTAAAGGTATATGGTTTTGACCCCTAGGGCTTTGACTTTCTCTGTTGTTGTGGATTTCATTTGAAGTCACTCTGCAAAGGATTTGGTATACTGTATATATGTATAGATATTTATTTTAATTCAACAGGTCTATTGGAAAGAAGCAAGTGCACTCCATTTCTAAAACATTCCTAAACTTTTACAGATATGATAAAAAAGACGGCTTAAAAGACTGTGAAAAGTTACCGTACAATACCCGCATATAGGACGACACCATGTATAGGACGCAGTGGATTTTTGACCCTAAAAACCATGGAAAAACCTGTTGTCGCAGATGACGCCCTTGTCCACCTCTTGACCCTCAGGTACCACTCCAGACACCAGATAAAAGTCCAAGATTTCTTTATTAAATAACACTAACGTGCACAAAGCACCCTCCACACTACTCATAAACCAACTACTCACACTACTAAATCAACAATCCTCCACTCCCAGACGCGTTGCCCTCCTACCACCCAGCTCAGCTCACCGTCTGGGAGCTCCCACAGTCCTTTTATATTCCCTGACCCGGAAGTGTTCCTGGCCAACAGTCCACAAGTCCTTATTCCTTCCGGGTCAGGGTAAATAGTACTTTTTCTTCACCCCCGAAGCCCGTCGCTCTTCATGTGACGAACTTCCAGGTCATAGTGCACAAATGAGTCTACTGGCCTCCCAACAGCAACTCCCAGTGGTCTCCAAGGTATCCAGCAGGGCTGCGCATAAAAACTCCATGAGGCCCTGCTGGAATTCGGGACCCGTCCATGCTCTCGGGAGAGCTCCTCCTGGCGGCCTGGGGTTAGGGCCGGAATGTGAAGCCGGCCATCCATCACACTGTGTACCTGTTTATAGGACGCATCCTGATTTTGAGTTACTAATTAAAAGCTGCTGCCGCCAGCGCCAGTGATTGTATCCATGCGTTTGTGTTAGGCTAGAGTCTCTCTGAACAACAACAAAGAGCAAGAAACATACTAAATGGCGAAAACGACGTATCGGTGACGTGAAAATTCAAAATAAAATAATTTCCAAACGTTACAATAAGTCATACAGGTGGATGTACTGTAAAATGAGCTTTCAAACGCCGTGTCATTCTCCAAAATCCATACAGTATTAGCAACGCTACACCTGAAAAATACTTTAATTTGAAATTGTGTGAAATGCCAATGCGGGGGCGACGGCTAATCATGCACGGACTGAGGCATACCCCGGTAGCTACAATTGCAGCACTGCTAACTGACTGTCGCTTGAAAACAAACCTTGAAATTCAAATTGGATTCAAACCACTCCTCTCTGTCCCCGTCACACAGCCATCGAAGGCGAAGACGAAAGAGAGGCACTGACATACGCGCACACGATCATAAAGTCCAATGGATGCTCCCGTCTACGCGCCGAGAGCATCACGCATTGAACACCTTGAACAACAGAGAAAACTAACACTGCAATAGTTTGCGCTATAGTGCTAGGAACTACTCGCTAAAAACACTTTTTTTTTAATGAATTTTAAGCACAGGGAAAAAAATTAACATTTGAAAAATCCGTAATTTAATAAACCACCAAGAAAAGTAACATTGCCACAATGCACGCTATGAACTGATCACTGTAAACAGAACTGAAAACAAAAACAAGCCTTTTCTACCTTATGCGTCCAGTCCTCCCTCTCTCGCGAGCCTGGAGCACCTGTGTGTGCCTCTTTCTAGCGCGTGCCTGTGTGTGTGTGTGCATACCTCTCGCGCGCGCGTCTGTGTGTGTGTGTGTGTGTGCGCCTGCCTCTCGCTCTCACGTGCGCTTCGGCGTGTGTGTGTCTGCCTCTCTCTCACGCGCCTCTGTGTGTTTGTGTGTGTGTGTGTGTGTGTGCCTCTCTCTCCCGCGCCTGTGTGTGTGTGTCGCACTCTCTCTCTCTTGCTCGCTCGCGCTCTCTCTCTCTTGCTTGCTCACTCACTCACTGCACAGGAAATGCACAGGGAGAAACTGAACATGTACAAACCGAAAGAGAAACTATATCCATGTATAATACGCACCTGGGTTTTTAGGCCTACTTCTTAAGAAAAAAAATGCGTCCTATATTTGGGTATTTACGGTAATAGGAAAATTAGAAACTTAAAGTTAAAAAACTTATCACATGTTCCAATTCACATATTTTAGGTGAGGCTGAAAACTATCTTGTTCTATAATAGTGTAAATGAGTATATATATCAATGTGTATAATGGCAGCATTATATTAATATTAGAAAAATCTAAATTCAGTGACTTAATATGGGAGAATTAACAAGACATCCTGTAACTCAAGGCACTCTCCTCGTTTGAGATGTAGATGGGCTGTGCAAAGAAGCTCCTTCTCAGTCTCTCTGAACTGGTCTTCAGGTGGTGGTAACATTTCCCAGATCAAATCACAGAGAAGAGGCCATTGTCAGGTAGCTAGTATCTCTGATAATTTTCATTGTACCTTTCTGGCATGGCTTATTTTAGATGACCTGAGAGTTAAGGAATCTACACCCAATGACCATACCACTCTCTGCAGAGCCTTGCTTTCCTGCTGCATGCTGTTCTCAATCCATGCAGTAATACTTCCTTGTCAGGATACTTTCAATGGTGTGTATGTAGACTTACTGTAAGTAACTGGGAGAGTAGCCTGAAATCCTTGATGCATCTGAGGTGATAAACATCCGAGATGTCAATGTTCTTAAAATGTGTGTAAATATAGACAAAAACATTGATGGCTGTCATTTTCTTAATATACTTATACTTTACCATGTGTTTATATCAATAATATGTAATGGCTATAATGTAATAATGTAATCTATTAAAAAGTCTACTGATACAGTTAGGTCCATAAATATTTGGACAAAGACAACTTTTTTCTAATTTTGGTTCTGTACATTACCACAATGAATTTTAAATGATACAACTCAGATGCAGTTGAAGTGCAGACTTTCAGCTTTAATTCAGTGGGTTGAACAAAAAGATTGCATAAAATGTGAGGCAACTAAAGTATTTTTTTAACACAATCCCTTCATTTCAGGGGCTCAAAGTAATTGGACAATTGACTCAAAGGCTATTTCATGGGCAGGTGTGGGCAAGTCCATCGTTATGTCATTATCAATTAAGCAGATAAAAGGCCTGGAGTTGAATTGAGGTGTGGTGCTTGCATGTGGAAGATTTTGCTGTGAACCGACAACATGCGGTTAAAGGAGCTCTTCATGCAGGTGAAAGAAGCCATCCTTAAGCTGCGAAAACAGAAAAAACCCATCCGAGAAATTGCTACAATATTACGAGTGGCAAAATCTACAATTTGGTACATCCTGAGAAAGAAGGCAAGCACTGGTGAACACAGCAACGCAAAAAGACCTGGACGTCCACAGAAGACAACAGTGGTGGATGATCGCAGAATCATTTCCATGGTGAAGAGAAACCCCTTCACAACAGCCAACCAAGTGAACAACACTCTCCAGGGGATAGGCATATCGATATCCAAGTCTACCATAAAGGGAAGACTGCATGAAAGTAAACACAGAGGGTGCACTGCAAGGTGCAAGCGACTCATAAGCCTCAAGAATAGAAAGGCTAGATTGGACTTTGCTAAAGAACATCTAAAAAAAACAGCACAGTTGTGGAAAAACATTCTTTGGACAGATGAAACCAAGATCAACCTCTACCAGAATTATGGCAAGAAAAAAGTATGGAGAAGGCGTGGAACAGCTCATTATCCAAAGCATACCACATCATCTGTAAAACACGGTGGAGGCAGTGTGATGGCTTGGGCGTGCATGGCTGCCAGTGGCACTGGGACACTAGTGTTTATTCATGATGTGACACAGGACAGAAGCAGCCGAATGAATTCTGAGGTGTTCAGAGACATACTGTCCGCTCAAATCCAGCTAAATGCAGTCAAATTGATTGGGCGGCGTTTCATGATACAGATGGACAATATATTACAAGATGTAAGCTTAAGGTGCAAGGTAGCCCTTCTGTACCTACAATAGAGAAAAGCAGCTACAGCTCAAAACACAAGTACCACTGTCTCTTTCTGTCTGTACTGTATACTGTATGGTCACACATTGCCAGAAGTTTTCTTATGATGGGCTGGAATCCCAGCCTTGAGGCAATCTGCCTTTTTTTCCTGTCAGGATGACCTCTGGTGGCAAATAACTCTCACCAGATATTTGTTGGTAAAGAAAATAAATGGATGATCAGCTTTTGTCATGGAATACAAGATGTGTTGTATTGAGGAATATTTGTAAATATTTAATATTAATTCATAATCTGAAACAAAATTAGCCCATACAGAAATTGTTCAAAGGCATGTATACTTCAAACCTGAAATTCATTCACTGAATGCAATGCTTCCAGACTTTATTGTAAATGTTACCTTTGTTTCAGAAATGCATTTGGCGACAGGTTACTTCAGATTCAGCTAGTGTAATGTAATTTTGTTTTCTCTAACACTTTATTTCACTTTGAAATCTTAACAACCCTATTAAAAGGGTAATGTTCCCATGAAGGGGAAGCAATCTTTCACTGAACATTGACTCAGAGGTGAGCAAAACTAATAGTTATTGAAGTACTGATGTGTACAATTGCCTCCTTTTAGAAATATACAAGCAACTCGGCATAAATAATTGAAGCAAGCACTTTTCTCAAACTTCACTTGCATCTTGTAGTCCCATCCCTTATTTTAATGAAAAGTAATGCAAGTCGTTGCTTCCCCATTTTCTTTAATGTAGTTTCTCATATGATCCTATTTTATATTTCTTATATGCCTCAATTTGTGTTATGGTGATAAATATATATAATGTATAAATAAGACAGCAAAAAGAAGAATTATTATCATGCAGATGTCTTTAGGCAAGATGACAGTACATAAATTCATCAAACATAAATAATCCTTTTCCATTTACTAGATTAATACTGTTGTTCAAAATAAAACATGTCAAAATCGAAGAAAAGAAGGAGTTCAGAGGTCTATCAGATTTCATCTCTCTGTGTTCTTTCAAAAATATGTTTGGGCTTAAGTAATGCATATTTTATAATATGTTACACAATGTGCATACTGCATTTATCATTTCTGTGTAGTCGTGAGATTTATGAGATATGTAGAAATTTGTTCCTCAGATAAATTTTATTTCTAAAGTGCAACTTAAGAAATCACTCTCAATTATTTCCTTAAGACCAATAAATCATGTAGAAAGTTTACATTGTAGATGCTATTTGGCAGCACTTAAATGAAAGATATATTCTAGTTGGTAAGACAAAACTTGTGACTTAAATCATTTTCACTTTGTCACTATATATCACATATGTCACTATTGCTAATAGTGTGCTGCATTAACAATTTTGGTGTTTTAATTATTTGCAAATAATCAAAGTTTCTGTGTATAAAATAAGAACATTTGCAAATCTTGATGCTTGCTCAGATCTGGTTTATAAGCAGCCTTCCTGCAGTACTGTGTCACGCAGAGTTATTTTTATGATCTCTGCATACAATATGTTGTTAAAGCTACAGCATTAACTCGCCAAGGAAAAATCAAACAATAAGAAAGTTGTTTGTTGAGAAATGTGCCGGTTATTGACATTATAAATTTCCATATCAGCCTTTGAACTGCTAACACTTTGTGGAGTGCTAGTGTCCTAGTATAACTAATAACTTGTTGTATCTTTATATATACAGGCAACCCAGAAATTCAGAAGGAACTTCAAACAAAATCAGACTTAAACATCTCAATATGATCCAGTGAATTTATAAGAATAGACATTTATTTCAATGACTCTGCATTCTACATGTTACAAGTTATAGGCTTGCTATGGACCATCCTACTTGTATTTAATCTTTTCTTTCATGTAAAGTTACAATTGGCATTAAAAGCAATGTATGATTCTTTCTTCCTATATAATGTAATAACATACATTTTTTCAACTGCAAACATTTACGTTTTCTCTTAATTTTGTATCAACAGAACCCAGAAACATTTTGAAACATTGGAACAATTTAGACAAGAACAGGCCATTCAGATCAGCAAAGCTCGCTAGTCATATCCACTTAATTGTTCTAAAATAACATCAAGTCTAGTTATGAAAGACCCTAAAGTCCTTCCATCTACCACACTACTTGGTAGTTTATTCCATGTGTCTATGGTTCTCTGTGTAAAGGAAAATGTTTTCGTGAAATTTACCCTTAACAACTTTCCAACTGTGTCCTCATGTGCATGATGAACTCATTTTAAAATAACAGACTCGATCCACTGTACTAATTCCCTTCATAATTTTAAACATTTCAATCGAGTCTCCTCTTAATCTTCTTTTGCCTAAACTGAAAAGGCTCACCTCTTTAAATCTTTCATCCAATGCATTCCATATATCCCTGGAAACAGCCTGGTTGCTCTTCTCTGGATGTTTTGCAGTGTTGCTATGTCCGTTTTGTAGCCTAGAGACCAAAACTGCACACAGTACTCCAGATGAGGCCTCACTAGTGCATTATAAAGCTTGAGCATAACCTCCTTGGACTTGTACTCCACACATCATGCTATATAACCTAACATTCTGTTGGCGTACTTAATGGCTTCTGAATGCTCACTGGCAGTTGATAGTGTTAAGTCCACTATGACTCCTAAATCCTTCTCATAAGGTGTATTGTACTTTCAATTTCAGGTCTTCCCATTGTGTATTCTAAGCTAATATTTTATTTCCTATTGGTAATACTTTACATTTATTGACATTAAATTTTATCTGCCACAAATCTGTATGCTGTCCTTTCCCTCTGTAATGATTCAACTACCAATCAGTCAATTCAACTATCTTGGTATCATCTGCAGACTTAATCAGGTTGTTACTTATATTCCTATCAAATCATTTATATATATTAAAAACAGCAGCTGCCTTAGCACTGTCCCCTGTGGAATTTTACCAGAACAATGCAAAATGCATTAACATACTTATTGAAAGATGTTTTCCAAAAAATATTGTAGCAAGTCTACACTATTTTTTACACCTAAACTCATTCTGGTTAAAGGCAAATATGTTTACCTGGATTTAAACTCTGTGCTTATTGGCACTTTAAGTCTGTGTGCTGGATGTTGATTTATGCTCATACTTTAGCTGATTACTGTACAAGGATATTGCTAACCAGAAACTTAAACATAGTGGGAATCTCTGGAGAATTCAAAGTATGGATTTAACAGCATCAGCTGCAATGCAGATAAATGTCATTATTGTCAGTCACTATAAAACAAATTACATGTATTATTCTCAAAAAGTATTTGCAATAAGAATGTTATTAAGGTCTGACTAGAGATTATTATAAAACTTTTATTATATTTATTAATGATTATGTTTCTCTTAAATTAATGTTGTTTCAAAGTGTATGTAAGCCGCCTATTTACTAAACACAATATAGAAATGTTGTTATGCAGAAATAAAAGCTACCTATCTGTATAATACAAGAACAAAAATATGTCTGTTTATTTAGCGGCAAGTCATAAGCGGTGTGTTAATTTTGTGGCCGATGCTAACAAACATTAAAAATTTGCGTTGCTTGGAAACAAGGCTTTTCATTATATTCTGTAGCACTGTACATAACATTCAGCCCCATGAGTTAGTGCATCTACACCCAGTAATTGAAATGATATTGACTCCAGCTTCTTCATTCTATGAGGAAATATATTAATGAACTAGAATTCAATGTTTGGATCCTGTACCATATGAAGCCTTTCATTGCAGGTCAAGTTTCCTCATTTTTTGTTTTTGTGCACTTAGAATATGGCTGACAGCATTATCAAGGCCTATGATGTGAAAAGCATCTATTACATGTGCATGGGACCATTACATTTAACATGCAACTTTTTAAATACATCTTTTGCAGATAATTTATCTATTTTCAGCAGATTACTTACATGGGCCCTTTTTTCACATTTATTGCCTCTGCTTTGTTTTCAATGGCAGTTTGAAAGGATGGCACATTTAAGAATGTGCCTCGCATTCTGCACACATTTTGTGTAGCATTTTGTGGCATGGAAATATTGTTTAAATCAACATCTGACAATAAAACACCGCACACACCTTAGAAAACTCTCACTGAACACTGTTGCCAACCTCTGAAAAATATGCGCACTCCACACAATAAACAAGCTAGAAATTGAACACATATCCCTGTAATTGTGTTTTACACCATAAGATGGGGACTACAGAAGACAGGAGCTTCATATGTTCTATTTCAGTGCTTTTTTAAACAATTGAGGAAACAATGTATATTTTACGTGATTTAAATCAATCTATAACTGACAGAGTTGTGATTGCCAGTGATATTGTTGATTATTGTTACTAATAAACTGTAATGATTTATTTTAATGTGTGGTAAGGTGTCACATCCAGTGTTGACTCACATGTCAAGCCTGATGCTGCCAGGGCAGACTCCTTCTGCCTTGTAACTAACCATTTCATGTCATTTTCTAATAAACTTAATCCAGACCAGGGTCTTGGGGGAAGCCAATCCCAGCTAGCAAGGGGGGTGTAAAGCAGGACCACACCCTGGACAGGGCATCAGTCCATCTCAGGGTGAACACACACACCCATACCCATGGGTCAGTTTAGTTTCACTGATTTATGTCTTTAGACTTGGGGTAGGGAACAGGGGCACCCGCAGGAAACTCATGTGGACACTAGAGAGAACATACAAACTCCATATTGGGAGGACACAGGATACAAACCTTAGTCTCCATACCGAGAGGCAGCTGCTACCATTGTGCCATAGCACCATGCCTTGTAACAGATCAGTAGGCAAGAAATACTTACGGAGAGAAAGTCATGAAGATTTGAAAAGGGAGATCTTTTTAAACTATTTTTGAAGTCAAGCCACTATAAAAATATAGAAATATATTTACTGTTTTACAAATTTTTTAAGTCTGAGAGTGAATATGCCATGTCCTGCCTTTTACATAGTGAAAGCTACCTTGGGGTGGATCCATTACCACTACTGCTAGTCATAAAATTGAAAACTATTCCATCAACATTCAAAAATACAAAGTGATTTTTAGTAAATGTTTTTTTAATACATATTCATTCTGTGTGTACTAATTGCTGTTGTGGAACCTTCCATATCTGCTGATTTCCCTTCAGTCCTAAATAATATAATAGCTCAAAAAACACTGTAGCACCTTTCTCCCTTCTCTTACCTTAAAACCACATTACAAAGCAGTCAAGCCAAAGTGAGCCAGGAAAGAGATTTGATCCTTTAAACCTAAAGTGTTACAGTATGTCCACCTTCCTAAACACTGGACTTGGCTCTATACATTCTCTATGTAGTTTCAATGTTCAGCAATCCATATCCATGGCATTTACTGACCACACAATAACAGAGTGCAGAAGAATGACAGCCATGTGTTGAAGTGAAGAACCAGCAATGGACGGGATGCTAGTTCATAAAAGGACTCATGCTCTAATGCAAACACTCATTTTTTTAATCCAGTAGTAAATGGCAATCTAGTAAAGCCATGGCTGTATATGAAACAAATATAAATTGTGGTGAGTGGCTGGGGGTGCTACCCAGCTGGGACGCCCAGGAGGACCAGAGGAGGGCTTACACCTCCTCCAGACCATGAGGGTGCGACCGCCCTGGTGGCTTTGGGGACCATGGGAACGGAGCTTGGAAGCTCAACCCTATAGGGGCCCATGGTCACCGCCAGGGGTGCCCCAATGCCTGAGGAGCCCTGGCCCTCAGCACTTCTGCCACACTCGATAGTGCTAGGGGGAAGAAGACACCTGGAGCAAGTCCGTGTGGGGATAAAATGGGCTGCCTCCCTCCATTCGGGGGCTGGAGTCAGGAGGACGAGAGACGAGGTCTTGGTGGAGAGGAGTGGAGCCGGCCTGAAGGAAGAAGAGGCATTGTGAGGCCTGGACTTTTGGGGAGTTTGGGGGTTATGTGCACTGTAAATAGGGGCTATGTATAATAAACATGTGTGGGTGTTTGAACCATCGGTGTCCAGGCCATATTCCACAAAATAAATTACTAAAAAAGATGACAGTGTGACTAAAAGTGTATTTTCTTTCTTGTGTTAGTAGTGAGAAGTGAAGCAAAATAACACTTTTCATTGACAGTCCTAGTGTGTATATAAACACAGGGAACTCCAGTTTCTATATTACATCTTGCCTGAAGAAGGGGCCTGAGTTGCCTCTAAAGCTTGCATATTGGAGTCTTTTTAGTTAGCCAATTAAAGGTATAATTTTTCTCGACTTTAATTACATTCATAATGGCTAACACGGTACAACACCCTAGTACTACTTTCTTATGTTAGAAATGCAATATCTTTTCTAATGAAAAGCTATTTTAATTCTGTAAGGAGTTGTTATCATTGCTGCCGTTTTCACTACACAACATGTCACTTACCATACAATGCATTTTAGCAGAGTGATTTGTGTCATGATATCCTAAACTGTTAAACTGCTGTCATCTTTTGAAACAACTTAATAAAATAAACAGTGTGGCATAGGCTTTACAAAAATTTGAAAATGCTACCAGCTCCTGGCATAGGTACTTGATGCATACTCTGTGCTCAATTTGACAGGTGTCATATTGCCTCAGAAAAAGAAGATATTTATGCATTGAAAACGACTGAAGAAATTCTTTTTGACTCCTTCCTGTCATTTTAAGAAACAAAAGAAAATAAAACAAGCTGGTCAGCAAAACAGACATTACTAACTCGAAAATTTTGATGGAGAGTATAGTGACTAACAGTACACCATGACAGGGCCCTAGTCCAGCTTTTAAAATCTCTATCCCATTTTGATTATAAAGTGAATTACCAAGTATGAGTGAATAAACAGAAATGCTTGGTAATGTACTGTACAATTATGCCTTGAACCATTTTCATTGCAGATCACTTGTTGTAGCAAGGGGCATAATTTAGTTGTTTGGCCCATAAGGAGCATAGGATAAAATTTGTATTTTCTATAAAATAATGTTATATATTTTACTACTTTCTTGTTTATCATGGCACTGGAGAGGAGTAACGTGTAGCATGTTGGTCAGACGTGCAAGTAAGAATTTTGCTGTAATCTGCGCACATGACAATACTGCTTCTCCTACAACCTTCACCATATCTACACACATGAATTTCAGGAGTCATTAGAGGTTTATAGGGTCATTATTGTCCCATTTGCAGTGTAGAGTGAAATTCTTATTTGCATGTACTAACAAACATTGAACATGTTGCCAATGTCTGGTTCTATGACTGGTGAGTAGAGCAGCCTTAAATCGAAACTTCTGTCATTCTTATTTGAAAAATCTTGGAACAGAGTTTAAAACACTGTATCTACCACCAGAAGACACATCAACAGAGAATTTCATCCTACTAAATTCTCAAAAAGGTGCTCACATTTAGCAATCCATTTATTGAAGATTTCAAGGTCTTTTTTCCTCTCTTTAATGCCCTTATCATTTTTCTTAATGACTGGTCTTAAACCTTAAAAGGAACATACTTGTAGCACTTACCTTTCTACATACTTCTGCTTGCTCCAGACCACACCCATCTTTTTACTTATTGCCAGTCTGATCGATCGTTTCTTGTGCCTGAATTTTGTTTTTCTTTTTGTGCATATATTCTAGCCCTGGTGATCATTTAGTGTCTGTAGCTGAGATGATGGCTCATGGCTTTCTCTCTACCACCAAATCCCATTTATTCAGTTCACTTCAAATCAATAATATTCAGTATATTCTTATTATCAGTTGCTGGTAAACCCTAAAGATGCAAGAAATAGGTTTCCAAACTGAAGAAGAATTTTCTGACCCTTGGGTAAGCCTTGATCCCCTGCCCTTGATGGGACCACTATTTTAGCAAATAAATAAATATAATATAAACATTATGGAATTTGGGAAATGACTGTGGTGATGTTTGCTTACATAGGGTCCCTTATTTTATTGTACAATCAGTTAGTCTTAATGTTGCAGAACACAAAAACAGGTGAGCACATATTCTCTGTACATTGTGTATATTTACCTAAACACACATATGCATGCACATACTGCAAGTACGGTAAAAATTAAAAGTGCAAACCTCACCACATCCTCCAATGAGAGTTAAAGTACATACTGTCATAAGCTGCATGGTGTTTTAAATAGTGAAGTACTTACAAATAAAATATAAATACAAACATACAATATAAAGACACCTTTGTACATTATTTTCACCGTACCCTCAAACAAAAAATTTAGCAAAAACATACTTAGACAGATTCATCAAATTATTAATCTCAAAACATCATCTTCATGCATCTAATAGTTTAAGGATAAGTACTTTTCTAAAATCTGGTAGTCCTGGTCTTGGTACACAAGCCAGTTACCATAAGCACTTAAGTGGTATGTGACAGGTTGGAAAAGATATTAACACCATTATGGTTCAGTCTGCAGAGTTAATCCATAGCGGGGTAGCATTGAGCAACAACTTTAGAAGCAATGCACACCACTCTTTATAGCTGCTTCTTTTGTTTGTCTGAGATATTTACATACTAAACCTTGAAAAAGAAGGTCAACACACTTTGAATTATGGGCTTGTAGAAAATGGTCTTTGTTTCCTGTGATACAGTACATCTTTCTTAACTGTAACATACCTGATGGGCTACATGTGTTTCTACTTATAAGATCTGTTATACATTACATTAGTACATTAAAAGGAAGCAAAAATAACTGCACTGTATATGCTGCAACTCTTAAATGATAAACCGGACATTAAAGACAATTGTTTCAGAATATAAAAATATTTTTTTTCCTCAAGCATTTGCAATGGTTGTGATAGAAGTTGAAAGCAACTGTCATTCTGAATAAAAACCTGCAACATTTGCTGATTCATTCAGTTATTTTCTTAGCTAGCTAAGAAACCAGCAGGGCACACTCACAAATCACACATACTCACCCATGCTGGTCAATTTAGCATTGCCAATCAACTGAAATTGTATGCCTTAGGGATGTGGGTGGAAGCTGAAGAAAACCTGCAGTGACTTGAAAAGAACAAGTAAACGTCACCCAGACAGTGCCCAGGCTCAGATTTGAACTCAGTCTCATGAACTATTAGCACTTGCCTCTTCACCATTTTGCAACCATCTAGTTCTATTTTTTATTTTTATCCAGTCAGACAGAGTCATTGTAGTACTGCTAATATTTTCTCTATTTGTCAATTGGACAAGGTCAAGAATAGATGTACAGTCTGTCACTGGAAGATACAGTATAACAAATGGAAGGCAATCATATTCCTTTGTTTCACATCTTTAGCTTTATTATTGCTGAAAACCACACTGTATCTTTAAGAAAATATATGCTCATTTTTAAAACAATGCATGGAGAAAATACAACTCAGCAGGGACCCAGCCAGCAGTTACCAACCTGAACAGCTGTTATGTTTTAACCATTTTTTAAGTGTTCTTGTCATTCAGTCACTATATTATATCACATGTACAATATCTCAGGAAACTGAAGTATGTGCATTCAAGTGGATCAGGCTGCAACATATAAATTTAACTGTTTTGTTTTTTCATTAACCATGAAGGTGTAAAATATAACTAGTATCATCAACCAGAAGAGTAATAGTTTATTAGTTTTAATTATGTTTAATATTGTTTTATGGGTCTATAAAATTATTGTTGCTAATTTCAGAAAGATGACTGAGTTGTTATTTTTTACTGAGTTTCTGAGGTAAAAACTACAATGCCAACAGTGAACTGATTGACGTTTCTGTTTTCTAAATAATATCAAGAGTAGACAATTACATCATTTTAAATAAAAGTTTTTTGACAATGTTTTAATTTTATGTGCAGAAATATTCTTGTTTGTAACTAAGATGCAAAGCTTTTTCTCTTGAGTGATTTTTCTTTCTAATGCAATGTTGTTTCTAAGGACAGTAAATTGACTCTTGTATACTAAATCTCTCTTCTTTGTATTAAACAATATTGACTAGAATAATGATTTTTCTCATAAAAAATTGGTTTCATGCGCAATAATACTCATAACAGCTAATTCATATCCATATGTAAAAAATACTTAAATTAATTTCTTACACAGTAAAAGACTATGGAGCCCTGGAGTTGTGGATTTTAATTATTGAACATAAAACGGATTACACAATTAATAATTGAAAATGAAATTAAATGTATCAAATAGAGAAAAATAAATATATTTGTTGAAAGTATTTCTTAATTATAATTTATTTTTTATGTACACGGGTAGGGTGGAGAAGAGTAGAGTAAGTCTCAAAATAATGCCAGCCATGCAAACTCCATTTAATTTCCAACCATAGAATAAACAAAAGCAAATTGAATAGGCACACGATGGCACTTTCAAACAAACAGGCAGTAGCTTCTTGTCACCATTTGGTGGCTTTTCTAAAAAGGTAATTGGAGTAGTTCCTCTCATTTGGGCACTTGTGTCCAAATTGTGACACTACCTTCTGGGGCTGGAAGGAGTGGGGCTACTCAGGCTCTGTTGCTATCAAGGGGCAGTTTCTCGGCACTGTGAGGGAAAAAGGAGATAAAACCATTAGTTACAGCAGCCCCTTTTATTCTGGGGTGGTACCACATAGCTTAGTTGAGCCTGGAAGGCAACCATCTGGCGCTCATGCATGATACTATATAATACTTCAAGTGTAAAGTACTTAACTTTAAAATACAAACACAAAATTAATGGTGAATAATAAACTAAACAGGAATCAGTCTTATTTGTTATAATAGTAAAAAAAAGTTATAATACAATTTCATGTTAATGTAACATTTGACATATGACTAGCTGATGACAAATTAGAGGTGTCATTATCAGAATGTTTCAGAATTTGTAAATTCTCCTTGAACTATAAACATTTATTTAGACCTTATTTTAAGGGTTTTATTGGTCAAGTAATCTTGTGGCCACATCTGTTTTGGTATGTTATATGTTTTTAATAATGTTGAAGTATTGTTCTTCCCCAGCACCAAGTAATTTTTTTTCACATGGGCCATGGCCATTTTGAGGAGTATTTGTAGACATTTGCTATGCTATTGCTAGGCAGGGTCATCTGGAAGTGTGCAGCATGTATCATATCCAGCTTAAGCGTATAAAGCTCATGTTGTGCATTTCCTGGTTGTCCTTCGATGAATTAAACCCAAATCTTTAAGCTTTAATTCTTTTGCTGCTTTGAAATATTCCTGGTTAACTAATTGTGGGTTTGCTTTTTTAACAATAACTTAAAAATAATATTTTGTCTCTGGTTACATGTCTGTCTATTTGTTTTTGAATTTCCTGCCCTCTTTATTGGACTACATTTTTATCACACATCTTGAGCCTTTTTTTTTTTCTTGACTTCTCAGTTAGGAGTCACCGCTTGTTGCTTTGGCTATGATTCAATCTATGTAAATCTTCTTCTCTCCTGTGCAGTCAACACAAGAGGAAAGCAAAAGGTGCAGAAGATAGTATTCCTACAGAAAATAAATGTCTGTGAGAGAGTATTATTCTCTTTAAAAAGCACAGTTTTTACAGACCTGCTTTTCAGAACATTCTATTCATACAAGCTCTAGTTCACAACTGCACAAAAAAGTATTTCTGCACTTTATCAGTAGTTTTTGGAGTCCTATAATCTAAATCACTCTGACATCTCCTTCTGTGGACAGGAATAGTAGCTTAGCAAAGTACAGTAAAGCCTTGATTATCTATGGCCGTGATGGACAAGAGAAAAGACAGATAACAGAACACCTACTTTAACAATGATATACAGTAGATTAGTTTAGCAAATAATCATATTTATTTACCAAAAAAACTATTAACAAAAAATATTAATAAAATTAATTTATATAATATTGTATTGACCAGCATAATTAGCAAGTATAACTCAGAGGTACTGGAGTTTTCTACGTTACATAACAAACCGTGTCCTGTCTTATACTCTATTATATGAGTTACAGAGCACATCTCCAAAACAATAAAAGAACTGATAAATATCTCCTGTCACTCAAAGTTCTGTCTTTTTCTGTACTGCAAACACTCCTGCTTATTGTCTCCTGACTCCCTACTCAAAACGTCCTTCCACCACACCTTCCTTTTTCTCCTAACTTCTCCTGTCACTCATCTCCTAAGAGGTGTGTCCATTCCTTACAGAACAGAAGCCCTTCATCCAGTCAACTCTTTCTGCTCCAGCACAGCGCATCACAAGCTGCCTGCACGTCACAATATATAAACAAAACCTAATATAACAAAGTTTAGAAAGAAAATTACAATACAGGAGAACATTAACATTAATACATTAACATTACCGTCAGTGGTTTCCATTTTCAACACGTTTTTGAATTTTGACTGCATCATGCTTTATATTGTTCCCTGTTGTTCTTCCTACTCCGTAAATTGAAGCAATACTTGAAGTGCATTTGTATTTATCGGCCATAACAATGTATAGTAGTTTAATTATAACAAAAGAGAAAAGCTACGAAACGCTATTAAAGCTGTAGAAATGTAATTGATACTGCAATTTCAAAATGCAGCATGACATGTGGTGCTGGGAAAAAATACTATGTGCTAGCAAAAGGGAGAGTTATTGCAAAGTGCATAGCTCGCAGCATATTGTGTAGCAGTAGTAATAGGTTGACGCTGGCGTGCGCAATGTTTTTTTTTTCCCCTGATGATTAAATCAAGTGACGGATAATCAAGGTTTTACTGTAGTAGTGATACCAGGTTTTACTGCAAGATACCAATACAAAAAAGGACATACAAAGGAGAAAATGTTTTTAATTAATGTATATGAACAAAGTAATTAAAACTGAGTTTCAACTTGACCAGCCAAATTATTTGCTCTAATTGGAGTGACACAGACCACACCTCTTTGTTTCTGCTTACTGCAAATAAATAACTACTGAAATGAGTCAAATCAGCAGTAAGAATAAATATGGTAGGATGAGACAGAATGAATGCTCCAGTACTGTATTGATTATTGTGAATATAATGTGATTAAAGCAGTGGCAATACTTGAGGAGTACTGTCAGTGAAGTATATGCCTTATCAGAATAAGTGTTCACAGGAAGTGATAATGTTAATCAATATAGAAAGGAGAGCACAGTGGCGCTCAGCATGTTCACATGGGTTTCCTCCCATAGTCCAAAGACAAGCAGGTTAGTTGAACTGTGTGTTTGTTGAACCTGTGATTTGCCAGTGCCCTGTACAGGGGTTGTTTCTGCCTTGTGCCTTATAATTGCTGGGATAGACTACAGCTTCCCTGCAACACTGCTCAGGATAAAGTAGGTTCATGAAATGGTTGGATAGATTACTACAGAAATAAGGGCATTACCTAATCAGAAACCCTGTATGAACACTGAAGGCTACAGCACTAATGTAACCTGTACGATAAACACTAATCCTTCTTGCCAGACAAGCTTAATGCCTTCCATGCCTTAAGAGGCACAACACAGCCAGATAACCAGGTTCTCACGCTCCCTGTAGGTGAAGTGAGGAGATTCTTGATGAGAGTGACCACTGGTAATCCTACTCCTTGCAGTTTACCTATTTTCTCATTTCTACTTTGGTTTCCTCCCAAGATGTGCTGTTTAGGTTAAATGGCTATTCTAACCTGTTCCTGTGTGAGTGTGGGTGTGTGTATGAGTGAGCCTAGTGATGAACCGGTATCTTGTCCTGGCCTTTTTCCCTGCCTTCCAGTCCTCAAGTAAGTTAATTGGGTTTGAAGATGGAATATCATAAATTTCATTTGCATTCTGCCAATTGCAAAAAGTAGTCATAGCTATTTTAATACCTACTGCATGTAGATATATGAAAATCTGGCTTAAATACAATCATTTGAAATTGTTCTTAAATAAGACTAATAAATGAATATTTTACAATAAAAATCACATTTCTTAATAATGACTTGTCCTTCAAAAAAACTGTTAAAACATACACATCTCAAAGTGAAAAATGCAGCATTCTTTTTACTAATGGGTTTATTGTTTTTTTATAAGGAATTTGTTTCAAATTCTGTTCAAGCTAAAAAGACTTGACATTTAAACAAAAACTATAAAACTATACCAGCTCTGGGCAATTATTGTCATTGTTAATTAAAACAATAAAGAGAAGAAAAGCCTATGCCCAGTAAATTATCGGCTTCATCCATCATTATGACAAGTTAATTTAATTAGGATTGTTCTTTCTCCGTACTAACCTACAACAATTATCAGATCATGTTGCTACACAACTGAAAAATAAAACAAAAGAAAACATATATTTTATGTTTGCCTATGCCATTGCTTGAATACTGACATTTATTACAGTAATCTTGTAGCAGAAGTACTTGGCCAATTAGCCGAAAAACACATACAAATGAATTTAGTTAAATCATATAATAATAGTAGTTATCCTTTAAACCATGTGCACACAACACACTACCATTCAAATTCATAGAGTGAAACATGGTGCACTTTAGCGTCTAGTCTATTATGATAATTGCTCTAATTAAAAAAATATTTTGTATATTAATTAATCGTACAGTGCTTCTAATAGTGTACCAATGTATTCTCATACAGAGTCAAGAAAGTTAATGTTGGCTTTGCAGTTTGTAAGGGAAAAACAAACAAAAAAAAAATACCTGCAAGACTAATCAACCACATGACAAGGTCAAGTTTAAATCCCTCAGGAGGGAAGTGATGCACAAAGCACATTTCAAAGCTGTTAGGACACCACATTGACTTCTTAAAGCTATAATGGATCTAATAACAGCTTTTCACTTTGGTGTAGGACAGCTGTGATGGCAGAGAAAAAAAAAAAAAAACAATGACTCTGACCTGCAAGAATAAGTTTCCAATAGCACAATATGCATTCTGACAGAGAACACCACTGTTTTTGGAGAGCATAACCTTACTTTCATCTCTTTTATTTTTAAAGCTGTATATGTTGGGATAGTTATAGACCTGTCCTTATACCTTTATTTTAAACTTGAATGTTTGTACTAAGCTAGTGGAGACTTGTGTTCTTATTCATTACTGTTAAAGATCTGATTTTTAGAATGGATGTAGAATGAATGTTGAGTTTTACTGTATATAGTTTACAGTGCTAATTTTATTGTTTCTTTTTCTAAAGAAATTTCAAAAGTAAGGATTTTGTTACAATCAACCAGTCATTCTGCCCTTAATTAAGTCAATTGGGTCAGCTCCCTTGGCTAAGGTAAACATCCGCAGCATGAGGAATTCCTTATGCAGTATATATATTGGAGAGCTTCCTTCCAAACTGTTGAGAACTGGAAAACTTGTTTTTCTCCCATTTTTTTTTTTGTTTGTGTTAAGAATTACTTTTGAACACTTTGAAATCATTTCAGTTTTTTTTTGTCTGGCACCTCCTAACTCTCTGGTACGAGAAAACCCCCTCAAATGATATACTGTTCAATGTTTCCCAATGTCAAGTTATGCAAAACGCTATAGGATTCTCCACTATATTTGGCCCTCTAAACCTGAAAAACCTTCATTTGTAGGCATTTTGGACCATCTTTTTGTATGAAATTATACCTTTATTATAAATAGTAAACCAAAAGGTGTCTTCAGCAAAAATGATCAGAAATACTGGAAGCTATGCTTGCCAAATCAACTGACCTCAGGGGCTCACCACATACGAGTTTACAAAACTTTGAAAATGGGGATTGGTAATATAGGCATGTGCTGTGTTCATTTTATACTATTTTGAGGTTGCTGATCATGAATATGATAAAACTTTTGATATTTCATTCTTTACCAGAGGTCGTAGCCCTCTAAGAGCCACTCCTAGAAAGTTAAAAAAATAGAAATTTCAAACATAAGCATGTGGGGGATTGTTTAATAGTGATCATGAATATAATGTTATCTTTGATTTTTGATCCTTTACTAGGAATCCAGTCCTTCCTTTTTTATTGGGTGAAAAATGACAGATTTCTTTAATGGTCAAAAATATTTTCATTTTACAACAACAACAACAACATTTATTTATATAGCACATTTTCATACAAAAATGTAGCTCAAAGTGCTTTGCATAATGAAGAAAAATAAAAGACAAAATAAGAAATTAAAATAAGACAACATTAGTTTAAACATTACAGTTGAAGCGCACAATATTTCAAATACTTGATACAATTATTGTGGTTTATTATGTACTTCTGCCTAATGAAGTAAATCATTGCATTTCTTATGTACACCTTTGAATTAAGACAGCTTACCCTAATTCAGACTTTTTTGCATTAGATCTTTTTTATTTATTATGACTTTCATATTTTGAAAAACTGAATTTTCATGTTTTATATTCATGTGTGTGTTTTGATTTTATTTCCTTTTTACATGTGTGTTACCTCAATTTTAGAATCTCTGCAGGCATATAATGCGCTGCTAGGAGACCTTGCTGGATGCTGTGGACCACCACCTTAGAGGCACAACGCTTCCAGTGTAGCCCCAAGTGCTCTTCTTCTGAGATTATGCATTTCAGGTTGTAGTATTTTGGTTTATGATTCCTAATTTTGTAATCTCATCTTGATTGTTTGTTTTAATGTTTTGGCTCTGGTTGAATAATAGTGCTCAAGTTAACAATCTTTGCAACTCATTTTTGAATACAATTACAGTTTAAACCTCTGGTTTTGATAGAAAATCACAGCTTTTGCCTCAGTATGTTTTTCTCTCTTTCCCTCTACCAGTCACCCCCTAAATCCCAGTTAAACCAGACTTTATGCATAGTAATAGCACGTTATCACCGATCCCTGTCCCAATCACTGACAACTCTCCATTCACTGACCCTCCAACTTCTATGCCCCATCTCGTAGTGCAGTTGGTGCCAATGCCTTCTTTTTCTTGCCCAGCCTCTGACTCTCATGAACTTTTTTTGCTCATTATTTTAGGATACCCTTTTAAGAGGATATCCATCCATCCATCCATTATCCACCACTTATCCAAGGTCGGGTCACAGAGGCAGTAGCCAAAACAGGGAAGCCCAGACCTCCCTCTCCCTGGCCACCTCCTCTAGCTCTTCTAGGAGGACCTTGAAGCGTTCCCAGGCCAGCCGGGAGATATAATCCCTCCAGCGTGTCCTGGGTCTGCCCCATGGCCTTCTCTGAGCAGATATCCGAACCACCGCAACTGACTCCACTCAATGTGGAGGAGCAGCGACTCTACTCCGAGTCTCTCCTGGATAACTGATCTCCTCACTCTGTCTCTAAGGGAAAGTCCAGCCACCCTGTGGAGAAAACTCATTTCAGCCGCTTGTATCTGCAATCTTGCTCTTTCGGTCACTACCCAAAGCTCGTGGCCATACAACAACAACAACAACATTTATTTATATAGCACATATTCATACAAACAGTAGCTCAAAGTGCTTTACATAATAAAGAATAGAAAAATAAACACAATATGAAAACAAAATAAATCAGCATTAATTAACATCGAATAAGAGTAAGGTCCAATGGCCAGGGGGGACAGAAAAAACAAAATAAAAACTCCAGACGGCTGGAGAAAAAAAAATAAAATCTGTAGGGATTCCAGACCATGAGACCGCCCAGTCCCCTCTGGGCAATAGGTGAGGGTAGGAACGTAGATCGACTGGTAAATCGACAGCCTCACCTTTTGGCTCAGCTCTCTCTTCACCATGACGGACTGTTGCAGAGCCCGCATTACTGCGGATGCCATACCGATCTGTCTGTCAACCTCCCACTCCATTCTTCCCTCACTCGTGAACAAGACCCCGAGATACTTGAACTCCTCCACTTGAGGCAGTAATGTGTTCCCAACCCAAAGAGAGCATTCCACCCTTTTCCGGCAGAGAACCATGGCCTCGGATTTAGAGGTGCTGACTCTCATCCCCGCCGCTTCACACTTGGCTGCAAACTGCTCCAGTGAGAGCTGGAGGTCACTGTCCAATGAAGCCAACAAAACCACGTCATCCGCAAATAGCAGAGATTCTGAGGTCACTAAACCAGACCCCCTCCGCTCCTTGGCTATGCCTAGAAATTCTGTCCATAAAACTTATGAACAGAATCGTTGACAAAGGGCAGCCCTGGCGGAGTCCAGCCTCAACAGGAAACGAGTTTGACTTATTACCGGCAATGCGGACCAAGCTCCTGTTCCTCCTGTACATGGACTGAATGGCTCATAACAACGAGCCTTGTACCCCATACTCTTGGAGCACACACCACAGGATGCTCTGAGGGACACGGTTGAATACCTTCTCCAAATCCACAAAACACATGTGGACTGGTTGGGCAAACTCCCAAGCCCCCTCCAGGATCCTGGCCAGGGTGTAGAGCTGGTCCAGTGTTCCACAGCCGGGACGAAATACGCATTGTTCCTCTTGAATCCGAGATTCAACCATCAACCGAACTCTCTTCTCCAGCACCCCTGAATAGATCTTATCGGTGAGGCTGAGGAGTGTGATTCCCCTATAGTTGGAGCACATCTTCCGGTCACCCTTCTTAAAAAGGGGGAC
Source organism: Polypterus bichir lapradei (assembly GCA_026402145.1). NCBI lineage: Eukaryota > Metazoa > Chordata > Cladistia > Polypteriformes > Polypteridae > Polypterus > Polypterus bichir. Next base: position 8,687,744 of record JANRMT010062808.1, read on the forward strand.
CACCACCCCGGTTTGCCAATCCAGAGGCACTGCTCCCGATGTCCATGTGATGTTGCAGAGACGTGTCAACCACACAAAATCCAGAGCCTTGAGGAACCCAGGGTGAACTCATCCACCCCAGGGGCCCCGCCACCTCAAAGCTTTTTAACTACCTCGGCCCCTGATGTGGACGGGCCCCCCGGAGTTCTCTAGCTCTGCTTCCTCTAAGGAAGACATGCTGGTGGGATTGAGAAGATCTTCGAATTATTCCTTCCACTGGTCAATAACATTTGCAGTTGAAGTCAGCGGGGATTCATCTCCACTGTACACAGTGTTGGTGGAGCACTGCTTTCTTCTCCTGAGGCACCTGACAGTTTGCCAGAACCTTCTCGGTGCAGACCAAAAGTCATTTTCCATGGCTTCCCCAAACTCCTCCCATGCCCGAGTTTTTGCCTCTGCAACAGCCGATGCCACCACAAGCTTGGCCCGCTGGTACCCCTAAGCTGCCTTTGGAGTCCCACTGGTCAACCAGACACAATAGGACTCTTTCTTCAACTTGATGGCCTCTCGAACCTTAGGTGTCCACCACTGGGTTCGTGGATTTCCGCCACGAGAGGTACCGACAACCTTGCAAGCACAGCTCCGTTCTGCTGCTTCGACAATGGAGGCTCGGAACATGACCCATTCAGACTCAGTGTCTTTCACCTCCCTCGGAATAAGGTTGAAGTTCTGCTGGAGGTGGCAGTTAAAGATCTTTATGACCGATTCCTCTGCCAGACGTTCCCAGCAGACCCTCGTTATACGTTTGGGTATGCCTGGTCTGTCCGGCAGCCTCTCATGCCATCTGATCCAACTTACCACCAGGTGGTGATCAGTTGACAGCTCAGCCCCTCTCTTCACCCGAGTGTCCAAGACATAAGGTCGCAGATCCAATGACACGATAACAAAGTCGGTCATCGAACTGCGACATCTGGCATCCTGGTGCCAAGTGCACTTATGGACACCCTTATGCTCGAATATGGTGTTCATTATGGACAATCCATGACCAGCAGAGAAGTCTAACAGCTGAACACCACTTGTATTTAGATCAGGGAGGCTGTTCCTCCCAATCACACCTCTCCAGGTTTCACTGTTGTTGCCGATGTGAGCGTTTAAGTCTCCCAGCAGGACGATAGAGTCTCCAGGAGCTCCGCCTCACAGTGCTTCTTCCAGGGACTCCAAGAAGGCTGGGTACTCCAAACTGTCGTTCGATGCATAAGCGCAAACAACAGTCAGAGTCCTTCCCCCAACTCGAAGGCGCAGGGAAGCAACCCTCTCATCCAACGGGGAGAACCCCAATGTGCAGGCCTCGAGCCGGGGGGCCATAAGCAAGCCCACCCCTGCTCGATGCCTTTCATCCACAGCAACTTCTATAATTTTATTTCACTTGGCGAATGCTGTGTGTTTATTTATTATTTTTGGAGGATCTCTAATTGAAAGCAGATGCTAGACCACTCTTCTGTTTTAAAGCACTTTTGTATAAAGTGTCTTTAAATTGATATAACTTTGTGAAGTTGTTTATACTTGCTTTATTCATTAAGCAGTGACATCCAACTCTTATTGTAGTAACAGTAATTGACTAATCAATTCTCATTTCAAAGTAATGTGTTGAGAAGAGGCACCTTGATATGTCTATTCAAACTCCCCAAAATCCTTTAAATGCCTATATAGCATTCTCAGTAATTCAGTATAATTCAGTTTCTTTCTTGAGCTCAGAGGACTACACACTATTACAAATATTGCATAATGAATGCAATATCACAGGCAAGAAAAACATGGAAGACAAAAACATTTTTCAGTGTTCATCCATTTAATCCTTACATTTTCTGCTGTTCTTATCTAGTTCAGGGTACCCATCCCATCCATTATTAGCACAAGATAGCATCCGTTGCATGGCTCACTCATGCACGCACCTTCACTCATGAATGCGGGTCAATTTAGAACTGCTAATTATTCAAGCAATTAATCAAATTAATCTTTATTTTTGAGTTTCACACACATCTTTTGAATGGGGGAGGAAACCAATTCAGGTACAGGCCGAGAGGGAAGACAAAATAAGTATTATCCAGAGATCACCAAAAAAAAAAACACTCTGAAAACAAAGTGTCAAATTAAAAAGCTACAATATATGAAGAAATTTTGCTGGAAATTCCATATTTTGCATGACTGCATTTTTTTCTCTATTTTGGAACCAGTGAATAGATGTCTGGTGTTAAAAACATATAATTCGAACAATGATTAACCTTGACATTTAAAATAAAGAAACTTAGCCTATAATACAAAGTGTTTAACTGTTTCTAATGCAAAAAGGCTACTTTTACAATATGAAAGGCCAAGTCAAAGACAAATAAATCCCTAAATCATGTCTGAATTTAAAAGGCTATAGCTTATAGATATTTCAGCTATTCCAAAACAAGACAGTTGAAGTCATGTAGTGAAAATTGCTTAAATCCTTTCAATGACTCCACAGGTGCCTCATGTTTAATTCACTATAACATTGTAACACCCCATGTTCTGCAATGAGAACCTAGTTGCACTCTTAATTATCCACGCCAATAAAGTTTTTATTTTAATTTAGGTACTGAACTAGTGCTAATAGATTGATGCAAGACATAATTAACATGCTTCATGACCTTCAGATAAAAAGTACAGTATCAGGTGAGACAAAAAAAAGTTACATCACGAAATAATATTTTGGCCATATTTTATTATTTTTAGTATTTTATTAAGATTTATAGCCAATAACTTACCTGTTATGTTGCAAATTATGATACTGCTTAAGATGTTTCATTTTTTGCACAATCACTGGTAACTGAACATCTAAAAGCTAGATATAATTGGGGAAAACTACATCCCTTTGTAGGGGAATGCAATTTTTATAATTCTTATATTTTCACGTGCTTTAAAGCATTAAATGCATTGAACAGCTTTTTAATGTTAAACTGTAGTATGTATCTTTTGACTTGAACTTTTGACCTGTAACAGCAAAAAGCGTTAAACACAGAAAGATGAAGTGTTAGTTGAAACATAAGGCACACTCACAAAGAGGGTCTTTTGCAGTCAGAGGAGCAGACATGCACATTTTTCTGTCAAGTAGGATTAAAAAAAGGTCAAACTTTAAACACAGTAAACAAATATTTTTAGGAAAGGTCAAGGCCAATTGGTTGTTTTCTGGAGTTTCCCATGTGTGCAAAAAAATGAAGCCCTCGAACCTTTGGATATCTTAGTGCATGTATATCTCATGAACATGTAATGATATAGTCTGTCAAAAAAACATTTGACGAAGAGGAGCTAGGAGTCTCACCTTGGCCCCTACATGCTTTAAAAAGTCAGCAACTTTAAGAAGAGCCAGGAAGACAGAGAACAAGGAAGAAGAAGGAGTAACACAAAAAACATGAAAACCCAGCAATGGTACTTTAAGAGACACATGTTCGCATTACAAGCCTCAATGCTCAATGTTATTTTTTCCCCAGATCAAATATACCTATCTTGATGGTTCACATTCATAAGTACAAGTGACCTGTATCTAACTATAATGTGAACGCATCTGTTCTCTAAAACATGTGGACGCATGTGGACCTTGACACATTTGTGCATAGATCATCAGTGTCAGAAACAACAAAAAACTTTATATTTGTGAGACAAATTGTGGTGTTAAAACCAGCAAAATGAATGTAGTAGTAGCTAGTGTATGCATCACATTTTGCTCTGGAGGACAGTACACATTTCATCAGCTGTACATGATTGGATTGAGAAGGTGAATAAAACCTTGATGGCTGGCTTTTGCTATTTTCGTAGCTATTGCTACCACTACTGCACTAAGAGATGTGTGGGTATAAAGCAGCAAGTCAGCAATGTAGGGACCGTAACTGTTGTCACAACTGTAGCTCTCCTCCATTGTTGTTTTGCTATGGACTCGGCAGCCCTCAGCCTATACATATAGGCAAAAAAAAATATATAAATTCTGATCTGACCGTTTTCATCTGCATGGCCACAGATCAAATTTTTATCTGATCTATTACTTCATATGAAAGTGACTCAATTCAAGTCTTATTTAAAATGATCGGATTTCTGTGTCCACACAGCCCTGAAAATGTCAGATTTATGTCACATTAAGGCATAAAATCCCATGTGAGTTTACCACATCCATTTGTATTTTCTTTTGGTCTTGGCATTTTATGAATATTTAAGAATTTTAAAAACTAAAATGAATAAATAAATGTTTACTACCTACTACCTTTGCTTGCATTTAATATTTATTCGATCCTGCTGCCGCTGGTATAAATGAAAGAAGAGGAGAAATCCTCTAATAGAGAAGTGAAGTGCAGTAGCAGGCAGTTCTGGGTGCAGGATGAATCTGTAATCCGAGGTGTGGGTGTATTAAGGCTGCAGACTGTTTCCTTCCAGGCCAGGTGGGTGCAAGGATAAGACAACAAGAATTGGGGTATAGAACATCTGTGTGTCTACGTAACAAATAATCTGCGCGTAGGAAGAAAAGAATCTGTGTTTTAGGATAGGGTCAGCTCAAAATTTTTCCACAATGAAACACTGTCTATAGGTGAAGGTATGGGGATGACAGTTCAGTATAAAAAGCATCCTTAAGTTAGCATTGATGACAGAAGTAAACATCTGATGTGGACAGGACATGACCTTCTCCGGGTTTATGACATGAATAAAGTACATGTTGTAAATGTTCCAAAATATATGCAAGGCACAATCACAAAAATCTTTATTTATTTACAGCACCATGTTGTAACACATCTTTTTCTGCATGTACAAGGACAGAATTAACCCTTAATAAATATTTCATTCCATAAACGTTTTTTGGAAATTTTTCAGTCCTAAACTAAATTAAAAATAGTCAGTTCTGAAGACATCATTTCCAATACCTTTTTGTCTTTAGTTAAGTAAAGTACCTTTAACTTATTTAATTGCATAACACATAACATTCTCAAATCTGCTTAATCCAAGTCAGTGTGGTGGTGGCCAAGAGCTCTTCCTGACAGTATTGTAAACAAACTAGTAACCAATGCCAGTGTATCACAGTGCCCACTCAAACAAACACCCACATTTGCACTGAGGCAATTTAGAATTTCCAGTTAACCTAACCAGCATATTTTTAGATGAAATGTACACACTCCACATAGAGCATGAGCAGCTGTTGTATTTGGTCACATCACACTGGATCTGCTAACTCTGCATAGTCTGTCTGTATGACAAGAAATCTGAGCTTGAAGTTTACAGTCTGCTAATAGTGAATAACCTTGTTTATCTATTATTTATTTATTTTTTGCAACATAGTAATAGTACTAGTAATATTCTAATATTTCATTGTGCAATGAAATCCTTACTTGTAAGTTGAACAAACAAGCAACATGCAATTTAACAATATTTAAGTCATATTAATTTAAATCCTCCAGCTTACAATAATCATTAAATTAACTACATATCTTTTTTCAAACAATGAAGAAAGAATTGACAAATTGTAAGGTGACAGGTAATAAAACAAAACCATCTTCCAAATGTCCTTATAAAATACACCCAAAATTCAATTAAAGTTTTATTTTTTTTGTCATTAAAGGAGCATTTGCATAACATATGGCCATAAACCTAATCTTCCTTCCAAGGACATTTATTGTACAGGATGGAATAAAATGTAGCATTCTGTTATGTATTTTCAAAAATATCATTAAAATTATATAAAAGTATACATGTGGCAAAAGGTAGAATATGAACAGAAGAAATTAAAGCTTTATTATTTTAATTTGTGCAGCTTACTGTACATCCTTCTAAGAACATCCATAACAAGAGGATGTAATTTACTGTATGTAGTGCTGAATCATGTTACCAAAATATTTGCTATGCTAAATATAAAAGTCTGCCAAAAATGCTCAGAAATTATTGTAGGTATTCAATGTCCAAATGCAAGTTTATTAAAACCTTGTGCAGTTTCAATAACGGAAAACACACTTGATGTTCATACCTCATATGTGTGGGAGGTGCTTTTCCAAAATTTCCGTTACGTGATATAGTGTAACAAATGTAGGTTATCTTTGAGGCACACATTCAGCTTCTATCTTCGCCAAAAATTGTTCCAGTGCTTGTTAAACATGTGTCTCTCTATCATACAGCATCCTTTGAGACATACATTAAATTTTCATAACCATAGTATGTTTCCTCAACAGGTGCTTGATGACCCAGGCCTTTATTTTCCGTACCTGATGGCCTACTCTTACATCTCTTGTGTGCTTTCATGTGGACAGTGATAACTAGATGATCCCCAGTTATAACTAGAAGCTTACCCATAAACACAGAGGACAGTGCCTCTCTATAAAAACTGAGATGCCCTACTATCACCACTTATCCTTTCTTGCTGATGGATTTAGTAGTGACCTGTCACAGCATTTTTCAGATTTGTCTATGACTCTAGAGGCATAACAATCACCGTCATGTGCCATAAGATACTCATAGATCTGGGGATGGGAAATGTGTGCCTCTGTTACACTAAAAGTCTTCTCCTGTTCCACTATTGAAATGCCTACTAACTATATGAGTGAATCTCCCTATTTCCACATTACACTACAAGCCAGTTACACTTTGCCAGCTTCAGAGACTGTGATCTCAGATACTCTCATCTGATTTTTTTTTTCTATGAATAAAATAATGAAGCATTTTTTTGTGAAATGGTTTTACCTCCCCTTTTTTAGTACATAGTTTAAATTGATATAAACCAATTATGGATGTCTCTACTCCTAATTCATTTTACCAAAATATTACTAGAGTGTTACACATAGATAGGTAGGTAGATAGATAAATAGATAGCACATTATTAGTTATTTTATTTGCTTTTCTGTAACACATGCAAATGTAACACTGGGTCAGACTCATTTGCTCTTTTCTTCTTGTTTTTGGGATTAAGATATCACTCAAATAGCAACAGAAAGGATGTAATTAGAGATTAATGTTTCAGAAAATATATTCAAGAAAGGAGAGGAAACAGTTAAGCATTATGTATCAGTAAAAAGGATAAGTTCGGTATTTCTCAAGTCAAAGATGTTTCTTCACAAAGTTGGTATATATGGATATACCATTTGAAATTTTGGTCCATAGTCAACATTTTTCTAAACATTTTTAAAAAATATTTTATATTCACTGGCATTTTACATTGGAATTAACAGGGCACCAAAGGTATCCTTTAAGAGATTAAGAGGGAAAGAGGCAAGACCTCTGAACTCAATGTGGTTTAAGTTAAAGTAAAAGTCCAAAGACTTAGGACTAATGACCAGTTCAGCTCACATTTGTATTACAGTTTGATTAAGTGTATCTGTTTTTAAACAACTAGCTAAGTTACTTGGTATTGTTAAGGCAAAAAAGTGGAAAGATGAAAAGGTACAAGGTAATCACAAATTTTATATTACCAAACTTTGTGACTTTTAAAGTTGTGTCTTTGCGTACAATTTTTGGTCTTTCCTTTTGAGATAAAGAGACCCAACATTGCAATAAAAAAGTCCAGAGGCAGTGGCTTGGGCCATGATAAAAATAGTGAGAAAAATGCTAGATTAAAGTGCAATTTCTGGACTCTTGGATAAAGGACAAACTAACCATCCTACCACTATCACAACCTGTGTGGCACTGTTTGTCTGTACTGCAGACCACAACGCAGTATCTCTCACCACAAGCTGTTCTTTTTCTCAGCTTTGTCCGGGTATCATTTCCAAACTTTGATGTAAATTAAGTGAACCCTATTTTAAACTGTAATATGCCTTGTAATTCTTCTACTTTAAGATTAACTTTTTCATGTGTTTTTAAACTTTAAATTGGGGTGCATCTTAAATTTGAGGTATTTCACTTATCACATCTTTCACAGGGACTTGTGAAGGTAATATGATATCTCGCATGAGTGGGGTTGTCAAAGGGAAGTGATTGCATGTTTGCGGGCTTACCTGGTAAAAGTGAATCCTTTAAAGAAAAAGTTTACATATAATAGGTCTCATATGGCCTCCGAACCAACAGATTCAGTTTGATAAATAAAAGTTGATTGTAATAAGGGAAAACAATATTTACTTGCAATAATTTAAGAACTTGGCATATTTTTGGATCTAACAGAAAATTTGAAAATCACCCAGCATTTAAGCAGCAGTCTAAACTGCTTACAGAACAAAGACATTTTAAAATTTTTTGCAGCAGTTGTTAAACACAGAATATGAGCTACACCAGTGTCAGTGGATAAATTATTTTTACTTCAGATATAAAATCTTATTTACCATGTATCCAATTATTTTTTAAACCCTATAATACAGGTTTCATAGGGTTGTGAAGCTGAGCCAATTCAAAGAAATGTGATCTTCTAGCTAATATAAATCATAAGTTGGGGATTTGTGCAGCTCACCATATGTAGCAAAGTTAGTTTTTTGTTTTGGTTTTCGCCTAACAAGTTTATCTTTATATGCCGTAACAAGCTCTTTACTGAAATTTTTACAGTACACTTCCAGATTTGAAGTGCATGTGTATCAATCACTTGTAAAATTATATAATCTTGTAAATTTACCTAATTTTGTTTGATGCCAAAGATAGCCAAAGATTCCTAAGTGATTTGTAATGTAATGTGCCATTTATTAAAATATGTATTAAACGCCAAAATATAATTTTTAAAAGCATTAATTTCCTATAATTAATGTAATTTAAAGATCAGCCCTAAAACTAAGTATTTTAAACTTAGCTTTTATGAGAATGACCCACAGTATTTAATAACACTAAAGATCTTTTTTAACAAGGTCAGATTAAACCCTAATGAGATAGAACTGACCAAGTGGCTCCAAATATTTTTTGTACAAATAAAGAAACATACAAGATGGCTGCCCTTGTTATTAAATTGTAATGGTAATATTTACGTAAGGACTGTGTGCATGACAGAGGCCCTTATAAAGTTACATTTTGTGTTTTTTCTTAAAATTTGAAATACCTTAGATGATCAAGCTAAGCTTTTTTTTTTTTTTTAAATTATAACCACAGGGAATAAACTATTGTTATTTTTTCCAGTTATAGGATTAATTTGTAGAGCACACAACTCTGCCTCTGAGGCTAGAACACTGTAGAGCATAACTAATTTAGTGAAATCATCAACTGATAGAATTAACTGAGTAGCAGAATTTTTCTCTCCTATCTATATCATTTTTGAAGAATCCATTTCTGCCTGCTCTATCAGATTTATCAACTCTGCCATGTTTGGAAAGGATTAAAAAAGATACTGAAATTCAGTTTGATCTTTCGATGTACTAAGTTATCATTAGATAAAAAAGATTTTCAGTGTCTAAAAATAAATGATTTTATACTCCTAGCTGAAAAAAGAAAACATATATATATCATGTGTCACTTTATGCCCCAAACATTTATCATGTACTATATTTAACACATTGTAATCATACTAATATTACAGATACTTTATTAAGTGAGACATGGCTTACAGGAAACCAGTATATCCACAACACATAAGTTCATATATTTTTACTTTTCTTAATATTTTCAATTTGTATTGTTCAAACTAAAGATGCAACAGTTCCAGAGATACCTCATGTGCAGATAAACAGGTAAAGGAACTGGTTGTGGACTCAGGATGTGGGTTATGTCACTTTTGTTCGATGGGTGGAACCCCAAGAGACATGTCCACCCTGACATCACTGCCATCCACTTCTATATTCAGGTGGGGAAGATGGTTCCAGCAAAGTGTTATTGTGATGATTGTGGTTTACATTTCAGCTGTAGGTATCATTGGTAGGTTTTTCTTGTTATTGTGGATTCTTGCTTTATTTTCTTGATTACAATTTGGATTTGTTAACCTTGGATTGCCTTTTAGGCAATTTCTTTGCTCTTTTACCTGTATCTCGACATACTAGTGCTTTGTTTCTGTTTGTATAAAGCCTGTGTCCCATTTTGGTCCTGAGCAGGCCTTGACGCCTGATGGTTGAGTTTGGTGTGAGACTGCAGGGGGGTTGGGTGGGGTAAGGCCTGGTTTGGGTCAGATTAGTGAGGTCCTGATGTGGCCATTTTGTGTATTTTGAGACCTTATCACCCTTTTGGGCATTTTGTTGCTGGAAAGCTTGTGAAGTGTATACATTCTTAGATGCTCTTTAATGCTGTTATGGGAAAAACACCTCATGAAATAACACACAAGCATATAACAGAGCAACCTTGCACTGTCCGCTGTCTCATAGCCTAGCCAAGATGTCCAATTCTCTTTCCCACTATCATGTTCTATGTGTGTGACCCACTAAAGATGAGTTATTATATTTTGCATGGTGCTGCTATTTATTCTCTCCACTGAAGTACTGGATGTACCTGGGCTTATAGAGTATATTACAAACCTTCTGAAAACTTGTGGTATACTGCGCACCTTGATCATATTCAGCATGAGCGACCTGCCCTTGAAGCTCTGTTCCTCACGCTTCCTAACAGAGCCCCTGACCGCTCTGCCACACTACCTCAGCCATGCTGGCTCCGGCCATGCTGCTGCCTTGGTTTTTCATTTTTCTTTTCTTGCTGTTTTCCTCAAGTGCAAACCACAGGAAGCCAATGACACAATCAAGACAGAACACACCCTCACGTGCAGGTGCACCCCATCTCGATTTCTCCATTAACTCCACAGCTATGAAGCAGCCCCATGAGCAGTAGGTAAAGTTGGTTGTGTGTGGACACAGCACAGAGAACAATTTGATCACATCTCTTGGGTGCTACAGCCCATTGGGCCAAATGCCTGGCTACTGGCAAGTCTAGGACTTGGACCCTGGGATTGGGTTGGTTTGGGTTGGGAACAATGTGGCTTGCAAGTTACTTCTGACCTGCATAGTGTGGTGGAACCTGGTGGCATGCATGAGGTTACAAAGGGACAAAACAGTTGGGAGTGTGTGGTGCAACTGAATACCTTACTGGCATGGCAGAAAGAGCACTGGAGAAGCCAACCGGTCATTTTTAATGCCACTCACCATTCCTCAGTCTTGTTACCTTATTCTTGAGTGTCCTCCAAAGTAACAGTCTCTGCAATCAAAGTGTTAACATAGTGTGTGTGAGTGAAAGTAAATTTATATTTTGTTTTATTCTTTGTATTTCTCTTTCAGATCATTAAACAAAAGCAGTCTGTTAGTGTTGAAAGAAAGTACACGTCAGCAGTAACACAACATTTTATATGTAGTTAGGTATACCCATTGTTGCATCTGTTGCATTCCCTAAACAATATAGTACTGTTTAGCAATTATTTACATAGCATTTACATTGTGATATAAGTAATCTAGAGATGATTTAAAGTATACAGGAGGATGTACATAGGTTAAGTAGCTTACTCAGCTCAGGCTTGTCTATTGTTAAGCAACATACTAATATTGTAATCAAACCTTTGTCACCACTGAGTTTTACTTGTTTTTCTTTTATCCTCATCATTCCTTTGTATATGAGCTCTTTGGCTGTTTGCTACAAATTTTTGGCTTTCATTTTCTTGTTGCTCTGTCTTGCCTTGTAGATTCTTTTTCTGCCTGCTTGTCTTTGACTGTTGAGTATTTTGATCATATTTTGGTGTGCTTTGGTTGATTGTCTCCTTTTAAAGATCACTTTTCAAAAGCACCACAAATAGCAATAATTGTAGAGCAACAAAACGTTTCAACAAAAAGCAAAACACTCGGTGTTGCAGTACCTCTTTAGGCCTGTTGGAAATTTGACACCAACAAGTTCTTTTTTATTTGTTAGTCACTCATTCAGAGCTTTTGAAACCTTGCTGGATGGCTTCTGCTGTATATCCAAATGCTTGTCTAATCATACTTTTTATATCCCTAATGAAAAGTCTGAGACTACTGAAGTGACTGAAAAGCTATCAAAATGCTGAAGCTAAAATTTGTACAGTATCTGTCATGTTGCTGCATGTTTTAGTAGGGAAAATGTCAAAGGGGTTCCCCTACTAATGCAAACACCAGTGTAGGATGAGAACTGTATTATCTGAAAATAAAATTTCCATTTTCCAGTGAAATGCTTCAAAGTTGCTGCTTGAAACACCCAGTGACAACAAAACCTATATCTTAGTATACAACACCCCAGATGGAAAATAAGTCATCCCATGCAGGTATCTTGTTACTTCTACCAGGATCACTTACAACAACAACAACAACAACATTTATTTATATAGCACATTTTAATACAATGTAGCTCAAAGTGCTTTACATAATGAAGAATAGAAAAATAAAAGACACAGTAAGAAAATAAAATAAGCAACATTAATTAACATAGAATAAGAGTAAGGTCCGATGGCCAGGGAGGACAGAAAAAAACAAAAAAAAAACAAACTCCAGACGTGTGGAGAAAAAAATAAAATCTGCAGGAATTCCAGACCATGAGACTGCCCAGTCCCCTCTGGGCATTCTACCTCACATAAATGAAACAGTCCTCTTTGTATTTTGGGTTCTCACGGAAGGACTTTGATGATGGTGGTCATGTAGACTTCTAGCTTTTGGTCCATCAATGTTGGAGCATCATGATGCTTTGAGTAGATGGTGGTGGCGCAGGCCGCCACCACAAAGAAACCGGAAAAAGAAACAGAAGAGAGAGTAGGGGTTAGTACGGATTTTAGAGCCACCATGAATAGTTATTATAATGAACTGAACATACAGAGTATCAGGATTAAATTAAAGTGAGGTTATGAGAAGGCCATGTTAAAGTAATGTGTTTTCAGCAGTGTTTTAAAGTGCTCCACTGTATTGGCCTGGCGAATTCCTATTGGCAGGCTATTCCAGATTTTAGGTGCATAACAGCAGAAGGCCGCCTCACCACTTCTTTTAAGTTTTTCTTTTGGAACTCTAAGGAGACACTCATTTGAGGATCTAAGGTTACGATTTGGAATAGAGGGTATCAGACATTCTGATATATAAGATGGAACAAGATTATTTAAGGCTTTATAAACCATAAGCAGAATTTTAAAGTCAATTCTGAATGACACAGGTAACCAGTGTAGTGACATCAGAACTGGAGAAATGTGTTTGGATTTTCTTTTCCTAGTTAGGATTCTAGCAGCTGCATTCTGCACTTGTTGTAAATGATTTATGTCTTTTTTGGGTAGTCCTGAGAGGAGTGCGTGACAGTAATCTAGTCGACTGAAAACAAAAGCGTGCATTAATTTCTCAGCATCTTTCAGTGATATAAGAGGTCTAACTTTTGCTATGTTTCTTAAGTGAAAAAATACTGTCCTAGTGGTCTGATGAATATGCGATTTAAAATTCAGGTTACAGTCAACAGTCACCCCTACGTTTTTTACTTCCGTCTTGACTTTTAATCCTAATGCATCAAGTTTATTTCTGATAACCTCATTGAATCCATTATTGCCAATCACTAAAATTTCAGTTTTCTCTTTATTTAGCTTGAGAAAATTACTATTCATCCATTCAGAAATACAAGTGAGACATTGTGTTAGTGAATTGAGAGAGTCGGTGTCATCAGGTGCCATTGATAAGTACAGCTGTGTGTCATCAGCATAGCTGTGGTAGCTCACGTTGTGCCCTGAGATAATCTGACCTAACGGAAGAATATAGATTGAGAAGAGCAGCGGACACAGGATAGAGCCTTGTGGAACACCGTATAGATTATCATGCGTCTTTGAGTTATAATTACCACAACTAACAAAGAATTTTCTCTCTGCCAGATAGGATTAAAATCAATTTAGTACCCTGCCAGAGAGGCCCACCCATTGACTAAGGCGATTTCTAATAATATTGTGATCAATGGTGTCAAATGCGGCACTCAGATCTAGGAGGATGAGAATAGATAAATGGCCTCTGTCTGCATTTACCCGCAAGTTATTTACTACTTTAACGAGTGCAGTTTCTGTGCTGTGATTTGTTCTAAAACCTGACTGAAATTTATCAAGAATAGCATGTTTATTGAGGTGATCATTTAACTGCATAATGTTTATTGAGGTGATCATTTAACTGCATAATGACTGCCTTCTCTAGAATTTTACTTAAGAAGGGCAGGTTAGAGATGGGTCTAAAATTTTCAAAAGCAGAAGGGTCAAGATTATTTTTCTTGAGCAGGGATTTAACTACAGCAGTCTCAAGACAGTCTGGGAAGACCCCTGTATCTAATGACGAGTTTACAATGTCAACAATATCATCAATTAGCACGCCTGATACTTCTTTGAAAAAACTTGTTGGTATTGGGTCAAGGACGCAGGTGGAGGGTTTCAGTTGAGAGATTTTTCTATGTAAATTGGGCAAATCTATCCTGGTGAAAGAATTTAATTTGTTTATAACGGAGTACTGGGGCTTAGGAGGATTCGCAGTGTTGGGGAGATGTACTATGTTATTTCTAATATCAATAATTTTTTGATTGAAAAATACAGCAATAGCCTCACAGGTTTCGCTGGAAGTATTTTGGAGGCATTCCTTTGTGTTACCTGGGTTTAGCAGACAATCAATCGTAGAAAATAAAAATCTGGGATTTAATAGCATTGTTATTTATAATCTTAGAGAAATAGCAGCGCCTCTCAAGATGGACTGTGTTATTGTATTCTGTTATTTTAACCTTCAATATCTCATAGTGGATAATCAGTTTAGTTTTCCTCCATTTACGCTCAGCTCTACGACATGTTCTTTTTAAATCAGACACTCTTTGGGTCTTCTATGGTATAACAATGCTAGAAGATTTTTTAACTGTCTTTTCAGGTGCAACTATGTCAACAGCAGCTCTTAGACCTTAGACTTAGACCTACCACATAACCTAAAATGTTTGCCATTTCTGAGAGAAAGGAAGTATTTGAGAAAAACACTTGGAGATGGCATGAACACTCAGACTAAGCACAATCCAGGATGACAACTGAAGCCAAGACTCACTTTAAAATTGGACTTGCAGTTTAAAATTCAAGATATATTTCTGGTCAGTATCACATTGATCATCTGATAAATGTAGATGAGAATAACAGATTATATTCATTGGTATTCAAAGTGTAAAAAAGTAGAAATAGGGTAAAATTTACATATGAAAATTAATTTTTTACTCTTATTTATTATGTTGCATTTCTACGCAAAAACAAAAACAAAAGCAAAAGCATTCCTCCAAATGAAAGTCTGCACCTGAAGGTAAGCAAACAAGAAACTTTGACAGATGCACAGAAATCTTGACATGTAATAAAATCTTCTTACACCTAAATCACATTTAATTCAAATTATTCCAATTTAATTTAGCTTGTAATTGTGGAATCTTTGGAATAGGTGCACCTGTTTTTACATATCATGCCTTCTGATTAGGAATCTGTAATTGTATATATTAAAAGCATATTAGCAAATGCAGAAATAAGATATTCTAAAATAATTTTAAAATCCCAGCAACACTTTAATTATTGTTGTTTGCTACTGCTTTCACCTTGACATATCTTCAGGGGACAGGAGTAGTTGTCCTCATGCATGGTGCACTAGAACAAGAAAGTGAGAGTTAAACATTGTCTCAGGCTGGCAAGTTAGTAAGCAAAGTTAATCCAAGATTGGTGGCTTCTTCCTGTCAAGAGAGTGCCCGACTCTCCAAAACATTAAGTATGACTATGTGGAAGCTAGTGAAGATTTTACCAGCAAAATGGCAGGTACCAGATGATGCATACTGTTTGAGACAAATTGAACCGTACTGCAAAATATAAAAGTGTCTAGCTTTTGAGGTACACTGGAGGTTTAGCAAGGCTCAGATGGGAATTGACAAAACATTGCTGCACAGAGCTCCAGACTGATTACTTATCAGTATTTTTGCTATTAAGATAAAACAAAGAATAAACAGAAAATAAAAGTAAAAATAGATAAAAAATACATTTAAAAATAGTTGCAGAAAAGTCTCGAATAAAAACTGATTTCATTTTTCATTTCATTTGTCCTTTATTTGCAACACTCCTGGAGGCTCACTATGTGAGCAGAAAGGCTCTCCATAGCAAGTCTGGTTAGTCTTAAAAGAACAGCTCCTGTTATCACTTAGGTTCCTTTACATTTAATAGCTAGTAAACATTTCAATTACACCAATGAGCACTCAGATAAAGGGTACATTCTAAAAATACGCCTCTAGTTCATGTCTACATTTTGTCATTCATTACTTAAACATGAAAAACATTTCTGTTTTAAGGATGCTTGCTGCTTGGGTTTATCGACACATTTACAAGACAAAAGACACTGATGGAGAGTTGCGAATGGATTTAAGGTGGGCCGGGATTACAGGCTTTTTCGAAGACTCTTGTAATTCTAGTGTTAAATAACATCCAGAGGTCCCAAAATAGTTAATCATTAAAAGTCTTGTCTAAACATTTGCCTTACAGAATAAGACTTCTTACATCTAAACTGTTATGACAGAACAAAACACAAAGTAAAATGTTATATATGATCTCACTTTCTAATATAAATTATGCTAATTCAAATTTAGTCAGGATATCCTATTTTAACAGGCAGGCAGTTTCAAGCACTTTTTCCTTTTAATTTACAAAAAAATAAAATAAATAAAAACACGCTGAAGATTTAGTTTTTGCCAGTTTTCACACTCTGCACAGGTTTGTTCAGCTACTAATAAATGTTACCTGATGTTCAGTATACAGAGATGGGGCCAACTGAGTGAGTGTATGAGGTGAAGCTTGTGGTCTGTCAACACTAACATTCTGTTCAGGTATGTATAGTGAAGAGAAGGATTTTTGTTTCAAAAAGGATTTTTTACTTCTGTAAAAAGTGACAGGTAAGTTGTCAACAAAACACAAAAACATGACAAGTAAGCTGAAATGATTTTCACTCATGTCCATTTCCAGGATTGTCCAGAAGTTGTTTAAAGTAAATGTTTTGTTGAAAGTACAGTTCAATGTCAGGCTTGTGAATTATTATATACAATAGGTGCAAAGAAAACCAGCAACTTGTCACAACTGACATCAGACCAAATTAGCACCCTGGAATTTTGTTTCAATATTCAGCGTTGGACAAGTTTCTGTGCATGTCTATTTAGCTCAGTCATAAATACATCTAACTGCCTTCACTTATGAACAGATTGAAATTCTGTAATGGATTATCTGTATATGATACAAATAACTTGCTTCTTGGAGTTAAGAAAACGGCAGATTTGAAAGTTGCCCAAAACTCTTTTAAAACTTGTACATTCAGAAGTGGCATCAGAGTTTACTGTTTTTGCAAAATCATCAGCCTCCATGTGCTTCACTAGTCTTGAGGGGCCAGACGTGATTCTCGAAGAAAAATACACATCTGAGGACAAACCTATATAAAAGGTTTGTAGTGGATAGCAGTGAAATTCTGCACTGCAAAGGCTACATCCACAGGGCTTCTTCGTAAAACACCTTATTTGTTCCTCCAGTATGTGCATTTTAATCCATCGCCGGATATTCAGGAAGAGAACAAAAGAAAGTAGAAAAAAACACTTCGCTCTAAGAGAAAATGAAAAAATTAAAATTGCTGTTATCCATTCATGAAGTCAGTAGTAAAAGATAACTGAAGCTTAATGATTAATTTGTACATTTCAATGAGCTTTATGACAGAAGAGATAGCTACTTGGCTGCATTTGTTTGAGATGTACTTCTGTGTGCTATGATATCTTTCTGTCTTTTTGACTATTGCATCACTATATGTCATAATAGTAAATATAATCTACAGAAGCATTGTAGCCTATACACATTGTGTTAAAAGACTGTGGGTATATTCTGGCAAGTCATGTTTGCATTATCAATTAGACTGTAATGTTAACTTCTTTTAGTTATTCGTTGAGACGAGCATTCAGAAGATAGATATTGTGCTGCCTTATTGTTCTTTTATTGGTGTTCTTTGGCAGGAAATGAATTCTGCATTTCCTGTGGCCATTCGTTATCAGCTCTCTTAACCTTAGCCCTTTGGCAGGGTTTGACAAATTCTTAACTATTCATATTTTCATGAACATAGCTGCCAATTCTTTCAAGCATGAATCAACTCCAACACTATTTTCATAACACTGAACAAAAGAGAGCACAAACAGAATGTGAGACAACCTGTTGTTCACAATTAATTTCCTCAAATGCTTGTGTGTAATCTGAGTGTACAGAAAGGTTTTTCCCTAACGTGTCAAATCACGTTAACAAGAGCTCTACTGCTCTTTGCAGTTCAAAATCACCACCCCTACTTTGAGCACCACCTTCATGAAGTGATGAATTGGGAGACAAATTTGACACTCAGTGAGCTGTCTAATTTTGCCCACCTAGTTTTAGGCACAGTTCACTAATGGTTGTCTCCAGACGTATGTGTCTGGCTAAGCCAGACTAATGCGTCAGTATCACTAGAGTGATAATTTAGAATGCTGTCACTATTATAACAAGACAAGTCACTTTTTTATGCTCAGACAGCCCATTTTAAGCTGTCCTACTGCTGCAAATACTGTTTAACCAGCCACCCTCTGTTATTACCTGGGTTTCACTGGAGACATGTACACTCTGGGATGATGTGTGTGTCTGTATGACTAGCAGTGGACAAGTTATCTCAGGGATAACAGCAAAGGGGTTAAAAAGGACTGGATCTGGTTGAAGAAGGTATACATTCTTAAATGTGCAAGAAGCATGTGGAGCAAAGCAAATATTTGTCTTACTAAATCGGCATCCCACCTGAAGATGGCACCCTAGACAGCAGCCTTTGTTGCCTAATGGGTTGACCGGTACTGGCTGTGATGAAGAATGCATGAGAGTGCTTTGTGATGGATTGTCACCTCATCCAGGACTGGAGCCTGTCTTGCACTTGGTGATGCTGGTTTTGTCACTTTGCTCCTTAATTGGATTAAGTAGGTCTGAAAATGAATGGACAGAGGTTAAGGTCAGTTGATGCTGTGTTCTTTTGCTTTATTTTGTAGCCTTTCTGATTGCAGTTAAATAAGTGTTGCAAGCCATTTAACCTCAAAGCTGTGAGGAAACCAACTTTACTCAATTACCACTGATCATAAAAAAATAAATGGGGCTTATTTAACTTAACCAAAATATATAATGTATTTTAATACCTTGCCTTTTGCAGAAATATCTGAAGACAAACCTAATCTTTTGAGGCCATTACATTTAATGTAATCTGAAAGCCTTTTCTCCAATACATGGCATATTAAACAGAATGCATCTGCTGTTAAGAGATGGCTGAAAAATGTTTTGTCACAGACTAGAAAAGTATTCAACTTATCCAGCGACCTGTGCTCTCTATCAATATTAAATAAGTGGAAGGCAGCTGGTGCCCTTTTCCCATTTGGTTTCATAAACAGTGCAACCTGTGCACAGATTTAATGAGGTACTGCTTTCGGAATGATCGAAACAAACAACCTAAAGGCTCTTAAGAGTTGTCTTGACTCAATCTAAAACTTTTGTCTCTTTCCCCTTTTAAAGGTCACCTTTTCATGTCAGTTAAATATGGGATGAAAGAATACATTAACAGTTATTTCATATTTTTATGTTTCCATTTATCTAGTTGTTATTCAATTAGTTACAAAATATTAAATCAATGACCTTCTGTATGAGAGAGAGAGTGAGACGAGCTAGAAGAAAAAGAAAAAGAGACAAAAAATAGATATTTATAAAATCTTCTGTACATAGTTCACCTAAATTTTGCATTGTCAATTTATAATTGTAAAAAATTAGCCAAATGATATAAGTAATTTCCTAGCTTTTATCACTTACATACCTGTAAAAATATGAGCGAAGAATTAAAGCAAAATTTGTTTCATTGAAGTCTGCTCTATCTGCTTTTAGAAAGGGAAATATTTCAAGCAAATAATTGATTTTATCATAGCTGTGTGTTTCTAAATTATTGATGAATTATTAGACACATTGATATTGGGGAATGACCTCCATATAACAACATTGCTTAAATTACTTCAGTGGCACAGTCTTGCACTAAAGATGCTGTCAGAATTATTTAGATAAAGTAAGTAAATAGCCACTGACAGGGCAATTTCCCATGAAGCACACATTTAGAAGAAATAAATCCCAATTAGGAATTTTGCCTAGCACCAAGCATGAGGAGAAAACAAAACATTTTGAGTAACAGCATTTAGTGTTAGCCTGGTCAATGGCTCCATGATTATCCATAATGATGGCATTAAAGGCCACCCAGAGAAAAAGGTTTATAACAGAAGACATTTAACAATTGCTGAAATTTAAATTAGCTCTTTTAATGATGAATGTAAGAAAAATAAATTTGTGAACATTCACCCATTTATCCATATATTTTCATTCCTTTTATAACTTAGGAATAATAAATTAAAACTGTAAAAGTAAGCACAAACTGTAAGCATGGTTATGGAGTAGGCCTTCAGGGCTTTATCAGAGGTTGGCATCAAGCTAATTTACTGGTATCCCTTTTAAATGTTACCAGCCAGTTAGTGTGCCTTTGGCTTAAGCTCTGTAGGTATAGTTTTCTAATTTTGTGTCATATTTACTTTCTGTATTGAGTGATAGTGATTTGAGCACTTACTTCAGTGAAGACTACTATACAAAAATAAACTGTATTTTGTTGTATTTTACTTTTGTATATGTTTAAAAATGTATGCTTTTTTCACTTTATCAGATTGTCTGTGTCTCAGATCCCCTTACTTGTTTAACTTGATGTAAGAACTTATGTACAATATAATAATTATTGTGTTCCCTTACTTGTTTAAGTTGATGTAAGAACTTATGTACAATATAATAATTCTTCTGTTATAATTATATTAATCTTGAGATATCCCTTGTACCTTTCTCTTAGACTCAGTTCTAACAAAATTATTCTAACAATTATTACACATAAAGTACCTCTTCATGATATTACAAAAACATCCTTGTTATGATTTCTGGCACACATGAAACTCAAAGTGAAGCTTTATTTTAAAAACTAGGCAGCAAGGTGCCAGTTGTCATCTACAAACGAAACCAACCCGGTCCCAAACTCAAGAGGCAGGTTTCACAGCTGAAATAGACCAGACTGGTAAAACATCCCCAATTGTGATTTGGTTTTGGGTGTTGAATGGGGGGCATTAAACCATGGCTCAAATGATAAAAAAAAGTTTCTTTTCAAAAATGATTTAAAAAAAACAAAAGAGAATAAATCAAAAAGCAGAAACACAATTAAAAAAAAATCAAAGAAAGAAGATTAAAAATGTTCAGGGTCAAAATGCAAAATTAGTTGGGAATCGAACAAACATTGGATAAAACCAATACCTAACAAGTAACTGCAACATTTTCACCAACATTTATAGGGAGGAAGGTGTTCACACAGCAGTAGCGTCAACACACAAGGAATATAACAAATAATAGCTACATGAAAATACAAAATAAAAATACATAGGTAAAACAAAAACTTATTAAAGAAAAGTAAAATAGATAAAGTTAAAGACAAAACATTATTTGAAGCATAATTTACAAAGGAACACAAAAAGAACAATAAATTAAAGGAAGAAAAAGAAAGGAGTCTAGAGTTAGGGATAAGACCCTGGCTACACCATAACAATCCATTCACTGTTCCTAATGCCATCAAAGGTGCTACTTTGAGACCATCTTTTAAAATTCCAATTTTATGTACTTAATTATATGTACTTAATTATATAAAATTACTAGAGCTGCTGATTTATGGGCAGTAATGTGTGGCAAATACATTTTTTAATGCAACCCTTAAATGTTTTAATCTAGTTAATTTCACTGTGCTTCATAAGTAATTGAACAGAGTATGGACTGGGTGTTGGGCAAGGTCATGGGGTCCAGCGGCTGTGGGGCATCTGTTGGTAAAGAAAGATTCACGGATTCTGACTATGCTGACGATGCTGTGATTTTCACTGAGTCAAAAGAGGCTCTAATCGGGGCGCTTGAGAGACTGAGCGAGGAGTTTGAGTGTCTGGGCTTGCGAGTGTCCTGGATAAAAACCAAGATTCAGGCCTTTAATGACCTCTTGGGCAGAGCCTTCAGCAGTGTGTCTTTTTGCAGAGAGAGGTTTGCTTACCTTGGCAGTGGCATTCATGTCTCTGGTGACTCTTCATATGAAGTCAGTAGACAGATTGGGAGGGCATGGGGGGTCATGAGGATGCTGGAAAGGAGTGTGTGGCACTCCCAATATCTATGCAAAGGATGAAGGTCCAAGTCTTTAGAGTCCTGGTGCTTCCTGTCCTGCTATATGGTTGTGAGACATGGACACTATCCAGTGACCTGAGACAAAAAATGGACTCCTTTGGTACTGTGTCTCCCTGGAAAATCCTTGGGTACAGTTGGTTTGACTTTGTGTTGAATGAGCGGTTGCTTATGGTTCCCCAAATGAGGCAAATTACCTGCATTGTGAGGGAGCATCAGTTATGGCACTATGGCCATGTGGCGCATTTCCCTGAGGGTGATCCAGCTCATAAGGTCCTCATTGTTGGGGACCTGAGTGGCTGGACCAGGCTAAGGGGTTGCCCACATAACACCTGGTTGCAGCAGATAGAGGATCATTTCCGGAGGTTGGGACTGGACCACGTGCCTGCCTCGGGGGTTGCAAACCGGGATCCTGAGTTGTTTCGTCGTGTAGTGGGTGTGGCAATGCACTGTACCAGTGCATGCTCCCAAATTTGACTTGACTTGTTTTGACTTCATACGTAATGAACCAGCACCAAATAAATCTAAGTCTAATAAAGTAGTAGCTTGTTACTGGCAGTTGATCGTTTCCTTTGTTGTTTCTGGATAATGAACTTCATCCACATACACCAGTGCAATTTGTCCTTAATACTATGGGATCATCCTTATTTGAAACAAAAAAATGCTGAGTACTGTATTGAATTAATAAGGGACATGATTTGTCCCATGTTTTCATACACTTCATTTCATGGAAACAATGGTCTGTGATACAGTTTGCATATTTGTAGCTGGAAATCCACAACGGGTGAAAATTAATCACATATCTTAAAACATTTTTTATTCCTAAGCTTTTGATTCCTGCCAGGAATCCTCATCATCAATAAAACATGATTAGACTTACAGGAATCTAAGGCAATATATAGCAAATAAGTAGGGGAGGGTAGGTTGGGAATTGATGAGGTGGGGTTGGGTGGGTATTGGTCTTAAAGTCTTATAATTTGTATGTTCTTCTTTTCAAGCATGCATATGCTAGCTTCATGTCTAAATGTCTGTTAATGCCATTTTCATTAGATAGCCACGTTTCAGCCAGTTCTTTGGCACTTACAGTATTAGCTTTGAATTTTACTTTCACATCCCATTTAAATGCATCATATATGCATTAGCTCTACAAAGTGCAGAGAATAACATGTGAACAATTAAAAGCAATTAAAACCATATTGCACTAATGGTGCAGATGGATAAAAAAAATACAGTCACTCCAACCAGTTTAGTGGTATGTCCAGAATAAGTCCGTGCACACAATGATGTCTGCTAATAAAAGTCTGCCTGTGAAATGTAAGAGACAGTTGAGGTAAAGGTCTGAGTATGAGACAGAATGTCACTGGATCAGTCCTGTCCCTGGAAACAAATAGAGTTGCTGTCAACCTTTTTCAGTTGCCCATGGAGGAATACCTGACCTGAAACAGCACAGTACAGGTGCTACACATGGCCTAGTAGCTAAAGAGCAGATAACAGAGTAAAATCACTCATTTTCTTATACCTCACATAAACACTCCTCCAAAGCAGACATGGTGTGTTGTTGTTTAATTAATTGTATGCCCCCTACTGTAGCATATGTTATAGCTTACATTGGCCTATATTGTACTGTAACCAATAAAACTAGCAGAATATTCAGTGAAAATTGATCACCACTATTACATCAGTTGATTTGGGATGAAAGTTATGACAGTTATTTAGACTTATGTATATAAAAATATGTGTGTGTGTACAAATAGGTAATAAATGACAAGTATTTTTTTTAAAACACTGAGAAAAATCTCAACTTAAGTCAGAGTTCAATAAACCCATAGGCTAGTAGATACTAAATTTGTCAAACCCATGGAAGGTGGCACCACTGACTGCACTGGCTCATGCATACAAAAAAAAAAAAACACACAGTAATAAGTATAACATTTTATATACTGGCAGATCATAATTTTGTTACTTAACAATACCAAACCTATCCTATAAATCCAGGCCTAATAGCCACTGCTAACCCTTATCCTGTGTCTTGAGCACAATATAAATAAAATGTATTATTATTATTATTATTATTATTATTATTATTATTATTATTATTAGTTGCTGATATGTTACACAACATAACCCCAGTTAATCCAGTTCAGGGTTTCAAAGAACCAGAGCTTACCTTGGAAATATTAGGAACAAGGTAGGATTCAATCTTAGACAGCATGCCCACTCACACAGGAACAGTAACACTGGTCAGTCTGAAATTGCCAGTTAATCTAAGCAACATGTCTTTACAAAATATGGGAGAAAAACATGATCACCCAAAGAAAAACCCCGACAGACATGGGGAAAACATACACTTCACATAGAAAACAATGAAATGCGGAATTTGAATGCAGTATGTTGGACCAGTAAGGAAGCAGGACTAACTACTATGCCACTGCATTACCCATGGTTATTTAAAAGTACATTTTCAGACATATGATTATAAGTTATTTTTAAATAAAAGTTAAAAACTACCAATCAAAGAAACACTTTTGTAGTTTTTCAAAAGCAGTGATTCATTACAAGGTACTTTAATCTGTCCAACTATATTTAATCTTACCCAAGATAAAACAGTACAGATTTCTGGATTTCATTCGAAGTCTTTTATTGACTGGTCTTTTCATAATATAAAAGTAAAGCACTTTTTAAAATTATTCACTTCTGAGTTTATAGGAAGAACAAAGACAATTTCCCTCTTTTTCTAGTTATGCACCTTACCGTCCAGTATAAGGGAGATGGTTTACTACAATGCATACGGCAGATCATAGAGGATGACAAGAAAAATCTAAGATACTGGAATAATATTAATAATAATACATTTTATTTATTTGTAGGCGCCTTTCTAAACACTCAAGGACACCGAAGTTAAAATCAGACAGAGCAATTATAATCCATCCATTATCCAACCCGCTATATCCTAACTACAGGGTCACAGAAGTCTGCTGGAGCTAATCCCAGCCAACACAGGGCGCAAGGCAGGAAACAAACCCCAGGCAGGGTGCCAGCCCACTGTAGGGCACATACACACACACACACCAAGCACACACTAGGGACAATTTTTAGAATCGCCAATGCACCTAACCTGCATGTCTTTGTACTGTGGGAGGGAACCGGGGCACCCAGAGGAAACCCAAACACACACGGGGAGAACATGCAAACTCCATGCAGGAGCAATTGTAATCAAAGAGAAAAAGCAGTCTTAAACAAATGAGTTTTAAGTTTAGATTTGAAAAGTGAAAATGATTCAATATTTCTGAGCTCAGGTGGTAGTGAGTTCCAAAGCTGGAAGACGGATGAAGGGGACAGTCAAGTGTATGGAGGAAGAGGATCTGAGGGTGCGGGAGGGAATAGCAACATGGAGGAGGTCAGACAGATATGGAGGGGCAAGGTTGTGGATAGCCTTAAAAGTTAGTAGAAGAATTTTGAATTGAATTCGGAACTGAACTGGAAGCCAATGAAGCTGCTGCAAAACAGGAGTGATATAATGAATAGAAGGGGTTCTAGTAATGCAGGCAGCTGAATTCTGGACCAGTTGAAGCTTATAAAGAGATTTGCAAGAAAGACCAAAGAAAAGGGAATTGCAATAATCCAGATGAGAAGTGACAAGGATATGAACAAGGATAGCAGTGTTGTGGGGAGTGAGGGAGGGGCAAATACGATTAATGTTACACAGGTGGAAATACGCAGACCGGGAGATGTTATTGATGTCGGACTGAAAAGATAAAGTACTGTCAAGGATGATAACCAGACTGTCCCTGTGGGGATGGGGAGACAGAGGAATTATCAATAACAAATAAAAAACGATCAGTTTTGGATAATGTTGATTTTGTACCAATGAGGAGAGCCTCAGTTTTGTCACCATTGAATTTAAGAAAATTTGAAGAAAAACAGGATTTGATTTCTGCTGTGCAATCAGTAAGGGAGGGGGGTGGAAAGGAAGCAGTAGATTTGCTAGTGAGATAGAGCTGGGCGTCATCAGCATAACAGTGGAAGCTAATGTTATATTTATGAAAGATATTGCCAAGGGGAAGGAGGTAAATAATGAAAAGAAGGGGCCCCAGGCCCCTTGGAATAAAAACCAAGATACTAACTTTCACCTTATCATCAAAGGTACTGTATTTCCCTATGGCTATTAATTTATTCAAAATCAATTTAGTTAAATGGCTTAAATGGAAAGGTAAAACAATTAAAGAAAATGTCTGTCCTTCTATCTGTTCATCCACTCATTTTATAAAAGCAGTTATTCAATTATAGTTCACATTCATGTGCATATCACACTCATTTACACTGTTTCAATTCATAGTCACAAATCCACCTTTCATTAACACAGGAGTATCTAAAAAAAGACCTACAAGAACGGAGAGAACACAAAACAGTCACACATTTGGGTGACTTACTTCCCTAAAGTAAAAATAAAAAAAGTAAAAAGCAAGTTTTAAAAGTTTAGAATTCCTGAGAGTGAAGGTGTTTTAGTTGTATTAATGCTCTATATCATTATTGTTAAACAAAACACTTAAGCATTATAATTAATAAAATTATTATTTATCTTCTTTTTAAAATGTCCAGTACAGTATTTGCAAACATAGTATAAGATCTAAGATGACATATCACCTGTTTTGCTCATAATAACAGTCTATGACAATGAATGATACACAGTATATAGTATATCTCTGTAATTATGCATAAGTAACATCTTTTCAGCCTTTCCTTCAAACTCCAGTTATTAATGTCTAATTCAAATTTATGGCTGACTGCTTATATCCCA
Source organism: Polypterus bichir lapradei (assembly GCA_026402145.1). Classification (NCBI taxonomy): domain Eukaryota; kingdom Metazoa; phylum Chordata; class Cladistia; order Polypteriformes; family Polypteridae; genus Polypterus; species Polypterus bichir. Next base: position 8,714,644 of record JANRMT010062808.1, read on the forward strand.
CAATAACTGAAGTGATCCAGGCATTGAATAGAGTTGCTAATGGTGACAATTATCTGCCTTACGGGTCAGTGAAACTTCTGACCATATTTTTCATATTTTTCCTTTTAGTGTCTAAAAATAAGATTCACCAGTAGACTTTGTTCCTGCTGTATCTAGTTTTACAGAATAATAACAATGTTGGCATAATAACTAGTGCATATTATGATTATTATATTACTGCTTTTATGCTGGTGGGTAATTGTTACAATGCACCTATTTCTTAGATGGAGAATAACTTTTTTAATACAGACTGATCAAAAAAGCATTATGAATTATCAAAAAAGAAAGTCGACTTTTCATAAATGTCAAAATGCTAAGTCTCTGGGAGTCTGTAGTGAAGTGCTGGTATTTATTAAAATAACTGTATAAAAGTCAAAGTAAAATACTGAATTTGTTTATCATAATGACACATATAAGGGCATTCAACCTGTAATATCTAAACAAATATATTTGATAAGTAATTTCAGAATTTATAAAAAGGCAGGATGTTCTGGAAAGTGCCAGCTTGTAATGACTTGTAATGTTTTAAATTAAAATTAATTATATAAGCTACTTCTCTTTGGTAAAGGATTGAAAAACAGGGCCTGTTATTTTTTTTATTATCTTTTGTAGTGTAATATTTTATGATATTTTTCCCCTTAAGAGTAGCAGTACAATAAAAATAGTGGTAGACTTAAAGAAAAATGTGACTGTTTTGCAGTACTTAGTCCCCTGTTTTCAACACTTTCTTTGCTCAATGTGCTTTCAATACAATAAGGCATTTACTTTTAATGTCTAAATAACTTGATCCTGATGTTGGTAGAGCACAAGGTCTTTATTGCTGTGCTATCATATGCCTAAGAATTTTAACGAATTCTAATTATTTTAACTCTGAACCTGCTTGCTAAATTTGAATTGGGTTTATCACCCTCTTTTCATGTTCAAATATCCTGACTTTTTGAATTATTTGAAACTGCTTTGAACATTATATGTAAAGCATGAGATCATTTAAAAGAGATTACTTAAGCATTCACAATTAGGTATATATAAGCAATCTGAAATATCTCTCTATTATAAAAAAAAAATCTTGGAAGGAGACAAGACGTGATTGTCTCAGAGACATTTTTACGTCCCACAAGGCGAGTCTTCGTGCCAAGCGATGTAACCACATCGGCCCTGCGAGACAAGAGCTTATGCAAAGAGATTTGGAAAAGTCCTGCGTGGTTATGTCAGACACATTTCTTGTAGAGAGAAAGAAACCATATTCACTCACAGGCAGTTATACGTTACATTGTCATGATGTAATTCCAAACACAGAATCAAAATTCAATGCAATATTGACGAAAAGGCAAAAGCGAAAAGAGATTGAATATATGGACATAGGTGATATGACATAAATGCGCTGCGCAAAATGCTGATCACACGGCATGGCAGCAGCAAGCCAGCAGCTGACTGAGCAAAGAGGACGTAAAAAAAAAAAATTATGTGTTTTCCATTGTATCACCGTTTAAGAGTGGGTGTCGGAGGAGTGACCACGTCTCCTTAGGGTGCATTCAGCCCATCTCTTCACAATGTGAGAGGCAGAGATGCAAAGTGGTTGGTACGTAGTGCAGGCAGGGTTGGGTGAGCGAAGCGAGCAGGGGGCAAAGCCCCCTAGTATACTATATGGATAAATGTTTGTGGATACCTAACCATCATATCAATAGGAATTTGTTGAACATTCCATTCCAAAACCATGGGCATTAATGTGGAGTTGTCCCACCACCCCCAATGCAGCTAAAACATCCTCTGCTATTCTGGGATGGTTTTCCACAAGATTTTGGAGTGTGTGTGTGTTGAAATCTGTGCTCATTTAATCAAAAGAGCAGTTGTGAGGTCAGGTAGTGATGCTGGGCGAGAAGACCTGGCATTCCAAAATTATCCCAAAGGTGTTTAATAGGATTGAGGTCAGGGTTCTGTGAAGGCCTCTTCAGTTCCTCCACACCAAATCATCAAAACATGACAGTCCGAAAGGTAGCGTTCTCCAGGCATCTGCCAAACCCACATCAGTCAAACTGCCATACAGTGAAATATGATTCATCACTTCAATGAACACATTTCCACTACTCCAAAATCTAATGGTATGTGTGCTTTACATCACTGCATTGGACTTTTGGTATTGAATATATTGACCTTAGGCTTGTGTGCAGCTGGTCAACAATGGAAGCCCATTTCATGAGGTTTCCAACTCACAGTTCTGGTGCTGATGTTGCTTCCAGAGGCAGTTTGGAACTCTGTTGTGAGTAATACAACTGAGGATGGTTGATTTGTATGCTCTGTGCCCAGCTGATTCAAATGGCAGCCTTCAGGCCGCATGTGGCCCAGACGCAACCTTCAATTGGCCCAGCAATTGGTCCCGCCAGAAACATAGAGAAAAATACATTTTGTGAGCCTTCAGAAATTCCTATATAAATTACTGCAGTAGTACAGACCATGAATTCAGCACTCTGCATAGTCTACCAACATTGAACCCACAATGCAGCATGTTGTTGTGTGTCCAGAAATAGTGGTAGTAGTCTGATACAGTGATTTTTTTTGTTTTTTTGTGACGATACGCACCTTGGTCATGACAGCTCGTCGTTGCAACAACTACATATTCAATGATTCTTAGTTATATCAAGTGAATGCAAACGTGGATTTTAACAAATTATTCTAATTGTTACTCCAATAGGAGCCTCGTTACTGAAAAGCAATGTTTCTGTACTACTCTTCATACGATAGTTGGCCCTCCATTCATACACTTTGATCCTATATATTTACGGCTGTTACGAGGATGATGATCTGCCATTGACACTCAAAGCAAGAATGAATTAGAAAGACAGCATTTGATGAAAAAATGCAAAAAAGTTTATTTCTTTAAAACTCAATCAAAATAAGCATTGACTACTTTGTGGAAGTACCTGTACATAACTACTTTTTTATAGAATGTATAGCCTGTTATTAACCTGAGGTTACACCTGAGTACACCTGTGCAGGCGGCGTAATGGTAGTGTCACTGCTCCACAATAAGGAGATCATGGGTTTGCCTCCTGGAACTTCCCTGTGTGGAGTTTACAAAGAGCTTTGAGTAGTAAGTAAAATGTTATATAAAAGTAAAGAAATATTATACTTGAAGAATTCTCAATTTAAAATTTTAAACGCTATCTTTTTTTACCAAATAAACAAAACATGCAGTTGGACTCTACGCCTATATACCTTCATAGTACATCAAACTTGATCCAGACTCAATGTATGCATACCACCACATTTTTCTTTACAAAAAAGCACTGCTTATCACACATGAGGTGATTTAAAACAAGTCTATGTTCCCACAGTGTGCAATAGACGTTGTATTCATGTGTGTTAATTACTGTTATCACTTGTTATCGGTTTGTACACTGATAGTTTTAATAGCATTGATAGTTCTTTCTTATTCTGCTAAATGCATTTTGTGATGTGCCTGTGTCATATATTAACAAAATGTTTATTTCACTTCAAAAGGGAAACAAATGTCATTGCTAATACAGCGCAACATTTTGTGTTTATTCAGTTTGAGATGTGCTTAGGTCAGATATTACCAAAATGTTTATTTTTATTTCAAAAGTGGAAAAAAGGTATCGCTACTACCTCAGATTCTGTTCAGTTAAAGCTTTTATTTATTGTTTTTTTTTTAAACGTTTTGATGTACATGTGTGAAATGTAACCAAATTTAAAAGGGAAAGATGAATAAGCATTACTTGTTTTTCAATACATTAATTTGTATTGGCTTAAAATGTGTTACTACCTACTGATTTCTGGCTGCTGAAAATGTCTGGCCCAGCTAAATTTCTTAGTTTGAAAATCAGGCCCAGTTGAATTCATAATTGAACAGCCCTGCTCTTTGCTCTTCAGAACTCAGTGGCCCAGCTTTTTGAGTTTTCATGGTCTACCACTTTGAAGCTGAGCTGTTGTTGCTCCTAAACACTTCCACTTCACAATAGTAGCACTTATACAGTAGTTGACCAAGGCAGGTCTAGCAGAGCATAAATTTCATGCATTGACTTGTGGTGAAGGTGGCATTTCTATGGCAGTGCCATGTTTAAATTTACTGAGATATTCAGTACAACCTGTTCTATTGCCAATGTTTGACAATGGAGATTGTAGGACTATATCTATCTATCTATATCATTGTCTTTTGTACTTGTTAACAATGAATGTGACTGAAACACCTGAACTTAGTAATTTGGAGGGATATGCACATACTTTTGGCCATATAGTGTAGTTACTCTATTTTTATAAGATTACCTTGCAAAGTAACCATTTAAATATATTTTTGAAAGTCTGACAGAATAAAGCTCTCTACTGCGCAACACCAAGTAAAAGTTTTTAATATGTTGACAAAATTTATAGTTTACATTGAATAAGAAATATTAAGACCTATTCATTCATTTATTCTATCACACATGTGTGCATGGGAGACAGCTTAAGGGCTGTTTTGGGGGTGATTGTCCACCAAACCAGGGGTTGGCATTGTTGCCTGATGCCTTGCTTCTATCTCATTCTATAGATCGGAAGATTGACATCCAAACCTCGCTTGACACCACTTCCATCAACCCTCCCCCCAAACCTGCCTCTTCCTGCCTTGAAGCATTGAAAACTGGCTCTGTTGCCATCTTTGATAGTAATTGATAGATTTGTATCTAAGAAAACATTTTTTACATTTATTTTGTACTTTTTTGTACACTTTAGTCATCAGTTGTATGGGAAACACTTTGCCATAACCTTTTATTAGCTTTGTTTTTATCATTTATTATAATTTATAGTAAAATATCTTTTTGCAGCAAACCTATCATCAGATTCAGTTTAAGTTAGTCTTAGTTTTTTGTCTTCCACTTTTTTTGGAAACTAATCTGGGTTTTAAAAAGGGATCTCTGTAGTTGTCCAAATATATGACAACAAAGGTGCTTAGGTGACAAAGAACCATCTAGGCCTCAGTTATTTTATTTTAAATTTAATGATATTCCATGAAATAATACTCAGGGGCGGGCAAAATCATTCCTAGGGGGCTTCAGTGGCTGCAGGTTTTTGTTCCAGCCTAATTGCTTAATAAGAAGCACTTATTGCTCAAATGACACTTCTGCTTCATTTTAGTTGTCTCACTTGTTAACATTTTAAACTCTTACTGCTTATTTTAGTCATAAACAGCTGCATTCTCAGTTTTTAATTACTCCTTATTAGCAATAAGATGCAAATGACAAAATAAACCAGCATTTCTCCATTTAATTTGTTTCCATCTACAGCTTTGTGTATTTATCTTACACTGTTTGGTTTAATTAAATACTTGAAGGAAAGTGAAGAGAAAGAAGTGAAGGATTGAGAATTATTCATCCGGTTTAGACTTCAGATCATTTGGATGATATCCTTAGAAAGGAAAAAAAAGTCTAGGATATGAGAATGACCTGACATGGCAGAGTTAAAGCACTAACAAGCCATGAAATTAAATTATCGGCTAGGATTGTTTTCTAATTAAGCACTTGGGTTGGAACAAAAACCTGCAGCCACTGCAGCCCTCCAGGAACGACTTTTCCCTCTCCTGTTCTAGCTATAAATAAATGTTTTTAAAAATGAATAAACCAGTGTGACCACAAGGGGGTGCCGGAGTGTCCCAAACTACAGACACAACAATACAGTATATTAATAAAAATAAAAGATTTTTTAATCTCACAAGCACCTCTTCACAGACCTCCAATAATCAGCCAAAAAAAAAATTACAAATAAACTCAACAATTCTTCCTCTTCTCTACCTCCTGCTGACTGTTGCCTGATGCCTCCTGACTCTGACTTGTCCATGTGTGGCAATGAGTTTCTTTTTAAGCTGGATCTGGGAGTGTATCCGGTGCCATGCAGTATCTTCCCGGAAAATCTTTCGGGCCATTGAGAAAGTAGAGAGGGCCTCCCCTGACAGCACCCTCTATCACAAGACCCCCACAAGACTGCATTTCTGGACTTCATCTCCCAAACACCTCTGTGGTTGTCCCCACTGGATTGCCGTATGTATAACACTGCCACCTGGTATACGGTGGATGGAACAGCTCTCTACTTTCGGCTGCTGCTGGTCCATTTAACTCATGCCATCCAGGTACAAAAATATTTTCCTGTCCCACCAGCCACTTTGTCTGCATCATCGTACTGGAATTCCATCTGGGTAATGAATTATTCCCCGTTCCAGTCGGGATGCCTGTTCTTCCCCTACACCAGCTATAAATAAAACTGTTAGTAGTTTGTTGTGCTAGTAATCTACTATACAGTATAAAACTATTTAATGCCAAACCTTATGCTAAAAAATGTTAAAATGTGATGTTCAGAGTCCTCCATAATGATTGGGACAAAGACACAATTTCCCTTAATATACCCCTCTGCTACATAGTTTAAAATTACAAATTAAACACATCAGACGTGATTAAAGTGCACATTGCAAACTTTAAGTGTATTTGCACACATTTTGTTCACACCATGTAGAAATGAAAACAATTTTTCTACATTGTCCACCTATTTCAGGGTACCATAGTCTTTGGGACATAAACCCAGCCACGGGTTGTGTGCCAGTCCCAAGCCCAGATAAATGGGGAGGGTTATGTCAGGAAGGGCATCCGGTATAAAATTTTGCCAGATCAATGTGCGGACAACAATACAGATTTCCATACCAGATTGGTTGATGCCCAGGTTAACAACGGCCGTCACCAGTACTGTTAGCCAACAGGGTGCTGGCGGAAACTGGGCTACTGTTGGCTGTAGAAGGAGAAGAAGAGAGGGGAGATGTGTCTGGGGGCAGAAGGACAGGAGGAAGGTAAAGAGAGTGTAACTGAGGGTAGGAACTTTGAATGTTGACAGTATGACTGGTAAGGGAAGAGAGTTAGCTGATATGATGGAAAGAAGGAAGGTTGATATATTTTGCATGTAACAGATTAAATGGAAGGGGAGTGAGGCATGGTGGATTGGAGGTGGATTCAAATTGTTCTATCATGGTGTGGATGGGAGGATAAATGGGGTAGGGGTTATTCTGAAGGAACAGTATGTCAATAGTGTTTTGGAGATGAAAAGAGTGTCAGAATGAATGACGTTTATGAAGCTGGAAATTGAAGGTGTGATGATGAATGTTGTTAGTGCATATGCCCCACAAGTTGGGTTGTGGGATGGATGAGAAAGAAGATTTCTGGAGTGAGTTGGATGAAGTGATGGGCAGTGTACCCAAGGGACAGAGAGTGGTGATTGGAGTGGATTTCAATGGACATGTTGATGAAGGGAACAGAGGGGATAAGGACAAGATGGTTAGGTATGGTGTCAAGGACAGGAATGAAGAAGGTCAGAGGATAGTGGATTTTGCAAAAAGGATGGATATGTCTGTGGTGAATACGTATTTTAAGAAGAGAGAGGAACATAGGGTGATGTACAAGAGTGGAGGAAGATGCACACAGGTAGATTATATCCTATGCAGGAGAGTCAATCTGAAGAAGATTGAAGACTCCAAAGTGGTGGCAGGGGAAAGTGTACTGTAGATAGGCGGCATACGATGTTGGTCTGTAGGATGACGTTGGAGATCAAGAAGGAGAGGAGAGTGAGGGCAGAGCCAATGTTCAAATGATGGAAGTTGAAAAAGGAAGACTGCAAGGTTGAGTTCAGGTAGGAGGAAAGACAGGCACTGGGTGACAGTGAAAAGCTGCTGTAGTTGCCCAGCTATCTGGCAAAAGCAGCAAGGGCGACAGCAAGAAGGGAGCTTGGTGTGACATCTGGACAGAAGAAAGGGAAACCTGGTGATGGAATGGGGAAGTACAGGAGAGTATACAGAGGAAGAGGTTGGTGAAGAAGAAGTGTGGTATTCAGAGAGATGCAGAAGGTAGACAAGAGTACAAGGAGATAAATCATAAGATGATAAGAAAGGTGGAGAAGGCTAAAGAAAGGCTAAGCCAATAAATCATTTTCAATTTTTTAGCTTAAAAACAAATCTATCCACAAGACCTTTATCCAGAATTCTGCAGTATTTCATTTAAGAACTTTTTTTGCAAACTGCAATCTGGCCATCCAGTTTTTGTGGCTAAGTGGTTTGCATCTTGCAGTGTGGCCTCTGTATTTCTGTTCACGAAGTATTCTGGAGATAGTAGTCTCTGACACATACTCATCTGGCTCCTAAAGACTGTTTCTGATCTGTCGGACTGATGTTTGGGGCTATATCTTTACCATAGCGAGAATTCTTGTCATCAGCAATGGATGTCATTATTGGCCTACCAGTCCCTTTGTGATTACTAAGCTCACCACTGCATTGTTTCTTATTAATGATATCCTAGACAGTTTATTTACATAATCCCAATGCTTTACCAATGTCTCTAATGGATTTATTATTCTTTCTCAGTGTCATAATGGCTTATTTGACTTTCCTTGGCATAGCTCTTGTCGTCATGTTGAACAATGGCAGCTACAGACTCTAAAGGGTAGAAGCAAGCCTAGGTAGCAATGAAACACACCTGAGTAATCACAAACACTTGTGGTGCCAATCTTCCCAAACATTATAGTGCCCTGAAATGTGGGAGGATGTATAAAAAGTGTTGTAATTTCTACTTGGTGTGACCAAAATATATACACATACCTTTAAATGAAAGTCTGCAATGTGCATGTTAATCACATCTCAATTGATTGATTTGTAATTTTAAATCGTGGAGCAGAAGGGTAAATTAGGGATACATGTGTCCTTGCCCCAAACATAATGAAAGGCACTGTATATCTCAATAATAATATCAGTGGACATTACTTTTCGGTGTGTGTGTAACCTTCTTAGCATTATGTTTACCCCATAAAAACAAGTCAAAAACTTTTATTTATTTTAACAATGAAAAGTGTTATTTACGTGTAACAGAAACATGCTGGGGTGGATGAACGAGAACTACTTGATGGATTTAGGTTGAGTTTTTTTCTATAATTTGCTTGAGCATTCTGGTTGATTTTGTGACTTCTCTCATTGCGTTAAGTATCATAGTTCACATTCGGTACCGATTTATTTGTGCGAATCTGAGACAGAAGCTGCGGGCCAAAGGGAGTGGGGCAGTGCCTGCCTCACTCATGCGCCAGCCTCCGTTCGAGTTGGTCTACCTCTCCTCACATGTTGGATCATACCTTGCCTCCACTTAGCTACCGATACCTGTTTGATCAGCAGACATTATCATCAAGGAGTAGTGTTTGACGTTTTTGAGAGCGAGATCAGACCTTCGTTTGTTTTAAAGGGTAGCTGCTAATAGCCAAAGATATCACAGCCACTTGCTTTTCTCCCACAGCAGGGGACATTCTCCCGTCAAAGCTAAACATGATTAGATACAGTGCTGACATTTGATGTTGGAGTGTATTTACCTTCCACTTGGACAGAATTACATTTTAAAAAATGTTTTAAATTGATTTTTAATGTTTGTCCTGTTTTATTACTACGTGGGTGGAGCAGTGGGGGACAGCTAATCATAAAACAAAATGTACAGTGAGAAACCCCTTCCCCTTACCCCACCCCTGTTTGTGCTGCATCACCAAGTTGTATGAAACGACCAAGTATCTGTGAGCTGCACTGTCAAAAGTATGATCAACTTTCTGTTAAGGAACTCTATTCATTAGGTCAAGGGCTTGTGGGGGTCTTCATTGGAGTTTTAACACATGTAAATACCAAATTGTGAACAAAAATACAGAAGGAAATGTATGTCTAATGTCCATTGCTATACTGATGATGATTTATGTCAATTTTTAATGTTGTAAAAGTGAAAGCAGCAATTGTTTGATACTGCAGTCTTCTCATTAGTCTACCAGTTTTTTATGTTTCAGCCAGGGTTATCACCCTTGCATATAATTTTATTTTTGCTTATTTCATTTTTTTAAATAGTTTCTACAATGTGATTTTGTATATTTTTCTTACTCATGTAATCTTGCCTTTAATTAGCTTGTGTCATGTGACACTCAATCAATAGTAAGTAACTGGATTTGAAAGGCCATGTATATTACACAGTGGCTAGGCAACAAATGTTTTAGTTTATTAAGACTTTTATAATAGATAATACTGCTATAAATAAGAAAAATAATTTGCTTTAATAATCAGTGCTTGTGTGACGTAATTTTAAAAGGTATAAAATGATATGGTAGAGTTACTGGTTAAAAATATATAATGATTGTTGTAATTTAATTAGCTATATTTCTGGTATAATAAAAGTTCAACTAAAAAGCGCTTAGAAACTAGGAAGAGTCCCCTTGGCTTATCTCAATAACATTAAATTAAATTTAATTATTATAAATGCTCATCATAATTCTTACAACATTTCATGGCAAGCAAGAGCTCAAAAGCAGTCATTTGGTAAAATATCAATAATGTTTAAGTATTAAACCTATCTATAGTATCTAACAAAAGTTCCCAACAGAATAAACTCCATGCTGAGCATGCTACAAATGCTGTTTTTTTCTGTTTTACAGAAGTATATTAACGCTAACATGACGGACTTGTCAGGTGCAAAACACATTTTCCTACTATAGACAGCAATGGTGGGTCTTGTACATGCAGATCATCATCTGCTTTTGACAGGTGCCATTTTTTCTGACAGGCTGATATTTTCTATGCACTGTTTATATTGTAGCTCTGAAAGAACAATTTCTCTATGGGCTAAGCTAAATAAGACAAAAGGGATGCAAAAAATTTATTTAGTCCACTAGTTGTTTAGACATCACTTCTCATGACGGATCTCTTCTGACAACTAGCTGTATCACAGTGTATGCTGGAGTTCTTCCTGTGGGGTTTGATGTTAAAGTATAATGGCCTGTTGCACTGAAAAATAATTGTCTCTTTAATATTGTGGATAAGCCCAAGATCGGATGCAGTGATTTGAAATATGAATTCTTTCTGCATCACGTTATTAAAAGAACTGATATTTTGCTACTACTGCAACGACATGTTTAAAATGTTTTGATAATTCCACTAAATGTCCTTTGTCTAAATGTCTCTTTCCTGATTTGATTTCACTCCTTTTGTCTTCACATTACTTTTCAGCGCTTGAAAAGTAATATTGACACTGTCAGATTCAAAATAAATAGACACAGATTTTTTTTACATACTGTAGATCAGGCTGTTAAGCAAAGCACCTGCATCCACAAGGGTATATAAGGAATCTGAGCAGGACAGACATCAGACAAATGGAGACTGGGATAGATAGATAGATAGATAGATAGATAGATAGATAGATAGATAGATAGATAGATAGATAGATAGATAGATAGATAGATAGATA
>JANRMT010062808.1:8725968-8791492 GCA_026402145.1 Polypterus bichir lapradei
ATAGATAGATAGATAGATAGATAGATAGATAGATAGATAGATAGATACTCTATTAATCCCAAGGGGAAATTCACATAATTCAGCAGCAGTATACTGATACAAAAAAACAATATTAAATTAAAGAGTAATAAAAATGCATGTAAAAACAGACAATAACTTTGAATAATGTTAGCGTTTACCCCCCCGGGTGCAATTGAAGAGTCGCATAGTGTGGGGGAGGAACAAACTCCTCAGTCTGTCAGTGGAGCAGGACAGTGACAGCAGTCTGTCACTGAAGCTACTACTCTGCTTGGAGATAACACTGTTCTGTGGATGCAGTGAATTCTCCTTGATTGACAGGAGTTTGCTTAGCGCCCGTCGCTCTGCCACAGATGTTAAACTGTACAGCTTCATTCCTACAATAAAGCCTGCCTTCCTAACAAGTTTGTCCAGGTGTGAGGCGTCCTTCATCTTTATGCTGCCTCCCCAGCACACCACTGCGTAGAAGAGGGCACTCACCACAACCGTCTGGTAGAACATCTGCAGCATTTTATTGCAGATGTTGAAGGACGCCAACCTTCTAAGGATGTATAGTCGGCTCTGACCTTTCTTACACAGTGCATCAGTATTGGCAGTCCAGTCCAATTTATCATCCAGCTGCATTCCCAAGTATTTATAGGTTTGCACCCTCTGCACACAGTCTCCTCTGATGATCACGGGGTCCATGAGGGGCTTAGGCCTCCTAAAATCCACTACCAGTTCCTTGGTCTTGCTAGTGTTCAGGTGTAAGTGGTTTGAGTCACACCATTTAACAAAGTCTTTGATTAGCTTCCTATACTCCTCCTCCTGCCCACTCCTAATGCAGCCCACAATAGCAGTGTCATCAGCGAACTTTTGCATGTGGCAGGACTCCGAGTCGTATTGGAAGTCTGATGTATATAGGCTGAACAGGACCGGAGAAAGTACAGTCCCTTGCGGTGCTCCTGTGTTGCTGACCACAAAGTCAGACCTGCAGTTCCTGAGACGCACATACTGAGGTCTGTCTGTAAGATAGCCCACGATCCATGCTACCAGGTGTGAATCTACTCCCATCTCTGTCATCTTGTCCCTAAGGAGCAGAGGTTGAATGGTGTTGAAGGTGCTAGAGAAGTCCAAAATCATAATTCTTACTGCACCACTGCCTCTGTCCAAGTGGGAGATGGATTGGTGTAGCATATAGATAATGGCATCCTCCACTCCCACCTTCTCCTGGTATGCGAACTGCGGAGGATCGAGGGCGTGGCGGGCCTGTGGCCTAAGGTGGTGAAGCAGCAGCCACTCCATGGTCTTCATCACATGTGACGTCAGAGCAACAGGCCTGAAGTCGTTCAGCTCACTAGGATGTGGTACCTTTGGGACTGGGGTGATACAAGATGTCTTCCAAAGCCTCAGGACTCTCCCCTGTTCCAGGCTCAGGTTGAAGATGCGCTGTAGAGGACTCCCCAGTTCCAGCACACAGGCCTTCAGCAGTCGTGGCGATACTCCATCTGGACCCGCTGCTTTGCTGGCACGAAGTCTCCTCAGTTCTCTGCTCACCTGAGCTGCTGTAATTGTGGGTGGGGATGTCTCTACTATGCTGGTATCAGCAGAAGGATGGTTGGAGGGTGCAGTACTCCAAGGTGAGAGAGGGTTAGGGTGGTCAAACCTGTTAAAGAAGTTGTTCATTTGGTTTGCTCTCTCCACGTCTCTCTTGATGGTGGCACCCCGCTTCGAGCTGCAGCCAGTGATGATCTTCATCCCATCCCACACTTCCTTCATGCTGTTATTCTGCAACTTCTGCTCCAGCTTTCTCCTGTACTGCTCCTTCGCTGCCCTGAACTGGACTCGGAGTTCCTTCTGCATGCGCTTGAGCTTATGCTGATCACTGCCTTTAAAAGCCCTTTTCCTCTGGTTCAAAAGGCCCTTAATGTCACTTGTCATCCATGGCTTGTTGTTAGCATAGCAGCGTACTGTTCTTACTGGAACTACAATGTCCATACAGAAGTTGATGTAATCAGTTGTGCAGTCAACAGCCTCAATATTCTCACTATGTGACGCCTGCAGCATATCCCGGATCACAGAAGGCACCGAAGGTTTATAGCGCCACTTTCTTCTAAGCTGCTTGGCTTTTATCTTAGTGCCGGCTCAGCTTCCCCGATACCATCTTCTTACCTCGTCAGGTAAATAGGGAACCACACCGGCGCGGGCATTTCTTCTCAGTGCTTGAAGTTGACAACTTGAATAGGCGAGTCTCGGCATGTAAAAATCCATGTCAAGTAGCAAAAGCAGTAAAAAGTGTCCAGGAAGAGATTCCACATAAAAGAAAGTGGTAGAAGTGATCAGTGAAATAGAGAATAATAGAGAAAAAAGGTAAAAAGATAAAGTCATACACGGAGCTGCTGGAATGGCTGCCACTCTCGGCAGCGCCGGATTTATGAATAGACAAAGATGGAAAAAAATATGTGGTGTGTAATCAAGAGGAGAAGAATTTGGGAGTAAGATCAAAGAGTGGATCAGGAGTGTGAGTCAGTGTGGTGGACAGGAGGCAAGATTATTAGAAGGCCTCACAGTGAGCAAGAGGGACAATACTCCAGGATTGGGTTGCTCCTGTTGAGCATTGGTAGAAGCAGGAGTGGTCAGTTATTTTTGCTGATTGTCCTACAGATGCCAAGGGATGGTGGTAGGACAGTGGAGCCAAGTTTTGGGTGTCTCAGTGGGTTATTGGCTGAGGTGGGTGGGACAAAAGCCGTTTATGGATTATCAAATTTACCAGTTTCTCAGACCCAGTGAGAAAATCCAATGGGTAAATGGAAGAGGCAAGAGAGAGGTGTACTGGGCTCACAGAAGAACTGAGACCAAGAGAACCCAATTTTAACTCTATGATTTTAGTCTTGATTATAACCTATTTATTTGGATATATTTATAGATTGCCCTTATTTCCCATGGTTTTCTGGATTATTTACTGGCTTATTGATTAAATAATTTACACTGCACTTTATTTATTAGACACTTCCTCTTTGAATAAAATGCATTGAACACTATTTGCAAAAACGTGTTTTTGTTTTGTGTCGCTACTGTACTAGTCCATCGTTGGTTCATGACTATCAATGTTCCAGGAAACGGAAGATGCCAGGGTGCAGGTACTCGGGCATCACACATTCATGTTTTTATTTCACATGAAATCTTCACAGGGAAATACAACCTATTCTGGCTTCATCGAACATAAGGTTGGAAGCAGATCCAGACTTGACACCAACTGAATGCATGACATTCTTAGTCATGTTAACAAAGAATGGGAAAGTTTTTTTATAGAGTTATAATGTAGTCCTTGACTTTGATCATATAATAACATAATGAAATTAAATTGTAAAGTAGGTTAATATAATAAAACAAACAGGAAAAGTATTGAGAATTTATTTTGAAGCTAAAAAGTCAAGCACCAGGGGCAATATCCCTGATAATAGTGCATAATGTGACACAATTTTTAGCCATTTTATGCTTCTTCCATTTGTATATGCCACCGAATGTATCCACAAGTATATCTTTTGGATAAGCTCTGTCACAGGTAAGCAACTATATTGGCAGATGGCTATTTAGATGAGTGGCAAAACCCACTCTTTCTAATTCCCAAAGTTCTAAGTATGAATCTGAGAGAGTATAGCTGCTGAAAAAGGAGCGCAACACTCTGAGCAATTCCTCAGTAGAGACAGCATGTGTCTCATAACAGTCAGTGTGTGCTTAAGTTTTTTTATAATTAAATTAAAGCCATTCCAAATGTTGTCAATATTATAGCTTTCATTAAGACTCAGGTTGGGTGAATTGAGCCTGTAGTGGATTATAAATCTCCCTCAATAACTGCGATGCGGTTTTCTTTAACTTTGAAGAAACAAGTCATGAATGTCAGATTAAGACAATAATTTGGAAGAAAGTCATCAAAAGACAGGAGAACAAGACTGTTGTAAAATTCTAAGGTGTAGTAATAATTTTCACCAAAATAACTGTTTCTGATTCAAACAAGGACTCAATATAGATGACAAGTGGTTGCAGGTAATCCATATATAGCTAATATGTTTCAAGAAACAAAACAGAGAGGTTTGTATTTGTAAAATGTTTTAGAAAAGGATGTTTCTGTTGAAGTGTTCTGATATTAGTTTCATGTTCTGTTTTTGACTCTAATGAACCATTATGTCTTACCAGTATATAACAATACACATGGACATACTAATAAATATGCTGAAACACTCTAATAAATACGCTACTCCTTTACTCCAGCATATAAGTGCAATAGCTGCATTGTAGCTATTTTATTCTTATGTACTAATGCAACTACACTTCAGGCAAGGCTAATGGCCTGAACTCTACAGGATAACTTGGTGACAGAAAAGTGTGGAGATAATTAATAAATCTCTTATATATATTGTCGCACATGGCTGGGGGGGGCGACCCAGCCAGGAATGCCAGGAGAACCGGAGGAGGGCTTATGCCTCCCCCAGACCATGTGGGGTGACTGCCCTGGTGCCTTTGGGGGCCACAGGTACAGAGCTTTGAAGCTCAACCCTGTAGGGCCCATGGTCGCCGCCAGGGGGTGCCCCAATGTCTTGGGAGCCCTGGACCTCAGCACTTCCGCCACACCTGGAAGTGTTGGGGGGAAGAGGAGCTGGGACACCCGGAGTGCTTCCGGGGATACAGCCGGCACTTCCGCCACACGGGGGTGTGTCAATGGAAGATTGCCGGGAAGCACCTGGAGCACATCCTGGAGTGTATAAAAGGGGCCGCCTCCCTCCATTCGATGGTTAGAGTCGGGTGGAAGAGGACAAGGTCTCTGGAGGAGGGAAGGAGGCAGCCTGAAGAAGAGAAAGGCATTGTGAAAGGCCAGGACATTGAGGGGTGATTGGTGCTGCGGCACTGGGTTTATGTGTGCTTCACTGTTGTATATATTGTGAATAAACGTGTTGTGGTGCTTAACATCATGTCTGCCTGTCTGTGTCTGACCTGTTCCCCACAATATATATACATATATGAATGTTTGTTTGTCCGCCATACAAATCTGCACCGAGCATCTGATCGGCACCAAACTGGGAATGGGGCTCCTTTGTGACCAGGAGAAGGTTATGGGGTATGTTTGGTTGGCAAGAATGTTCATGGTGACCTGCAGGGCACCTTTTCACCGACACAACGTTCGGCACACGTCCCCGTACTTATCATCGACAAGATGGCTGCATGTTGCAACAGATGTTCCCGGCGGCGGCATCTTGCGGCAGCTTTGGTCTCTGTGCGTCGCTCTTTACCCATGTTTCTTTAAATTGCCAAGAGATGGCGGAAGTGTCCAAGTATGAGAAGGCCGACTGCTTTGATCCAGTGAAAGGGAACTGCCGTATTGATGTAAAACGTGAATGACACAGTGCGCGTCACCGGCTGACACACCCGCGTTTCCGCACGTCACACTCCCACACGCACTGATAGTGCTGTCTTTTCATTTGCCAACGTCCGTTATATGCAAGCACGTTTGAACAGAGACTCCCCTTAAAAAGACAGCATCCTTCCCCCACCATTTTCCCCAAACGCAACACCGGTTGTATGTCACTTCGCTCTGTAGTTACCAACGCCAACGTCCGTTATATGGCATCACGGTTCAACACAGACGCTCCTTACAAACAGACCACCCCTCCCCGCCATTTTTCCCAGTACGGTTTCAGTGCTACTCTTTCTCACTGACTTTCTGTGTTTGTGGTGCCATTTCTTCGCTTTCCGACTCACAGTACGATTTCAGTGTTGCTCTTTCTGACTGACTGGTGCTATTTGTTTGCTTTCTGATGTATTGTAAATAACGTAAATTCATCTCACTGTGGTGCTTATTCCGTATGTAGTACCAACCAACCAACCATTTTCCAACCCGCTGAATCCGAACACAGGGTCACGGGGGTCTGCTGGAGCCAATCCCAGCCAACACAGGGAACAAGGCAGGAACCAATCCCGGGCAGGGTGCCAACCCACCGCAGATGTAGTACCATGTAACACATTATAATTGTCCTGCTTTTTGCTAATATACCCATGCCACCGAAAAAAAGACGTAGAATTGGAAGGTCCAATTCAGATGCCACAAGAAAGTCTATTTCAACGGCATCTGAAATGCCACAGCAGACAGAATCCACAGTGGAAGAACTTACAATAAAATGTGAATCAGAAAACTGTTCTTTTTTTATATTCTGTTTCCTTCATTTGGGAAATTCAACTGTTATAGATTCCAGGGCAACATCGCATACTCCTGCTAGTGTATATATATATATACTAGCAGAATACCCGCGCTTCGCAGCGGAGAAGTAGTGTGTTAAAGAAGGTATGAAAAAGAAAAGGAAAAATTTAAAAAATAACGTAACATGATTGTTAATGTAATTGTTTTGTCATTGATATGAGTGTTGTTCCCATATCTATATCTATATATGTATATATCTATATAATGTAGATAGGTGTGTGTGTATATATATATATATATACACATACATACAAACATACACACAGGTATATATATGTGTATATATATGTATGTGTCTATATGTGTGTGTATAGCTTTGGTCACTGAGTGCAAGGGAAAAATAATAAAATATAGTCTATTAGTTATTAAACAGTAAAACATTAACGTTTTAAGAAGTACAGGTACATTGAGCACTACTCGAGTGGTTGCGGGTAAACTACATTTTAAAAGACGGTATAACAGAACAGGTAAGTAGTACTAACAGCAGCTAAAATGTATATGGATCATCTCTCGGAAGTTGATCCCTTTTGAAAGGGGCTACACGACGGCTGTGGTATAGAAATTACATTTTCTATGTGAACGTTCAAATTTCTGCCTCTGGTAATGTGCCTTATCGGTATTACCAGCAATTAAAGAAAAATTGTTTTGTGTCCTCTGCAGTGTTAAGAGAGAAAGGCTTTGGTTAGGGATAAAATGAAAAAAGGTGTAAAGAAAGGAAAGTTGCCTTTTTCTTTTATATAGTATAGAGAGATGTGTTCGGTGACGTTATGATCGCCTTTTGGGGACAGTCGCGGTGGGTCTTGTGTAGACTGGTGAGACGTCTCTGCCATTAATCGGCTGTGATGGCACTGTCAGTCCTCCACTCGTGTGCGTGTCTTCATAATCCGAGCTGAGGACCTCATAATCGTATACGTGCAAAAGAAAGTGTGAATCGCCTTAATATTATTTTGCCGTGGTGTAGAAAAGGGGTCCCGTGTTTGCACTTGTCTGGGCTATAGCTCAGGGGGAGGATGAAAAAAATTAAAAGTGCTCACTTTGACTTAAGCCAGAAGCGCAGTCAGCGTCTCAAATCCCGGCACAGCTATGCGCGCGCGCCGGCTGCTCGACTTTTGCTGGGAAGGAGACCCCAGTTTTTGTACACACGTTCCACAAATGAGACACACGGGTTTACCGGCAATGTCAGTAAACATATACTCAGCCTCCCATCGGTTTTTAAAGGCTCTATGTTCAGAATCACCTTTTCTCTTTGGCATCGTGTGGGCTAGCTTGGCAATAACTTGTAGCATCATAAGCTAGACTTGATTAACGTGGTAAGTGTTCGGCAAGGCAGCTGAAGCGCTGGATTGTGGGATCTGTAGTTTATTGTGTTACCAGCGCTTCATATCCCCGGGCCATTAATAACAATAATACAGTATATAAAATGATCTCGCGGGCCGGATATAATTACACGCCGGGCCGGATGTGGCCCGTGGGCCTTGAGTTTGACTCATATGGACTAAATAGAACTTGAAAAGAAATATTTTTTGGAATGTGATCGCGCAAGTCAGATCTAGTTGACGCGCACTACAGTACATCGAGCCCGCGTGCTATTGTGGTTTTGCTTGTGTGCTTCAGTAAGTTACCATCCCCTCGCTCTTACTTTTTTAACGTTCATCTAATGAATACACTGAGTATGGCTTTACCAAAACAATCATTGATCGCGAATAAAGTATCCATTATTCATGAAGCTTCAATAGGTGATCTGTCTTTCTGCGTTAACCGCATGCGTTTTCATACGTCTCAAACTAAGGGGATGCGAGGTTAAAATAAATCGAGAAGCGCGCGTACATACTTAGTGCATCCCCTCTCGGGAATCGAACCAGGGCGCTACAGGCGAATGCTCTACTATTGCGCCACGGCGTGTGGTTTGTCTATTTGAGCGTAGCAGTGTAATTGGGTTTTTGTTCAGCACTCTTTGGAACTGTTGCTTTTTGTCTGCGCACTGCATCAGTTCACGTGAGCCGCTGAATATGGTTTTATATGTCACTCGCTCGCTTCTAATTGTTTCGCTGCCTTCTTAATTATATAATGCATGTTTTCTTCAGCGCGTTTTGTAGCTCTTCCTGGTTTTCTACGTAATGCGTGATTACGTGAGAGGCGTGATGATGTCACACGAAACTCCGCCCCTCTAGCTGAACTCCATTACAGTAAATGGAGAAAAATAGCTTCTAGTTATGACCATTATGCGTAGAATTTCGAAATGAAACCTGCCCAACTTTTGTAAGTAAGCTGTAAGGAATGAGCCTGCCAAATTTCAGCCTTCTACCTACACGGGAAGTTGGAGAATTAGTGATGAGTCAGTGAGTGAGTGAGTGAGTGAGTGAGTGAGTGAGTGAGTGAATGAGTGAGTGAGAGTGAGTCAGTGAGGGCTTTGCCTTTTATTAGTATAGATATAGTGTCAGGGATGCCAGGGGCGACGACCCGGCCGGGACGCCTGGAGGGACCGGAAGTGGGTGTGCGCCCATCTGGGATCATGTGGGGGCCGCCACCCTGGTTGCTTTGGGGGCCACGGGTAGAGGGCTTGGAAGCCCAACCCTGTAGGGGCCCATGGTCACCGCTAGGGGGCGCCCCGATGCCTTGGGGACCCTGGACCTCAGCACTTCCGCCACACTGGGGCGTGTCAGCGGGAGATTGCCGGGGAGCACCTGGAGCTCATCTGGGTGCGGATAAAAGGGGCCGCCTCCCTTCATTCAGGGCGAGAGTCGGGAGTGGAGAGGACTGAGCTGGAGAAGGCAAGGAGGCGGCCTGAAGAAAGGAAGGCATTGTGTGGCTGGGACTTTGGGGGTTTGTGGTGCACTTATTATTGTAGATATTGTAAATGGCTAAGCACTGAAAAGGTTCTAGTTTAAAGAAGTTAATGTTAACTGCATTATAAAGTCTATGAAATTTATTTTATAAGCAAAGAAATGTAATAAAGTGCCTTATGATTGCGTAATGCTAGTGTATATTGACTCAATGTCCAAGGTGGTGAGTATGTAGCTGTCTAAGGCATGTAGATTCAGGAGATGACTTGTAAAATTAAATAAGTGATGAGAATATGCTGATTAGAATTCCAGCATATTAGTGATACATAGACTTCCTTGTCTAGACCCATGCTGACTATTTGCTAACATACATGTTCTAAACATGTGCTGCTTGGTCTTTTCCTAAGTAATTTCTTCCATTAATTTATGTGTGCTGTACATTAAGCTTACTGGCTGCAGTAACTTGGATCCGCCTTTTTATACAATGGAAAATTATTTGCTGGCTTCTGGTCTTTACGAATTTTCCCAGTGTACAAAGGTTTTTGACTTTTTTTAAATCTTTGTATTCACTGTCATTTTGAATAAGATTGAGGGTTATGTCCAATTAATTTTTGTATTTTTTTCATATATTAAAGGGTCTCTATTACCCCTCAGTATGCGTTTTAACATATTATTTCCTTATCTCTTTAATATTTCTGGAGGTACTACAAGATAAATTCCCTGTCCTTCATTGATAGATTATACATTTTCCAGGTTTCAATGAAAACGTTGTGATGTTCAGTAAAATGAACAAATTAGCAGGGACCTCAGGCATCATGAATGTGAATTGGGCGAATATACCCTGTGATATGTTTTAGTTAGTGGAAAGAAATCACTGACTAGGAAGCATATCTGGTGAGAGCTCCTTTAAAAGTCTATGGAATTGCCTCTCTCAGCATTTTTCTTAACATAATAATGCAAATATTTTTGCAGTTTCTGTTTTTTAGATGTGCTTCTCAATAGTAAGATCATCAACTGATTATGAAACTATTAGACTATATTTTTGTGAGTCAGTTTGGTGAATTTATTTTATTTTTCTTCTTGTTTCAAAAATATGTATTCTTCGTTTAACATAAAGTACAGTAGGTAGATGTATAAACAGAAACAAAGACACAATAAGAAACAACTGCATGATGTTTTGCAACCCCTCCTGATTTTTGAATGTAACTCTATGCTAAATGCTGTTTGAAATGTATGAAATTTATGATATATTACTACTACTGAACTAAGTAACAATCATTTGTATATAAAAAAGAGTTAATGAGTAAAGCAACTCTTTCCTTTTTTTGATATGAGTTTGATTGAAATTTATCTTAGTATATTATCACCTTAAAGTAATCATGTACCAGTGTTTTATGGAATTCTGTACATTTTGTGCAAAATCACATAAAAACATTTGATACAGTGTTTGCTAATCTGTTTAAATCTATGCATGTCTATTTGTTTAACTTTGCAGTGATAATAAAAATTAATCAAATTTATATCACCCGTAATTAAGGAGTTTTTGCATATGAAAATTAGGTTTACGTTTTTAGGGTCGGCAGAAGTTCAGATTTCAGCTAGGGTACTTCCTTGCCTTGCCTGTGTGGGTGTTTTCCAGGTAGTCTAGTTTTCCTCTTATATGTCAAAGACATACATATAAGGCCAACAGCCTAAACTCCAAATAAAGCATGAGGCTGTGGAGATGAACTCGAATGTGCCTTACAGACAAACTGGTATCATGCCCTTCCAGTGTTCATTGCTGCCAGGGGTTTAAGATCATTTTAGTTAAACAAATAATCTGTGATGTCATCTTTTGTGAACACTTTAAGTCTTTCCTTATTATGCTTATTATCTTTTTTAACAGTAAGCAAGATTTTCTTTTTTAAACAGCTTTGTTTATCACTCTTTGTTGGATGCCAGTCCTTTGAGTAGTCCAGTCCAGTGCAAACACGCATTGCTGAATGATTGCAAAGGCTTACTGTAAGTCAATCTAACAGCACATCTTTTACAGGTAATCAGTTTGGTGAAGTACGTTGAGTGCTGCACTCAAATCCATCTGTTAGTCCTGGACTAGAGCTATCTTGTAATAATGAATAAATGGAAATGCAACTGCTGTTAATGTACCTGTGTGATCAATTTACCACTCTTCATACATTTTCAGTACAAGATAGTCATGGCCAAAAAATATTTGTTAGATAAAATTGAAAAGCTAACCAATCCAGAAGATCAATGTTGTCATGAAAGAATGGTCAGTGTAAAACATTTGACACTTGATGATGTCTGTAATACTAACCATTTCCTGTTTTGTCAGTGATATCATAATTCTTGATCTCTAATGACAGCAGTATGTAGCTTATATTACATATCCCATTTAGAAAAAATTAATGTGTCTGCATATTTTATCAATGAATAAAGGCTAACATAGCAAAACCCTTAAAAATTGTTTTCTCTACCAATTAAATTTCAGTGACCCACAGCCACTCACTGACTATTCTCGATAACAATCAAGAAATGGTTTCAGCAGCAACTGCTATTCTAGCTTTTATGAGATGATGGCTTCTGACAGTTTCTTTTGCTTCTTACTACAATAAAACTATTGCAAGTGCATGCTTTTGATTATTTTCTACTCAAGACTGCATCAATAGAAAAGACCTCAATATTTCAGCTGTTATATTAATGACACTTTCACACCCCTTGATTAATTTCTCTGCTCCATTGAACCAATTTCTGAGAGCATGGCATTACTCTTCAGATTTACTTTAATAGCTGCAGACTATTTTAGCAGCCAAAACCTGTATATTACAAATATTTCTCTCTAGGGCACTCAGTTTAATCTCACTGATTCTTCAAATTACTCCTTTGGCAAAATTTACATTTAATATGTAAACCAAATTTCAGGTTTATTTTAATTAGGCCCAAAGCTTTTTCTAAATACAACAATACCCATGGCTGTTTTTCTTTCCCCTTTTCTCTTAAAGTGACTGTGTGCAAACACTGCACCTGAGCCATTAAATATCTCTGGGTTCTAAACAAAGTAAATTTCTTAGTATACTGCTGCAAAACACTGAACAGGAATAGAAAGTTTGACCTAAATAACCTTATTGCTGCATCAACAACCTTATGAAATACTGTATGCTTGATTCAGCCTACTGTTCTTGGAGCATTTGTCTTAACATTATACACTGCCCTTCGCAATAAATGGCAAAAATTTGCTTTAGACACATTGAAAACAATGCACTAAAAGTAACAAGATAAAGTGCAAGATAATTCAATACATGATACATACCAACTCCGGTGGGCTGGCGCCCTTCCCAGGGTTTTTTTCCTGCCTTGCGCCCTGTGTTGGCTGGGATTGGCTCCAGCAGACCACCGTGACCCTGTAGTTAGAATATAGTGGGTTGGATAATGGTTGGATGAATGGATACGTACCAATAGATGCATTTCTAAAAATTATCCCCAGGTAGCATTTTAAAACAAATGTTTTTCTTAGTTTATTGCCATTTCTGTAATTGAAGTGTTTCCACTTTAGAGTTAGGAATAGAAAAGGGGCATTCAGTATCAGGCTGAAGTAAAAGAAAAAAAAAAAAAAAATACTTTGGAACAGCAAAGGACAGTGAAAGCCTGCCAAGGTACCCTCAAAGTCTAGGCACAGCCTTACAGAAGAACATAAGGCTGAAATGTACTACTACCAAACAAAAATCAAAACGTTCAATTTTCATGATGCTCCAAAACTGTCTAAGGAACCATATCCATAAAAGAAGAAAAAAAAAAAAAAGAATAACAGGAAGTTGTTGATGAACTGATTTTAAAATAACAGTCTTGATCCACTGTACCAATTCCCTTCATAATTTTAAACATTTCATTCATGTCTCCTCTTTATCTTCTTTTACTTAAACTGAAAAGGCTCAGCTCTTTTTATCTTTCCTCATAATTCATCCCATGTAGCTCTCATATTAGCCTAGTCACTCTTCTCTGGACCTTTTCTAGCAGTGCTATGTCCTTTTTGTAGCCTGGAGACCAAAACTGTACACAGTACTCCAGATGAGGCCTCACCAGTGCGTTATAAGGCTTTAGCATAACCTCCTTGGTCTTTTACTCTACACATGATGATATATAACCTAAAATTCTGTTAACCTTCTTAAAGCCCTCTGAACACTGTCTGATAGTTGATAGTGTTAAGTCCACTACGACTTCTATATCCTTCTCATAAGGTGTACTTTTGAGAAGAAACTAAGTAGTGAAATGCAATAATAAAATGGGGGAACAGATGGCTCTATCACAGAGAAATAGAGAGTAAGGATTTGAAAAACAAAGCTGATGTAGTCCAGTTTTCAATTAATTTGTTGGGTGCATGGCATGATTTATGCACAAGCTTATCTGGGCTGCAGCCCATGACCCACCCAATTACAGGGGCCTTGAAATTAATCAAGATGTATGAAAAAAATGGTTATTTGCTTTTCAAAGAAATATTCCTACACCTAGGCTGGTTGACTGCAATCTCTTTGACACATTTACTGTTATCCCTGAGGTAACATCCATCGCTATTCACATACACCCCACCATTCCCAAATTTCCTTGTCTGCAATGAACTGCAGAGTGTCTGTGACAGCATGAGAGCTGAATATGTAATACAAAGATCATGTAGAAGAAATCAATTTGCTGTGTCATACTAGTGACAGCTATTCAGAAATAGCCAGTGACATCATGATAGTTTCTAGTGAAGCATACAAAGGTGATGATTTTGATCAGATAGTAAACTAGGGTGCCACTTTGTGATGTAACAAATGTGCTGTTCACTATTCTACATGGCAGATTTATCAGAAACAGAGGAATCAGTTCAGAATTTCAATATATTCATAAGTGACAGCTTACTGGTATAATATGGAAAGCTTGTCTTTTAGGTGTGTTTTGCGTCATTAGTGATATCTTCTTTACCTTTATGTTGGCATTTCCAATTTTCCCTTTTATTGTTGTTTTCATACTGTATGTTCATAAGCTCATTGATTATTGCTGCTGTTATTCACCTTATGCATTATAAAGTAGTCTTTACTCTAGCAATTTCCTTTTTAACTCTGTACCTTTTTTCATTAAGGAGATCATTTAAATTTTCTGCCCTATCTTATTTTTGGTATATGCTTGCCCTGATTGCATGAAATGCACTTTAAACATAGCCCATTATTCTTTAGCTGTCCAAAGCTTAAAGAACATCTCAGTTTATTTTCTTAAAGGATGTGTTTGATGTTTACTTTGTTGAAATTAATTTCATATATTTTATTTTTAGGCTGTTTGCCTTATTTGCTGTATATATCATGATAAATGGATTTTAATGGTCCACTGAACTCTAAATTCTGCATTCTGTTATAATTTTAAGAAAATATTGAATGGAAAAACAACCACTGATTACATCTATCATTTCCATTTATTAGGGGGTGCTGTTTGTTGGGTATTCAAAAGTAAGTATGTATAAGTTAAACTGATGTCATTAGTTATTAAGACATCATCCTTAAACTTTTTAAATACAGTCGCATGCAAAAGTTTGGGCACCCTTGTTTAAAATGCCTGCCCTTTGATCTGTTGAAGTGAATAGAAGATCAACTGATCTCTAAAAGGCATAAAGTTAAAGATAACACATTTCTTTAATATTTTAAGCAAGATTACATTTTATTTACATCATTCATAGGAACAAAATACCAAAAATATGAAAAGGGCCTGAAGCAAAAGTTTCAGCATCTGACATAGTCAGTACTTAGTAACACCTCCTTTGGCAAGTATCATAGCTTGTAAACGCTTTTTTTAGCCAGCTAACAGTCTTTCAGTTCTTATGTTGGGTATTTTCACCCATTTGTCCTTGCAAAAAGCTTCTAATTCTGCAAAATTCTTGGGCCATCATGCATCCACTGCTCTTTTGAGATTCTATCCAAAGATTGTCAATGTTTAGCTGGGGGGATTATGAGGACCATGGCAAAACAGTCAGCTTGTGCCTCTTGAGGTATTCCATTTTAGATTTGAGGTGTGTTTCAGATCATTATCGTGTTGTAGGACCCATCTTCTTTTTAACTTCAACATTTTTACAGAAGGTGTGATGTTTGCTTCCTGAATTTGCTGGTATTCTTTTGAATCCATTCATTCCTCTGCCAATGACATGTTCCCTGTGCCACTGGCTGCAACACAAGCCCAAAGCATGATTGATCCACACCCATGCTTAATAGTTGGAGAGGTGCTCTTTTCCTGTCATTCAGCACCCTTTTTTCTCCAAATATACCTTTGCACATTGTGGCCAAAAAGTTCTATTTTGACTTTATCAACCCATGGGACTTGTTTCCAAAATTCATCGGGCTTGTTTAGATGTTCATTTGCAAACTTCAGGTGCTGAATTTTGTGGCTATGACACAGGAAAGGTTTTCTTCCTGCTGACACTGCCATAAATATTATAGTTGTTCAGGTGTCGCTACACAGTAGAAGAGTGCACCACCACTCCAGATTCTGCTACATCTCATTGAAGGTCTGTTGCAGTCAAGCAGGGGATTTTGTTTGCTTTTCTAGAAATCCAATGAACAGTTCTTTCATAAAGTTTTCTTGGTCTTCCAGACCTCAACTTGACCTCAACTGTTCCTGTTAACCACCATTTCTTAATAATATTACAAACTGAGGAAACAACTACCTGAAAATGCTTTGCTGTCTTCCTGTTATTCTTTTCCTCCTTTGTGAGCATCAAATATTTTATTTTTCAGAGTGCTATGCAGCTGCTTAGAGGAGCCCATGACTGCTGATTGTTGTGACAAGTTTTGAGAAGTTAGAGAATTTATACAGCTTTGCAATTTGCAACACATTGGGTTTCTTAACAATGACTGTGAACAAGCCATAGCCCTAAACAGCTAATTAAGGTCTGAGACCTTGTTAAAAGTTCTCTGAGACCCCAAGATGAAAAGAAATGTGTCATCTTTAACTTTATGCCTGTTGGTGATCATTTCATCTTCTGCTCAATTAACTATTCACAGTAACGGACATTTTAAGCAAGGATGCCAAAACGTTTGCATACCACTGTGTTATAAAATTGATTGTTAACACTACTGTCTACTTTGGAAGTCTATAACACAACCTGAGTGACATTCTTCTATCTGCTTAGCTTGACATTCATACTCAAAATTCTACACTAAGATGAATCTTATCTCCCATTTGAAAATGTCTTTTTGCAGCCACTCTTCACTTATACAGGCTTGTGAATAATTTCTAAAAAAAAATATATATATATATATTGAGTTGTATCATAGCTCTCTTCATTATAATGATTCAGGCAAGTTTCAGTCTCTAAAAAAAACTGTATTAATTGGTGTACCTCTTCAATAATATGACACCTTTTCATTTGTTTTATGTTTAACAAATCTAGCAATACGGAATGTAAAATTTAGTATATTTTTTATTTCTATGCATGTATATTCCTCTCTGTCTGTTTTGATCTCTATGTTATATAGTCCAAGTTAGTAGTATTCAAACAGATATGAAGACATAAAGGTCAGTAGTTTAGGAAGTGCATATGAGATTCTGTGAACTTAAGTAGATTTTTTTTATAAATCTAAATAACTTATTTGCATAAATGCTTATATCTTTACAGACCATTTTGTGGCATCTCGGGTCCTAAATGCTACCATGTTATTTTGACTGCTGGGGGTGTACTGCTACTATATGACTAAATGGTGATGCAGTGTATGACATCGTTGGGCTTCTGATTTGATACACTGATGGGTAACTGCGACATTGGCCGTCGTCATGACAAATAACCAAATAAAAAATACATTGGCTAGGGGTAAAGAGAGCTCAGGTTTTGTTGTATTTTTTTATTTCATTTTTGTTATTTTACTTCTGAGTTGTTTTTCTCCCTTTCAGTTTCTGATGTACACATTTGTCTTGTCATCTCTCTTGTTTTATCCTAGCATGCTTCTTGTTAACAATATAGCCTTAGTCATTTTAGTCTTTTTCATCTCCTGGTCTTTTACCTCACAATAATTCAAGAAACCACTAAGCTGGGTGTAACACCATGTGACTGTTGCTAAACAAGTTTCCACTTGAAGAAAACAGAGCACCTTGAGGATAATTTTGAACAGTATTATACTGTTCAAACGCCTCCTCACCTGAAAATACTGACTAGATTGGAGATTTAAGTGACTTATGGACAGCACTTCCGACAAACAGTGTTTGAGGAACCTAGTAGAACGTTATTTTTTTTATCGTCATGTTCATCAAAGTTGGTATTGTTATATGACCTGCTTCATGTATAATACAGAGCACTCTTAAATACTCATTTTTAATAATTTTTTAAAGGTAATAGTTGGCTGCCTAAATGTGTAACCCTACTCCTCAATAGCTGCAGAAATGGAAAATAAGCTAGCATTCAATAAGCATTGTCCATCTTCAAGTTAGCACTATTTCAAGTCTAATTAGTTTTATTACATTTTTACAAAAAATATTTTAATTTTGCAAAGTAGTAATTAATTGTTGGTAAAATTTATGTTCTTATCTTAAATTTAATAATACATGCAGGACACATGAATCCAGCAATCCCTTCTAATATGAATGTGCTTGTTTATTTCATGCCCTTAGTACCTCAATTGGTACTATATCTTTATAGTCATTTTCCAATTTAAGAAAACCTTTTAATGTTCTGATTTTAAACGAATTTCATGTTACTTATCGAGTAGACTCAAAACATATTTTCCCATTATTGAATTACAACTGTAGTCCTTTATGCATTAATTATTGATTTTTTTTTCAAATCTTAAAATTCCCCCCATCTTGTGACAACTAGGCTGTTTAGTTAAAACAAAATCTCAAGTAAACTAAATTGAAAGAAAGCGACTTATGTTTCCATTAAATTCACAGATCAGTCTTGTTTTTGCCAAGGCCAGGTGTGTCTTAAATGCAATGTATTCCTTTGTAATTGTCAAGAATGTCAACTCTTGTCACTTTTCTTAGAAAGTTTTGAAATACACCTTTGATGAAGATATGTGCATCGTCAACAAATCTTTGACATCTTTCTGTTCAGGCTTAAGTAAGTGTATGGCCATTAATCAACATACATATGGTTAGTTCTAAATCTGGAAACTGGGCTGCAGCTGATATTGTCAAAGTGACAGGGGGTAACTGCTGCACTTTTAATGTAGGATTATTGGCGAATCAGCATTCTGAGCGTGGGAGTCATTAATTAGCTCATGTACTTGCCTCATATGCTCCATCTTCCCCATGCATCATGGACATTTTTATTAAAACACTCATGTAGAATTTATAAGTAGTGAAAAAGAAAATAGTAGAAAAATAATAAGAATACTTCTTGAAGATAATCATGAACCAACTTAGAAGAAATCCCTTAGCATATCTCTTTTCATTTGACATAGCCTAAGGCAAGCATGTTTCTATATTAAAGCAGGAATTGCTAAATTTGATTCTATAAGATTAGTAACTGAGTGTGCTCTTTACAGTAAAAAAAGGACTACTCTACTTGGAACTATGTTTCTGATATCCTGAAGATGAAAGGAAAATATTATTTTTGTAAGCCTTCTGCCTTAATGTGTAAAAATATTAAATTAGATATTAGCTAAAACTTGCCTTTTATATTAAATATTTTTGTTCTAATTAATACAGACATTAAAATTTTGGTTTAATTGCCAATTTTCATAGATTTTGTTGTTTATATCAAAACCAGAAACTATATGATTTATTTCAACTATCCATTGTGCCCATTGTTCTAAAACCATTCAGTTAGTTTCGGTTAACTTTTATTCTCAGTATTTCAAATATTGTGTCTCCCATGAATGACTGTTCTTAAGTTGTTGTAAAAAGTCATTTTTAGAAGGATTAAATATTGTGTACTAGAACTACAGAATACATTTTTACAGGTGATGAATGCGGCATGCTTATACCTATGATTTTCCTTCTTCCAGAATGAAATTCAAGCCTTCTTAGCCACAACTTTCCCAAAAGTCAGGACCTACTTTAGCCTTGATACATCACTTTTTCACTCACCTTAGTCAATGACAATTTGTTAATGTGCAATGGCACCAAAAAGAAAACCTTCAAAGCATTTAAGCTTTTCGTGACCTACTTAGTCGTAGTCAGGGTTGCAGAGTGTCAGAGACCATTGCAGCAAGTTTAGATACAAGGCAGTTCAAAGGCGGAATAATTTTTCTGCCTATCAAAACAAACTCCCTGAACTATATGAATGGTAACTAAAACATCTTCCATAATCACACTAAGCCATTTTAGAGATACTAATTAAAATGACACATAAGTTAGATGTCTGCCTTTATCCCCTTTAGTTTGAACACTGCATTGAAACTGTCTATAACTGATGACCCAGTGACGAGAAAATTGATGAGGCTACACACAGGAAAATCTGTAGGACCAGATGGAGTCAATCCTTGTGTTTTTAAGGCTTGTGCAGCTTTTTTGGTATCCTCTGTTACCTGTTCAGTCTTATATTAAGGCTCTAGAATTTGCTGCTGCTGTTTTATTCCTGTTCCAAAGAAGGCAGATATATATTCATCTAATGACTACAGACCAATGAACTTTGTGTTCCACATCACAAAGACATTTGACATGCTTGTACTGGAGTATATGAGTCCTCTTGTGAAGGACCGCCTGGATTCACTGCAGTTTGCCTAAGATTGGAGTGGAAGATGCAATTATATTTTTGCTCCACAAGGCATAGTCCCATCTAGGAAAAGCTGGCAGTACTCTGATGATTGTTTTTTTAATTTCTCCAATGCTTTCATTACCATCCAGCCATCACTGTTAAGGGTAAGCTCAGGAATATGCAGGGCTATACATCTATGGTGTTCTGGATAGTGGACTATCTGTCAGGCAGACCGCAGTTTGTGAGACTTAAGGACAATGTTTGTGATATGGATGTTAGCCACATTGGAGCACCACAAGAAACAGCCCTGTCTCCTTTTCCTTTCACTCTGTACACTTTAGACTATAAATATAACACCAGGTCATGTCACTTACAGAAATTCTGGGATGATTCTGCACTTATGGGAAGTATCAATAAGTGGGACGAGACAGAGCATAACAGTCAGGTGGAGAGCTTTGTTTCTTGGTACAAAGAGAACTGTCTGCAACAAAACATCAGCAAATCCAAAGAGATGGTTATTGACCAAAAGCATTCATTGCTGAAACCAGCATAATGGACTGTAGTATTTTTACCATAGTTGTACTCACTTCTTTTAATATACAGTTATACTTTTTTTACGGTTCTGTTAATCTCCTATTCTTTTTGAACCACTATACATGAACTGTAAATAAGAGATTGGTGTAATAAGAGATTTGTGAGCTTTAACCCTATGTGAATGTTTTCTCTCCCACAAGATACCTTAAAGTACATGATCATAAGCCTTTTAACAGTCCACAAAATGTATGAAGAAAATATTGCCCAAGTCCCACCGCCTCTTGTATATACTTTACCTCATATATCTTATGTATGGCCGGCACGGTGGTGCAGTGGGTAGCACTGCTGCCTTGCAGTTAGGAGACCTGGGTTAGTTTCCTGGGTCCTCCCTGCATGGAGTTTGCATGTTCTCCCCGTGTCTGCGTGGGTTTCCTCCGGGTATTCTGGTTTCCACTCACAGTCCAAAGATATGCAAGTTAGGTGCATTGGTGATTCTAAATTGTCCCAAGTGTGTGTGTGTACACCCTGCGGTGGGCTGGTGCCCTGCCCAAGGTTTGTTTCCTGCCTTGCGCCCTGTGTTGGCTGGGATTGGCTCCAGCAGACTCCCGTAACCCTGTAGTTGGGATATAGCGGGTTGGATAATGGATGGATGGATATCTTATGTATATCTCTTTAATATAAAAGAAAGCAAAAATTCTGCATTGGCTGTTTGTCAGTAAGAATAGAAGCCACACCATTCCGTCTTGGCTATAGCTTCCATTACAGATCTCCAGTAACTGGAACACACCATCTAGTGCTCCTTTTTGTAAACAAGGGCAACAACTCCAATCCACCAGCAGAAGTGGGGCTGTTTCCAACTTCCATGCAACGATTAAAAAGACATGTTGATGAAAACACACCAGCAATATCCAGCTTTTTAAAAGTTTCCAAAGGGCATTTACTCCAGCCTTGCCAATGACATTGGAAAAATTATTAATCTTGACTAAGGATGCTTGTGGGAAGTAGTAGGACCATTTTGAGCACTTCCGGAATGCAGTGTACACAGCCAGTTTGCCAAAGGTTGTGCCAGTGCTTGAAGCATGTTCACCTATGTGAGTAAGGTCATCATGAAGGTAATTTAGCAGCTAAAATTGGCAAAAACTCTGATGTGTGCCAGAATGCCAAAATGATAAGTCTTGGGGTGTGTTAGCACCAAGAAGTGCTTCAGAAGTAAAAAGAAAGTCCAAAGAATATTTAGTAAGGATAATTCATAATAGATCTAGAAATATTTTGGGTAGTATGATAAAAATTGAAATATGAAAATGGATAGCAGTTAATGTAATAAAAAGTGCTTTGAGCAAACAATGAACTAGTAATAAAAAGGAAAACATAGTGAAAGCAATTGTATATAAAACTGCTGTAAAAATGAAGAGTACAGAGGGAAAGAAGGGCAACAAAAGATGACAATCTTGATATCGAGTGTGGAATTTTGGACTGAAGTAAGAAATACCACTGAGATGAAGTAACAGGTGAAGGTCTAGTTTAGGCCATTGAGAAGGAAAATTAAAAGGTCTAAAGAGTTGTATTTACTGATGAAAGTTTGGTTTATTCATGATGATGGGAAATCAATAATCCTATACTTTATCTAAATAGAAGGGGGCAGGGCCCTTGTGATTGGCAGAGATATCACAACCACGTGCTCCTCTCCCCTTGCGGGGTTACGCTCTCCCATCCGACCTGAACACAATCACATACAGTGCCAACGTTTGACGTTGGAGCATACCTACCTTCCGCTTGACCACAAGTACATTTTTTTATTGCTTTTTAAAGTGTATCCTGTTTCACTACTACGTGGGCGGAGCCGCAGGGGACAGCTAGTGTGGAAAACCTTATGAGGTAAACAGAAAAAAACATTTAAAACTATAAAAATAATCATTCAGGTTTTTAAATTTAGTTCACAAAAAATTCCAATACAGCCCTAATGTGTTACTGATTAAACACATACAGTTAACATTAAGCCCTACTTATATCTAAAACAACACTATACTTCTCTTTCTATCTCATTTCAAAGATACTTGGGAAGAAATCCTCTGCATGGCAAATTCATATGTCAAAGGCACATGTCAAAGATTAGTCTTTTTTTGTTTGAATAATTTTTATAATGTGTATAAAGTTACATAATTTTATCTGTTTTATTATTCATATGCATAATCACAAAAAGAATTTGTGGGAGCCTAAAGTGCAAGTCAACACATTTTATTGAGAAAAGTGACCTAAAGCGTGCATAACAATATATAACTGAACCGTATTTTTTAAAAGGGAACAGATGAAAAAGACATATCATCTTGTGCGTCAGTGTTAAATTATTAATACCAAAAGTCATAAGAGTAAATTTAAAAATAGAGCAATATTTATTGCAGCAGGT
Source organism: Polypterus bichir lapradei (assembly GCA_026402145.1). NCBI lineage: Eukaryota > Metazoa > Chordata > Cladistia > Polypteriformes > Polypteridae > Polypterus > Polypterus bichir. The sequence continues at coordinate 8,748,588 of JANRMT010062808.1, forward strand.
TATATAGTTTATTATACAGTATATAATGCTTTTGTGGGCCAAAAAGCCCTCACTGGAGCATTCATTGCAAAAACCTAAAATGCAATATGCACTTTGGCGTAGTTTTACTTAAACATAAATGCTCATAGATAGATATTTTTTAACTAAATAATGTTAAGTGGAATTTTGCTTGAATTTTTGGAAAGAACAGTGCAATGTTAAACTTGTGAATTGATTTATTATGAAGTATATAGGAAATTACATTTAATCAGTGACAAACACATAATCACAAGAGTAGTGCAATTAACTGCCTTGAAGATGTGTAGATAAGAAATTCAGACAACAAAGCAAAATAGATGTAGTAATGATTCTAACCTGGCTGTTAAAAATCTGTACACCACATCATGAGAACAAACTTAAAAATATGGTGTGCAAATTCTAAAATGTAATACATTTATATTTGAAAAAAATCAAACAAAGCTTTAAGAAATATCAATACAAGCCCTAGAATTGTCATAACTTACTTTCAGTATTAGAATATTACCAAAGATAACTTAAAATTAATAAATTAGGCAAATACAAAACAGAAATACATTATTACAAAAGAGAAGGAAACAATTCTAGTGTATAGATAAAGCATGCATCATTTCTGTATGCTGCCTTAAACATTGTGACAGAATGAAAAGCTAGCAGTCCCTATATGTTCAGCAGTAGCTATGCGTAAAACTTGTAACATGTAGCAAACAAAAAACTACCCTGTACTCATTTGTCGTTAGACATGCAAACAAATCTTGACAAAAAACAGCACATTTTAATAGTAATATTAATATTAATATTAGTTGCCATAGAGGAAAAAGATATATATATATATATATATGTGTGTGTGTGTGTGTGTGTGTATGTGTATATATGAATATGTATATGTGTATATGTATATATATATGTGTATATGTATGTATATATATTTATATATGTATATATATGTGTGTATATAATACTAATAATACATTTTATTTATATAGCACCTTATATATATATATGTATATATTGTAAAATACAAAGCAATTGTAATTCACTGTCAAAGCACAAAATTAATCCTAACTTTTACATAAACCACTTAGTCTTATTTTAGAATTGTGAGGAGCTGAAGCTTACCCTGGAAGCATCAGGTACATAGTTGTGACCAACTATGGATGGGACATAGTCTATCACAGGGCATACTCACATACACATCTATTCTCACTCATAAAAGGTAAAATAACTTAGCACATGCCTTAGGAATGTTAGAAGTGAAAATCAACACAGATAGTAGCTGGGACTCTCGCACAGAATAAATATTCTTGCCAGGAGGGGTGCTAGCCTCATGGAAATGTAGTTCTTTGAAACAGTAGACGTGTTCAGCTGCCATGAAGTCTGATGACTGGTTCTACCATGTTGTACCAGTTCAATCATTGTTCATCTGTTCAAACAATTAACTGATTGTGCCCTGTGGATGTTTCCATTCTCATCCTGCAAGATTCCACTACCATCAGAACAGTTATTCCCAATCACTTTGTATTCTTTGAAATCTTTTTAAGTGAATCAGTGGACCAAACTATGCTAAGTAAAGGAACCTTCTAGACTATAATATGATAGTTGTTTACTGTTGGGAACACACATTTGACCCATTAGACTTTATTGATGTTTACTAAATTCACACATTTTCAGAACAAGCTGACCGATTTCCCCATGGTTCACTAGATTTCTGCTTTTGTTCTTTTCACTTCATTACCAACATAAGTGAATTTTGAGGTTAAATAAGAAATTGTGATGCTACAACCTGATCCTATCCTGCTGTTCATTTCTCAACAGATTATTCAAAATTAATCTTTTTGCTTTCACCTTATGATGATGTTTGCTGTTAAATGATCCAGAGGTGCCTGTTCCCTTTTTCCTAGCATATAGATTTCACAGACTTTATAATAATCAAAGAGACCACCCTTTAATCCATAGCTGTCAGTGTAAAATTCTGGCATGAAAAAATTAGTAAGTCAAGCCATATGTGCCGTTGGAGCACCTGCCCAACAAAACAGCTTTCTCTTAGAGTCAATGAAATCTCATTTGGGCCATTGTTGGCAACATTATGAGCATTTGTCTGTAGGACCTTAGTTAAGTAGAATGGGATATTGAGACCTTAATGATATAATAATGCACATACAAACATTTTGTTTCTTTTTTTTTTTAGTTACCTGTATATGATTTTTTCTTTAATAATTACAGTGAATAAGAACATTTTTTATACAATTAAATTATTCCACCTTCTTTTATTTTATTCTATAAAGCTTGTATTAAATCTATTTTTATTTTAAATAATTAAATATTATTTTTATTATCAACCATAATAGAAAGCATAATGTTTAATGTGCTAATGCCAAGATTTCTTTTCAGCTAAACATTTGGAAAGTATGGATAAGATTAAGCAAAGACCTATTTGAAATTCAAGCTCATAAATTCAGTCAGTCATGAATATGGTCACCATCTGTTTATACAAAAGTAAAGCAGAATCACCACATGCTTCATCTCTGTGTCAGAACTTCATCCTACTCATGCATGCAGTATAGTATATGGTTGTTTTTATCCAGGTGCAACCTTTATGTGGAATGGAAGTTTATCTTTACAATAATATTTTTTAATAGTTTACATGTCTTAATAATAAGTTTATTTGAGGATTAGGAAGCAATGTGGTTATTGAACAAATTCTCTGATGTCCAGTGTTATAATAAAATGGGAGTATTTAGGCAGCTTTTTCCCTATTTACAATGCAACAAAGCACAATAATAATTGTTCCCTAGGTGCTCTTTAAACCTAGATTTTAGAAGGCTGAAGTTACCATAATATTTTCATAAAATACAGTTTGCAGTATAAAATACTGTAGAATGCAATTGAGAGAGTGCTACACTGTATACTGTATATGCCTTATCCATTCATCCAGACATTGTTAAATTTCTAAACATGCCATTCTAGTACAGTATGTGAGAACAGATAAAGATAAAATAAGTTTTTGACAATAAAAAAAACATTAAAATCATTTTATATTACGACCTTTGGATATTGCTTTGCAGCAAGTTAACAGTGTATTCATGAATATTTGGTTTGACTATTATGAATAACTTTAATGAATTAGTAAAAAGAACATATGATAATATACTTCAACAGAGATTCTTTGTATAATAAAGACTCTGAGCAAAATGTAACTAGCCAGGTTATGGACTAAAGCTTGCTTCTGGTTGTTTTGTGAATCTCCATGTTACTCTCGTCTACAAACCTGATGCACTGAAGTTCTTTTCCTTTCCTGTGTTACATATTTAGGGGAACACTATACCCTTTGGCTCTAAACAGAACAACAAATGAGTAAAGGTTTTGCACAAGTCCATCAAGTGGGACAAACCATGGCTTATAATTGAATTCCACTGATTTTGACCCTTGGTTAACCATGGTGTATTTATTTATGAAAAAATAACCAACAAGCAGCAGAACTGAGATTCTGAACCATCCAGACAGTCATTAACTGCAATTTCCTTCAAGATTAGCAGCAACCAGATGCAACTTCAGTAATATAATAGTAATTACTCACTAGAGGATTACCTGGAAACATCCAGGTTCATCAAACAAAATAATGAATATTCTGCATCACAGTCTTTTGAGGCTGGTGGAGAAAGATGTCAGGAAGAGTAACATTCCACACTGAAAATTGATTTTGAAACAAGAAGTCATTGTCAACAGAAGTAACCTGCAACACTGGTTAATTAGCTGAAGACAAATAGGAGGAAGATGGAGGTGAGGTCATCAGTGCTGTCCCTCAGGGATTTTGTCCTTGTGCCATAACTTTGTATTATTTACATTAATGACATTGATTCAGATATAATGTAAGTCCCCTACATACGAACAAGTTCCATTCTGAGAGCAGATTCGCAAGTCCAATTTGTTCGTAAGTCCAGCAAAGTTATCCTAGGCACCCAATGAACACAATGCAACCCCAACTCCTATAGAAAACATGTACATGTGCAGCTATTTGTGCAGAAGAAAATGATTTTAGAAGTTAATATGTATATTTTGTTACAGATTTCTTGATGTGGAAAAAAGGGGTGCTCCAGATGCCGCAACACTGACAAAGACAAGCAGAGACATGAGTTCTAGCACAGCACACATTTATTTATAAGTGGGGTAATACACACTGTGTAATTCCACATACACAGTCCCTTCTGTCTCCTTTTCCTCTCTCTTCTGCCTCCATTCTTCCACGATCATGCTTTGTCCCTCTTCCTCCTGACTCTGGCTCCTCGAATGGAGTGAGACAGCTCTTTTTATGTTACACCTGGGAGTTTTCCAGATGGCTCATAAGGATTAACTAGAACTACTCCCAGGTGTGGGTGGCACAGTGGCGCAGTGGTAGCACTGCTGCCGTGCAGTAAGGAGACCTGGGTTCGCTTCCCAGGTCCTCCCTGCGTGGATTTTGCATGTTCTCCCCGTGTCTGTGTGGGTTTCCTCTGGGTGCTCCGGTTTCCTCCCACAGTCCAAAAATCCTAAATTGTCCCTAGCGTGTGCTTGGTGTGTGTGTGTGTGTGTGTGCCCTGAGGTGGGCTGGCACCCTGCCCAGGGTTTGTTCCTGCCTTGTGCCCTGTGTTGGCTGGGATTGGCTCCAGCAGACCCCCGTGGCCCTGTGTTAGGATGTAACGGGTTGGAAAATGACTGACTGACTGACTTCCAGGTGTGATAGAAAACCCAAAGTAGGGTTCTACATCTTCCCCTGGCAGCCCCAATGGAACTCAATAGGGCTGTGTGAAACTCAAACTCCCAGCATGCCACAGCCACCCAGGAGGGCTGCCCTCTATCAATCCAGGGAAGGCAGTGCCTTGTGGATGCTCTCTCCCCTGGTCCTTCCATCCAGCTGGAGTCGAGGCTGGGTAATAGCCGTGGCCACCCGTCACATTGTGTATTTTAACAATAAACAACAGAAAGTTAATTTTTGTTACCAAACCTGATATCGCTATTCAGGTAGCCTACATATGTAGACCTAACCTGCCTCTCCTCAGCTCCTATCGAAAACATATTTGTACTGTACAGTACACAAGAAACTGCTTTTAAAAGTTAATATTTGTAATTTTTGTTACAGATTTCCAGTGCATTTTAACAACAAACAACTGAAGCTTATTTTTTATTCGCATTGTTTTCCATTAGCTGATGTTTGTACAGTAGACTCACTTACCACTAGCGAATGAGTCTTCAAATCCACTTTCAGCCACCACACACAAAGTGAGCAATCTGATCGCATCATCACTTGACATCTAGATCCCATCACTTAATACTTAATATTGAAGCCCGCTATGTGTTTGTGGTGAAGATTCATAGAAGGTTTTTAAGCGAGGACCAAAAAAAATATCACAAAGAAGTACTTCTGCTACTAACTCTGGTTTGAGTGTATCAAAATAAAAGCCCCCACTAAGCCTGCGGTACTACAGGTGAGATGCTCATATCTGAAGATCATACATTAGAGTCGATTAGGACAAGTCGACAAGAACAAGCTGTTCATGAGATCCGACTGAAGGTCCCTGTTGTGCCTGCACTCCACCACACTACTTTCTTTTGTATGGCATGTTAATGTGGTTCTCTGAGTGAAGAAGAGCTTACCCTTACTGAGTTTCCAGCTATGTCCCTGTATTCTTATTGGACATGCTTAATTCTGGACATCTTGGGCTTGAAATAAAGCACTTTAACTCAATGTAAACAGAGATACAGCCAAACAATAATAGTGTGGGTTTTGTGCTCTGTCTGGTGCCAGTCATGCAAACTAACTTACGTGCTCCCACAAAATCTGAAGTTAGCTACAATTTAAATTTTTCACTAATTTAAATAATTTTTAATTTATTGGGCATGCATATTCGCATCTTTGAAAGTTTTTAACTTGAAGGTTCATATGTAGGGAACTTAGTGTGATTAAAAATCTGTGAAATTTTCAGATGACAGTAAAATTGGAGGGATTTCAAATACAGTTAAAAATAAAATAGCACAAAGTGCTATAGAAAAACAAAAGGAACAGTGATTATAAATACAAGATGGGTAACACTGATCAACAAGAAGGAACCTCTGAAAGGGATTTGTATTTTACATTAACACAAAATTCTCATTGTCTACACATAAGCAAATAAAAAGGTTATGGTACAAAAACTTTTGAACATAAATCAAGAAGAATTATGCCCATACTGTATAAGGTGTGTCACAAAAACGAGTCCAAGACATTATAAAGGTTATGGGGCAGCCACCCGTATATTGTTTTTCCCAGCTGCAAAAGGGTTTTCTTATCAAAGAAACGATGTGCATATCACAGAGTCCAAAACAGAACTGACTATAGTAGCCCAAGATGGAGGCTTTAAAGGTCTTGAGAGGAACTGATGTCAAAGGTACCAGAACCAGAAGTGATGTCTTCAGAGGCGCCGGAACCTTGCAGGTCTGTAGGGAACTGAGAAAGACAGTCAGCGCACTCTGCCGCCCCCTGGTCGGATGTTTTATTACAATTACTCGAGCCCTTTAGCTGCCTCCTACTCACACGTGTGTGACAGGTGTTAATGAGGCCTCAGATGAAATGCTATGTGTGCTTCTGCTAACCATTAAAGTGCAGAAACTAATGGGCTTGTACTACTCTTACTGGCTAAGGGAATTAAACCCTAATAAAACTCTTGCCTTGAGCAGAAAAGACTGTGTGTATCCTTAATCCAGAATTTCAGAATTCTCAAAAGCTTTTAGAAGCAAATCAAGCAGAATTGTAATTAAATAGTAACTTATGGAATTAAGGGCACAGGTGAAAATTAAGAGAAGTGTAATTAAAAATGAAGCTAGGAAGTTTCCTAAAGAGGTGTTGAAATCTCGAACAAACTGCTAAGTCATGCAGTTGAAAAGTCCCTCGATAACTTTTAAAAAGTATATCAATTAGAAACTGAGTCAACATAACTGTTAATTAACCAAGCAGGTTTGATAGACTGAGTGGTCTCCTCCCATTTGTCACATGTTCTTATGTTTGTTTAAGGGATGGACTCTAACAAAATTACAGAGTGCACAGAGATTGGTACTGTCTCTCATTTAAGTTTGCATGTACTAGACTGGCAAAGAGGTGTCTATGCTTTTGGACTGGAAGAAGAATGTCAGAACTGCATGTGCAAGACAGTAAGAGCTTCAGGTGTCTGTGTAAGGCAACACAGACATAATGCAAAGAATAGTTTAAGTATCAGACAGATGAACATATTTAGCACAAGGTCAAATGACAAATGATAAGGAAAGAAAATGTATCTCTACCAAAACCATAATGCAGCACATAGTTGTTGGAGAAGGAAACTAAGTTTACAACAGACAAAAAAAGATGTCATACTGAAACTGACAAAAGTTAAGGCTTTACAAGTAATAAGGAAGAAAGCAGTATTGCATATTTCATTGTGGACTATTCTACACTTGTACCAGAAGAACAGGGTGACATAGTGCAGTCGGCTGAGAATAAAGCAATACTGTAAGAGCAGGAAAGGGCCATGCTAAAGCTACTAAAGAGTGAGAGTATGCCCACAACAAAACAGATGAAAAGGGAAACATACCGCATTTGGTAGTCAAAGAGTTTTTGTTCCAGACAGGTTAGGTGGGATTTGCACAATTCTAGCAATACATAAGGGTACAAACCCTGATAAGGAAGAAAGCTAACAGTAAACTTATTTGTTTAAAAGAATTTTCAGAGAAAAAGGACAATCATTAACTTATCAGAACCTAGGTGGTGGTACATAGCCTGAAGTATGCCTTTCAGAAGCAGAGCACAATACACTACACTCCATGGTGCTAATGTTTGCATAGACCAGATGTACGCACCTTCATTAGCCTCTTTCTCACACATTGCAGTGCAGTACAACATCTGCTAGAAATGTATAGCACAATATGGCAACTGCCAATCAAGGAAATTCAAAGAGAACTGAAATCTATTAGGGCTCACAGAAATAAGAAGAAACTGCTAGAAAAAAGGATTTTACACAAATACACAAAAGCTAAAATGTTAAATCTGCTTTGTTGCATTAGTTTGATATGATGATGATTTTTAGTTAGATGCCTTACATTTCAGAACTCCCATCCAAAAAGTTCTGAAGAAGTCCAATCAGCTACTGTGAAAGGTGTGTGAGGCTATGGGAATAGATGAGGAAGACATGAATAGACTCTGCTGAATACTGTGATTTCAAATAATTACTTGCTCCTCTTGTTTACTTTCATTTTAACAATGGTAAATGTACCCATTAAAGTTATAAAATTGAATCTCATATCCTTAACTCATCCACTAAAAAGAAGTCAATGGGAGTTTTTCTATTAAGTAAAAAATTGGAAGATCTGTTATTATTGTAAACAGTGGTTAGTGGTAACCCCAACGGTTAAATAAAAAGTAGCATAGCAAAAATAAACAGCTTGAAAGGCACTAGAAGTAAGAAAGTTATAAAATATTATTGGGTTCCCAGCATTGTTTCATCATTGTGAAATAATGTGTTGAGAACTGAGATCACTAGGTGGACAGCAAACACAGAAAACTGTACGTTTGTTAGCAGCTCTGCATTTTTAATACCATTTAGATCTTTTCTATACTGACTATCTCTATATATAATCTTCATTTGGATCTTGATCTTTGTTTGTCCGCGAATGAATTAGAAGAAGCACTAGATGGCAGTAGAGAGACAGCTAAAACATAGGCATTGCATTAAGAATCTCCTCCAGGCTTATACTACTGAAGACTGTAGTACGCCAGTCACATCTCAAAACACAGACATTCAAACTAAACAAATTGTTGTGCTTTAAATTAACTAAAGAGATCTTCATTTAGATCTTGATCTTTGTCCGCGAATTCCACGCATGAGTAGACCACCTTCCATTTTAGTACGTTGTTGTTACTCACGGATGTCAACAATGTGCAGGAATAACGAAAGGGGTGGTGGACAGTGTTACGCTGGTTAGCTCCTGAGGCCTGGTTAGAGAATGAGCTTGCCGAAGATAAAAGGTACGTGCCTACGTAACATATGAATGAAAGAAAGACAGTGGGTAAAATGAATGACAACGTAACGGTACGTTCTGGAAATTATTATTGTTACGTTGTAGCCGGTGAGTGCTGCGCGTCTCACAGTTGTACTGTGGCTTGCTCACATGTCAGTGAAATGATCCCTATTTATGCTTTAAAGAGCCTGGATACCTATGTGTCCCCCTTTTATAACCATTGCTCCGTGTATATTGCCTTACTCTTTGGATTGCCACAAAGCAACCTACAAGATTAGAGAAAGGTTGAGAAGAGATCGTGAGAGGAAACGACAGCGTCATGAAAACGAGACGGACTGTGAACGGACAGAAGCAGAAATGCTCCTACACCACCACATAATTACGATTTGGACAGTGATTCCGAGTAGGCCGTTCCTATCGAATCAATATCCAAGGGTTTTCTTTTGTAATTTTGTTTCCCTTATAAAAAATCATAATGCTGTGCGACGAAGGGCCCAGTTCACGACTGGCAGCCGCGTTTAAACAGGGAGCCCTTCACAGACAACTTTAACACACGCAACGTAGTTGGGCGCACATGGCTAGTATAAACTATATAAAGCAATGCTTGTTAGCTTGAGCATGTACTAAATCTGAGACATAGCACTACTTTAGTTGGGAATTTATGAATGTGTTTGTGTTTTATGGTTATTTTTGTTAATTAGGAATTATCGTGTCTTATTTTTATGTTATTTGTGTTATTGTGTTAACTATGCATCTTTAAATGTCAGTACGTACCTGTGGTTTGTGAGTAATTCCCCAGGAGATGGGACCACCTGCCTATCAATGCCAGGGACTGCCTTATAAAAGTGAGGGTTTCCCACAGTTCCTGGTGGTTTATTTTGAATGTGCAAGAGAGTTGCGAGTTACTGTGTTTTTCTGGCTGTGGAATTTCTGACCTTTTGGTCTGTTTTCGTTTTCAGCTTTGGACTGTGCATTTTGCTTTAGATTGCTTGGTTGTTTGGGCTACTCCTTTAGGTCTTTTGGAGCTTAATGTTATGTATGAATATTTTTCATTAAGATTAAGCCTTTCTATTTTATAAATACTCTACTTGGCATCTATGGCACTAGCCGGGATTTTGTTATGGGATTTGTTTTGGTACTGATTTTGGGATTCACATACTTTTATTACAACAACTTCTAGACACTCAGACCTATAATCAGTAGTTCTTTGCAAAGGTTCCACTGAGAGATTTTAGTTTTCTTCTTCACATAGTATAAATATAATAATTCTGAATTTTCCCTCATTAGGAGTTCACTTATTTGTAGTTTTACTGTTTTCAGCTGGCTTTTCCTGTTCTTAATATTTTAATAGTAATGACAATAAAGTCTTTGATGGTAGTTTTACTGGCATCACAGTGTTACATCATTAAAAGTTGGTTGTTCGTCTGTGTATTGAATCCCTTTTTTTCTTTCTTACAGCCTGCAGTGATAATCTTTTTTATTTATTTATTAATTTTTTAACATTTTTACTCTGATTCTTGTCAATTACTCCTGTTTCTGCCTTTTAGCAATCCCTGTCATCCTAACAGTAAAAGCATCAGAATTTCTAGACTGGTGACTGTAAATTCTGTTATCTTCAATAACTTTGGAAATGTGAAGTTGTGCCCTGACATAGACAGCATTCTCTTCAGTTTTGATTTCTCATTTGCTCTGAGACAGACTATAGCTCCCTGCAATCCTGTACAGGATAAAAATAGGTTTAAAATTTGATAGTGAGTGGGGAGTCAAAATTAATTTGTTAGAGGCATTATCATGATACAAATACCAATATGTGGAAACAAAGTAAAAAGACTCAAAATTCAGCAAAATATTAGTTACCTTCCTTTGAGAGTAGTGCTAACTCATATAAAGTGCAGAGAAATGAGTAAAATCCATAGATGAGTCATATGTTGTTGCTGTGGTGCATTTTAATTATAAAGTATCAATCTACAGAGATTTTTGAAATTTCTCATTTCAGTCAGTATCTCCAGTCAGTGTACTAAGTGAACAGTTGTTCAATTCTGCTCAAGTTTAATTGGTATAGTAACCTAACAAATATACATAAAATATATATTCGTCTAAAGTATTCCTTTATGTATTTTATTTGAACTCCTGTTTAGTTTAAAGGACTGGCAAATGCACAAGTGAGGGGGATGTGGTGGTCTGGGTTGGCCACACAATCCTTGAGACACTTCTAGGAGAGACTTGAACCTGGAACTGCAGATAACGTACCCAAGGATGAGCTGCAGCAAGTGAGGACACACACAGTGATGCGATAGTGTAAGTGTGTTTTGAATGCTTTTATTTCCAAACAAACAAACTCCAAACAGCCAAATATGGGTTCAAATCCTCTGTGTGCAAAATTAGTGCAGTGCCTCTATTTAAAACACAAAAATAATCCAGCAAAGCAAGTAAAAAGTGAAAATCATGGTGGTTAAAGAGTCCAAAAACCAAACAATAAATATAAAAGTTAAAATCAAGGTTAAAATCAAGAGCAGATTTAAAACACAATCCAAGTGCTTCCTCTCTGACTGACGTCTCGTACATTTATCCTAGAAGGGACCTACAGCATGAGGAGACATCTTCCCAAGAAGCACAGTCAACCATCTGAGCCATGATGCTCCTGCTTTAAAAAAAATGATATCTGCTTCCCAAGGATGGAGCTCTGCAGCATGAGGAGACCTCCTTTCACCAGGTACAGTTAACCATTATATCCTGGCTCAGGTCCCCTGCCGCCAGTCCCTCAGCATTCTGCAGGGCTCCATGCTGAGCCTTGCTTTTACTCACACCGCTATTAGCTTGATGTCCGTGAAGGCCCTTATGGAATGCAGGAATGCAATGCTACTTTTGGGGCCACTGCTAACTGCCTGCCTTCAGTCCTGCAGCACCAGCTCCTCTGCGATCCTGACCCTTTTTCACTTCTAGCTTCATTTTAACCTCCAATTCCTCCTATTTTTTCCATCATTATTCTCCACAGGTCTCATGTTTCAACTTACTTGTAAACTACTGTGGGAAGAAGGTGCAGCAATCATGACTCCCAACACTAATGAGGTAACAGGTCAATCCCCCATGTCTTCATGTGAATGCGGGATTGCCCATTCCCCCATCTACTGCTGGAGCTGCTTCTCCATGCTACCTATGCCCAACCCGAAACCTCGAGCATGCTTGTTATTTATTATTTTAAAATGCTCATGCCACAGAACCGCTATATCACAGGGGGTCAAGAAATTGCCCCCTTGTCTGTGTTACCAATCAAAGTGTATTCTGCTTACCAGCAGAACCAGATGTGCTGAATGAAATTCTTACTCTGGGATTCAATGACAGTAAATATAGTGATGTGAGCTAAATGTTCATGAAAGTAATGCTGTTTGTCAGAGAAGTTTGCATTTTTGTTTCCTATGTACAGTAAAAAGATGTAGTCATATGTTCTGTTGTACTGCGATATGGCCTCCACATCTTTGTGCCAATCCTTGTACCTTCAAGGAAAAAACAGATGTTTCTAATACAGAAAAACTTAAAAATTTTATAGAATTAGTAACTGACCTAAAACTTTGCTTCTCCTTAATACTTCAGTTGTTCTGATAAAATAATAATCACTAGCTTCAATACATAACTAAAAGTTTGTTTATTCTGAATGTCATGTGAATTCATATCCTGCTCAAGTAGACTTTGTCATTTTTTATGCAATTATAGATTCAAATTTTCAAATGACTGAAAACATTACAAGACTATAGTTTATTATTAATTTTTAGCAGCTTTCTATTATCTTGTTTCAGTTTTTCACTTAGTTATTATGATTACCATTTTAAATGTATTCCTGATATGGCCCCATTAGTATCTGAAGGAAGTGCAGAAATTTTGAGATATTTTGTATACATCATGAGGTCAAGATCTGAGTCAGAGAAAATTTGACTTAGTAAGGACAGTATTTCCTTTTAATTTGATCCAACATACCTTCATTTTTACCTTAGATATGTATAACTTGTTCTCAAATTATTGTCGACATTCAGAATTAAAAAAAAAAAATCTTTTTTATTTTAATTAGTGACATTTTTGAAGCAAATGGCTTTGTAAGTAATTTCTTTATCATAACCAAGATTTTAAACAAGATCTGTACATGACACCTTAGACTTGTAAAAATGAATACAACCTAAGTATGTGCACAAAAAGTAATTTGACATGCATTACATTGAGCCACGGAAGCAGATAAATTAAACTAATTTAACATTTTTAATTATAGGGGAGAGGGCTTGAATTCAGACATTCGGCTTTTTCTCTTTGATTAAGGGTTTCTTGTCACCTTGGGACTGCAAGTTACTTCAGACACAGATGCTTAGCTTCTGTCATGCAGCACCTGCTCAATGAAGTGTGAGAAAGGTGTATTTTGTTGGCTCAGTACCTTTCTGTCAAGAGATCTGATATCAGCATTAGACATTACAAGTCAATGCATGCGTTGTCAGATTTTTAGGTCTTACAGACCTGGAAATAAAGTCATTGCATAGCTGTCCAATTATAAGATATGAAAGAAACATCAAGTTTTTGAAGCTGTGTTTTTGTAACATTTTAAATATTCTCTTTTTCAGATTTCTTTTGAAAACTTTTTTTCTTCATGTTCAAAGAGGAATTTATATGAGAAGAAAATATGTGTAATCATTCTGATTATATTTTTTCTTATCTAAAGAAAGTGTTTCCTCATATTTTAATTTTCATTACCTATAACCCTTTTAAACGTCTGCGGTGAATAATTACTACTCGTATATCAAAAAATATATGATGACATTGTGCATTTCACAAAATTTTTGTTATCTTTATCTCAGAATTATTATAACAACTCAAATACAGTGCTATTCCCTATCTGCCTGTTGAGCCTTGGCACTTTACGATGATGATCTATCACAAGCAGTTGGCTTCTAGGCATATTTCTGGGAGAGGTGGGATATTTAAAATTTCAGACCATCAGATTTCATAATTAGACCATTAATTTACAAACAGACTTTGCATCAAAGGCAAAGCTTTTCTTTCCTTTCTTGCTGATTTAACTATTTCAAGAGAAATATAGACTAAACAGATCTCTACTTTTTGATATCACAGTTAACCATTCATCCATCCCTGCATTCACATGCTCAGGGTTACACGGATGTCCATTCCAGAAACAAAGCACAAAGTAAACTGTCAAACCTTCTGGAGGCACACACACACACATATGTACTGTCACTGAATAGAATAGAATTCCTTTTATTGTCATTTCATAGATGTACAGTGAAATTTTACTGTGTCCTCTGAATAGTACATACAATATAATAAAAACAAAATCTTCAACAGAACATATGCTCTGAATTTTAAACTACACACATGCATTAATATAAACCAATAAAACATTGAGGATGGAAACATATAAATAGCAAATAGTGGAGTAGTTCCATTTTATAGTGATTGCAATGAGTCTCTCATATGTTGCACTTTTATCTCATTGAGGCTATGGGTGACAGTGAAAGACATAAGATCAAAAGCACTTAGATGCAGTAAACAGTTATTTAAGAAATATTTAGTTCTCTAATAGTGCTCAGGTAGAAGCTTTTCAGTAGGCTGGAAGTGTGCATCTTAATAGAACTATAACATCTTCCAGAAGGCAGCAGAGTAAAAAGGTGGTGGCCTGGATGAGATGGGTCACTAATGATTTCATTTGGCCCTTCGTAAATATCAAGTTCTGTATATGTCCTCTAGTGAAGGTAACTGGGTGTTGGTAATTTTTTGTGCTTTTTTAATGACTCTGTGAAGAGCCTTCTTGTCTGCCACAGAGCAGCCAGCATACCATATCAGGATGCCACAAGTAAGTATGCTTTCCACAGAGCAGTGATAGAAGGACACGAAGATCTGCATGGACAGGCCAGCCTTCCACAGCAACCTTAAGATGTAGAGCTGATTCTGTGCCCCTTTCACCAGAGAAGCTGTTAACCAAACAAACAAGGTCCTGGGAGATAATTTAGAGTAAGCAGTGAACCTGACACATGCATTTCTGAGTTGTGAATGAAAAGCTAGAGTAATGAAAGGAAAACACATGCAGACACAGAGACAATTCAGGCAGTGAAGTGGCTGTATGTCTTCATGCTACCCAACAAAATAACCACACTAAATAACCCCTATTTAAGAATATTTTATTGGAACTGTATACAGTTGCTATGATATTAATTTACCACAGTGCTAATATACAACATTAGATGAAGTATTTACAATAAAGCAAGATTTACATTACACCCATTTTTAATGTGTTTTATGAAAATATCTGAGATTCTGTTAAATCAGCTGTAGAAAATACACACATTTTTTAAAATGAGAATGAAAAGAAATTAACTACTTTTTTTTAGAAAACCATCAAAATATTATGATGAAAATATTTAACATACAATACATACATTGTGGTGGACAGCCAGGACCCTTGCCCAGTCAGGACGCCCCTTTGGCACTGGATCCAAGGGAGCAGCCATGGGATGCACATTATGTCCCCCGGAACACTTGGTGGCAGCACCCCTGGGTTGCATCGAGACCATAATTATATTACACTGGAGCTCATCCCTGTTGGGCTCCGTGGCCACTGCCAGGGGGAGCTGCATGGCTTAAAAGAAGCCTGCAGCCACTAATCAAGGGCCAGAGTTGGGAGGAGGAGGACAAAGCTTTAAGGAGGAGTGGTGGTGCCATAGAAGAGTGTGTTTTGGAGTACTGGGGACTGTGTTGTGCCTGTGGGGATCATGGGGAAGATGTGCCCCACAGGTGAAGAAAAATAAATAGTTGTTTTATTTTATGCATGCCTCCGTGTGAGTCTGTGTTGGGTCAGGCGCCTATATAGCGCCTTTGTTACAACATTTAATGTAACACGATATGGAGAGATAGACAGACAAAGACCTAGAGTCTGGAGAGGAGTAATCTTGTGTGACGGATGGCCCATGCCCAGCCAAGATGCCCCTGCATGTTCCAGGGGAGCAAGAATGGGAAACACAATATCTCCCCCTGGACGCCAGATGGCAACCTCCCTGGGTTGCAGTGGTGCCTCAGACTCCCGCAGGGCTTCATGGGAGTTAGAGTTTGATGCAGCACTGTTGGGTTCCGTAGGCGCTGCCAGGGGGTGCTGCAGCAGGAGCTGCTAGCCCCTTTTGGGCACTAGTTTCACCACACCCGGGTGCCTAATAAAAGGAGCCAGCAATCACCACTCATTGGCTAGAGTCGGGTGGGTGAGGATGAAGCTTAGAGGAGGAGTAGTGGTGCTGGAAGAAAGGAGTGTGTTGAGTTTGAAGTGCTTGTTTGTACACTTAGTACTGTGTTGTGCCAGTGGGGATTACGGGGAAGACGTACCCAATAGGTGAAGAACAATAAATGTTGCTTGGTTTTTATATGTGCCTCTGTGTCTATATAGCGCCTTTCTCACACTAGATACATAGAACTTTGTCCAAGGGGGAAATTTGGCTTGGGAATCCTTGTCTCCCACAGATTCTACTCAAACTCCCAAACTCACTCCCCCTGCCCAAATGAAAAGGTTCTGCAAAGTAATATGCTCCCATTCCTTTGCAAATTATACTCACCCTATCTGAAATTATTTTTGCCCATAGGAAAGAATGATTATGGGGTCAGTATATGGTGACATCCTCCATGTTGATTAGTGCATCGGTTTTCAACCTCTTTGACTTGTGGACCAGCAGAAGACTGAAAAAATATTTCTGGAAAGGGTAGGTGGAAAAAAATATAATAAATGCATTTATTCTGTATCATAATTTGTCCAACCAGTGCCTGAAAAATGTGATTTCTTAATAGAACAGATATTTTACTGTCCAGATTTACTAACAATAGATTGGAGAGCTGGGTTTCCTCTGGGAGTTTGTATCATCAAGATACAGTATGTCAACATTATATTGAAAGTGTTGATCCTTCTTTGAGTTTCTAGCATCCAGATTTCCTAACATTAGATTGGAGGCACAAATCCTCCTTCGAGTTTTGAGCATCCAGATTTAATGACATTTGATCAGATAGTGGGAGATGTGGGATACTCTATGGAGTTTCTAGCTTCTAGATTTACTAACATAAGATTTGAGTTGAAAGTCCTTCTCTGAGTTTCAGGCACCCAGATTTACTACCATTTCGAGTTTATAAAGTCAAGGTTTACTAACATTATAGCAGAGGCACACATCCTAAAGATTGGAACATCTAGATTTATCAACATTAAATTGGATTACAGAGGCAATATGGGCCCCCTTGGAGTTTTTAGAGTCCAAATGTATTATGATTCGATCACAAGTTTTTTCTGTTTCAGAGTTTCTAGCACCCAGACAGAACGTGACATAATTTTTTATTTCAATTCACAAAAAAGTAAAAAAAAACTCTTTCTTTGTGTGCTTCTGGTCTTGTCTTCTGGGGAATAAATTGCCAACTTTCTCCCGTCTGACTTTGAAGTACATTAAAGAAAACTTAGTATATAGATTTTTTCAGTTTTCTAACAGTCTGGGAGCTAGGTTCTTTTTTTGCTGACCATGTATGGATTACAAGAAATTAAACCATATTTAAGAATGGTTACCCTTTATCACTCATATCTTGTCTTCTTAATTATCAGATTCCACCATATTCACCATTTAATCAGATTCATCCATATTCACCACCTTTAAAACATTACAAATCAATACAAATATAAAATAATGCCGTATGGTTTAGTTAACATTCTAGAAATATTTCAAGACTTTGCTAATGATATTTTCTGAGACTTGCTAGACATTTCAGTACAGTCATTTCATAACAGTCTTGAAAAACATATAAAGCGTGTATAGGAGTTATCTCTTAGTCAAAATAATACCTATGCAAAGTAGGAAAAGTATGACTTCTACAAGAAGACAGTTTTATTCCTAGAATATGAAATATCCTGTGAAGGACTGAGCATGGACAAAAGCAAAGTATCAGTGGTGATAAGTTGGAAGGCGCCTGAACATGTTCAACAAGTTCAAAGATTTGTTGGTCTGTAAACTATTACCATCAGTTTATTAAAGATTTTAGTATTTTAACTTCCCTCTTAACATCTCTCACTGGCCTAAGAATTCTTTGAAAGACTAAAAAGAATATTTATGAATACACCTGTTCATTACTATCCCAATCTACAAACACAATTCATTATTGAGTATGAGGCATCCATTTTATTGGTGGGGGGTCAATAGTCTCTCAGAAAACTAATGATTACGAATAGGCCTCAACACAAATACAGATAGAACTTTAGCTGTCCTCAGGGGTGAATTTGGGCTTTTACAGAAGCTCTTTAAATAAATAAATACAGAAATGGTTAGATAAATAAATAAATATAAACACATAGACTTTGGTCTGAATACACACAAGAATGACTATAATGCAAAGAAAATAAATTAAAAAGAAAGAAAAGTTCTGACATTTGAGAGATTATGCAGATGTATTGCTGTTGGTATAAAGGAGTCCGAGTAACATTTCTTGACACATTCCTGCTTAAAGATTCGTTGGCTGAAAGTGTGTCAGAGAGAGGATGTGCAGTGTTGATCATAATGGCACTCCGTTCTGTTTTAATTCACTCCTTTGCTACTACCTCCAGGGAGTCCACAGTGTGTCGTATAACTGAGCCTTTTTTTAAATTGGCCTGTTGATTCCATGTGCCTATCTTGAAGTGATGTTACCAGCCCAGCACACCACAGTATACAAAATCATACTGGCCATCACAGAAGTTATAGAAGACGTGAAGGATGTCACTTCCCACATTAAAGGAACACGGTCTCCTAAAGAAGAAGATCCTGCTCTGTCCTTTCTTATATAGTTCCTCTGTGTTTACAGACCAGTCCAACCTGTCATTAATGGGAACCCCCAAGTGGACCACCTCTACATCCACTCCTTGAATAGTGATCGGACAGAGAGATTCTTTGGGGAAAGTTAATATACAGTTCCTTGGTTTTGCTGATGTTAAGATGCAGACATCTCTTTTTTTCACCAAGAAACAAACTTCTTCCCCTGACTCATGCTCTGCCTCATCCCCTTTATAAATGCAGAATCATCTGAGTTTGTCTGCAAGTGACATGTCCTGGGGCCTCATGCATAACGCCATACGTAGAATTCACACCATAACATGGTGTGTGGACAAAAGCGGAAATGTGCTTACGCAAAAAAAAAAATCCACATGCATAAATCTGTGTCTTCTCCAACTTCCACGTTCTTCCACTCCGTAAATCCCGATCAGCGTGAAAAGAAACGCACATGCATGCGCACGCACCTGCTGTCCTGCCCCAACTCCTCCCAGAATTATGCCTCTTTGAATATGCAAATCAATATAAATAGCCCTTAAGCTCAGCCTTCTGTGAAAAGACAATGGGAAAAGCACGAGGGAAAATAGAAGAATTTCAGCGAATACCAAATGGAGGCGAGGAAAAAGTACTATTTGTTGGTTTAAACAGTGGTATAAACAACAAAAGGAAGTTGATCGAGTGACATAGCGTGTCGGAGAAACTCGAAAGCTCAAATTCACAAAGTCACACAGTGCCCGAAATAAAAAAGAAGTTGTCACATATCAAAATCGCTGTGAAAAGGCGAGTCGTAGCCCACCGTCTGAGTGTCATATGAAAGCTTATTAGGGTACAGAGAAAAAAAAAGGCACACAGTGGGAAAAAAGCACGAAATATCAACTTTAATCTCTAAATTTCCACTTTAATCACGTAGTTTATTTTGTCATTAAAGTAGAACATCATAAACTTCATCTTAAAATTGTTTAATTTACTAGTTTCTCAAATCCCATCGTAACTAAAGTAGCACGTTAAATGCTTTGTTTTGTATTTGATCTTCTATGTGCTGTATGTGTGTGAATCATTACATGCTTCCGGGCTTTCTCTTCCTCCGACAGGACACAGAATCCATTACATACATAATATTACAGCTCTCTGAATAATTAAAATAATGAGATGTATACTGAATGCATTTTCATGATGATAGGAGTTAAAGCATGTTATTAAACATGGGAACACGGTGGCACAGTGATTGTGCATGTCTCACGCAAGATGCTTGCTGTGCCATGCGCGACCTTCGATGAAATACTTTATTGTAGCAGTACTGTCTCTTTCAAAACATACTAGCCCCCAATTTCTGTCCTTACTTTTCTTTTTTCAAATGCCCAAACACCACACAATCAGCTCTGTAATATTCTTTAAGCCATCAGCTTAGAACACCGATTCTTCAAAACTTTTAAGGAACATTGAAATATCTTCATAGTACGTGTTTAATTATTCTATCCATCTATCCTTCCAGTGTCGAGCCAGCATCTGCAAGAATACAGCGCGAGGCAGGAACAATCCATGAATGGAGCGCCAGCAACTCGCTAGCGCTGCGGCACCGTGACCTCACATGTTTAATTATTAGCATTATACATTATTTCAATGAAGTTAAAGTTTTATCTGTATAATATAATAAACATATTTTGCTGCATTTCACCTTAAAAATTATTTTGTCATCATATGTAAATACGCGCTTTATAAAGTGGCTCAGGTTGTGCAATATTATAACTGTATTGCAAGTTTATAGCATTCTACAAGAAGCACTTGATGGACTGATTGAGTGCGTTTAGAGTTCTTGGGATGAAACTGTTTCTGAACTGCAAGGTCAGTACAGGAAAGGCTCTGAAACATTTGCTGTGTGAGAGCAGTTCAATAGACAGCATGGCTGAGGCAGCGTGTGCTTGATGCTATACCGATAATTCTTTCCGATCAGCTGTAGTACAGCTGTGATTCCCCACTCATACTACTCAGAGCACTCAGCAATTGCAGGTTAAGGGCCCAACAGAGCAGAGTCCCTATTGGCATTTATGGGATTCGAACCAGCAACCTTCCCATTGCCAGTGCAAATCCCTAGCCTCAGAGCCACCACTCCGCCATCTTGAAGGTGTACAGTGTCCTTTTATTATATACGCTCTACTCAATACCACTCTGACGGTAACTGGGGAACAAGCACATTGGGCACTGTTCTTTAGTAGATTTAACTTCATAATGACCAATAGACAAGGAAACATGAACAGAATGGCTGATGTGCCTTCTTGTATGTTCGACCTGGATTCGCCCCTGAACAGCCTGGTGTGCATACTTCTTCCAGAGAGATTTCTTGCTGCAACCTTTAAGTAATAACATGGAATTAGTACAAAGAATATTGCATGCTGTCTCTTTGTCACCTTATGTAGGAACTCCTGTTAATAAAATATTTGTTCCAGAAGATTTCTGTAAATACATTTTGGAATGGGCCCATTTTGGATATTTAGACCAAAGATGCTTTTAGTGGAAAAGGGTGTACAGAGATGTCTAAGATTACATTTGGGCTTGTGATGTATGGGCCAGATCAAAGTCAGTTTCAATAATTCTATTAGGACTTCCCATTACTTCTAAACCACGGAAATCTGTAATTTTGGATTTTGTTATGGGCCTTCCCATCTCTCAGAACTATACAGTTATCTTAGTAATTGTGGATACATTTTCAAAACGTTCAAGGAGCACGTACTTTGAATTTCACCTCCAGATATTAACCCCAGGCTGGACAGAAACAGCCTACAGAGGCTTACAAAAGTTTCTTACATGAAGTAAGAATACATTTAAGATAATTGGGGCTCAGTATTGCCATTTGTAGAATTGGCTACAAAAGCATTATAACATTCATCCATTGGAATGACTCCTTGGGAGTCTATCGTATTCTAGACTATCATCGTCATCATAGATCGACAGTTGAATATCTTGCACACTAGAAGGGGCTTTTGAGAAATGATCGTGGGTTTCTATTTCTGACCTGGGCAGTTGTGAATGTCTAGAGACTGCACATTAGGAGGGCTGTTTTGTGGCTGAGCTACTTAGAAAATGTATTGCTCTCAGAAAGAAAAATCTGGCAATATTAGTTTGAGTTATACAATATTCCAAGATGACTTCCAGTCAGATTTTTTTTATTAATGTTATGTTATTTTCCTCTTGTAACAGAATTTTGTTTCAATAGTGGGTGCCACTATTTTGTGAGATCTTTGGGAGCAATGGGTTTGACACATTGCTTGGTTCTGTTTCTCTCATCATCTGACATCATCAATGCAGTGGTTTAAATACAAGTGCAATGCCCTGCTTGCTAACTGTAATTTAGATAAAGCCTAAAATAAACCTTTTTTTTTTGTGTGTGTTTCGGGCTTTCCCTTTTTGGATACAAATCCCTACCTTTCTCCCTTCTGACTTTGCTCTTGCTTTACATATCAATTTCGACATTCAGTTTCTCATTAGTCTTTTTTTATGACACTTGTATTATTGTGGAAATGTACTTTAATATAGCTGCTTTATAGCGCCCCACGGGTGCAAACTTATCTGCACGTGGTCTGCTGCTTTAAGCAAAGAGACTTCCTAGCTTAGCATAACCAGATCAACCAGTTAAGCTATACCTGTACCAATCAACAAAGCCCTGTGCTACTTTTTATTTGGGATGTCCCCCCTTAGCTGCTAACCCCTGTAAGAATATAGCAATCACCTACAACAGGTGCTCTTATCACTATACCTGGAATAAATGGGAATTCCTCTGTTTGTTATCTAGGTCACCTATGTTACTGTTAACTACTGTATTAGTTTGTTTGAGTGCTATAATACCCCATGTGTAGAGCCTTACCTGCATATGGACAGACGCTTCAAGCAAAGAGACTAACTAGCTTTGTACTGGCATAAGAGCTGTTTGTCCTTGGACCCGAGCAACACTTGTACCAAATCACCAAAGCAGGTGCCCACTGTGAAAAGCATGGCAATTGCCCACACTATGTGCTCTTAATAAAACACCTTGACACAACCAAATAATATAAAATCGATATTATTATAAAACAAAATCAATAAAAACACAGTAAAACTGATGATAGTAAGAGCAGGAAAAATATTTCAAAAGTGTCTTAAAATAACTGAAGCACACTTATCTTAAAAACAGAATAATGTACGTAATTGATAGGCACAAGGATTATAGAAATATGATAACTGCTTAATTATCAATATGGAAGTCAGGGTGAGATTCAGACAAACAAGTAATGCAGAAGAGGCTGACGGCTCTTAGTTTGTTTAGAAACTTTGTATATATTTTGATTTGACAAGCTTTTCAGTTTAGCTTTTCACGTTTGGAATTTTAACATGATTTCATAGTTTACATGCCCTTATCCTTCTATATAAAAAATTGTCCTTCCGTCCCGTGAGTGCTACGCAGGCGCGGAGTTTCACAAACGCCCCGTCCATTTTGCAATGCACGATGGGATTTGTAGTTTCGTTGTTCCAGGTAAAAGATGATTTTCTACTCCAGACTGTGCGAGTAGCACGGAGTTTCACACACGCCCCGTCCATTTTGCAATGCACGATGGGATTTGTAGTTTAATTATTCCAGGTAAAAGATGATTTTCTAATCCAGACTGTGCGATATCTTCTTCTTCTTTCTTATTATATAAAAGCGGTCGGGATTGTCCTACCGTCCCGTGAGTGGAAAGCGTAGCGTTATTCCGCTTATCACAGACTTACTACTTGCGACATCAATATTGAAAAAAAGTTTAAATTTCATCACAAAAATAACAGAAACTACGAGTATTAAAGTAATACCGCTCAAATGCAATATAACCAAATTAATGAGTTTGTATAAAATATCAAATTGATCTACATATTGAATTGCCTTAAGAAGTGGTCAACTTAAAAGTTGGTCGCCTTAAAAGTCGGGTCAGCCTAGTAATACATAACCTTGGGCGAGAGAGGGTTAAACCCTTATGTTGCATTTCAAGACTTTTGTTTCCATTGTGGTTGAAAGCTTGTAAAAGTAGTAATGTTGTAAAGTTGTAATAGTAGTTTACCTGACACATCATGAACGTGTTACACAGTAGCCATTTAAACATGTAGAAGGAGGTCTTTAGCTAGCTTGTTACTAGCTATTTAGAGTTGTAATTTATCTTGGCACAGATAAACCATTTTACAATACCAAGCCTTTAAGGATGTCATTAGTATGGCTAAAATTGGAAGAGTCAGCTTGTGTTGCAGTGTCTTTGTGATTGACGGACTTACATGGTCTTTCGTTCATGGTGTGGTGTTGTCTTCCTCAGCATGCTGTTAGGCTCTTTGGTGTGTCCTTTGAATCTTCAAATGGAAAGTGTTACACTTTCTGAAACAGGTGTTTAGACACTGAAGTTCGCATCTTGTTGGCTTTTCAACTTCCTCAGTCACTTGCATAGAGCTTGGCTCAAAAGACCGGACTATAGGGTTTCTTCAAGGCTTCCAGCTTCAAGGCACTATAGACAGTAGCTTTCAGGCCAAAGAAAGTTTCTGAGCTTTTTGCTTCATGAAGAGCGAGTGTCTTTGTGCTCCAAAGAAACAGAAGAGATGTATGTGCCTAGTAATGTGTAACTTTTGTCAATTGGACTAAGGTCCCATGCTGTTACAGATCAAGTGCTTCCTTACAGGTGCCGGTCATAAAATTAGAATATCATGAAAAAGTTGATTTATTTCTGTAATTCCATTCAAAAAGTGAAACTTGTATATTAGATTCATTCATTACCCACAGACTGATGTATTTCAAATGTTTATTTCTTTTAATTTTGATGATTATAACTGACAACTAATTAAAGTCCCAAATTCAGTATCTCGGAAAATTAAAATATCAATTAAGACCAATGCAAAAAAAGGATTTTTAGAAATGTTGGCCAACTGAAAGGTATGAACATGAAAAGTATGAGCATGTACAGCACTCAATATTTAGTTGGTGCTCCTTTGGCCTGGATTACTGCAGCAATGCGGCCTGGCATGGAGTCGATCATTCTGTGGCACTGCTCAGGTGTTATGAGAGCCCATGTTGTTCTGATAGTGGCCTTCAGCTCTTCTGAATTGTTGGGTCTGGCATATTGCATCTTCCTCTTCACAATACCCCATAGATTTTCTATGGGGTTAAGGTCAGGCGAGTTTGCTGGCCAATCAAGAACAGGGATACCATGGTTCTTAAACCATGTACTGGTAGCCTTGGCACTGTGTGCAGGTGCCAGGTCCTGTTGGAAAATGAAATCTGCATCTCCATAAAGTTCGTCAGCAGATGGAAGCATGAATTGCTCTAAAACTTCCTGGTAGACGGCTGCGTTGACCTTGGACCTCAGAAAACACAATGGACCAACACTAGCAGATGACATGGCACCCCAAACCATCACTGACTGTGGAAACTTTACACTGGACCTCAAGCAACATGGATTCTGTGCCTCTCCTCTCTTCCTCCAGACTCTGGGACCTTGATTTCCAAAGGAGATGCAAAATTTACTTTCATCAGAGAACATAACTTTGGACCACTCAGCAGCAGTCCAGTCGAGACGCTTCTGACACTGTCTCTTGTTCAAAAGTGGCTTGACACAAGGAATGCGACAGCTGAAACCCATGTCTTGCATACGTCTGTGCGTGGTGGTTCTTGAAGCACTGACTCCAGCTGCAGTCCACTCTTTGTGAATCTCCCCCACAGTTTTGAATGGGTTTTGTTTCACAATCCTCTCCAGGGTGCAGTTATCCCCATTGCTTGTACACTTTTGTCTACCACATCTTGTCCTTCCCTTCGCCTCTCTATTAATGTGCTTGGACACAGAGCTCTGTGAACAGCCACCCTCTTTAGCAATGACCTTTTGTGTCTTGCCCTCCTTGTGCAAGGTGTCAATGGTCATCTTTTGGACAACTGTCAAGTCAGCAGTCTTCCCCATGATTGTGTAGCCTACAGAACTAGACTGAGAGACCATTTAAAGGCTTTTGCAGGTGTTTTGAGTTAATTAGCTGATTAGAGTGTGGCACCAGGTATCTTCAATATTGAACCTTTTCACAATATTCTAATTTTCCGAGATACTGAATTTGGGACTTTCATTAGTTGTCAGTTATAATCATCAAAATTAAAAGAAATAAACATTTGAAATACATCAGTCTGTGTGTAATGAATTAATCTAATATACAAATTTCACTTTTTGAATGGAATTACTGAAATAAATCAACTTTGTCATGATATTCTAATTTTATGACCGGCACCTGTATAAGTGCAATAATTTGTCCATCAGAGTAAACCAAAATTTAGGTTTGAGGTTACAAACTGAACACATTGACTACTGGACCATTTATTACCAGGATGCTGCAGTATAGATCAATGCATATATGATAAATAATGAATTAGAAAGCAACAGTTTTATTATGAACAGTAATTCTGTCAAAAATGTAAACAAACTGTTAGTTACTTTATTTTGACCAGCAACA
Source organism: Polypterus bichir lapradei (assembly GCA_026402145.1). Lineage (NCBI taxonomy): Eukaryota > Metazoa > Chordata > Cladistia > Polypteriformes > Polypteridae > Polypterus > Polypterus bichir. The sequence goes on from JANRMT010062808.1 coordinate 8,774,888, forward strand.
TGACTAAAAGTCTACAATTGAATGAGAGTCCTCAAAGCATGGTACCATGTAGAGTGCAGGCCTAGAAGCACAAGTGCCATAAATATAACACATTTTTTTGCACTGTTCACACATGTTGCACACGACATATTTGGTAGTTGGTGACTGTTTGCACTAAGTGGGTAGAAGAATGTCTACATAGTGCTGCCCTGACAGTCGTGAGAAGTCGGACACCTTGCGATGAAGACATGCCCTGGGGGTGCTATTTGCATCAGCCGCCACACCCCAGAAGCTCCACATTAATTCAGTTCATTGTCATTATCTTGATCAGTGTCATTATCATCAAAATTTTCTTTCTCGCAATAAATCTAGTTGTTTCAAAATATCAGCAGCATGATACCTTTTTTGCAACAACATAACTACAGACTGTTTATTTATAGCACTATTTACCGCGTGCTGTTTTGTCTAAATAAATAAATACAAATTCTGTGTTTAGCCACTAGATGGCAACACATCAAGTTGGCCGTGTCTGCAGTGGCTGTGCTTCTGACAAACTCAATGAGATGCGACTTAACTCCTATCTTGTGCTCAGAGTGTCAAATGAATGTACTTTTGAGGGCCTTTTTGTGTGTAGGAGTCTATGCAAACATGTCACCTTCACTCTTGTTTCGTTTCATTATCAGATGAAATACATAGCTGAGCAAAATGTCAGTAGAACCATTCATTTTAGTTTTCACTCTGAAATGCAGGTTGGGTTTCAGCTGGCTTTTTGTGACCCTGTTAAATCTGCTGTATTACGAGGTCTTGGGTGCCACTAAAAAGATGGTAAAATGGGCAATGCCCATTTTGTGATACAACTAGAAATATGTTAGAGAAAAGATAGGCTGGCCATCAAAGTGCAGATTCTGTAAAACAAAGAAAAAAAAAAAAAGACTTAAAATGACTAAAGCATTCCATATAAAAAAAAAAAATCATAATAGTAAGAAATTGATAAAATGTTTTTAGTTTGAGATATGGAAAAGTCAAAAAATAAATAAATAAATAAATAAATAAATAAATAAATAAATAAATAAATAAATAAAACTTTATATTAATGATTATATAGTTAAACATGTTAGAATGATATACTGATATATGCATTAGTAGGCTTTCACCCCGCTTACTAATTATAAAATAAATATCTCCTAATGTTCATAGTTAAAAATAATTAAACATCAACATCAGAATATCAGGCTTGATTAAATCCTTGAATATCTGAATATATTTTATTATTTACAGAGCAGTTGCCACAAAAAGATAAGCAAATTTTCTACTGGGTGATGAGCAGTCATGGGGTGTATATGTGTAATATGCAATGTCAATCTAACTGTGGTTTCTGTAGTTTGAAACAATGTGTCTTATTGTCACCCTCATTTTAAAGCAGATGTTTAATTCAATCTCAGATAAAGTGAAGTAAATTGTTATAATTCATTTGGGTTAATTTTTGGTGTTGAATCTCCCAGAGTTCACAGTGAATTTGCAGGGCATTTTTCCGTAAAGAAAAGAACAGATGTTTTTAGGATCCTTTAGTACACCTTTTTCCTTCCAATTAACATAATATAATTACAAATATATTTACCGTCACATTGAAATGGATAATCCTTCATTTAAAAATATGATTATTTTCACAGACTGTATTAGAATGACTTGAGCTCTCAATTCATACTCTGTGAAATGATTTTCTTTAAATAAACATGTCATGCTTTGGTCAGCTGTAGACAAGAATACCTATATGTGAAGCAATGGTTGATGCTCTATTAACAGCCATACGAAAGAAGAACACTAGCAGCTGGAAACAAGCAAAAATGAAACATTTTTTTGCTCTTAAGTGGATACTACTGCCAATTCACAACTAAGGCATGCTTTGTTCATCACCTAGCTATAACATTGTGGGTGCAGCTTGTGCAATACATCTTCTATTTTCTGTATCTGTAGATGTACAATATTTTTCAAATTCTGTATTAACAAGATCATTCCTTAACTATGTCCAGCATGGGGCTGCTTTTGATATAGTCTGGAAGGATGCAGATTTGACACCATTAAAGGTGCAACATATACTAATCATAAACTGAACCAAATACAGTGTAAGAGGTCACAGCACGTTAATTCATTTTTGTTAGAATAGATTTGATCTCTGCATTCCTCCTGATGTCTCTGACTTTTAGATTCTGCTGTGACAAGTGCCAGATCCTATACAGAATGCATATTTTATTTCTTATGCTACAGTGATCGTTACCCAAACAAAAGGAAAAGAAAGTCATGGTAATATTGTCAGATTTCAGTTTCTGAAGAAGTGTTACTCATCAGTTTTCTGATTTATGGCATGCGTTTTATAAATTATGTTCCTACAAGAACTAGTTTAATTTCGGTAGGTGCTCATTACTGGCATCTGTAGAACCAATATAGTGAATCAAGCTCTTGTAAGTTTGACAATAGGACTGCCACTTTATCTTCTTTTTTACAGGTTAGCATGCAGAACTCAGTACAACACAAGTGGTTATTCCTGAATCTCTTTTGTGATTTTTGGGTGCAGAAGGAAGTACAGTCATACTTCCAGTAAATTAAATATACATAGTAATAATGCCTGCTGCTGCCTCAGCCTAGGGATGACATCAGCACTGAGTCAGCAGCAGTGTGAGCTGGCATTCTGTATTCAAATGTGCAGCTTCTGTGCCAGCTTCAGGAAAGCCTATAAAAAGAGCTAGCCCGCCACTGTCACATAATTTCTAAACCTGTGGTCCCTGAACCACCAGTCAACTTTCTTAGAAGAACTTTCTTCCTTATCAGGGCACATCTAACCACAGAACACCCTGTTTGACTTTCTTGCAGAAAATAGCATCTTTTACTTTTAGAACATTAAAACATTAGAACACTCTAGACGAGAACAGGCCATTCAGCCCAACAAAGCTCACCAGTCCTATCCACTTATTTCCTCCAAGTAAAAATCAAGTCGAGTTTTGAAAGTCCCTAACATCTTACTGTCTACCACACTACTTGGTATCTTATTCCAAGTGTCTATCGTTCTTTGTGTAAAGAAAAACTTCCTAATGTTTGTGTGAAATTTACCCTTAACAAGTTTCCAACTGTGTCCCCATGTTTTTGATGAATTCATTTTAAAATAACAGTCTCAATCCACTGTACTAATTCCCTTCAGAATTTTAAACACTTCAATCATGTCACCTCTTAATCTTCTTTTGCTTAAACTGTATAGGCTCAGCTCTTTTAATCTTTCCTCATAATTCCACCCCTGTAGCCCTGGAATCAGCCTGGTCACTCTTCTCTGGACCTTTTCTAGTGCTGCTATGTCCTTTTTGTAGCCTGGAGACCAAAACTGCAAACAGTACTCAAGATGAGGCCTCACCAGTGCATCATAAAGGTTTAGCATAACCTTCTTGGACTTGTACTCCACACATCGTGCTATATAACCAGACATTCTGTTAGCCTTCTTAATGGCTTCTGAACAGTGTCCTTCGATTAATTTTCCTGTGATGCATGTTAAGCCTACTGGCCTATAGTTGCTTGGATCTGCCCTGTCACCCTTTTTATATAATGGGATGATATTTACCATTTTCCAGTCCTTCGGAATCTCTCCAGTGCACAGTGACTTCCTAAAAATATGTGCCAAGGGTTTATATATGTACTCACTAGCCTCCTTAAGAGAACAAGGATAAATATTATCTGGTCCAGGTGATTTGTTTGATTTCATCTTATTTAATCTGAGCAGCACTTCTCCCTCTTCAATTTCCAAATCCCTCAGTACCTCCTTAGTAGTCGCGTTTACCACTGGCAGGTTATCCACTTGCTCACTTGTAAACACCTCAGAAAAATGTAAGTTTAGGGCATCTGCTATTTCGCTGTCTGTATATTTTAATTCCCCTTTACTATTCCTGATGCACTTGACCTCCTCCTTAACTGTTCTTTTTACTACTAAAATACTGAAAGACTCTCTTAGGGTCTTCTTTCGCCATATCTGCTATATTCCTCTCCAACTGTCTTTTAGCCTCCTTAATATCCTTCTTAATGGTTGCCCTCATGTTATCATACGCTCTACGATTCACTTTGCAGTCATTAGTCTTATATGCCTTATACAGCAGTTTTTTCCTTTGCAACTTCTTTTTTAAATCTTTATTAATCCACCGTGGAGTTTTTTTTTAGTTTTCTATTAATTCCAAATTTAGGTATGTATCTGTCCTGCATTACATGTAAAGCATTTTTAAGCCTGTTCCACTGCTCCTCGACTGTCTCCACATTTAAAAGCTTATCCCAGTGTATCCTACTTAGACTTTGTCGCGTCTGCTCAAAATTAGCCCTACCAAAGTTCAACTTAACAATTTTAGTCTTTGCATCTGCACTCTTACAAAATACTGAGAATTGTATTACATTATGGTCACTTGACCCTAGTGGTTCAGTCACCTCTACACCCTCAATTCTATCCTGATTATTACAAAATACTAAATCCAGACAGGCTTCACTCCGTGTTGGTGCTTTAACATGCTGTGGTAAAAAACAGTCACTGATTACTTCTAAAAACTCCTGCTCTTGTGCTCCTCCATCTGCAAGGTTATCCCAGTTAATATTTGGATAATTAAAGTCCCCCATGACTATAATATCTCCCTGTAAACTTGCCTTTTTGATATTACTAAAAAGATGTGTGTTGAAATTACTGTCTGAATTTGGTGGTCTATAACACACTCCTAAAATAAGACCTGTTTCCGTAATATTTTCCAGGTGAAGGTCTTACATTTAAACCCTGTTTGGCATAAACAGCAACCCCACCTCCTTTTCTGTTCTGTCTATCCTTCCTAAAAATGTGTATCCCTCTATGTTACACTCATCCCCATCTTTTTTATTTAGCCAGGTTTCTGTTATTGCTATAATATCATAATTATGTTCTGCTACATACAACTCCAACTCGCTTACCTTATTTTTGATAATTCTAGCATTAGAGCAAGCTATTTTTAATGTGTTACTCCTTCTACATTTAAAAGTTTGCTTAGAATTTGAATTACTATGCATTTTTATTTCTACACCATTGTTTGTTCTTCCATATATAGATCTAAATCTGGCCTGTCCTAAACTCCATGCCCCCTCCATTCCCTAGTTTAAACAATCCTCGACTAGCCTACACATACGCCTCCCCAATACATTGGTGCCCCTCCAGTTCAGATGTAACCCGTCACGGCGGAACAGGTCCCATCTGTTCCAAAAGGAGTCCCAATGCCCCATAAACCTATAACCTTCTACCCTGCGTCAGGATATGAGCCACGCGTTAAGCCTTCTGGTCTACTCAATCTTACCTGGACTGGCACGTGGCACAGGCAGAACTTCGGAGAAGACTACCTTGTCAGTTCGGCTCCTTAGCTTGGCACCTAACTCTGAATTTGAATCACAGAACTGACAGACTACTCTTATGTATGTCATTTGTTCCAACATGGATCCACCCCCGCTCTGGCCAAGAGCCTATCCATCCTTTCAGGGAGGTCTCCCACCTGTGCTCCCGGAAGGCAATACACCGTGCAAGACTCTCTCTCTCTCTGGAGCACAAATGCGCTTCAATCCCCCTAATGATTGAGTCCCCAACTATCACTACCTCTCTCTTTTTGGGAACTGGTTTTGAGGTGGCCCGTTGGGGCTCCTCATCCCTGCCTACCACCTCAGAATTATCAGATACACCGTCCAGTTCTGCAAGGACATGATAACGGTTTGACACTTCTAATTCTGGGGTTGATGCCCCCAGACAGTGTGCACCCTTTACCTTACGCCTTGTGACCATGACCCACCTATTCCTACCAGTCTGGTCTGGAATCTCCTCCCGGGCCACCTTGGGGGTGCACACTATCTCTCTAAAGGACACCTGGGCCAAGTCTGCCAATTCTCTATTACAACGCAGGTCAGCCAACTCCTCCTCCAGTTCAGCGACTCTGAGCTCAAGGTGCTGGGTCAGCTGGCATCTCTTGCAGATGTAGCCCTCATAGATAACTGGCTCTTTCAAACCATCATCTATAAAGTCCAACATCCAACAGGACTTGCATTGCACTGGCCTCATTATTAAAATTTGATTTGGGATTTTTTTCTTAAAATTAAATTTCTTCTTCTTTCAGCTGCTCCTTATGGTAACACTAAGATCTGCTACAGATATTTTACACCTTTTCCCCTTAAGCTCCTGTACTGTTCTCCCTCTCAGCTGCCTGCTATTTGTCTTTCTATGCGGTTAACTTTACTTTTCTCTGTCTCTTCTCCTAACTTTGTGCTCCTCTTACTCTCCACTCGCACTGTTTGTATTACCCATATTAATGAACCAATACACTGTCACCCACTTAACTGTTCTACCTCTGGACCGCTAAGGACAGTTTAATCTAAAATAAACAAATAAAACTTTACTACTTTATTTGCTCCTACAGCCCCTTGTGCCTGATCGGCGTCTTAACACTGGCCGCTTACCTGCACACTGCTGAGCCTTCCCCTTTACTGCTCTGAAGTCAGCCGCGGCCTTTTTTCCTTTTCCTTTAAACTAAGGCACAGGTGTCGAACTCCAGTCCTGGAGGGCCACAGTGGCTGCAGGTTTTCATTCTAATCATCTTCTTCATTAGTGACACATTTTAGCTGCTAATGGACTTCTTTTTGCCTTAATTTAAATCAGCTTGACTCAGGCCTGTTAGTTGTCTCTTTTTCCTTAATTAGCAGCCAAATAAAAATGAAACACAAAACGAGCCGCCACATGACCAGCTCACCGGTGCCCATCTCACAATATCTGAAAATAAAGAAAGGTGAAGGTCTCATTAAGGTTGATCTCTCAGGTCACCAAAACTTCAACAGTTTTGGAAATGACTGCTGTGGTAGAGTGAGAGCAGCAACAAGCTGTGGAATTAAATAACGAGTTTTATTAACTCCGAGAATTGGCTTCTCTTTAAGAGAATGGTTGGACTGAAAATTGGTTGGTGTTTGAAATCCCAGTTTAGCTGCTCAGCTGTTGGCTCGTTACATGTCTCATTTCTGTTTGGCAGTCATTTAATGAAGAAAGGTATCAATTCAGAGGACTTAATTCTTAAAAACAGGGCTATTAAAATGAAGGGAAAAGGAGTTAATTAGCAGTGAAAACTGGTCACTGATTAGGAAAAGGGTTAGAATGAAAATCTGCAGCAACAGCGCCCCTCCAGGCCTGGAGTTCGACACCCCTGAACTAAGTAATCGCTGTTACGACGATGCGGTTATTTACTTACAAATGCCGATATCAGTTACTGCTGCTTTCTACCCTGCCTCCTCGATGCTAATTCAAATACAGATAACAAGAACAGGTACAAGTACAAATAACTTTTCCAAGCGTACCTCCAAACACCCAGCTACTTTTGCTCTTGTGCGGGTGAAAAAAAAAGCAAAAAAAAAAACCTTCTAAAGGGAAAAAAGCTTTCAAAATTCCCACACAGTTCCTTAGCGGCAACCAAAACCCAAGTTTTTAACAGCAAAATGTATTTTTTTATTTAAATCTCACACCACAGAACAAATCAAAAACTCTCAACAGACTCTAGTGTTTGCAAAGCACAAGTATTCTACTTCTTCCCTCACTGATCCTGTACTCTGAGCCAGCATGGTAGTTCATAGAGTAGCAATATTAGCAAGCAATACAGAAAGCGACCGAGACATAATTCTTTGATACTGTTTTTTTTGTTGTCTTTTTTTATGGCACATTCAAAAATGCATGACAGTAGGAGTAACATAGGCACTTAAATTAAAGAGGTGCTTTTTGATGAGCAGCACACTTCAGGCTTAATGATATTTACTGCTATTGCCTCCACAAATTTGCTAATGATCCTTAACACCAATTAGTATGAAAAACGTTTGAAAAGAATTTGTAAGTCCAAAATGTAAACAAGATGTCATACCATGCATCGATCTATGATTTTTGAATCAATTTTAGGTCTATTTCCGTGTTAAATGTGGATGTCCATCAGAGATTTCTTAGCTAATTAGTTATCTTTGAGAAATTAAGTATTGAATGAAGCACTACTCTTTAAAACTACAAGCAGGACTCATGTTAATTGTAACTTAAGAAATTTGCCTGCTATACATTCATTCCCAGCGATATCATCATTCCTCATTTCTGTAAGAAAATCTCACATAATTTTTAGCTCCTCCTCCTCAGAAACAGGTTCTATTTTTGCTCATTCCTGTCCTTTTCTGATACTGAGAAGCTTGTCTTTGCTTTCATTATTTGTCACATCAACCAGTGTAATTTTTTGTTGCCAGGTTCTTCTAATATCTTAGGGCCATCTGGTTCAAACCTACAGCAGTGAGCACAGAATGCCTGTTTTCTTTCCCTTTCACTTGCTCTCATTGTCTTACAGAATTGAATATAAAATTCTAGCACAAACCTATAAAGCTTTAAAAGGAATTACACCGAGCCTTCTCACCTCATATAAACTTTTTTGCCCACTGTGACCCACTAATGATGGCAATCCTGTTGTGCAAACCAACAGCTGCTTTGTGGGTGAGACACAGTCTCCCTCCCTATTGCTCCCAGACTTTGAAATGGCCTTCCTAAAATAATTTGATGTGTGGACTCTATTCATTCTTTTCAAAGACAATTTAAGATACAATCCATTCAGGAAGGCATTTGACTTACACTAACCCTTTCTCACAATTTACACTGTGTGCTCATAATGATATACCGATCACAAATTATGTTATTTATTCATGGTTTTAATCTGGCAAGTTGTATCTTTGAATCTTTTATCAAAATTGTTCTTCATATTCTTACACAGAGGTTTATGTGTCATGTATTTATATTTTATTTTGCGTTGAATATTTTATATTAGTTTGTATCTGGTGTTGTTTAGTTGATCCTTTTCTTTGCTTTTATTCCTATTTTACCTTTTTTTTATTACTATGTGTGAAATGCCTGAGCTTAAGAATGGTTCTATGTAAATAAAACATTCTGTATTATTATTATTATTATTATTATTATTATTATTATTATTATTATTATTTTATTATTATTACTGCTACCAACAAATTTGGAGTTATGGAGGCTAGAGTCTATCCTGGCAACAGTGGGCACAAAGCAGGAACCAAACCTAAGAGAGCAATCATCTGCAACGAAAGAGCAAATTGCATTCACAAATCAGCCCAGGAGATCATTTAGATGTTTACAACTTTATGGTGGAAAGTGTATGTATGCACTTACCAAAATGACGCTAAGTTGTAAAATTGTTGAGAGTATCACTGTGGCACAATGGTTAAGAGCACTGCCTTACCACTTCCTTGACCAGGCTTTAATTACCAAATAATTAATTTAATCATCATTTAATCCCTTACTAAAGTGAGTTTCCTCCAAGATTCCAAAGACTTGCCTGAATGGTTAACTGTCAACTTTAAAGTATCTATGTGTAAATGAGTATGATTGTTTTTACGTCTACTGTAAATAATTGGTTAATTGAATCCTTTAACACAAATGGCTCCTTTTAAAGGATAACTGGATGGGTGAAATATATTCATTATTACCTGGGTTTGGAAGTTCTGCTGAGACTAAGGGTGCTGGCATTGCTATCCAGACACATAAATACACGTATCATTGAAAATCGTCAAGTGTTTCAATATCCTGTCCTCAAGCCATAACTAGAACTCAGAGGGTTCAGTATATTTCTGTAATGAAGAAGAAAAGGGATCCATATCTAAAATGTAAGGTAGCAGGCTCAGGAAATGAGAATATCCAGTAGCTGGCCATTAATCATAGATGGTGATCGGGGGTTCTTTCCAGTAGGATGTGATAGAGCATTACACAATGAGGCAGGGCTCTGTTTTTGTGAGAAAATCATACTTTATTGTCTAAGTACAGGAATACCAAATGGAAAAATGTTGTCTTCCTACTTTCTTTTAATTCACATGGGAATTATTAAATGTTTAATAAATGTATTCAGATGCATGGAGCAATAGCAGAAAACCAAAACCAATAATCACTAATTGGCCCAGGACTTCACAGAGCAGCTGTGACTTTGAGGTGCAGTATATAAAGAGGCAGAAAAAAAAGTTTCCAATTGGAAGAAATACAAGTAAAAAAGAAAATGAAAGAAGTGAAAGTTGAGACAGTGTGGATGTGCGGAAAGCTAGTAGGCTGATACTGTAAATAGAAAGGGTGTCTGAACTTCTGTAAGAAAATGTATGTGCAAAGAGAGAATGGTTCATTATTGTCATAGCATGGGTTTTCCTCTTGTTTGTTAGCTATTCATTTCTATATTCACATTTCATATGAATTTTTTTGGTCTGGCATTTGTTTTCCAGGTTCTTGACTGTGCCAAGTGGTGGCAGTGTGAGACTTTGCAACATTTCTAAGCCAAATCCTGTGAGTGATAAAATATATTTCATTTATTGGGCCAGAAAATAGAGACTGCAAAACATTGACAACACAGATCTATCTTTGACTGAGATCTTTAAGGACTCTTCTCAGTCTTCGATAAAAATGTGCAGGATTGTGGAAGCTGGAGCCTGTCCTGGCATTACAAGGGGCAAAACAGGTACCAACTTTAGACTGGATGACAGGCCACCACAGGGCACAGTCGCACACACACATGCATACAGAGACAGCTTAATGTTGACAGCCAAGCACACATGTATTCAACCTCAGAGGAAGTCAGAGTATCTGGAAAATTGAGGAAAACATGCACACTTCACAAAATGAAAGAATTAGCTGGGAGTTGAACCCAGATCCCTTGAATTTTAAAGCATCATGAATAACCCTGAATATAAAGTAATAATAAATATTCACCCATCAATTTGTTGTACTCACTTAGCACAGCTGTACAATTTCAAGAAGGATCAAGCACAAGGCACGAGCCAACCCTAAACAGGGCTGCAGTATAATGTGATAAATAAATGTATAACAAAATAATATAATTTCAAACCCATGCATTTTTTTATTGTGAACATATTTTTTTATAGATTTATGTCAAATAATAATATTGTAAGGGGCAACTTTTTCATTTTGTACAGAAAAAAATGCAAATGACCTGAAACTACTAAAACTATAAAAGGCAGCAACGCTAACCATTGTGCCCCTGGACATGACTTTGATAGTTAATCCTTCTATCCATTTTCTAACTAAATTACCCATTTCAAGATTGTGGATTGACTGAAATCTATATAGGCTCCACTAACTGCAAGGTGGAAACCATCCCTGAATGGGATACCACTCCATCACAGGACAGTGATAATTAGTGATTTAAGTAATTGTTTATAAAACAGTGGCTGCATTGGTGTCAGCAAATGAGAGACAAGGAGCAACCAGCGCTGAAAGTACCTGATTGACAATAGTATAGCCCACACAGATGATCATATTCACCAGAAAATACATTTGAGAGATAAGATGAGACAAAGACTGAAAATGTGTCAGAGCAGAAACAGTGTCACTTTAAAAATGCACTCAGTGGCAGAACCTACTACAAATGTACTTTATGTGCCAAAGGGAGAGTGATTTTCATATTCTACTTTGCAATTACTTATTCCTCCACCGTCTTTTCGAATACAGCATTAATGCAGGTGTCAAGCTTTTTGGATTTATAACTCACAGTAACCATCGCAGCCGATCAATCTGACAGACACTTTAGCTATTGGTGAATGCCCTGAAGAAGATTAATGCTTGAAATTGTTAATTCAAATGAAACATGCATCTTTTTGAGGTGAACAAACAAATTCACTTATATAAAAACAAATAAAAATGCAGTCTTAATAAAGACACTGAGTGAACAGCAAGACAAATATTGGTGGCAACAGTAACCTGTCAATTGTCTTAATGTAATACACTGAACCAATAAAGCAGTAAAACAGCAGATGTCACTGCACACCACAGCTCTGGTAATTTTTGCAGTCATACATGAATAATTAATCTCTAAATTAAGTATCGTCCCTATAAGGAAACTGCTTGATAAGAGATGTTTTTTATAAGCAATAATCTGACTTACATTTGAGAGCAATTTAAGAAAAGGAATGAATGCAGTATTTTGCAGCTAATGTATTTATAAACAAAAGTTGAATAAATGCAAAATTAAATTGGGAGAAAAAATATAGGGGAAACATAAAGTACACTAATCTCTGCTCGCTTTAAAATATGTTTTTGGGGCATTTGTCACTACCATGAATATGGTGTGGTTAGAGTTATTATAGCCCCTTCTCTCATGAACAATAAAGTCCAATGAATAAGTTAGTCTTATGCATAATTAATAATATAAAAATAAACTTAGAAAAGGTTACTTCAAGCCCCTTGCAGAAATTTCCTAAGCATATCTTGATCTGGTAGGTCTTGAACTCCACTTGTTAAAGTAATTTCTATAGTCATATTTATTTAGGAACTTAAAACATAATTTAAAGTGTAACATACATAACATAACTTTATTAATGTAGTCCAAGGTCATGGGATGTTGGAGCCTATCCTAATAACATCAAGTGCAAGGCAGAACAGAAGCCAATCTCTGGACGGGTTGCCAGTGCATCACAAAGCACACTCATATCCACCTATACTCTAAAACGGGGACAACTTTAAATCACTTTTAACCTAACATGCATGTCTTTGAGATATGGGAGAAAACCCCCATAAACATGAGAGGAATGTGCAGACTCTACATAGACAATGTGTAAGTTCAGATTCTAATACATGATTCTAGATCTTCAAGGTAGTAGTATTAACCACTATGCTGTCATAAAGTTGAGTATAATATATAATTATTGATAATTCATAAACCAGCACAACAGCAAGTCTTTTTACAGTGTATTTTTCTATATTAATGCACCATTTAGGCTATTAAATGAAGAGATGGACATCAGAAGTCTGGCACAAGCAAGACACAACTAGCGACTGCACAAAATGGCATGTGAATTACCATGTTACTGGTAGTGAGATAGTCAATGTTTTTCTAGAAGTTAAAAAGGTAGGATTTTGATATACTGCAGCTGTATTGATTTTTAATACAACTAAACTGAAACTGAAAGTAAACTAAACTGAATTGTACATTCACTCTGGAAGCAGAACATATATGGGGGTGGTCTTTGTACTATTTTGGAGTTCACCTATGGCTTCTCTATGGTTTGTGAACCTATTCGCAAACCTCAGCTGTGGGTTTGTGAATGTCAGAAAAAAATGTGCTGGCATTCACAAACCTACAGCTGAATTGAAGTTAAAATACAAGAGAGAGAGAGATCACAATATGATTTAGAGCTTCATTGACTAAAGCACTGATTGAAGAGCTGTGAGGGGTACACATGAAAATAACAGAGTATTAACCTTTTTGTAAGACTTCTTCTTCTTCTTCTTTTGGCTGCTCCCGTTAGGGGTTGCCACAGCGAATCACCTTCTTCCATATCTTTCTGTCCTCTGCATCTTGTTCTGTTACACCCATCACCTGCATGTTCTCTCTCACCACATCCATAAACCTTCTCTTAGGCCTTCCTATTTTCCTATTGTCTGGTAGCTCCATCTTTAACATCCTTTTCCCAATATACCCAGCATCTCTCCTCTGCACATGTCCAAACCAATGCAATCTCGCCTCTCTGACTTTGTCTCCCAACTGTCCAACTTGAGCTGACCCTCTAATGTACTCGTTTCTAATCCTATCCATCCTTGTCACACCTAGTGCAAATCTTGGCATCTTTATCTCTGCCATCTCCAGCTCTGTCTCCTGCTTTCTGGTCAGTGTCACCGTCTCCAACCCATATAACAAAGCTGGTCTCACTACCATCCTGTAGATCTTCCCTTTCACTCTTGCTGATAACCATCTGTCATAAATTACTCTTGACACTCTTCTCAGATTCATCAGTAGATTGGTAGAAAATCAGAGAATCAAGGAAGCACATTGCACAGCTTCCACAGCATCATAAAACATTTACCACATCCGATGAGAAGAGATAGGCCAAAGTAGAACAAAAATTTCTTACAACGACGTAAAAAGGCCCAGAACACGAAAACATGGAGAGGCTTTCAGATTAAAGCATGAACATAACTGTCAAAAGGTGGAATGATGGCTGTGATGGTTAAAAATCAGTGCTGGTTTCTGGAAAGTTGCTGGTTCAAATTCCAAAATTGCCAGAAGGGATCCAACTCCACTGGGCTCTTGCGCAAGTCCCTTAACCTAATAAATTGCTCAAGTGGCTCTGTACAATGGCTGACCTTGCACTCTGACCTCCAAAGGTCATGTGAAAAGACAAGTCCCTTCGGAGATTAATAAAGTGTATCAAATCACAAAATCCAAATACTATACATGTTTCAAGCTGAAGTGTGATGCAAAATGGACAATGATCAGACCCTTTGCAATCCATTCCTTCTAGTTCTGATAACCCACTTATTTCAAGATAAAGTTTCAGAACTGCAAACAAGTTTAATCACTTCATTTGTTTTCATAGTTTTTTGCCTTTTGTTCATAGAGGTAATGAGAATGCTCTTGTACATATGGTAAAAGCATCAAAGTTTCTTCTGCTTCTGATTTAATTGAAATTCAGCCAATCTTTTAAATGCATAATTGAAATGATTGCTTGAAGGCCAACTGGTGCAAAAAACACTATTAGACATTGTAGAAGTATGACCAGGTCCAACTACTTGTTCTTCATCACATTCCAAATAAACATGCTGTTGAACATGTGATACCAGCCAAACGCAAGTACTTGTCTGTGAGCTTGGTTCCAAAAGTAAAATTATTTTGTGCTATGTGGTAACAATACTTTTGTAGGAATAATTTGCGTTCCAATTTGCATTCCATTACAAAGCAAGGTTAATACAAATTGCTAATTATTGGTTACCTTCAGCATGAATACAATGCTGAAATTTTCCACATTCTGTATGGGATTGCTTTAATTCACTTTTTCAAGGCTGAGGTATTACAATGTCTAACAAGATTAAATCTTGTTCATTCTTAATGAAGGTGTTTGTTTGACTTTATTGCAGATTTTTAAAACATCACTTGACACGTGAGCTTTCAACAGATATTAACATTAAAGATTTGAGAGTTAAGGGATTTGGCTTCTTTCATTTCTTTTCTTCCACCATAATTTAATTCAGAGTAATTCACATCTCTTACACATATTTATTATTCAAAAAACACAATTCCCAGCTAGTCGTGGTCCGCATTTGGCAGGAATGGGTGAGAAAGGTAGGCAAGTACTGAGAGATTGTGAGTGCAGAACAAGGGGAGATTGGGTAAGACTAAAGATTTAGCTGACTTTGATAGTCCCCTGTGGTGAAATGTTGTTCATTCCAAGGTTGGATACTGTTTTGAGCTCCATGCTGAGAACATCTGGCTCCCCATGTTTCTGAATTGGATTAAGTGGGTTTACTAAACAAATTAATGAAATGTTTTTACTTAGATATCTGACATTTCTTAAGATATGTTTTATAAGCATTTTGCTTACTCTTCCCAGCCAACCTTGAATGAAAGGAAGCATGTGCAGAAATAAACAGTGGTCCTTGTTGGATTTGTTTATTTAGTACAACTCTTCAGACTGACTTGTTTTTCTAATTAAAGTTAACAGTGAGCACTGAAGTACAATAGTAATAAGATTGATCTAGACATTGTAGTCAACCAGTTGATGCATTGTTTTTTTTAATAATTTTGCAGTTTTTACATATTTGTCATTTACAATATAGCATTCTTAATTTTTTCTTTGGACTAACAGTATATCATGTTTGGTTTTCAGCCAGCTATTGTCTTCTGGCAACTTCTAGATCTGCAACTTATTTCCCCTAGGTGGCACTAATGGTGAAGTTATAGGCTATGACTTTAAATTTTACTGGCTAGGATTTTATTTAAATATAAGCAAAAAGACAAACATTTTTATTAAAAGAATACTTTAGAATAAACATAGTCTTAGATCCCATCCTTAGTTGTGGCCCGAACAGACATACCAAGTTAAAGCATTTATTTTAATGTATTTTCTAGCATATTTTAATAATAATGTGTAGCAAAATGTAAGATACACACTAATCTTCTGGAAGGATGAAGATCATTTCATTAGCATGTAATAATTAAGCTCATACTCAACTTTATCCATATTTACTTCATATTTTGGATATAAATAGAGAAAGGCAGATAATACCAGATTTACTGTAGTCAACATGTAGAATATAAAACATTTAGAATCATTTTCCTCCTTTAATTTGAGAAGTCAAGAAAACTTTTTCTCTTTTTAAACCCTTGTCTTAAAAAAAAAGCTTACAGCCCTTCATTTCTATTTCGTAGATGTTTTTTTTTTTTTTTTTTTACTCATACATCTAAGGAAAGTGCTCCAGTATATAATTGTATCCAAATTCCTACTGCTTCAGGCTTCAATAAAATGCATTAACTTTTCCACCCGTCATTTTAGATGTTTTAAGTACTATGATGACTGATATGAGCAGAAGCAGTTTTACATCAGCTAATGGCTTTAATCTGTTAAATGTGAGAAGAAACAATTTCCTTGGCTATGACATTTTCATTTGAAGATAATTTTGGAAAAGTTAATTAATACAAGCATTGTAAAAGTGGAACGTTTGACATATTTGAAAATGAATGGTACTAAATTTACTTTTCAGAATAAACAACATAAATATATTCAAATTATTTCAAGAGGCTTCAC
>JANRMT010062808.1:8791892-8927667 GCA_026402145.1 Polypterus bichir lapradei
CATTGAATGAGGAGGTGTGTCCAAACTTTTGGCCTGTACTGTATATACTGTATAGTAAGGTTTCTAAACTCTTTTGGGGTTCCCCCCAACAGAACAACACATCGAGGAGTGTCCCAAAGTGCAATCACCACGTCTATGGAAGACAGCCTATCGGTTGCCGGGGCAATCGCGGGCTCCCAGCGCTGGAGTAGCTCGCCGTGAAAACAAATCCAAAAACATCTCAGTTGCAGTATGAGCACCTGCTGTCAATGGGTGATGCAAGGAACATTATAAATGCAGAGAATAGCTTTACTTGGCCACTGACATGACCAGGACGCTGCCTGATTGCTATGTCTGTGGATAGGAGAATGGTACATCCCTTTACAATAATTAACCGTGCTATTCCTGTTTCAAACTCTGAATAAAGTTGGTTTTGCTAAAGTACTGAGACTCAGCCTTGTGTTTTGGGGTGCAAGACACGGACTCACACATCATAATATATATTATAATACATATAATATATGGAGTAACTTGTTTAAAAAGAAGTTATGAAATAATGCACTTTCAAATATGATTCATCAATACAGTATAAATGTGGCAAAATATTAGCAAAGGTCATGTCTCTGTGTTTCAGAAGAATGTATTATTTACTGAATTTCATATCTGTTTTATCTGTTATAACCCTAAATCCAAAGAGGACTGTTTCATTTATGTTAGGTAGAATGCCCAGAGGGGACTGGGCGGTCTCATGGTCTGGAATCCCTACAGATTTTATTTTTTTTCTCCAGCTGTCTGGAGTTTTTTTTTGTTTTTTCTGTCCCCCCTGGCCATTGGACCTTACTCTAATTCGGTGTTGTGTCTTTTATTTTTCTATTCTTTATTATGTAAAGCACTTTGAGCTACTGTTTGTATGAAAATGTGCTATATAAATAAATGTTGTTGTTGTTGTTATCAGTACTGTCCTCATGAAATTTTGACTAACAGCTGAGAATGTGCATATTCAGTTCTTCATGTAAGTCTTTCATGGCATGGATTTTTTTTTTACAGTATGTTTGCAAATCATTACAATTCCATGACTTTATTTCTAAATAAAAATGTAATATCTTTATCTTGCCAATATTCTGTTTAAAACCAGAAAATTAATATTTTGACAGTTGTCATTTGTAATGTAAAATACATAACACTTTTTTTTCTTCAGAAAGTATTATAAAGCATGGTCAAAAAGTGTTAGACCATTCTCATAGTAATGTTATTTATTTATAGAGTAAATTGTATTAATTGAATGAAGTTCAAAATGCATTAGAAAAAGAGAACAGGAAACAGTAAAATATTTAAAATGGGCAAAACTGATAAGAAAAAAATAACCAGACACATCCATCCATCCTTCTTGGACGCAGTGAATCCAGTTCCAATTTGGTGGGCTGTATTACCTGCAAGCCAAGGGTCAGCTCTGGATGGAGTACAGTCCATTGCAAGACATATTCACACAAACATAACAACGAGAAAATTTCAGAGTAACCAATTAACATATCATGAATATCTGAGAGATATGGGAGAACATTCAGAGTATCTGGTAAATACAAATCACACAAAATTGGGGAGAATACTATAGACCTTGCTATACTGTATGTTAGCATTCAGTGCTGGGATTCTGGAGCTGTAAAGCCCCATGCCACCTTGTTTCTTCATATAAAAACTGCTTAAATTCATACTTTAAGCATCATTTTCTCAATAACGGCAACAGAGTAATCTGAAACCAACTTAATAAATGATAAATTCAGTTGAAAATAGTGGAAAGAAAGTAAAAAATGATCAGTCGAGCTGTTGCAGTTTTGTTGGTCAAGCAGGAGCTAAGCCCTTTGATCATGATTTAAATATATAGGCCAATTTACATTCCTATCCTTTCACTTTTTACTTTCTTGTATACAAAGTATAGGGAAAGTATTGGAATCCTCCAAAAATTCCTTTTCGTGATTTTGATGAATTTCGACATTTTAGACCTCCCTGAGTCCGAAATACCATTTTTGGAATTATGTCTGTGTGTGTGTGTGTATCTAAACATGATAACCTGAGTATGTTTTTACGTAGGTCAGCCAAAGTATTAGGTACAAAATGTAGATTTCTATCAATTTCCATTTATCTTTTATTCATGCAGCTGTAGAGTCTGATTTATTCAACTTTGCTTTTATAATAATTGTTCAATGTTATTAATTTGATTTAATTTGTTGTTGATGTTTCTTTAATGTACATAATATAAAAATATAATCATTGTCTTGCAGTTTACTACTCAAATATCCATCCCCACATCTGAGTATATGAGAAAGTCTAGGAGAGACCAGTCCTGATTTTTTCATGTTATTAAGCAAAAGAATGATGGCATTCACACAAGCTGCAAAATTAGATATTTATGCATGGCTACTGTTACTGTTTTTGATGGCACACTGACAAAAGAATACAGTGATAACTGAGCACCACTAGTGTGTTTCCATTTAGAAGTAATTGTGGAGACAAGTGCAAGAATTTAATTTACTGGACACGCACAAAAAAAAACAAACAAAAAGGTTCCCCTATGCGTTAACATTTTATTAACTTGAAGTTTTGTGCCATGTGATGTGCCTGCTGCCTTTGGGATGCTATTGCATACTTTCCCTCCTAAGTTAGAGGCTTTTAAATCAAGATATGTCCCGTTTATCCGTCACCTGCAATAGTTAATACCGCCTTGATCGGGTGTGGCTTTTACATTTTTTATGAGAGATTACACAAAATGCGAGTTATAAAACTGCACAGTTACCCTTTTATTTAAATGTTTTTGTGCTTTCAATATATTTGTGCATAGTGTTTCTCCTTGTGTTATATATATATATTGTTTCAGTTTGCCACAATGTTTTTATTTTACTTCTATCATTTTTATATATAAAAGAATCTTTTCCAATAAATAAAATCTTCTCAGTTTTATAATCATAATTCATAAGCAGCTTTCATTGTCTAATTGAAATTACATTTATTTGTGCACTGTATATGTAATGCAGAACCTATTACCGAAAGGAGAACTACTAGCTATGCATATTTGTTATTGCCCTCCTCGCATTTTGTCACCACATATTATTATTCCACGTGTTTTAGTTTCAGACAAAGTGAGAAACTCTGAACTCAGTGAGGACCTCAGAGTACAGCCAGTGCTTTAGCAAATAGAAAGGAGCCTGTTGAAGTTGTCTGTGTAAGTAGTTCTGGTGCACCATATGAGGGAGAGGATGAACGAGAGTAAAAGCTTTGATTCAAATGTCGGCAGTTGAGTGTTGGAGAGTGGATCTGTAAATAAACATCAGTTTGCATCATTCCTACTGTCTCACACTCATTCCTCCCTGTTGCTTATATATTAAAAAAAAATAATTAATTTGAAGTGATATACTATATAGGAGTGCATTATTAGGCATTTTACAATAACAGTAATGTGGAAAATTCCAGGGAATGGGAATAATATACAAAAGAGATTTATAAAACAGATAAAATGTGAAAAGACAAAGGAGTATCAATAAAAGATCACTAAAACAGACTATAAACTACATCTTACACTGCATATTTTAGTTAAAACGAAACGCATCCAAATAACCCAGATATTAGTGCCATGAACAACTATTGAATATTATCACAAATGCTACTTTACGTGTTGTGCTAGTAATAAGTGTTTTTATTTAGTTGGAGAAAAACTGGAATGAGAATATATAGTTGTCACTTAGTTTGCTATAACAAGTTACCCACAAAAGGATAACAGAGCCTGACTTACCACAATATTGCATAAAATTCAAGACAATTACAAATACAGGTGATTAAATCACTGGAAACCACTTTAGTATTGATGGTCATTATATAATATTAAAAAATAAAATTCCACAAAGAATGTTGAGCAGATTTAGAACAATATAAATTGTTCTATTTTGGTACAGTTAAGGAAATGGATGTCAAGTAAAACTATAGGCAATTAACATTTTATGAAATCTGAAGTAGTAAAATTGATTTTTTAGAATTAAATAATATGTAAAAATTAAGGGGACCCTAAGAAATGTATTGAAATTAGTTGACTGTTGGTACTAATGCAATGCAGTACTTCCTACTCTTCATTTCAACTCAGGTCTTAATTAAAGAATATTAACTCCTGCTGACATTATTGTAAGTCACTTTATTGAAACTGAATCTTCTCTGTCAAAATTATTAGATGTAATTTGGAGTTTACATTTAATTGTCACTATTATAACAAGTATTAGAGAACCTAGTTAAGAATTTATTATGGCAAAATAAAACAAACAAGCACTCACAAAACATTTTAGAATTTATCTTCCAACTAGCATACTGAGTCCAAATTAATCCATCAGAGTATATCTCTAATGAAGACAAACTTGCTATAATGCTGCATTTAATACTCCATGTGCTCAATTTCTTGGAGAGAGCTAGATTCAAATTACATACAAAGAAGCACACCACTTGAAGCTTAGAAGCTGTTCCATGTGTCGAGCAGGGGGAACTTTCCCTTGGCTCGTGTTGTTTCTAGAGTTTATATGTAACACTTAAGGTCACCAGTTTGTGGCTGGTAGAGACCCTATAGCTGCGACACCATAGAACAAATCATGGATGGAGACTCAACATCAGTATCTTCATGTAAGAGGATCCATAGGAAACAGCGATATTAGAGCTAATTACATAAGTGTATCATATGGGATTTAAAGAAAGGAATATCATTAGATATAAGAGAAGTAATATATCAAATAGTTTTAAAAAATATATATATTTGACTGGATTATTAAAAGTATTGCATTTATTAATTTTTGATAATATTAGACCCCCACCTAATATTTGTGTGTAATTATTTTTGACTGTATATTATTCTTTATAATTATTCTTTTAATATCTGTTTATATTATAGCATTCTTTATTATATGATGTTGTTTTGAAATCTGTCTACCACTTAAACATGGCTAAATTGTGGTCATGGTTATAGGTTCTTAGAAGGCATCACTTACTGTTTAATTACATTTGTTATACGAAAGCATTCTTCATTTATACACATGAGCTATATTTTTTGTGATATTTTTTATTAATACAAAATTAAACAAAATAACAGGCGATATAATAATAAACAGCCAAGCTATGTTTTTAAATGATGTGGTAGGCAATATCAGTGCAAGAAGAATTGTAAACTAGATTGGATCATTTGCCAGGTGCAGAAGCACCAGAATATCAGAATAATTGAATATAGATACTGAAGATTCTGTAAGATTAAATGACGATATTAACAAGAGAAATTTTTCTTTTAACTTTTTGAAGTGTAAACAAAGTGACAGTTGAAGTCCCAGATGGATAAGCCCTGGTTATTGCAGCAGAAAGGGCAATCTTGTGTGTAAGCACATTACCAGCAGTTATTGTTGATTATTACAGTGGTGTTGGTCTCCAGTGATGTGTTGTGAAAGACGATGATGAACATCTGAATTTCTGCATTTATGGAGATTGGAGGCAGAGCAAGTTACGATTATATTTCCTCTTCTAAGTAATTGGTTTCATGGCTACAAGGGAAAAAGACAGATATGTCACATGTAGTTCTTTTTGGCATTTCCTGTATTACCTTCAAACTTGTCTATGTAAACCTAGCAGAATTATCCCACACTTGACATGTTCACTTATCAGGCACTGTGTAGCATTCCTGAGAGAGGGACAGAGTCCGCATTACCATAAAGAGTCTTTTGTTTATGGACTAACATAACAGAGTTTAAAATATAAAAACCAAATTGCCACACTAAAATTAGCTTCCTTAGGTAGTCATTCTGGTGGTTTATGACCTATTAAGTAAGGCCACAACTGAGATCCCACCTGTTTGACCACCAGCACGTCCTGTTCTATAGCCACACATACCTATTTTTTGCCGAGCAGTTTCCAATACGGGTGTATCACAGAATTTTCTTCTCCGCTGAAAATATAAATCTGCTCTGTTTCCAGCCCCATTACAGGTGTGATATAACTAAGGATAAATAGAAGAATATTAGCTGCAACAAACATGGAATGAGACAATAAGACCCTTTTTAAATCCTGGAATTCAGCTTAAATATATGTGCTACTGGCCTCTGGCTAGGGGAACCTAGGCCAAGTACAAACCACTGTTGCAGCAGGATGCCAAAGGCATAAAAGAAGCAGACAACAGATAGGAATCTTTGACCATACTTTGTTTTATTTTTATTTGTCCAGAGGTATATAACTGCTCAATATAAGTCTCTGCCTAGATCAACATGGTTCATACCAATGTCCTTTGCTTAAATGTATTTATACATTTCCAATAGTTAAATAATAGTACTATTGCTGGCTATCAAGAAGTATATATATCACTGTATGATGATTAGAGACCAATGTCCCCTGAACATGTTAATTTTCAAACCGAGTAAATATAAACATTTTCTAAGGAAACAGTTCTGTTATTACAGTTCTGTATAGTGATGAGATTCCAATCAAAGCAGTTTGATCTTCAAAACAGGTGACTGTTTTGCGAGACAGGTAAATATCTACATTCTGTAACAAGCCATCAATAATAACCTGTAACAGAATTATTCAGGAAGTTTGCCTTTCTCTTATCATCCCAGTCTCAAACAAAGGGTGCCTATTACCCCTTCATCTATTGGCTTTTACATTTGCTATTTACATTTTATTTTTCCTAAGAGCAACACACAGAGAAATATCTTTTCATTTAAAAATACTGATTTCTAACCCATTACTCATGGACTTAATAACACAGTATTAGCCTCATACTTATATATTAGCTCAGTCAGAGGGTAGTGAGAATAAAAGCATGGTGAGCCATTGTTGGTCCACCAAATGTTGAAAAGCTACTGGGGTCCCATGTAGCCCAAAAGTAAGGGCACAGTTGTGACAGGTGTCTAGTCACACTTATAGGTAATCTAACCTAGACACCATTAAAATATCCGACTACGCCACCCAGTTTTATTAAGAGACTGGGAACTCTTGAAATTTACCGATAATAACACAGGTTTGTTTAATTTGGGTGGTGAGTAAACACACAATGAAAGACACAACAGTAATTTCAGGAAAAGCAACACTAACTTCTATTACATAAGACAATATAAAAGTACATTTAAAAGATAAATGAACATAACAAAATCTAAAGATACCAGGAAAGGATTTCCATTTTTTAAAATGAAAACACACAGTCCACACTCTAAAAGTCCGTCAAAAACAAGGATTGGAGGATACAACCTTTAGTGGTGCAGAGTCCAGTTTGCGCACTGTTACCCCAACAATTAACTGTCCAACTGTCCAACAATGCAGTCTGTTCACCGGACACTTGTTTCCCAACAGAAGTTCTGTCAAATTGTTGAATCCCTGTCAGCGTCTCTTCATCATTCCTTTTTTTCCACTCTGGGCTCCTTGTGTTGCTGTGATCTAGGCACGCCTCATTTCTCGTCTGCCAGCTTCGCTCGGCCCTTTCATGCGGCTTCCCTTTCTCGCTGGACCCACAACTGGCATATCCTTGTGGAGCTGTCTCTTCCTCCCTGGAAGTAAGCGTTGCTGTCCTTGTGCCTCACATCGTGCCAGCCACGTACCCTCGTCTGCCTGCGAGCCCCTGGGCTCTGTCCGAGTGTCTTGGCAGCATTCTCAGTGGACTGTCCCTCTCCTTGCCTTCTCCTGCCCAGAAGTTTACATCTCCTTCAGTCCCTGCCATTATCAGTTCTGGACAATCAGATTAAACAATGGCACATCTAAATTTTCTGGGTTTAACAACTAATGAAAACACAAATTAACAAAATGTATTGTTGCCAACTATCAATGAGTACACAGCTGATTAGAATCCAGTATTCTCAGACATGTTAATTTCCAAGGAAGGAGCAGTTCTTTTATCCCAATGTCATATTGTTTGTATGTTTAAGCAGATAAAACTTCAAAGCAGTGATTCTTTTGCAAGAGAGCAAATACCAATATCCTATAGACAGCCATCACAATAATCTGTAACAGGGTAACCCAGGAAATTTAACATTTAACTTCTTGCCCCATTCCAAACAATGGGTGCCTATTGCCTGTTCATCTGCTGGGTTTTAAATGTAATATTTACATGTTCCTTTTCCTAAGAGAGAAATGGAACGACCCAGTGTACAAAAATGTCCCCCTCTAACACAGTACAACCAATAACTCTGGAGGGGGGCTAAAGACAGTCTTTCCTTTGCTGCATTCATCAGTGATGTTTACCAATATCCATCTGTTATTTCTAAATGTTAGGAAACAGGTGTTTACAAACAACTTTTATGATAGATATGCAAACAAATTTTCTGATGTATCACAAATTTATATCCAGGCTGATATACAGATGCAGCCATTTTAAAAGTGCCTTAAACCTTCAGACTGTGCTATTTCAGGTGCGCACAACTGCATTACATCCTTGGCTAGCCAAACTAATCAAAAGATGGCACTCATGATGCATTAGCCTTCACAGTAAAAAAAAAAAAAAAAAAAAGTATGGCAAAAAACATGATGGCAATGTGTGCCAACCAAAAACCTTAAAATAACAATCATTTGCGGTATTTAAAAAAATGCATTAAATACCCCTAAAGTTACAGTAATTTCTATTACATCTTTAAGTGGCAAAATACTGTTAATTCATTCAGATACTCCTTGTGCTTACAAGATAAATGTCTGTTGAAAAACATGTTTTTTACAAATTAAAAAGTTGTACATATTTCAAATCAGTATTTAATTCCTAAAAGAATGGAGATTTTCTGTAAAAGTATCAATCTATTAATATAAATTTATAATGTGTCTATGTAAAAATATTAAAAATATATCCACATTTACAGAGCCCTTTCATAATTTTACAAATTAATTTAAATAAAAAGAGGTTTAAAACATGTAACATTACTACCAAAATGAAAAATATTCTAGAATGCTTCTTATTTTTTCTACCCATCCATTTTTCAAATGCACTTCCCCTGAGCAGGAAACTTGGAGCCTAACCCAGCAAGCATGGGGTACTTGGTAGAGCACCTGGAAGAAGCCCACATGGACATACAAATTCTCCAAGTTACAAGGCAGCAGCACTACCACTGCACCACCTTATTTTTTTCCCATTTGAAGTATCTATCTTTCATGGTAAAGTAGACAAACAAACATGTTTAATGTATTACTTATTCTTTTTAATACTTTTTTCAAGCCAAATTCTAAACATTCTTAATTTAAAATAATTAGGATTCAGGTCATTGAAACTGATACATGCCCATTTAAAACTTTTTTAGACAATTATAATGAGGAAAGATGTTCTAGTCTTACATTTTCCACTGCTGGATCTTTTGAAATAATTCTAATCATTAATTTGGAATCAGGTGGAACTGGTCGAGAATTAACTGAGATGAAGATTAATTTGAAACTTTACTTGAAAAGTCTGTAAACACACAGTAAAAAAGAGCCGTGTATACTCTGTGGTCTGGCAAAAGTGTTCAGTTGGTTGATGATAACATCACTTAAGTAATATTTTTACAAGATATCTGCATTATTTTAGGGTGTTAGCACTAATTTAAGATGTTAAAAACCTTTTAATATGTGAAAAACATGTTTTTAACAATATTTACCTTGAGTTAATGTGTGAATTAACAATTATTTGCCACTTAATTATATAAAACAAATTACTCAGATTTTAGAGTTATTTTGTGTTTTTTTAAATACAACAATTGACTCACATTTTAAGATTTTCGTTGGCACCCATTGCTGCTGTACTTTTTACCTGATATTTATGATTCTGTTAACTGCATATAATTTTTGTTTAGTTTTTGAACAGTTTTTTCTGTAATATTTGTTGAATTGCCAAAGAAAATACATTTTCAGCTATAACATTGAAATAATTTCCTTTAAAAAAGGAGATATCTTTGTATTTTATAATGGCAAATCTGTTAAATAACAAAGAAAATGTTAAATTTCAGTTCAATGCTGTTTTTACACAAAAATATATCAATTATTTGGAATAATGATAATACTGTAAAAAATGATTTTTTTCCATTACATTTTGTTTTTTATACAGTTTATAGTTTCAGTTAGTCTTACTAATCTGAAAGTTTAAATCCACTGAATTTGGAATTTTACAACTACTTAGTCACTTGCTCTGGTTATTTGTAAAAGTTTTGACAGGCTTATGCTGATGACAGCATATTAGGTTTAAATACTTTATAAAAAGTTATGTTTTACACTTTTCTCTAAAAACATGTGCTTGTTATCATTACAAAAATGCATTTTTTCTAAACCACTTAGTGCAAAATACAATGTGAGAATGACAATCTAAGAAAACTAATAACTGTAAAGATTTAAATAATGTATAGGTTTATATTATTATAATTTAATTTTTTACTACTCAAGTGCATTAATTTGACTTGTTGATTTTCAAGCAAAGGCTTACAAACAAAGCACTGAAATGGCGTAGTACTAAAACATGGGGACCCTGAAAGACACTGAAAACACTGTTAAATCCCAGCTCCTGGGTGAGATTTATAAAACCTTTGTACACATAAAAAAACCTGAAATGCATGTATGAAACTTTTCACGCAAAAGTCAGGATTAACAGCAACTCTGACCCATCTGTGCAGAGAAGGTAGGAACTAACGACACCCACAAGCCATTATTATGCATTAACTTGACAAACATTAAACCACAAAAGTTATACTATGAGTATTATGTACAAACTCTATTTTAGTTCCTATATAAGAGGGCCAATGCTGTTTATTTGCCCTGAAGAACTTACAGTGTGTATGTAGTTGTTACTGTTGTCACTTCTAAGGATTAGGAACCAATGAGATCCCATGTTGTAAATAACTGCATTAAGTAAAAACACAGGTGTGATTCATTCTCTGATTACAGAAAGCTATAAATTTCATGACCTACAGCCTAATGGTCTGTTTGGCACTGCTTGAAGAGTATGCACATGGTCATATATGAAGGGAACAAGCTTTTATGGGCTGGTAGTATTTTTTGTCCATGACAATGACTGTCTTATGAGCCAATTTAGGCTCCTAAAAGACATTCTCTAGGAAATATATGCTGAACTGGGCCCAGGATTAGAAAGACAAACTGCCCAAAATTGGGCTTTACCTGTTCAAATTCAGGTTTTAACAATAGTCGGCTTTCTGGCAACAGGCACTTACGAGAGGGAACTGGCCAACAGGTCAGGAATATCTCAGCCAAGCTTCAGCTCTGATATCTCTGCTGTGCGGAAAGCCATAAACCAACTGACATGAAAAGCTACATTCAGTTCATCTTAGACTTTTGAACACAGAGATATACTAATATTAGAGTGAACATTTGGGAGTTTTGAGGGTTGGGGTTTAGTTTTGCTTTGTTATATGTGCCAGTGCACTAAAAATCACCGCTGGCACACACAGAACACTGCCAGCTTCAAGCACCCTTTAATTTACAATGCATGCTTTAGCATGGTTTTGTGGAAGTAGTCTGAAAACTCAGTTGCATTTCCATTTCCATTAAGTCCCATCACAACAGTATGATCATAAAAAGGGCAATCTTACCTGTATTCAGGGTGAAACGAGATAGTATCCAATGGTAAACCCACATGATTTTAGAAGTGGTATTGCCTAAGGCTCCATGTTCCTTAACACTAGAATTACCAGAGCCTATGAAAAAACTTGTAGATCCGTCCCGCCTTAAATAGTTTCTTAAATTCGTTCACACCTCTCCGCTAGCATCTTTTGTCATATAAATGTGCTGATAAAGACAAGCTGCAAGCAGCCAGCTATTCCATCCCCCCACCGACTTAGAACGTGCACAAACTTCTCCCAGCTCATGCCTTGATTGATTATCTGGGAGTGAAGTGGAGTTTTAGAGTGGAAATAATAGATCATTATTTGGAACACACGCATTTCATATGTGTTCTGTTTCTACAGTAATCTGTGTAAACATATTGTTAAAACAGAAACTTTTTAATATTTTAGTAATAAATGTTACAAAATGTAGGCATAAACTACAGAATGCGTGAAGCATGAAGTCCAAACATCAAATAAACACTGTCACAAAAGGTTCAAGAGCGATAGAACAGCTTTTGTGGCTTAGCGGTAAGATTTGCTGACTCAGAGGGCAGCAGGTCTTGCCGGGCCTCAGAGACCAAAGTTCGATTCCCTGCTGGAGAGAAAATGTTATTTTTTTTTCTTTTTAACCTGCCTGAACTCCCTGTCTATCTATATAGTAATAACAGTAATTTTATTATTATATAGCAGCTTCCCTGTCTGCCTATCATATAGTGCCTTTCCTTCCTATCTATCTATATATCTATCCCCTTAGCTGTTTTTTATATATCTATTATACAGTGCCTATGGGGTGCCAAACAGGCAATTACAATGATTTTCAGAATATATAAAGTCATTCCTGAATATATAAAGTCAAAACTTGAATATATAAAGTAATTCCTGAATATATAAAGTCAGCGTCAGAATATATAAAGTCATTCCTGAATATATAAAGTCAGAGTTAGAATATATAAAGTCATTACCGAATATATAAAGTCAGCGTTGGAATATATAAAATCATTCCTGAATATATAAAGTCAGTGTCGGAATATATACAGTAAAGTCATTCCTGAATATATAAAGTCAGCGTCGGAATATATAAAGTCATTGCCGAATATATAAAGTCAGCGTTGGAATATACTTTGTATACAGTAAAGTCATTCCTGAATATATAAAGTCAGAGTTAGAATATATAAAGTCATTACCAAATATATAAAGTCAGTGTCGGAATATATAACCTCATTCCTGAATATATAAATTTAAAGTCAGATTATATTGATATTGATTGAAACAACTCAGGCACATTTTTAGTAAACTCAATGAGTTCCTAATACAACGTAATGAACTAAGTTAACAAAAACATCTTCAGAAATATATTTTAAAAAACCACTGTTCAGTTAATTCATTCAAAATGATGTATGTGCCCATTCAAAATGATGTATATTCAAAAATGAGTTTATACACTCACCTAAACGATTATTAGGAACACCATACTAATACGGTGTTTGACCCCCTTTCGCCTTCAGAACTGCCTTAATTCTACGTGGCATTGATTCAACAAGGTGCTGAAAGCATTCTTTAGAAATGTTGGCCCATATTGATAGGATAGCATCTTGCAGTTGATGGAGATTTGTGGGATGCACATCCAGGGCACGAAGCTCCCGTTCCAACACATCCCAAAGATGCTTACTTGGGTTGAGATCTGGTGACTGTGGGGGCCATTTTAGTACAGTGAACTCATTGTCATGTTCAAGAAACCAATTTGAAATGATTCGAGCTTTGTGACATGGTGCATTATCCTGCTGGAAGTAGCCATCAGAGGATGGGTACATGGTGGTCATGAAGGGATGGACATGGTCAGAAACAATGCTCAGGTAGCCCGTGGCATTTAAACGAAGCCCAAATGGCACTAAGGGGCCTAAAGTGTGCCAAGAAAACATCCCCCACACCATTACACCACCACCACCAGCCTGCACAGTGGTAACAAGGCATGATGGATCCATGTTCTCATTCTGTTTACGCCAAATTCTGACTCTACCATTTGAATGTCTCAACAGAAATTGAGACTCATCAGACCAGGCAACATTTTTCCAGTCTTCAACTGTCCAATTTTGGTGAGCTCATGCAAATTGTAGCCTCTTTTTCCTATTTGTAGTGGAGATGAGTGGTACCCGGTGGGGTCTTCTGCTGTTGTAGCCCATCCGCCTCAAGGTTGTGCATGTTGTGGCTTCACAAATGCTTTGCTGCATACCTCGGTTGTAACGAGTGGTTATTTCAGTCAAAGTTGCTCTTCTATCAGCTTGAATCAGTTGGCCCATTCTCCTCTGACCTCTAGCATCAACAAGGCATTTTTGCCCACAGGACTGCCGCATACTGGATGTTTTTCCCTTTTCACACCATTCTTTGTAAACCCTAGAAATGGTTGTGCGTGAAAATCCCAGTAACTGAGCAGATTGTGAAATACTCAGACCGGCCCGTCTGGCAACAACCATGCCACGCTCAAAATTGCTTAAATCACCTTTCTTTCCCATTCTGACATTCAGTTTGGAGTTCAGGAGATTGTCTTGACCAGGACCACACCCCTAAATGCATTGAAGCAACTGCCATGTGATTGGTTGATTAGATAATTGCATTAATGAGAAATTGAACAGGTATTCGTAATAATCCTTTAGGTGAGTGTATATTCCGACGCTGACTTTATATAATCAGGCTTTGACATTATATATAATCGGGAATGATTTTATATAGAGAGACAGACAGGCAGAGAAGTCACTAGATATATAAATAAACAGGGAAGGCTCATGTACTGAAAGAAAAAAAAGATCAACATGTGTGTTGATCCTGCTGCACTGAATAAACTCACGCGCTGTTTCAGTACATGTGCCTTCACTGTTTATTTATATATCTAGTGACTTCTCTGCCTGTCTGTCTCTCTATTACGCAGTGCTCTGTCTGTCTGTGTGTTATGGATCTTAAAAATAACAGTTATAAGGACACTTGTTCATGTTAATTGCAGTCTCAATTGTTAAAAAATATTTTAAAAGGGGCATCCCACATGAAAATATAACGATTACATTAACTGACAGTGCATACCAATTTATAAATTTTATGTCTGTTTGAGGTTAAAAAGGAAAAAAAAATAACACTTTCTCCCCAACGGGGAATCAAACTCAGGTCTTTGTGGTACGGCAAGCCCTGCTGCCCTCTGAGTCAGCAAATCTTACCACTAAGCCACAGAGGCTGTTGTTTCAGTCTTGAACCTTTTGTGAAAGTATTTATTTGATGTTTGGACTTCATGCTTTATGCATTCTATAGTTTATGCCTACATTTTGTAACATTTATTACTAAAATATGAAAATGTTTCTGTTTTAACAATGTGTTTACACAGATTACTGTAGAAACAGAACACACATGAAATGCGTGTGTTCCAAATAACAATCTATTATTTCCACTCTAAAACTCCACTTAACTCCCAGATAATCAATCAAGGCATGAACTGGGAGAAGTTCGTGCACATTCTAAGTCGGTGGGGGGATGGAATAGCCGGCTGCTTGCAGCTTGTCTTTATCAGCACATTTACAGGACAAAGGACGCTGGCGGAGAGGTGTGATGGGATTTAAAGTGGGCTGGATCTATGAGTTTTTTCGTAGATGCTGCCTGTCAGGAACAGAACATAGAGCCTAGCCCTGGATGGTGTACCCTCATCTTCAAGCAATCCCATGGTATGCAAAAGAGTAGGTAAGGGCATGGCCACCCAATGCTTATGTCACTGACACACATCTCTGACCCCCAACAGATTGGCTGGAGTTGCCAGGCCCTTTTGCGAGCCAACAAATTCAGTATTGCTTGTTTCCTGCATCCTTTAAATAGGAGCAGCTGAACAGCAATTCCCTAAAGTTCGCACAGAATGCCATGATCACTGTTAATGGTCAGCTGAACACTGACTCCATACCCACGGAAGCTCACTTTAAGTTTGTAAATGATCTGTTATACCAGGTAGTGGAATATCTGAGAGAAGAAAAACACCAACTTCTTTATCTGTAGTCCTTTTACTCTGCAGTGTGAAATAGTGCACACCCTCTTCATGGGAGGCCAGATGGGAAATAAGAAAACATTCCAGCACATCAAACTGCAGTTATATTGACTGGGTATACACAAGGAGGTGCATCGTGTCCCAGAAGTCAACTCTTTCAAATTCTGCGTTAGCAGCAACATACAATTTGAACAGATTGGGACTGACATAGTAGGTCCCCTCAAACCAGCATCACAGGGCAACAAATAAATATTGGAATTCATGGACTATGCAACCTAGTATTCAGAGGCCATCCCACTGCAAGTGGCCAATTTAAAATCTATTTCTCAGGAACTACTAGTGGTCTTTTCATGGTTGGGCATCCCTATAGAAGTCCTAATGGATCAGGGTATACCCTTCCAATCAAGCACCTTTAAGGAGACTGACAAACCCCTCCAAATATCTCACTTCAAGACTTCATTTATCACCCCCTGATGGATGGACTTGTCACGGGATTCAACCGTATGTTCAAGCAGATTTTGCGCAGGTTGGCTGGGTCACTGACAGGGGCCATTCATGATCAAGAAGCGGAGAGGTCTGGTGAATTATGTGGTCAACAAATCCAACCGGCGCCCATGGGAGCACTTCTGTCATGTGAATCTCCTCATATTGTGGAAAGATTGCATAATGGATATGGAGGCCGCCCTGAATGAGACACTCTTCGTGGATGCTGATGAACTGAACATCTCAGTGAAATCCTGCCAGTGCAGGGAACTAAAGACCCCCATAACCAAGACATGGGGATGTGTTTGACCTTAACTCCGGGCAGCCTGCCATAGTGTTTCATGACAACATGAGTTGATGACCTGCTTGAACATATGGGGTATTAATCCCCTTGATGGACTCGGCCAAAGAAGAGAAACTGTTTAGCACCCCTAGTTGGCACTGGCAGTACAGCATCTTATCCTTTAGCCTATACAGGGCCCCAGCAACTTTCCAGTATATGGTGAATAAACTGCTACGGTCTCATAATGCCTACAGTGCCGCCTACATTGATGGCATCTTCTCCAGCAGCTCGGAGGACCATGTACATCATGTTTTGGCTGTCTTACATGTTATCTAGGCTGCAGGTTTAAAGTTTAATCCCAAAAAGTGTCACGTTAGGCTTACTGAAACCAAGTACCTGGGGAACATGTTGGGGCGAGGACAGGTACAACAACAGCTCTCCAAAGTTGCAGTGAGTCAGGACTGGTCCCAGCCACAGAACAGAAAGCAGGTACAATCCTTGGTCAGTTTTACCGGACACTACTGCAGGTTTGTCCCATGGTTCTTCACGAGAACTGCGCCTTTGACAGAGCTTTCTTGTAAACAGGCTCCAAATACTGTAGTATGGACTCCCAGAGCTGCGGCGGCATTTTGTGACTTAAAAGAAGCCCTAATCTCAGCTCTAATATTGATATCTTTTAATTTTTTGTCCCCTTTTCTCCTCCAGAATGATGCCTCCGACATTGATATTTGAGTCAGATTGTCAACAGAACTGAGATCCCATCATGTACCTCAGTCAGAAATTAATGGACCAGGATACAAGGTACACTGCTACTGAGAAGGAGATGCTTACCATTAAATATACTGTCATGCACTTATGCTGCTTACCACCTCAGGAGGAAGTTCACTCTGGTAATGAATCACAAGTTCATGGTATACCACCAGAAAGGCACCCTCCTTCATGGATAGGTCTGCCCATTCCATAAACGGTGAGTTGAGGGGTTTGGTCATGTCTCACACGTGTGCATCAAATTTGGCTCTGATAAGTCCACAAACACCACCCCTGGGGTGAGAGAGTTGTAATTACTAATGCTATTTCTTGGTTTCTTCACATGAGAGGGGGCACAGCATAGCACTAATGGTGAGCATTTGTCCCATTTTCCATAACCAGGCCCTATAAATAGAGAGATTTAACCCTGAAAAAACCAAAAGACAGAGAAAGGCAGGAAACAAACCCCAGGCAGGGCGCACACACCAGGGACAATTTAGGATCGCCAATGCACCTAACCTGCATGTCTTTGGACCATGGGAGGAAACCGGTGCACTCGGATGAGACCCACACAGACACGGGGAGAACATGCAAACTCCACACAGGGAGAACCGAGGGTCTCCTAACTGCAAGGCAGCAGTGCTACCACGGCGCCACTCCCAGTTGAAGATTTTATCATATAATATAAGGACTTCTGTTAATAGTTTGTAGATTGAATAGTCTGTATCCAACCCAAACTTTGATACCAAACTAACCATTACTGAGACACACACAAATCAATTGCTTATTTTTGTTTTATTTGTGTAAATATCATTTATTCAGTAAATATTATTATAAGGTGAACTTTCATTCTGAATATGAGTAACTCATTAATAAAATGCTGCACATAACTTAAAATATATTACCAAACATTAATTTGCTGAATGCTTTCCACATGGTTAAAAAACTGAGTGCAGTTTAAGCACTGTATTAAAAACTCCATGATTGGCTTTCGGTAGCAGTATTCAGTCCTCTACTTTTAAAAATGCAGATGCTGCCATACCAGTGACCTCCTGGGATTTCTGTCAGTGCATTTTCTTGCACATTATGAACGAAGCACTAAATCAATTCTTGAAATTTTACCTGTCACGTTTAATTTCTTTCAGCTCCTCATTGAGAGGGTAAAGGTTTTGTAAAAGGTATATTTAATGGCCTTAATTGATGATGTCTATTTTTGCCTCTATATATCAGCAATTCAAGGACATTGTTTCTTTTTCATCAGCATGCTAATCATGCAGCAGTTTACAGAAACAGCTGGACAACTGGGCTATTTAAATACTGTAGTTTCATGAAGTTGTAAAAGAAAAAAATCAAGACTATTGGTTGTTAAATGAGTTATATATAACATAAGCATTATAAGTTAGGGGTTTAAAAAGATGTTGTTCAAAAGTATTAAAATAGAATCTATCTAAACCAACAGAATTGATATGCAGGTCAAATGCTACATTCAGTTTATCTAGTTTTGTCTGTAAAGATTTTTAATTTGAACTGTTACAGCTCTCACAATAGGGTAACTCCTAGTCGTAAAATGTCATCTGAAATCACCTTCTCTTTCCAAATTAGATTTCTGCATGGGGAAGAAATCTGCAGCAGAGTAAAGGTCCATGTTTATACAATGTAATTAAGACAGATAGCAAGCTCACATGGAGGACTGACATGAAATGTAGTGCCAGCTGTTACGGTTGAAGTCCTTAGTGAATCGCTGTTTGCAGAAAGAACGGATCACAGCTAGTTGCACCTAGAGGACATTTCAAAGTCAATGAATTATCATCATAGAACATGTTTATTAGGCAAACAAAAACAAAGAATGCGTTCAAAGGGGCTTATTAAAAGAAACAGAAATCAACTTAGCATTTTGCACGGCTTGATTACTTTTTAGTTCAAATTCAGGAAGAACATTTTGAATCATTTAAATGCTTGATTTCAAGCAAAGAATGCACACATGCAAATTATGTATTGAAGTAAAGATTAAAGATGAAGGATTTTTTTTTTTGCAAGAAGCTTATCAATTCTTAAATGCAAGACACATTACAGGTAGTACATGCAGAGCCAGCGGGAAATATCTGAAAGCAGAAAGAATTAAAAGAACCCACAGTAGTGGTTAAAAGAGATCATAATACCTTGTAGTCAGTACTGTCTGACATAAGACAGTGGTAACATGAAGAAGAGGAGCTTTGGGAAGGGAACTATAAATGAAGCAGTTTCATAAACGTGCTCATTAATAAATAAAGCTACATTTACAAAATTACAAAGAAGAAAACACTTTCTTCCTCCCTCCCTCTGATATTACTTACAGCTCGCAGAGTCTCCTCACTGCCCCACTGTCTCATATCTCCCTTTCCACAGTCCTCCTTCTTTCTATCCACTGCACAGGATTCTGTTCAGTTGTATAATATCAGCTTTCATGTAGTTACAACATACTAATTTAGGAAAGATACAGAAGAACCCCCTGTAGAGATCCCAGCATTTTAAAAAGTCTGCTGAACAAAATTTCCTCCAAAAGTTTAAGTAAATCTTCAACCTTTCCTATTCTAAATTTTACCTAAGAAAACAGTGCCTTGTTAAAGATTTTCAAATATGCTTGATCTATTCAGGGACACAGGGGACTGAAGCATATTCTGGCAGCAGTGGACACAAAGCAGGAATCATCTCTTCATTTGTCACTAGTTCACTGGAGGCCCAGCTCCCACACAAATTCGTAGGGCCAATTTAGAACTGTCAGCTAACAGGAACAGGAAAGCCAGAGTAGACAGAGAAAATAACCATGTGAACAGTAGTCCAGTGCAGGATTCAGAACTAGGACAACGAATCCAGAAGGCATCAGTGACAACCATGGTACCCTGCTTATCACAGGAGAATGGAGTTCCATTTCCAAATAAAGCTATAATAAGTTTGCTTGTTTTGTTGATTGTTGTTATTGTCACCAATTTAAAAAAACAAAAATCAGCATTAAATTGGCAACACAATTTAGCAGTATTCAAATGCTTCATCTTCACAGTACTAGGAATCTGAACTTTATTTCTAGTATAGGCACAGTCTGTATAGATTGTGCAAGTAGTAGCCATGTTCTCGTGGGTTTTATACAGATAATCATGTTTCCTTCTACATTGCAAACATAAGCATGTTATCTTAACTGATATCTCCAAGTCTAACTTAGGTGACAAGTGTGAATATGTGTGTAAGTTTTCCTACACTGGAATGAAGTCCCACCCAGCATTAATTCCTGCCTTTCATCCAGTGATGCCAAGATAAGACATCACTGGCTATCCACAGCAAAATGTGGACAAATAGATGATGTTTTATCTTGTCAGATCATCATTGACAAGTACCTAACATGAAAGGTACCAACTATCCTTATTGGGTCCTTTCATAGTTATGGGGTGTAGGAAGAAATATCAAAATCAGCTATGTAATTGTCATTTGTAACCTCTCACTTGTTTCACTGTCCTTATTGTACTGTATATCCCACACATTTAATTCTGGGGAGGTCTATAAAGATTATCTAATCTAATTTTATCTAATCTATCAGCAGGCAGCTCTTTTCTTTTCACTCCTTTATTTCAACCCAGATTACCATCAATAGAGGACTTCACAAAGGGTCCTTCGTGTCCTTAAGGAGCTGCAGCTAGGCAAGGAATGATCAATCCAGCCCAAAATAAGCAGCAGGTTTTCTTCTGCTAGAAGAGTAGCCAGATTTTCAAAGCACAAAAATGTTACTAAGTCATTATCACAGCCAAGATTACTTTCCAAAAAAGAAAAAAAAAAGATTGTCTCTGAATTTTGACAATTTTGGTAAAATCCTAAGTGTTCTACATCCCACTTCAAGCCTGTACTGCTCCACCTGGTGGTTTTGTGAGGCTGTGCATTCATATTATTGAAAATTTCAGAATCCCTGTATTCTCTTGCAGTCACACATCATGAACTTCTGCAGTTTTCCTCACATATTTTGAATGGTTGGGACTCTAGTTTGAGATGTGATGAAGAAATGCTGAAAAAATCCAGTACATACTTAGCCATGGTGTAAAGGTTGAAAAGAAAAAATAAGCATGTCTTAATGCTAAATTACAAGCAAGCCGGTCCAAATGAGATATCATCATAAGCTTTGGAGTTCTTTGAATTCTTTCATTTATCAAAAAATACCTTGCAATGTAAGCCTCCTTTTCATAACTCCTAGGCTGGAAGCAGCTGAAGATTGTATCATAATAATATAAGGACTTCTCTTAATATTTTGTAGATTGAATAGTCTGTATCTAAACTTTGATGTCAAACTATTCATTACTTATTTTTATTTGTGTACATATCATTTATTCAGTAAACATGATTATAAGGTGTACATTCATTCTCAATATGAGTAACTTTTTTAAGATTCTCAAAACACAGGAACATTACTAAATCATTATCACAGTCAAGGTTGCTTTTTCATTTGGAATCAAAAGCTGCACTAAGCTGCAAACAGAATGGCTATACAAAAAATTCTACTGTCCTATTTTACCTTTCAGATTTCCTAGAATATACTTCACTCCTGTTTGGTTTGAAAATTCTTCCAACCCTCGGCTGTTTACCTGAAATCTGTGAGTTGGAAAAGATCTCCCATACAGATGAATATTAAACCAAAAGACATTTTCATTTAACTTTTTATTAAAGCTTTTTTGCAAAAATCAGTTGTAAGCTACATGAGAATAAAAAGGAAAGAACAGAAACAACAATGTACAGAACGCAAATTCACAAAAGGATAAAACTAAAAAGGAGTCATGTTTTTATTTGTTTTAATCACAAAGCCTGCACTCCTGTTTTCAAGTATTAGTTGGCACCATGAAGGGTTAGAGACATCAATTTATGATGTAAAATTAGCATTTGTTATATTGGTTTGAAATTGGAATTTCCTAGGATACTTTTACAGTAATTTGCTACTTACAACTTTTATGGTTTCAACCACATTCCTTACCAATGAAACAAGATTTATTATTATTTTCATCCTGTGTATTTCTGTGTATCAGCCTCATTTGTGGACTAGTATTCCAAGAAGAAAAACAAAACAACAAAAAAAAACAATAGTTGTGTAACTCTTGGCAAATTCATACTGTGGTTTTTGGATGCTTCTCTTTCTTTCCAAGTCCTTCTAAGTTTGTGTGTGAGGCTTCATCATGGCTATTTTTCAATAATAAGTCTGCCTTCACACTCTTGCATTTAGATCAGCTATACCTGTGATTATTTTAACACCTAATATAACAAATATGGACTTCCTGTACTGATGCTAACTTTAATCCACTATTTATTATTGATTCTCAATCTGTCATTAGGTATAATTAGACTATTCTTTTATTTTTATATACTTTTCCCTGTTTTACTATGTACTCAAATGACTTCATATTATATTTTATCTTCTTCTTTTAGTCTTCATGCTACAGTGGCATGCAAAAGATTTCAGTCTCCTTGAAAGTCAGCATAATTTTCTGCATGACAAAAGATTGGTACACATATTTCTCCACTCAGTATTTTTAATGTGAATTCTTATAACTCATATGGAAATGTAGCAATACATTTCCGAAGTCAAAATAAACTATTGTCTGTAGATATTTAATGGAAGAAGAAAAACTCAAAAGTTAGTATTTGCATAAGTATTCAAGCCCTACATATTAACACTTTGTCAATAACCCTTTTGCTGCAATAATAGCCTTAATTCTTTTAGTGTAAGCATGTACCAGTTTTGCACTTTGTTCAGGAGTGATTCTTAAACACTCTTCTTGGCAGAAATGATAGAGATCCTTTAGGTTGGTGGGATGGTGCCTCTGGACAGCAGTTTTTAAGATAGTGCCACGGATTCTCAATAGGATGAAATCAGAGCTTTGAATTGGTCATTCTAAAACCTTCCTGTTTTCAAGCCATTCCACTGTGGCTTTGGCCTTATGCATAAGGTCATTGTCATGTTGAAAAATTGTTGAAAAATCTTCTCCTGAGCTGTAGGTTCATAGCAGATGAGACAAGTTCTCCTGCAATATTGTGTGGTATTTGTGGCCATCCATTGTCTCTTCAACTCTGACAACATTCCCAGACCCAACACATGAAAAGCATCCCCA
This sequence comes from Polypterus bichir lapradei, assembly GCA_026402145.1. Classification (NCBI taxonomy): domain Eukaryota; kingdom Metazoa; phylum Chordata; class Cladistia; order Polypteriformes; family Polypteridae; genus Polypterus; species Polypterus bichir. Next base: position 8,815,077 of record JANRMT010062808.1, read on the forward strand.
TAGCATGTGATGTCAACTATCATATTTCACCATAGGTATGGTGTTTCTTGAGGCATTAGCAGTGTTAGTTTTATGCTATACATACCTCTTTGAAGTATGACCAAAAAGTTCTATTTAGATCTCATCTGACCATATAACCATCTTCCACAGCTTAACTGGGTCTTTGTCATGCATTGTAGCAAATCCCATACACGCTTTTATGCAGACCTTTTTAAAGAATGATTTCTTTCATGCTGCCCTTCCATAAAGGCCTGTTTTATGGAGAGCTGTTGAAATTGTGGACTTATACACCTTCACTCAAGTTTCAGCCAAAGAGCATTGACAGTGATGATTGGATTCTTAGTAGACTCTCTCACCAGTCAATATCTTGCTCTGATGTTTAGTTTGGAGGAACCTCTTGTTCTACTAAGAGTCTGGGTGCTTGTAATGAACCTTCCACTTTCTGATGATGGATCCAAAAGTGTTTAATGGGACATTCAAACTTTTTTGTAGTCATTCCCTACCTTGTGCATTTGAATGACTTTGTTTCTCACATTAGCAGAATGCCCCTCTGATTTTTAGAGTTATTGTCCAACAAAGACTATGGCCCTTACCAAGGGTACTTTTTATATTCAGAGAGATATAAAGGAGCCAGTAGTACCTAATTATGTTTAAATTATGGTCCAAAGATTGTCACCTTTGTATCATTTGTGATTAATTTATCAATTTGTATAAACTTGGAGATTCCAAAGTACAGAGCTTTAAATACATATGCAAATACTAACTTTTGAGTTTTTATTCTTCCATTAAATATCTTTAGAGAGTGGTTAATTTTTACTTTGGAAATGTATTGATACAGCATAAGAGTTCACATTAAAAATACTGAATGAATAATTCTGTGTACAAAAATTTGTCATGCAGAAAATTATGGTGACTTTCAAGGGGAGTGAATACTTTTGCACGCCACTGTGTATTCTATTTTCTTCTTTTAGAATGTCTGCTTATTATTTGTGAAAGTTGGTCTCTTTCAAAGATGCTAGTTAAATTTCACTTAATGGAATTATTAAAACACATCCATTTGCCATCAGTATTCATATCTCATTCTGAAACCCACAATGAAATGTGTACAAGGAGAAACAACTTAAGACAGAACAGGACTGAAGTACACATTTCAGCCTTGAGCAGAAAAGATTTTATAGGCACCCAAGGCAGTCAGGCACAGTCTTCAAAGGGAGCCGGTGTTCCCTGGTTACTTGAATCAAATAGCAAAACACACACATTAGCATTTTTGGCAATGTGAAAATAAAGATTAGCCTAACTGTATTGTCATCTAATTGAGAAATGGAGGGCAAAGCTGAAATGTTTTAGACATATGTACTTAGGGAGACCTCCTAAAACCCAAAAAACATTTTCACAGTTTAAGGGTATAAGCAGACGTCTTAAAATTGCATGTTAAAGCCTTAAAGCATAACACTGAGCAGAAGAATGGCACAGAAGACAGCACACTTCTCATCAGTTAAAGGCATAAAATTTACCAAACCAGTTTAAAAATACGCATTCAAAATGAGCCATTTTGGGTCATAAATAAATTTAACATATATGCCTTAGGGATGTAATCATGCTAGGACAAAAAAAAAACATTGCAAACTTGCAAACATTGAACAGATAGTGACCATGCAGTGAATTAAGCCAAAAGCTGTGAAGTAGCACTACTCACTACATCACTCAATAATGGAAAAAGTACATATCAAATGAACTAATGCATAGGTGAATGAAGAAAAAAAAACAAATTTTCATTATTATTATTTAGAGTATATTCAGAAACTATGAATTTACCTTCACTTTTTTCATATTTTGTTATGTTACAGCATTTTGCTGAAACCATTTAAATTTAATTTTCCCTCATCAAACAATACTCAATGTTCCAGGATGACTAACAAACAAGATTTTAGAAAGTTTTGCAAATTAAAAAAAAATAAAAAACTGAAATTTCTAATTGACATAAGTATGTAGACCCTATGCTATGATGCTTAAAATCTCGCTCAGGTGCATTTAATTCTGTTGATCATTTTTGAGATGTTTCTGCACCTTGTTTAGAGTCCATCTCTAGTCAGTTCAATTTATTGGACATGATTAGGAAAGGCACACACATGTCTATTGAAGATCTCACAGCTGACAATGTATATTAGAGTAAACACCTAGCCATGAGCTCAGTGGAATTGCCTGCAGAGTTAAAAACTGGCACAAATCCATGGGAAGGCTACAAAACAATTCCAGAAGCACTGAAGGTCCCCAAGAGCACAGTGACCTCCATAATTCTTAAATGGAAGATGTTTGCAGTGACAACTGCACTTCCTAGAGCTGGCTGCCTGCTCAAACTAAGTAATTGAGGGAGAAGGGCTTTGTTAAAAGAGGTGACCAAGAACCCGATCGTCACTCTGCCTGAGCTCCAGAGAACCTGTGTGGAGATGAAAGAAACTTCCTAAAGGATAACACTCATTGCAACACTCTAGTGATCTGGGCTTTATGTCAGAGTAGCCAGACAGTATCCTCTCATCAGTAAAAGACATGAAATGCCTCTTGTATTTGCAAAAAGGCACCCAAAGAACTCTCTTACCATGATAAACAAGATTCTTTAGTCTGATGAGACCAAGATTGAACTGTTTGGCCTCAGTTCTAGACATCATGTCAGGAGGACATCAGGCACTGCTCATCACCTCCGCAATACCATTCCAGCAGTGAAGTATGGTCATGGCAAGCAGCATGCTGTGACGTGGCATGGACTGGGAAATTAGTCTGGGTTGTGGGAAATCTGACCAGAGCAAAGTATAGAAATATCCTTAATGAAAACCTGCGACAGAATACTCTTGATCTGAAACTGGGCCAAAGGTTCACCTTCCAACAGGACAATGACTCTAAGCACAACATAAAAACAACCTATGAGTGGCTTAAATACAACTCTGGGAATGTCCTTAAGTTATCAAGCCATAGCCTTGAACCAAATCAAACAACTCTGGAGACACCTGAAAATACAGTAGCTGCCCGCAGTCTCCTTTCAACCTGACAGAGCTTGAGAGGATCTACAGAGAAGACTGGCAGAAAATCCCCAAATCCAGGTGTGCCCAGCTTGTTCCGTATGACCCAGAAAGACTCCAGGCTGTGATCATTGCCAAAGGGGCTTCAAGTAAGTAGTGATGAAAGGGTCTGAGCACTGTATCAATATGATAATTCAATTTTGAATTTTTAATAATTTTGCAAATACTTCTAAAATCCTGTTTTCACTGTGTCATTTTGAAGTGCTGAGTGTTGATTGGTGTGAGAAAGTGAATTTGGGCACAAGGCTGCAACACAGCAAAATTTGCTGAAAGTGAAAAGGTCTGAATATGCTCTCTGAATGCACTGTATTTGGACTAGCATTCCATTTGTGGTTAATTCCTGCCTTAATTCTGATGTAGCTAGGATAGACACCAGCACACCACTCTCCTTAATAATGAAAATGGACAGATACATGGATTATTATGATTGTAGCCTTTGTAAAAAGTTGGACAAGCTAAACATTTGTTGACCAGTACCTACACACCTAACATTGGTGAAGTAATATATCAATGCTTACACGAATTTGTGTTTTTTCATAGTGAAAAACTAGACAGCATCCATTTCCATCCATCCATCCATTTTCCAACCCACTACATCCTAACTACAGGGTCACGGGGGTCTGCTGGAGCCAATCCCAGCCAAAACAGGGCGCAAGGCAGGAAACAAATCCCAGGCAGGGCGCCAGCCCACCGCAGAGCATCCATTTCTTATCCCTTTTTGTCCACCTAAAACTCTTGAAACATTGTTTCATGTCAGTTATTATATCATCTAAATAACAAGAATCTCTCTATAGCTTTGGATTTCAAAACCACCACTGCACTAAAACAGCTCATGAATGTGACCACACTGTCGAATCTCCTTCATCTTACTGCTGTTTCAAACTTATAACATTCTGCTAAAGCATTTGGAAAGAATGTGATTTGCTTCTCTTATATCTGCTCCTTTGACTCTACTCTGAAGTAGTCCATTTTTAGGTAGATGAAAACGCTTCCCTACAACCTCTGTGGCTTTCATCACTCTGTATACTATCAAACACTGCTGTAGTACAGCAGCTAGAATTCTTACCCCAGTGGCTGATTTTCAGTTCTTTCATCTATTACTATATTTCTCTATGATTTTTTATTTTACTTCTCCAAGACAAAGCCAGGAGAAAAACATGTCTAATATTTTCTCACAGCAAAGAACACACAATTACTCTTATTCATCCCAGTTGAAGAGAAGAATGAGTGAGGCAGTTTTTAGAACCCACTCAGTTGAACTCCATTATGGTGGCATGCTTGTACAAAGAGGCAATACCTGCTTAATTAAACTCTGTACAGCCATAATAACTAAGAATTTGTGCTAGCCATAATTGTTTTGTGTGTGTTTTTATGCAGTTATTCTCAGGTTACATTATTGATTGGCAGCATGATCCTAACCAAGCTGCTTAATTTGTCAGTGTTTGCTTTAGGGAAACTTTGCAGCAGTGAGGGTTTATGTTAAGAACAGGGAGGAAAACAATTGAAATCAAAGATTAAATGATAGAAAACTGAGTTAAGGAATTGTGTCCCCTGGGATCATAAACGTTTACCTATGCAAATAGCTACATAAACATACAGTATAAACGGTGTGCTTTTTGGGCATCATACTGTATGTGTTTTAAAATCTTATGGGTCAAAGTTTAGGTCAGACAAAAATAGGTCCTGAGCTGCTGCAGTTAACTAGGAACATTTTGTAAATGACCACAACAGTTACTCCAGCAGACCAGGAGGTGTCGGACTAGCCTTTCGAAATCTGTGGGAAATTGAAAAAGATAAAAAGTAACTACTAAATAATGCACCAGCAAATGAAAAGGTAGCATGCTGCCACTTAAAAATGCTGTTGTGACTGTAATGACAGCAGCAGAGCCATCTCATTCAGTTCAAAGGAAGCAGCCAGCTGGCTTTAGGTTTATTAGAAATTACAGCTCAAAAATAAAAGTAGCCCTCCCATTGCCTGCTGTGTATGGTTGGAAGGCACACGGCCAACATAAAGAAGTTCCTACGTTTGTCATTGCATTGTAGTCTTCTTAAACTTATAAATAGGTAACTCTTGTCATTACTGCTCCATTATTAAAAAAGTTTAATTTTCTCTGCCTTTTCCAAGACCTTTGCAACTATTTTTTTTTAAATTTCCTTAACAACGTAAGACCCTTGCTCTTGGAGATTTGCATGCCCCTAACATGCATTGGGAAGCAAACTGATAATGTCTCAACCCAAATTATCATATGGGAGTGGACTATGCAGGGTGATGGGTTGGGGGTCCCCTATATTTTGAACTCAGTAATAATTTTATAGGCTGGTAATAGTGTTTTTTATTGCTAACAGATGATTCTGAGAACTTGAATGAAATAGTTATACATGGACTTCCATCACAACTTATTTCTTTAAGTGTGAATACACATGCACACATGTGTATTCAATAGGGGGAGCACGCTCCCTGGGAATGGGTACTTTTATGATTGCGGCGTGTTACTTGACCATCTATATAAATATAAAATAAACAATGATATCCCTCCCCAGTGATACCGCGGTAATGTTAGAACACAAAGAATCACTTACCATTTGTTTAATGTCAACTTACACTGAAAATTATAACTATAAGCTCTTGACAAAGCCCGATACAGAAGTGGGGTCCCAGATGATAAGGTTTATCAACTTTGGCAATGAGGAAAGGATTTTCAGGTACATGCGGTGGTGGTGGCATCCATAGATGAGCTTCCATATTCAGGGCAATATCTGAACTTTTATACAGTTCAAGGTTTTTGAAACTTGTGAATGCAGTCTTGAAACATGGGTACATTTTGATGTACAGAAACGGTACACTGTTACTTCACCATAGATTGACCAGTAGTCTGCGGGACAATATTCTACTCCTTTAATAGCCTGCCTGAGCTGTGATGTTTTTTGTTCATCCTTTTGTCAGATTGCTTTCCTACTAATATCAGTTTCCTTCTCCATCAGGTGGCTTGCCTAGTGTGGATTGTTTCTTCTTTATCAATTCGTTGCTTTTCATGTGAGTATCAGATACAGTGAAATAAACCTCACCGATCACAGTGACATAGTTCAAACCTTTGGCTACAACTTGGATATCAACTACTGACTGAAAACGTATCCAAATAATCTGTTGAACATGTCCATACTCAAAGGAATTAAGTATCTTGAAGTTTCTAAATCACCCAATAGATAGAACTTTAGACTCTAGCAGTACAAGCCATTTTTGTAGCATTATGACTAGGGCCCACGATTTACCGTGGCAAGAAATGGTAAATTCTGTGGCATGTTTTTTTAAATTCCGCGGTGTACCGCGACACGGCAAATGCAGTACCAGAACTCCATAAGACTAATTTGTAACCCAAGCAAAATAAATGCATTTTTTCTTATTCCTAATCCATAATAATAATCAATCATAATTTGTAATACTAATCAAATAGGTATATCAAAGCGTTCACATCCGCACATTTTAATCCACAGATTTGCTTTAGGCAAACGATGCTGAAACATATCATATGTAGGCATAATATTATTCTCAACAAACTATTGAATAATGTTTCTAAAGTTATTGTTTATTTATTATTGAAGAAAACGACACTGTAAGTTCATAGATTTTCTTGTGACAGAGAATATCGCAGTGGTAACAACACCAATCCATATTTTGAGAACGAACATTCCACATCAACAGAAGAGATCGGCAACGCAATGTAAACTTTAGCAAGAGCTGCTAAGCGAGGCAGTCTGTCCTCTAAGGCACGCCAAAAAGCAGTGATATCAGCTGGAATTACTTCACGAGATGCTATGTCCAGATAAGCTTGCCATTCATCTGCTGCAGCCATCATTGTTGGCACTGATGGTGCATGATCAGCAAAATTTTTCGATAAGAGTGGTAGCTGTTGTGGATCAAATATTCCCACAGATCTGAATAGGTCTATTGCCAACTGTTTGGTTCCTACAAAATATTCTTCAAGTTTAGAAGCAGCATTGTGCTTTGCATCTTCACAGCTGCTGGTTGCAATTGGAAATCAGGATGATTTCAGGCAAGACAGTAAGTCAGACACTTTGTTGTAGACATCAACAGCCATGAAAGACTGCGCTGCAAAAGAAGTCAGAGTGTTCATAATTGGCTGGCAGTGAACAGATACAAATTCAAGTTCAGCTCTCAGCTCGTTAACTTTATCACTACCTTGCAGCAACGCAGATAGTTTCTTTAACTGGATTGTAGCTCCACTGTGTTCGATTTTAGTAGCAACGAATGAGATATTAATGAAATGATGCAATAGGCTAAAGAAACAACTTAAAGAAGTAATCAAAACTAATCATACTAATATCAATATGCCTCAAATGGTGAGATTTCATTCAGATTTGGTATTTTCCGCTGCAGTTAGGTTAATTCTATGGCGTGGCGTTTTACCGCTGCAAAACCCTAAATTCTGCGGCGTGGTATTAAATTCCGTGGGCCACGGTAAATCGTGGGCCTTAATTGTGACCTGGTAGAGTAGGTCAGTGAGACTTTGTGGGGAAATAGGACTTCATAGTTTCACAAAATTAGGGTTTCATATATTATAGGGTTATATATACAATTTAGTAGGTTAGTCTTCTAAACCACTTTTCATTCTCCTGCCTTCCCTAACTTTATTCCCATCAGAGAACAGGACCTTCTGTATTGCCTGTGAGAATCCCTATGGGTTTTTTCCTCTCACCATACCAGAAACATGCTTACTGTGCATTACCACTATATATGTATGATAAACATTTATTTATTGAATTAATTAAACTCTGATGTTACAGAAATTAATAGCAGGGAATAAACATCACAGTATCCACCACTCTCACAGTTAATCCAAATTAAAGATAATGATTACAGAGGCAAAAAAGCAGTTCAGTTTTGTAGCTTTATGGCAAAAGGATTTATTGGTCAGTTGACCCCAATGTATGACCCTGAGGAAGAAACTTAACCTCACTGAGTTCTTTCAATAAAAAGTCTATTTTTATACTATGTATCTTTACCTCTAAAAATGCCCATGGATGGTGTTTGTTATAGAAAGGCGGGGGGTGTTTTTATTCTATGAAACCTGTTACTTCTATTCACTTTCTAAGATTAATCCTTTAAAAATATATCATGCACAAGACAGTTCATTATTTCCCAAGATAAAAACAACAAAGTTGAATTAAGACATTTCCCAGAATAAAGGAAACATACTGTATACCAATTTAAAAGCAAAGGGATTACATTGTTAAAAAAAAAAAATATTCTGGAAGCCTATTTATTTCAACTCTGAAAATGACTTCCAACTTGTTAATCCCTGTTTCTCTTTATTTCATTCAGTATATATATTTTTTTAAGTTTTGAGGCCCTTTTTTAGATATGAGATAACTAAAACAGTTTTATTACTTCAATTTACTTTCATGTAACGTCCTTGTGCACAGATTGTGAGATCTAAACATTGCAAAAATTATATTGTATACTGTAAATCTTCAGATACATTATTTTCCTGAGTTTGTACTCTTTAAAGAATACTACAAAAGAATTTACCTCAACTGAATAACAAGAGAAGACAATGAAAATTAACAAGTCAAATTTATTGTCATGTGCACACAGTACAAGGAAACTTGTATTTGCATGTATCCTCAGAACAGTGGACAAAAATAGAGTATAAAAGAAAAATGTATACAGCATGCATATAGATGTTTTGTGTATTGTTGATGATTCAAATTCAGATGAAGAATCTGAGCTGTCAGAAGGAAGTGACAATGACAGTGGTAGTGAAAAACAGCATCAGCAGTGTAAGACATATTGCAAATAGTATGGTTTAGCATCCATGCAACTGGTAGCTTTCAATGTTATGATACACTTCAAAATGATCATGTGTACAGTGTTCATAGATTTTTGTATATTTTCCACAATCTGAATAATAAAAAAGAATTGTGAACATGTTTCACAAACAGTGCGTTTTTCTGAAAAAAATCAGCCTACAATCATAATGAAAAAATATGCTTCTGTAAATAGGTAAAATAAGTCAGATGACAATGATCTGCACACAATGTTCTATCTTTCTCACTTAGGTTAATGGAAACCTCTCACTGTGATGTTTCTCAGCCCTCTATTTTCTCTTTTGTTTCTTCCTCAACCTAGTTTCCTTGCAAGTTAACCAGAGTGAAGACTGAACCAACAACCTGGACCAGCACTTCACCGGAATACTAAAGTGCAACAGAAGACCACATACCTCATTTTTGATTTGTCAGCCTTGGCAAAGTTCTCTGTCGTTAGTATCAACAGAATCAATTTCTTCCTTTAATTTTTCTCAGTTTTATGCCACAGTGGTTAATACCATTCTCACTCAGTCACTCCCCACCTGCTTGTCCTGCAGACAGTGGATGTAGCAACACACTGAGTTTCACAGTTTATGCCACTCTGCCCTTTGGAACAGTTTCAAATTACTTCAAGAAAATCTTCAGACACTACCATGTCAGCTGAGGGATACTATACTGCTAGGATATCCTGGGTCTGCTTCTGGGTTTTCCTCCTGTGAGTCACATCCAATAAAGACAATCAAGCAGCACAAATTTTATATGTGCCACCATAACGGGTTTCTGTTTTACTGAAGAAACAATGATTCCACTGCAAACTCTTCCCATATTGTCTCTTTGGATAACAGAAAACAAACAAAGTCAGTCAATCAACCCTGTGCAGTAACCTCATCTGCTCACAATCGTATTGTTTTTGTCACTATCGACAGCTTGTCATCAGAGGTAAGGATAAGAGTATTGATTGACTTGAGTTTTGAAAGCTTTGTCCAAAAGCTTTGTTAACACTTTCTGGCACAAGCCTCACAAAACTGGGAAAGAAACCAAGCTGTCTGAGCCGAGTCTTCAGATCACTGATGTTTGATCCACTTTATTACCATGTTTTTTGTGTTCACTAGTGGAATCAGCTGTATTTTGCAATGTGACTAATTTCTGATTGTCTCAATAGCCTTGCTCATTTTGACACTCTCTCCGAAGCACTGTGCTCAATTTTATTAAACAGTTAAAAGCTAAGCCTATGTGTCCAGATTAAAGGCTTTTAATTTATAATTTTGTGCTAACTTTGTCCTCATCAGTACAGTACAGATGATGCATAACACAGTTTCATCAATAAGACTTCACTCAATAAGTTTCTTTCACATGAATTAAATGACATCTTATTTTTTGTGATAAATTTAATTTTACTACTTGTGATAATTGACTGTTAATTGTCTTTTTCACTGGGACTAGAGAATTGGTTTTAAAAAGAATGGTTACATTAAAAGCAGATCCCAAAAAAATGTTCCTTATTAAGTTCTTCTCTCGTTAAAATGTACCCTGACCGCTGGATAGCATATCTTTGAATCTGTTTCTGGAAATCTAATTTTATATTCATTTACCTAAAGTTTATTTGAAGAGTAAAGGCAGACCCTCTTTTTTAACATGATAGCATTTATTAGACATCTTACATAGCTCTCAGTCACATCCCTTTCTTACCATTACTGTTCACTTTCTCATTTTAAAAATGAAACTGCTGATGGTCCTGTTTCTACTCAGGAATTCATTTGCTTGGAGGCCACAGTAGATCATCAACCATCCCCAGGGTCCACATATAAGAAACTCGCTTACCCTTAACTCAGTCAGTCCAACCTTTCACTCCAGGGCCCAAGTACATATCATTCGGAATGTACAGTAAGTCTTAGTGTATTTAGCTCTTATATATCAGGCAGGAAATATTATTTTCATTTTTTTTTCATAATTTCTCTCTTCAACAATTTTTTTATTTTTTTTTATTATTTAAAAGAAACCAAACACTTTAAGTCATCTGCAGATAAATAAATAGAAACTCTCCTAGTGCTCGAGAGTTGTTTCATTATGCTTTGATTAGTGTAATAAATCTATTACCCTTCTGTTTGCTCAAGAGCTTCTAGCATTTTGAAAGTAATCTTATTAAGCCCATCTCCTCTAAAGAACTGATCTCCCTCAGCTCTGCCTGCTCATCATAGATCTAGATATTTAAAGTCACCAACAAACCAGATCCTGGAAGCTATGTTTTTATTACCATACTTTGGGACATGAAGTTATTCAGCTAACTACTACATCATCCTCAATTGTTGCAGGTGTGTGCCCATTGATGGATGACATATGTGCCCTCTGAAAACATATTCTGTTATTTCTTACTTCAAATTCCTCAGTATCCCTATGATTGGCATTTTAATGCAATTTCTTTCTGTTATTGCAATGAAGCTACATCACAATTCATTCTTTCTGCAGACTAGTTGAGCTTATTTGTCACAAGATGCTGAATTTTTATCATGTCCACTTTGTCATAGAGAAATCTAGTTTACCAGTCATGTTTTTCTGGTTATACTTTTTTGTTGTGGATCCTCCTATTGCTAGTTGATGGGGAAACCTTAGGGTTTTAAATGAATAACTTACTATTATTTTAAAGTGAAATTAGTAGAAAAAAGATTCCCAAGAAAATAGCACCACATCACTCAAGAAATATGTTGTGAGCAAAACATAGGAAAAATAGTATTTAGTAAAATTATTCCACATAATATTAGATTATTTAGAAAAAGTAACAAACATTTTCATCTTATCTTTAAAACTTGGATTTGTAAGCAGGGTTAATAAGCTGCCTTCTAATTTACATATGATACTGTGAAACACAGAAATTTTTTGCTATTTTGTTCAGCTACCGTTTTATGTATGTCTCATTAGTAAATTCACTGGTAAACCATAGTATTGCATTTAATGTTTTGCACTCCCAACAGTCTGACCAAGAGACCAACATAATTGAACTCTTTAATTATTCAAAGAATCCTTGCCTTTCATATCCTCAGGCAGTGAGAGTGTTGATAAGTTAATTCCACTCAGAAAGAAGTGGAAGAGTTTAAAAATAAATCAATGAAGCACACAGCATAATGTGTTTAAAGCCTATGTACCTGTATAACGGCAGTGCCAGAGTTTTATTTTAAATGATGCAATAAAAAATCCTTCTGATTAGTTGTCTGTGTGGCTTACTTTTATTCTTGTTTCATATAAATATGGTAAAGCAGTGAAACAATTTAATGACTGATTTTTCCTTTTCCTATTTAACCATTAAATGCCAGTGGACATGTGCAGAGGAGAAATGTTGAGTATATTGGGAGAAGGATGTTAAAGATAGAGCTGCCAGGCAAGAGGAACAGAGGAAGGTCTAAGAGGAGGTTTATGGATGTGGTGAGCAAGAACATGCAGGTGATGGGTGTAACAGAAGAAGATGCAGAGGACAGAAAGATATGGAAGAAGATGATCCGCTGTGGCAACCCCTAATGGGAGCAGCCAAAAGAAGAAGAAGTTAGTAATTTTTTTGCAAAATACAGTAATGTTAAGGATATAAAGGTAATGAGAGTTAACACATAAGCATTACATCCACAAATGACCAAGATGTTGTGCCTTAGAGACCTGCATTATGAAAGCTTTGAGTCAAGTATTTTGTGCGAGACTGTGCCCTGGACTTCAGTGCATGTGGTTTGGATTACTACTTTCTTCGACTCTGGCTTTCTTTTAGATAGAAATTTGGAATTTTCAAATGCTGACACAAAATCATGAATGTACTGTAGGTGTATAGGCCATTCTTGTTTAGAATAAAGTGAAAGGAGGAAAAACCTGATGTGGTCTGCCCGAAACATGCACCTTCGGCAAAGATTTATTTTCCATCAAGACAGCAACCACAAGGAACAACAATATTTATTGCTATAGCAATTTTCATTCATAGCTCAAACTGCTTAACAAGCTGTCAAAGAAATAGTAATGCGAAAATAAAAGCAAATTAAATGAGGCTAGGTAAATAATGAATATGTAATAAAATACATAACAGATATATAATTAGCGGAAAAGTATAGGGTGGCCCAGATCTAATTATGCAATTGTCATTACGCTATAACTTATTAAGTTTATTACATAGAAAATCACCAGAAAAAATCCTGGACCATTGAGAAGTGTGCAAACTGACAACATGAAGAATCGTCTTTGCGCCGAACTGGAATCGTCCCTGCATAAATCAAAGTCATCCAGACGATCTGGATCTGCATAATTAGATCTGGACCACCCTGTACAGTCTAATATAAAATGTTGTATTCCAAGTCTCTCAAGATGGCAGAAAAAAAGAAAAATACTTCAATCAAAAATAGTTAAAATAAAGAAATAAATAAATGTGCAGGAGTTCCAAGGCCAAAAGACCACCCTGACTGCACTGGGCATTCTCCCTATGGTAGATTTCCTTAAGTCGTTCCTCATTGTTTCCAGGATGTGTCCCAAAGGATTCCTTGTAATAGGTCTTATGGACCGTTGCGGGAAAGTGCCATCATTTGAATGACTGAACAGTGGTAACACCACCTTACAGAAACCAGAAAAGAAAGCAGAGATTAGTAATGGTTGCAAATTTCTGAAGAATTTGATAATTCTATTCATGTATATTCTACCAAGAATAGAACTAAAAAGTAGCTTCAAAAACAAATTAATTAAAAAAGTAGGTTTTAGAAAGTTTTTAAAGTGATCCACAGTGTTAGCCTGGCATATCTCTCTCCATAACTTATTCCAAATTTTTGAAGCATAACAGCAAAAGGCCGCCTCACCACTTCTTTTATGCTTAGCTCTTGAAATAAGAAGATTTTCATTAGTAGTCTCAGTCCTAAAGGACATGGGTAACACTTAAACTGGAGAGATGTGCTCAGGTTTTTTTTTTGGTTAAGATTCTTGCTGCTGCATTCTGAACTAACTGCAACCAATTGATGTCTTTCTTTGGTAGACCAGTTACAAATGCATTACAGTAACCTAGTCGACTAAATACAAACACGTGAATTAATTTCTCATCACCTTGAATTTTTATAAAAAGTCTAACTTTTGCAATATTCCTTAAGTAAACTATAATCACCACAACCAAAAAAGAAAATGCCCAACCTTCCATTAGGAGAAATAAGAAACTGTTGAGATTTTCTGTATTGCACCAAGTGATTTCCTAGTCAATATTGCTTATGTTTCCCCTCTTATAAAAAAGCATGACAAAGCCAAAAAAAATTTGGCAATTGTGTACTTGCTTTGGTGTTCACCTGCTGGAAAACAGCATTACAGAGTTTTGAAACCATTGTGATAACCTTTTTGAAGCAGATTACTTTATTAACAGGAAGCAGAAAGGTTTTTTCCTGCATCATTAGTCTTCTTTCTTCTTCTTTCCGCTGCTCCTGTTAGGGGTCGCCACAGTGGATCATCTTCTTCCATATACTTCTGTCCTCTGTATCTTGTTCTGTTACACCCATCACATGTACGTACCCTCTCACCACATCCATAAACATTTCTCTTTTTTTCTTCCCTGGCAGCTCTATCCTTAGCATCCTTCTTCCAATATACTCAGCATCTCTCCTCTGCACATGTCCAAACCAAAGCAATCTCGCCTCTCTGACTTTGTCTCCCAACAGTCCAACCTGAGCTCTGTACTCTGTACTGTTGATCCCAAGTATTTAAACTCATATACCTTCACCATCTCTATTCCTTGCATCCTCACCATTCCACTGACCTCCCTCTAATTCACACACATGTATTCTGTCTTGTTCCTACTGCCCTTCACTCCTCTCCTCTCTAAAGCATATCTCCTCCTCTCCCGGGTCTCCTCAACCTGCTCCCTACTATCGCTACAGATCACAATGTCATCAGCAAACACCATAGTCCACGGGGACTCCTGTCTAATCTCATCTGTCAACCTGTCCATCACCATTGCAAATAAGAAAGGGCTCAGAGCCGATCCCTGATGTAATCCCACCTCCACCTTGAATGCATCCGTCACTCCTACCATAGACCTCACCACTGTCACACTTCCTTTTTACATATCCTGTACAACTCTTACATACTTCTCTGCCACTCCCAACTTCCTCATACAATACCACAGCTCCTCTCAAGGCACCCTGTCACATGCTTTCTCCAGGTCCACAAAGATGCAATGCAGCTCCTTCTGGCCTTCTCTATACTTCTCCATCAACACCCTCAGAGCAAACATTGCATCTGTGGTGCTCTTTCTTGGCATGAAACCATACTGCTGCTCACTAATCATCACCTCACTTCTTAACCTAGCTTCAACTACTCTTTCCCATAATATGCTGTGGCTCATCAATTTTATCCCCCTGTAGTTATTACAGTTGTGCACACCCCCCTTATTCTTAAATATCGGCACCAGTACACTTCCTCTCCACTCCTCTGGCATCCTCTCACTTTCCAAGATTCCATTAAATAATCTGGATAAAAACTCCACTGCCATCTCTCCTAAACACCTCCATGCTTCCACAGGTATGTCATCTGGACCAACGGCTTTTCCATTCTTCATTCTCTTCATAGCTGTCCTTACTTCCTCCTTGCTAATCCATTGCACTTCCTGATTCAATATCTCCACATCATCCAACTTCTTCTCTCTCTTGTTCTCTTCATTCATCAGCCTCTCAAAGTACTCTTTCCATCTGCTCAACACACCCTCCTCATTTGTGAGTGTTTCCATCGTTATATTTTATTACCCTAACCAGCTGCACATCTTTCCCAGCTTGGTCCCTCTGTCTAGGTTGGTACAGGTCTTTTTCTCCCTCTTTAGTGTCCAACCTCTCATACAACTCATCGTATGCCTTTTCTTTAGCCTTCGCCACCTCTCTCTTCACCTTGTGCCTTATCTCCTTGTACGCTTGTCTACTTTCTGCATCTCTCTGACTGTCTCACTTCTTCTTTGCCATCCTTTTCCTCTGTATACTCTCCTGTACTTCCCCATTCCACCACCAGATTTCCTTTTCCTCCTTCCTCTGTCCAGATGTCACGCCAAGCACCCTTCTTGCTGTCACCCTTACTACATCTGCCGCAGTTTCCCAACTGTCTGGTAATTCTTCACTACCACACAGTGCCTGTCTCACCTCCTCCCTAAACTCAACCTTTCAGTCTTCCATTTTCAGCTTCCCCCATTTGATCCTTGGCTCTGCCCTCACTCTCTTCCTCTTCTTGATCTCCAACGTCATCCTACAGACCACCATGTTATGCTGCTTAACTACACTTTCCCCTGCCACCACTTTGCAGTCTTCAATCTCCTTTAGATTAACTCTTCTGCATAGGATGTAATCTACCTGTGTGCATCTTCCTGCACTCTTGTACGTAACCCTATGTTCCTCCTTCTTCTTAAAACACATATTCACCACAGCCATGTCCATCCTTCTTGCAAAATCCACTATCCTCTGACCTTCTTCATTCACCTCCTCATCTCCTCTGTTCCCTTCACCGACATGTCCATTGAAATCCGCTCCAATCACCACTTTCTGTCCCTTGGGTACACTGTTTATCACTTCACCCAAAAAATCTTCTTTCTCATCCATTGTACACTAACTTGCGGGGCATATGCACTAACAACATTCATCATCACACCTCCAATTTCCAGCTTCATAATCATTACTCTGTCTGAGACTCTTTTCACCTTCAGAACACTCTTGACATACTGGTCCTTCAGAATAACCCCTACTCCATTTCTCCTCCTATCCACACCATGATAGAACAATTTGAATCCACCTCCGATCCACCTGGCCTTACTCCCCTTCCATTTAGTCTCTTGCAAGCACAATATATCAACCTTCCTTCTCTCCATCATATCTGCTAACTCTCTCCTCTTACCAGTCATACTGCCAACATTCAAAGTTCCTACCCTCAATTCCACTCTCTTTACCTTCCTCCTCTTCTCCTGCCTCCAGACACGTCTCCCCCCTCTTCTTCTCCTTTTTCTTCTTCGGCCAACAGTAGCCCAATTTCCACCAGCACCTTGTTGGCAAACAGTACTGGTGGCGGTTGTTGTTAACCCGGAGCTCAACCGATCCGGTATGGAAATTTGTATTGCTGTTCACATATTGATTTTGCAAAATTTTACACCAGATGCCCTTCCTGACATAACCCTCCCCATTTATCTGGGTTTGGGACCGGCACGAAGAAACACACTGGTTTGTGCATCCCCTGTGGCTGGGTTTTCCTGCATCATTAGTAAAAGTTTAAAATATAAGATTGCCAGCCACAGTTTTATCAATAATTACTTTCCATTGAAAAATTATTTTTAGCATTGTCATTACCCATTCTTTAATTTCATACTTCCTGGTAAATGTAATTTTTTGACCTTTTAACCCCTCTAAATCAAGCCCTCTACTACACTCATGAATAGAATTTAGCCCCGAGTACAACCAGCCTTTACCATTGTGAATGCTGATCATTGGTTATTTTGTCCTGATCTTGATACATACAATAATTTAGAATTTGGGTTATATTTATTTATCATTTTAATTTGAAAATTTACTACAAAGCCATTTTGCTTTTAACAGTAGAATCCCTGAAGCCTACGAAAAAACTCTTAATCCCGGGCCACCTTAAATTCCTTTGCACCTCTCAATTAGCGTCTTTTGTTTTCTAAATGTGTTGATCAGCACAAGCAGCAAGAAACCTGCTATCGCATCCCCCCACTGCTGCAGTTCAGCTCAAGGGAAAAAGTCCTCCCAGCTCAAGTCTTGTTTATCTGGTGTGTGAGTTGCCTGGAGTTATATAGCGTAAATAATATATGATTATTTGGAACACTGTGGTAATGTGCCTCACTGGCATTACCAGCCATTAAATAAATTTAGTTTAGTGTCCTCTGCAGTGTTAAAAGAGAGGCATTTGTTGGGGAAAAAAAGGACAAAAAGTATAATAATAGTTATAAAATAAAAGAATAAAAGCTTGCCTTTTGTCCATTTACAAAATGCAGAGGGACGTCTTCGGAGACTACATGAGTGCCTTCTGGGGAGTGTCACAGTGGGTCTCGTGTAGGAGTGGAAAGATGGCTCCACCATTGACTGGCCAGGATGGCGTTGTCTGTCTTTCACTCATGCGTGTGCCTCCCGCAACCTCATAACACTAGAAGAGTGAGAGAAAGTGTGAAGAGTCGTAGTATCGACTTGCTGCAGCTTAGAAATGGGATCCCTTATCGGCAGTTGTCTGGGCAGTAGCTCAAGGAAGGGAAGAAAAAAATAAGGCTTACTTTCACTTTTGTGAGAAGCGCAGTACGCGTCTCATATGCGGGTATAGCTATGCACGTGCATGCATGTGTGCGTGTCTTCTGCTCACAGTTTTATAAAAATTGTGCGCAGCAGGTGATGCCACTCTTCGTAGACACGTCCACGTCATTGCGCGCCCGAATACAAAAGAGAATTTCTGGCCTCTAAAGGGGTTCTTCTGGCTAGATCTTGCTGAGAGAGAGGTACTTGTTAAAACACTGTCCTAAATTTACCAAACACTACAGCTTGTACATTGATTTTTGTAAATTCTTTTTCTTCTTATGTAAATATCTCTGGATTAGCTTTGGTGAAGGTATTTATTGAGGTTAATGGTGCACTTTTTATTTTTGTATATAGACTTTTTCTGTATTTTGAGTATTTTTTGTAGTAAACCCTGTATTATACACTGTTTGGAGGATCAGCTTCCTGACAGTGGTTTCTGTGGAGGAAGACAGCTTTATTTGTGTGTATATGTAGGTTTCATTAATTTGTGAGCATTTTTCTTTGGGTCTTTCAGTCAGCACTGTAAATACTGTAAATAGTCATCATTTTTGGGCTCTGATTTATAACAGTTTTGTGTGTCCTTTGCTGTATTGGACTTTTTACTGATATATATTTGCCACAGGACATTATTTTTGTTTTTCTTTAAGTGCACCTATAAATAAATCCTCATTTTATTTTTGCAAAAACCCAACCCTATTGTGTCTGTGTCTTATACTAGACACCTAGATTGTAGGCTGGTGTCTCCCAATTCCCACTACACGGGGTGTCACAAACACAAGCATTTCATGTGTGTTCCGTGTCCACAACGATCAATGTAAATGTAGGATGACAGAAAATGCAAGAAATGCAAGAAATGTTGAACACATAGCTAAAACCGAAACTTTTTCATGTTATAGTACTAACAATAAAATTTTGACATGAAGTATATAATGTGTGAAGACTGAAGTTCAAATATCAAATAAACACTTTCACAAAAGTTGTATGTATAACAAAGGAACTGCGCTTTTATTCAAGAATATAACCGAAGAAAAAGAAATCAGATTAGAGTACAATGCTGACACTGCCACTCGGATGGTGCAGCAGTAAGAACTGCTGACTCATAATCAAGAGGTTGGATTTGAGTCTGGCCACTTCCCAGAATTACCGCTTTGAATAGTGAGCTGCTCTTACTCTTGCTTTGTTACTATTATAGAATAAAAACATACATTTGATTTGAGTCTGTAACAGCCGGTGTAAATTTATGGTACTTGTAAAGGTTAGCGTTTTTTTTTTTTTTTTACTCAGTTTTATTCTCTGTCACGTTCACACCGATCTGACACCGCTGTTTTCAGATAAAGATGTGCTATAACAGTGGTGAACGCAGATAAGAATGAGGGATCTATATCGGAGAAAGAGAACAGATGTCCTCCCCGTAAGAAATGTCAACTTACACATAACAACAACACAGCTACACCAGGCATAAAGGTGAAAGATGGCACCGTTTGGATGCAGCCAGAGGTCAGGCGTCATCCTGCCAGTGGTCAATCTGTCACACATGTCCTTCAACGAAACAACAGGGCATGCCGAGCTTGCCTAGGTATCGTGCAAAGTTCTGTTTGTGATTATGTTTTGTAATGGCCTTTACATGAAAAACATTTATATGTTACTTATATAAAAGCCACATCGAATGTTATTTACTTATATTTACTTACTTATCTTCCTAATGTGTAAAGTCACTGCAGAGCTTCCTGTGTTTGATTGACATGGGCATGCTGCCAAAGTTTCCTTATTCAGGAAAAGATCAGTTACGTAAAGTGCATCAGCAGCTTCTACCTGCAGCTATAGAGACGTCAGTACGTGAGTGACTCTCCACGCTGGTGTTTAGATCTGGCAGTGCCATGCTGACATTTCAGTACGCAAGAAATGATATGAGAATGCAGTCACACTTCTTTTTTTGGCCATATACACCATCATGATAATGACACCTATTTTGGTACAGGGGCCCGAGCCTAGGAAGGTGGGCTGAACTACTAGTTAGGCACCTCCTTGACTGCAAGAACTTGCTTAGAGTTAAGCCAAAGAGATATCAGTTTTTAAAGGGTTGCACCAGGGCTCATTTTTTATGGAAATCTTCAGCCAAGTAATTTTAACTTCATTTTTATTTGATTATTTATGGCTTGTTTTAATCTCCACCATCACTTTATTTTATTGGATTATTTATTTATTATGGAACATTTTTGCACTGTACTTTTTGAACGTTGTTTTGGTTTTTGTTGATGTTTTTAATAAAATCACTTTTACATGTTTATGTACCTACCCCTTGTTCTTTGTGAGTGTCTTCATCCACTGGCTGATTCCTTGGGTACATTATCAGCAGTAGCGGGTTCAAGAGGCTCCCTAGAAGCACCGAGTAGCATAAGGCTGCACGTCACAGGTCCACTCTGTCTTTAACATCTGTCACTTTTTCCCTATGTGGCAAAACACTTGCTTTAATAGACAAATATGCCATTGTTACTTTTCCAAAATGCTTACACCAACATAAATTCATAAAAAAGTAGAAGAAATGTTTTGTGCAATACACAGTTTTCTAATTTTTATCATCAGCTTAAATATATATTTTATATGTACAACTAGCAGATTACCCAGTGGCTTCGCTCACTGAGTGGAAGGGAGAAATTTGTGGCTCTCATGAGGCAATGGCATTAATGACCCAATTCTATGATAGATTTGCCCCCGCATTTTAAATATCAGCATAAAGCCAGACTCCTCGGTAGCAGCCGTGTCGCCAAAAAATGTCATCTGAAAACATGAATCGTATTTCCTAATGTTCTGTAGAAAATGAGTTGAATGTGGATTTGCGCCAGAAATAAGAGACAACAACAGTTCAGGTGGATGGCTTAAAGGTGTTAATTTCACCTTGCTGTCTGAACAACACATCCCACGTGATTCAAACGTAACCCTCTGTGCTTGGCAGTACTCACACATGATGTCCATTTCTCCTATTGTAACTTTTGAATGTAGGCAATAATCTTTTTCAATGTTATAATTGAATCCCTCCATATACAGACCCTGACGCCTGTGTGACGTGGTAGCCTGTGAATACTGCATCTGTCGAATTCGATTCTGTTCAGCACGTTGTTCGGGTGTTTATGAGGCCCTCAATTGTGATTGTCGTATACGTTGATCATGGAGCCTGCAAGCCTTCTCTCTCAATCTGCTTCTGTCTCACTTTGTCTGTGTAACCTGACTCCTGTGGTCATACGTAAGCACGTTTTTCAGGTGTTTGTGAGGCCGTCAATTATGATTGTCGTATAAGTTGATCAGGATTGTCGTATACGTTGATCAGCGAGCCTGCAAGCCTTCTCTCTCGATCTGCTTCTGTCTCACTTTGTCTATGTAACCTGACTCCTGTGGTAATACATAAGCACATTGTTCAGGTGTTTGTGAGGCAGTCTATAATGGAGGTATAGACTGTTAGATGATTACACTACTCCAGCTTCCATTTTTCTTTTGAAGAAAGAAATCTGAGATACTAATATTTACCTATAGTATACAAGTTTGAAATCAAACACCATTATATGACAACTGATAACATGTGATGTTTTCTTTCACTATATTTTGAAGCCTGACTGCAGTTTACTCACTTAATGCTGATTTGCTTTGGGGTCCAAACTGTCTCAGTTTTCCTCCTTATGTCTTTTAGAATTAGTACCTTAGCCCTGACATTCAGAACTGACTTAATTCACTCTCTAATTTATCATCCTCATCCACTGCCAAGTCATTTTACATTATTTATGCAAAATGAAGTGATTTTTCAGTCTGAATGGGTGAATAAGAATGTCTATGAACATAGGTGCACAGATATTTTATCTATGTAGGAAAAAGTAGTTATTTTTATGAGCTATTAACCATTTTTTGATTTTGTAAGATTTTATTCTAACTCGGTCAACCTGTTCTGCCAGAGTCAGATACTGCCTCTACACAAGACATTTGATATTCCAGATTTACACACACATTCTTTTGCGATCAAAGCATCTTGCTGCCAATGACTTAGTTTTGTGCTAAATCAAGGACTGACAATGAGCATATTAAAAGTGTCAGAAGTACTCATTCTATCTCTTATACTGTAAGCACTGTATAGCAAATTTAATTTATACAGATGAGAACATGTAAGTGGTGGTTGTTGTCAGCTGAAGCTGTCTTACTGAAATATTATTGAGCGATCATTCAAGAGTGCACACCACTTTCTCTTCAGCTAAAGTAATCTGTTGCCAAGCAACAGCTTTTCTCTCACTTATTATCTCCGTGCTTACAGGGTCAAAACAACACCCTTTATCTTCTTTCCACTTTGGACCACAACAGTTCAATTTCAGTGTCAGACTAATTCATTTTTCTTCTCTAATTTATTTCCGGTCATTGATGATGCATTTGTTACATAAATGTTTGAAAAGGTTGTTTTCCCACGCACATTACCATGTTCCATATTGCCTTGAATGTGGCTATGAATAGTGAGTGCAATTTTGTTTTACCTCCCCTGCTGAATTTCCAGCCATCCTGTACGTCACCCACCCCATTACTATTATCATCTCCCATATTCTCTTATATTATACAGTATTAAAAGTAAAACATCTTGACTATGAAGAATGCATTACTGTTAGAGTACCCCTTAATAAAATCCCATTCCACAGGTATTATGGTGGCCTTATATTATTGTCAGGCTGTGCATACAAATCTATCAGTTCTAGAATGCTGGCCAAAATCACCCCTATACAATGTCTTAGTGTGGGAGCTATACAGTATGTGACCATAGAGGGATGATCCTTTTTTATGTAGTCTACTGAGTTCAAGAGTTCTCTCATTACCTTTGTTGTTTAGACCTCTGGGATATCAGCTCACAGAACAGCTCTGACCTGATTCTACGTATTAAAACTGCCTGTCATTCTTCTTCTGCTAGTGTCCTTAATACACCCCTTCCATCGCTCCCTCTGTTTACCAATACCATGAACCACAGTTTGCCTTTATCAGCTTCATGCAAGGATTTTTCTTTATTTATGAATCCCAGCCCTGCATTGGCTTTCAGAATGCACAAACGCTGGGTGTGTTCACCTTTAAAGAACCTTTACCCTAGCTCCAACCAGAAAACGGTCACTCTACGCTTCCCAGTACACTGCTCTGCTTCAAAGGAGGCAGTATATCTCACTTATGACAGCAGCATGCTTCTCTTTTCACACATCACAGACCTTAATGCTCTGCTCCATATGTTTTCTAGGGACACAGTCTCTTCCACCACATGCTGCACATTCTCCTTTCATTCTGATGGGCTTCTTAGCCTCACTTTGCCACTAATTGGGGACTGAATAAAACGAATATTAAAATGTTTGTTTACAAATCTAAAATCAAAGTGAAAGCATTATTAATGCAACTTCCAAAAGTAAAAATCTTGAAAATATTTAATAATTCGTGTCTAAACAGAACATAAATATGAAAATAAAATCTCATCATTGTTTAGATATTGAATTCAACATTTAATTTAATTTTCAAGTATTTGAATATATAAATAAATATTTCATTTTATTCATTGTTAGCTTTTAAATGTCATGCACAATTTGCAAGAAGCATAATGCAAAACAACACAATGCTGTAACAGATTTGACAAAAGTAAATTAGAAAGTTAAGACAACTTTACATTTCCCAAAAATTATATAAATTGAAGAAAAAAAACTGAGCATTTTCATGAACCTATGGAATGTCTTATTGTCCTGTGTTCCTTGCAAACATTTACTGTAAAGAGGCAGTTCATCCACAGCACATCCAGAAAGGAGGTTGGTTGGTGGGTCAGCTGCCTCAAAGAAACAGCATTTTAGAGCATATATCAGCTACTAGTAATAATCTGTTCTTTGTAGGAAGGAAATGGTCAATGTTTACAAAACAGAACAGTAACATCAAGGAAAGAAGTCAGATTATCACCCACCAGATTGAAGAAAACTCATATTTACTCTATATAAGCACAGATAATTTAAAATCCATTCGGGCCTTAAGAAAAACTGAGTATGAAAGCAGGCCTAATAGCTTTAATCGAGAATCACAGAATCACCCATATACTTTATACACCAATTTTTCCCATTTTGTGGACAGCTAGTGCCCATCTTGTGCAGACATTATTCAGGTTTGCATAATTATTTTGGAATGGCACATTCATTGAGTGCTTTTATACATACAGTGCTTATACACAATATTCACTTTTTTGGAAGTTTTCATATTTTATTGTTATACAACATTCCATCACAGTGAATTAAATCTGGCTTTTTTGACACTGATCAACAGAAGAAGACTTATTAATGTCAAATTGAAAACAGATCTCTGAAAAGTGTTCTACGTTACTAATACAAAACATACAAAATTGATCACATATTCACCTTCTTTAATATGACACACCAAAATCACCACTCTAAGCAGCTCCATGAAAAGTTGATTGAAAAGCACAACTTTGGGATGGAGACAAGAAAATATCCATGTTAATGTCCTGGAGTCATAGTCCAGGACTCATATTTTTTAAGCATGTCGGAATAGAAAAATGGTCATAATTAGCTCAAAAATCTCAGAATGATACACATTTGGTCCTATTCTTAGGAAGAATATAAGCAATTTATCAAATTTAGGAAACTGATGTTCAGGATAAATTGGCTCTGAATGTCTTGCACAACAACAAACCCGTAAAAAGATATCTATTTGACAGATAGTGTGATATTTGAAGCCAAAATGAAAGTGTAATGTTTCATGTAGAATGCAGTTTTCCATTATCGATGATGAGTCTGTCTCAGCCAAGCATTTCTCAAATTTTTCACCATAGCCTACTTTGAAAGTTATATTTGTAATTAATTTAAAGCACTTTGTATAGATGTTTTAACATTGATATTAATTTTTTTTTCTGTTTCTGGAAATAAATGACAAATTTAATAAACACTGTGATTTAATGTTGTATAATAAATTAATGCAAAAACATCAAAGTGGGTTGAACACTTTTTATAGGCACTGTATTAGACAGGGTGAGAATCTAGCCTCACAACATAAAATATATTACTAATTTTTGAGCCTAATACAGCAAATGTTTATGTGGATATTACAAGAATTTACCACAATAACCAAAATGGTTGATTTTAGAAATTATGCTCTTTTAGTGCTAATGAATGTATTTTCCTTAAAGAAGCAATATGAAATGAAGACTCAATGAGCAAAAATAATACAAGTGAATAGTGTGCAATTTTGAAAATAAACTTTAAATATAAATATTGAAGTACTGGGACAAATAATACTCCCTATGAAACAATTTTTTTTTCTTGACCTTATGGACCAATTAACTAATTCATAATTTTTCATTCTCCTTTAATGAAATAAATCTGCTAAACATTGTTTCAAAGTACAAATTTTTCTATATAGAGGTTTTAATCTAACAAAAATCTGATGTATTCTAGGTTTATAGTCATAGAATAAAATAGTGTTATAAAAAGGACTGTGAAAACTGGTTGAATATTTAAAAATAATTAAAGTATTATGCAAACTATCTATTTCGCTTTGTTCCAGATTGTTTTATTATTTCAAAGAGAGAAGGCTCTTTACTTACAGTATTAAAGAACTAAATCTGAATCCTATGTTTTTCTAATGTTTTAATAGTATTGCGTATTGAAGAAGATCTTACTATCAGGTAGATATGTGAATTGGGATTCACTGAAAGGATTTTTGTTTACTGTGTTTGTTAGCAGTTATGACATTTACAAGAGATAATAAGTTGCATTTAGCAAATTCCTAAACAACACACATGCCGGACCTGAGCAGCCTCTGTTTCACTGTCCGTATATTTGAATGTGCCTTTTATGTTCCTGATGCACTTCACCTCTTCCTTGACCATTCTTTTACTGTTAATCTACTGAAAGAATCTCTTTGGGTAATCTTTTGGCTTTTCTGTAATATTTCACTCTAACTGCCTTTTAGCTTTGCTATTATCCTTTTAGACTGTTACTCTCATACATGCTACTGTTAAGGCTGATGTTAAATTTCTTTTACACCTTATACAGAATTTTTTTACTTTGCAGATTATTTTTCATCTCTTTATGATACACTGCATAGTTTTTTAAAGTGTCTTACTCCTTCTAAGTTTGTCTTATGTAAGCAGCAAGCCCTGCCCACCCCTTCATCTGTTTTGCCAGTCCTTCCAAAAAATGTGTAGCCATATATTTATAATTATTCTCATCTCTGTTATTTAGCAAGATTTTTGTTATTGTTATTATATGCAATCTTTAATGCATTACTTATTTTACTCTGGCTCTTTAACGTTAGACTAGAAATTTCTAGGTTTCCTTGTGTATTTGTTTTACACTAGCGTGTGCTTATTCATGTAAAGTTATAAACCTGGCCTGTCCTAAACTTCCCTAGGTTAAGGAATCCTCAACTAACCTACTTATAGCCCTCCCTAATAGATTATTGTTAAAACTATGCCCCTCTATCCTACACCATGATTTCAGCCACTCATTAAACCTTATGATCTCCCAGTCTTTCCTAGACTAGCACACAGGCAAAACTTTGAAGAAAACCACCTTGTTAGTTTTGCTGATCAGCTTGACACCAAATTTTTAAATCTGGACCGCAGAGCTGATAGCCTGTTCTTACAGATGTTATCTTTTTAAACAGAGACCATGAATACTGGATTCACCACGACTCTGGACAGGAGCCTATCAACCCTTCCAGGGTGGTATTCCACTTGTGCATCCAGCAGGCAACACATTTTCCTAATTCCTTCTCACTAAGGAGACATGTTTACTTTTAATTATTAGCTGCTATTATACTAGTTAAATACTTATTGTTCTGCCAGCTTATACTGTCACTTGTGTTGCTTCCCACATGCACTACAATGTTTGAAAACATCAAACCCTTTCAGATACGCTTAAACACTCAGTTAAAAGCTGTATTGTGAAGTCGAACTGTTTTGTGGAGTTAAAATATATATACAGTAAACTTTTTTTGTACTTTCAACAATTATTGGGTTTAAAACTACAACATACAATACAATACAATTTATTTTTGTATAGCCCAAAATCACACAAGTAGTGCCTCAATGGGTTTTAACAGGCCCTGCCTTTTGATGGCCCCCCAGCCTTGACTATCTAAGAAGACAAGGAAAAACTCCCAAAAAAACTATTGTAAGGAAAAAAATGGAAGAAACCTTGGGAAAGGCAGTTCAAAGAGAGATCCCTTTCCAGGTAGGTTGGGTGTGCAGTGGGTGTCAAAAAAAGGGGGTAAATAAAATACAATACACAGAATAAAACACAAGTAATCCTCAAAACAATATAATAGTGCAATAGAAATATTACAATTACAGAGCAGAATTCAACAGAAGATAATATCACCTAATATGATTTGGATTTGATCAGAGTCCTGGAGACCTCGGCCATCAAGCTGCCTCCCCTTATTGGCCATTCCATAGCTGAGCCAGCCAATCCGATTAAATGACTTTACCTTAGGCAGGCAAAACAACTTGGCAGGTGGGCAGTGGCACCAAGTGCCACATTTGAGTACCTAAAGAGAAACAAAATAGGTGAGGGATAGAACAAATTAGAACTATCATATTACTTATGTTTTAGTGCTAATGACTAACAACAGAGATGTACTTTCAAGCCTATACTAAACTGAATTCATCTTGGTGTTATTTTCATTCCACACAAGGAATAAAGCATTAAATATATATTTTTTACCATGCGAATCGATAGTGGTTTTATTCAATCATGTACCTTATACGGATTAGCCAAGAAGTGACATTCTAATTTCTGAGGCTGGGTTGGACCAGCGATATTTCAGTTGAAATGAAGCCATTGCAAATATCCAAATGAATCTTGAATTCCACTTTTATGCCCAATAAAGAATTTAATAACAACAAATACTCTATACTAAAATTTGATGTTTTAAAATCAGTCTAATTCTTTAATTGTTATTTCTTAATAACAGCAGCTCAAACAAAATGCAGTATCTTTAACTTACTACAACATTCATCTTCCTTAACAAATTCATTTGGAACAAGCTGAGGCATGGTGAAGGAAGTACTGACACACAAAAACAAGCAATGGCTCCTGGAAGGACAGTTTATCAGGTCTTTTCTGAACAGACTCCAGACTAAATCTCACTGTTGGAGAAGTATTTAAACCTCAAAGAGGAAACAGCTATCTTCTTGAGCTCTTCTCACCATGCTATCAATCTTCTAATTCTTTTCTAATCCAACCTGCCATGATGTTTAGGAAACCTCCTTTTATGCCACTACAGCGCCCATGGCTCCAACTTCCAACCTACATGTTTCCTCACAGGTCAAAGTCGCTATAGTACTAAATATTAATATAGGATAAACATGCTACACATGAAATATACATAACTATAGTAAAAATTAAGCTGAATTTATGCAGTGTAAGTTAAACAAGTGAGAGTATTTCAAAATTCTTTCATCCACAATTGAGGAGGTTTCACTTCAGTTGAGATGATGTTGCATTTGTTCTTATTAGATGGCCTTTATTTTGTTTTGTGCCTAGGGCTTTTCTGTCTTTTGCCATTAAGTTATGTCCTGCCTACAATATGTAGTTTGCAATTAAGGACAATGAGTTGCAGATATGGCTGTATGAGTGCCCTCATCCACCCCCTAGGTTAATGTTAGTCTTTTAAATATTGTCAAGGCATAATGTCTTATTACTGACTTATCAGGCAGTTTATAAGTATTGAACTCTACTTTGATGGCCAGAATAAATGTAACAAAGGCTATTGCGTCTTCATACCATGATACTGTACCCTCAGGTATTCACCCAATTATTGTAAAAGAAAACTTTCTGAGTGTAAGTAGCAGAAATAATACAGTAATTTACATCCGGTGCCATCTCCTACTGTTTCTCAAAAATAGACACTACAGTATGTAGGTAGGACGTAGACTAACATTATCCATTAACATTAAAAGGCACCTACATAATAAAACTAAAGACAACAATGCCACATAAAAATAATTTCCATTTAAAGCATTTTTGATAGATACATAAAAAAAACCAAAAAGAAACGAAAATAGTCATAACGCTATTCAATTCAAATAAATAAATAACATATTAATGTAATTTTAAGAAAACTGAAAAAATAAGTAGTAATGTTGCTTCTTCTTTCTCTTTCACATTTTGTTAGGAAAACTAAAGATGCACAAAGAAAGAGTCAAAGTACTCTGCTGTACCTGGATTAAAAAATATATATTAACAGCCTGGAATAGTGACAACAAACATTTCTGTGTTTTCCATTTTTGTTTTTTCTTCACGACTGAGCAAGAAATATGGCTGTGCCTTCCTGACTTTTCTCAATATGTATAATGGGTATCCTTGCAGAAAATTAGAGGCTGTGATGCAAAAAATAAACAAAAATAACCCTCAAACCTCTTGTATACTATCTGAGGCTAAATAAGACTTGGATGTGAAAGGTTCATTTGCATCTAAACTAAATAGGTTTAATTTTCACAGTCTGATTTTTCAGTATTCAGTTTATTTATTTGTACATTTTGATTTCTTCAACTGCATTTTATACAGTGGTTGGTTTCTCCATTGCACCTGAAGTTGCCAGGATAGACTTTAGCCATCCATGGCACTGAATTATATTTGGATGGTTGGAAAATGAAAGGGTACAATTTAAAGAGTAGATCCATGCGTTCCAGTGCATGGCATGTCAGGAATCAGTTGAATTCTGAGCCTGAGAGCCAGCTGTGTGGTGTTCGCATGTTATTCCTCTGTTTGAAAGTGTGTTTCGTCCCCAGACATGCAGGTTAGGTGCATTGGCAATTCTAAATTAGCCTTAGTGTGTGTGGGTGTGTGTATATGTGTGCCTTGTGGTGGGTTGGCGCCCTGCCCTGGATTTGTTCCTACCTTGTGGCCTGTGGTGGCTGAGATTGGCTCCAGCAGACCCCCGTGACCCTGTGTGAGAATGTAGCGGGTTGGATAAAGGGTTGCAATAAACCAACTTAAAATAGTGTAGATAAACATTGCACAACATTCATGTCTTGCACTACAGTAGGTCAGTCCTCACCTAACTTTTACCTTGTCACCCACACACTGAAATTTCTTTCAGAATCACTATCATGCATTAGAGTAAGTGGGTTATGTTTTCAAAAATAAAAAAAATTAAATGTTTCTGCATATCTCAAAACTTACTGTAGAAAGCAGTGAAGAGTAAACAAAACTAAATTTGCTTTTAAACTTGCATCAGTTGTGCTGTTTTGTAAGAATATTGGTTGGTAGTTTGCTCGATGTACTTTGAACTTGCCTCAGTTCATCTACAGATTTTGGGTATTTCATTTGCTTCTGTTTCTCCAGTTCATCCAAATCAGCCTTGATAATGTGGACATCAGGGCTCTGTTGAAGCTATTATATCTGTTGTAGAACTACTTGTTGAAGCTGGGACCAATCAAATACTGCTCCCAAAGGTATTTCGTGTTGGCTAAGATGCTGGTTGTACTTCTGAGAATTGAGATTTTCATTATTTCTGACCAGATCAACAGCTCCATTAGCAGAAATTCCACTCCAGGCCATTCAGTGAAACTCTGCTGTGCTTCACTGTTGGCTGTGTGCACTCAGCCATGTAGCACTCCGTAGGATTGCCCACCAGATATTTAGTTACGAGGTAACCCTACAGTAACCCAAACCAGAGCAACATGAGAAAGACATACCGGTCCTGACACTGAAGGAACAAAATCTCACCCTTCCTTTATACAGTATATGCTACTTTCATTAGCCTTATTATTTATATTTATGTACAGTAGTGGCCAAAAAATTTGGCAGTGACACAAATGTTGTGTTTTGCAAAATTTTTGGCCTTAGTTTTTAAGATGGCAATTCAAATTGTTTTTATATTATTGTGCAGAGTGATCAGATGCATATTACTTCATTGCAAAGAGCTTTATTCGCATAAAACGTTAACTTTATCACAAAAAACAATTTTCACTTAGAGCATCTGCACACACAGTGAGGCAAAGAATTTTGGACAACGGCCTTGTGTCAAGAAGGGCAGCAAGGAAACCACTTCTTCTTTCCAAGAAAAACATCAAGGACAGGCTAAAATTCTGCAGAAAGTATAAAGGCTGGACAGCAGAAGACTTGTGCAAAGTTATTTTTTCAGATGAATCCTCCTTCCAACTGTTTGGAACATCTGGAAAATCAACTCTCCGGAGAAAGAGAAAGTGAGCACTACTTTGAATCCTGTGTCATGACAACAGTGAAGCATCCTACCATAAATGAATAATGGCATCAAACATCCTCCAAGAGCAGCTTATCCCAACAATCAAGGCTCAATTTGTTGATGATTTGTGTATTTTCAGGCATGATGGAGCATGATGTCACAAGGCAAAAGTGATAACGAAATGGCCCAGGGATCATAACATTGAAAGTTTGGACCCATGGCCAAGAAACTTCCCAGATCTTAATCCTATTGAGAACCTATGGTCAATTCTCAAAAAGCAGATGGACAAGCAGAAGCCCACATATTGTGATCAACTCCAAGCACTAAAAAAGCAACAATGGATCACCATCAGTCAATATTTGGCCCAGAAACTGATATATAGCCTGTCAAAGTGAATTACAGAAGTTATGAAGAAGAAGGGTCAACACTGTAAATATTGACTCTTTACATAAATTTAATGTACTTGCCAATAAAAGCCTTTGAAATGTTTACAATTATTCTTCAGTATACCACAGAAATATGTAAAAAATAATATGAAAATGCTGAGCAAAGTTTGCAAAACCCAACATTTGTGTCACTTTCAAAACTTTTGGCCACTACTGTAGAATGCCAATCTCTTGTCACCCCCATTTATTTTTTTTTGGGCAAAGTTTCAGATTATATTTAAAAGTACAGTTTCCATTGTTTATAGTGTTCCTTTTAATCATTTTCACTTTTATAGTGCACTGTACTCAGGATCTTGTTCTTTTACACAACTTTTTTATAGTTGGTTATGATCTTGAAAATTTGTTATGACTGGGTTAATATTTTTTAATTTCTAAAAATCTTTGTAAGACAGCATTCAAGGACCCTCATGTGTATTATTGCAAACAGCATATCATGGCATCAGAGAGTGGTGATGTGTTGCAAGCTAATTAGCACATGCAAGTAAGAATTTCACTGTACAAGTGAAATTAATGACCTTACAAACACTATAAATACTCTGATTCTATTGTGATAATTCTAAAAATACCAACACAGTATATGAAAAGCAGACATTCATTTAATGAACAATTTCCTAAGTTGGTTATTGATCATCTGTGTTCTCACAAATAGTCAGAGCCCTTTCTTGGAGTAATTGCAGCACTGCCCTGATTAGATCCAGAGACTTAAGAAAAAATATTTGCAAAGACAGAGATGGAGATGAATTCAGACAAGGTTCACATGCACTCAAGCCTACTCACCTACCAGAAAGTTTTCCTTTCCTTCCAGTTGTTGCTATCTTTTCACAGTATTAGTCACATAAGTGCAACCCTCCCTCACTGTTTATTTGTGGCACACAGTGGCATTAAAAGTGCCAAGATTAATACCTGCTGTTTGGTTTACATTTGAGAAGAAATGCCAAAGTTCAAGGTGTACGTTGTGACACTAACAATTCCTAAAATTCTTATCATTCAAGAAAAATGTTTTTATTGTCTGTGGATATTATCTGTGGTTGTAATCAATGGATATTCATTATTTTTTAAATAATAATAATTCAGATAGAATCTCACATATGAAATCCACAATAATTACAAAAGAAAACACAAAGAATCACCATTCAAATCATCCCACCTTTCATCAAGGAATGAAGCATATTGCTATGAAAATGTCATATTAAAAACCAGAGGCCTTCTATAGAGGATGCAGCAAAAATAATTGCATGCAGCCTGCAGTCTCAGCTGTAATTTTAACGTGAACTAAACCTGGCAGTCATTTCGATGTGGGAATTCAGCAAAGAGATTGTACCCTTCTTAGCCAAGAATGGTAAGAACCTGACATCAGTGACAATGGCACTGCTCATTAAAACCTTGGGGAGTGTGTTTACAAATTACACAAGCAGTATGTAAAAGCAACCTGTATATCCAGGGTCAGTTTTATAAGTGGAAGGTGCTGAAATACATTTAAAAGAAATTCTTTCAAGAAATGTGCAATTTGCAAACATAATGGAAAAGTGGATACATTTTTTAACCTAACTGTATTTCTTAATAAATAAAAACCAGTAAATAAACATAATAGAAAAATTATTTTTAAAAATCCTGCAATTCTGAAGTGTACAGTGGTGCAATGGTAGTGCTGCTGCCTCACAGCAAGGAGACCAGGGTTTGTGTCCTGGGTCCTCCCTGTGTGGAGTTTGCACCTTCTCCCTGTGTAGCCATGGGTTTCATCTCAAAGTCCAAAGACATGCAAGTTTCGAGAATTGGAGGTACTACATTCGCCCTATTGTGTGGTTGATGTGTGTGTGAATACTCTGCAATGGACTGGTGCCCTGTCCTGGCTTTGTTCTTGCCCAGTGCCCTGTGCTAGCTGGGATAGGTTCCTGAACATGCGTCCCTGTTCAGAACTAAGCGGGCTGGAAAATGACTGGTATAAGTTTGAGATTAGAGCAGCTTTGTTACTTCTAGAATAATTCATCTCAAAATATAATGACTTAATTACCACAAAATGTTTTTCTATAGAAAGGTGACAAAACTTGCACAGAACCAAAACACACAGAAAAAGGCTTGCTGTGACAAACACACAGAAAAAATGTGCATGGCAAAAACTGCATTCAAATTAAGGGTATTACTTCAGCTGTTTTGCCAGATATCCAAATGTATCATTACTAGAATGCATTCAAAACTCTCTTCACACCAGGATAGCTAGTGGGTGTCTGAGCAGGAAAAGTACAGGAATTTAATTTACAAAAGCAATAAAAAGTCTACACATTAATATAAAAAAGTTTATCTGTATGTCAATATGGTATTAGTCTTATGTTACATGCCTTGTGATGACATGCTAGTTGCTTTTGAAGAGCTTGTGGATACTACCCATCCAAAGCTAGAGGAGTCCAAATCAAGATACAGTATGTCCAGCTTAATCATTTTCTGCAACAGTTAATACTGAATGGTGTTGCTTTTAGGCTTTTTGCAAGATATTATACATAATGTGGCACTATAAATTGCACAATAAAGTTACTGTTTTATTTACATGGTTTTGTATTTTCCCACAATTTGTGTATAGTATTTCTTCTTGCATGCTTTATATATGTTTGATTTCACTACATTTTCCTTTTTTTATTTTTATTGTTTTCATAAAAAGAGTGCTCTACATAGTATAAGTAACCTTCTGAGACTTCATTTATGTATTTTATTACAGAGTGTTTAAAATTAAGCTAACTTATTGATTAGAATTATTTCATCTCTAATTGCCCCGTTTAACCGTTAAAAACACATTTGAAAGTGACAGCTTTATTTGTGCATTTTTGATACATTAAAGCTTTATTTCTCTGTTATTAAAGAGTAGCTTCATTTGCCAATTTATCACATGTGTTGAACCAGATAGGCAAACAGATTAACAGTGGGGAGAAAAATAAAATAATTTTTAGTCAATAATCAAGTAGTCAAAAAAGAAAAAAATCAATTTAACAGGTCAACTAATTTTTTTATCACTTTACAATGACTTGTGATTAAATAAAAATGATTAAATACATAGAATATGTGTAAAAAAAATTTTTTTTTAAGAAGGAAAGGAAATTAAGGAAGTGGAATATTCATGTAATATTGACTTTAATTATGAGACCACAAAACTGTCCTTCATCCCAGGCTTTTAAAGCTTGGCGTCTGATGAGCGACTTGATTAACATGATTCCAGAATTAAACATGAAGTGGGCTATTCAGTAGAGCCATTGGAACACAGCTGAGGACCATTAACATACTCCCTGGCACCCTCACATTATTCTATATGATTGGCTTTCATCAGATCAGTGGCTTGTCGCCAGTAAAGCTGTAAACTGTAACTTTCAACTTTTGTCTCCCTATCTAGCCAAATGTACCAGCTGAATATTCAAGGAAAATGCGCTTTGCTATTAAGCAAATATTGCTAGAATGAATATTTTCTATGGTTTAGATGGGAGAACTATGCATGCAGCTTTTTAAGGGAGAAAGGGAAATGAACTAATTAGAATAAGGAATCTCTAAGATAGTCATTGAAAATATAAAGTGAAACAGCATTCATTAAGATATGCAGCGGGGATTTAATCTCAACTATTATTCCCTAGGCAAAGCATCATGAATATGGATGCCTAGAACCTGCCTGCAATTAGAAAAAGAAAAACAGATACACAAGCAGGGAGCTTGTATTTTGAAATTTGTTGATAGGAACATCTATTGCTTTCAACTCTGAGTGGCCATTTTATTAGGTCTGTATGGTCTTCCCACATAATTAACTACTCAATCAGTGACAGCATCATACAGTACTTACAGACAATGCTATTTAGGAAAGAAACCAAAGGATTGTGTGAGTATATTTTACATAATTCACTGTGAAACTGAGAAAATGCTAAATATTGAAGTGGCTTTGGTAATGGTTTTCATTTTAATACTGGACACTGGATTCCTGAAAACAAGTAGTAAAGCATTTCAGTGATTCATCACTTCTGAACATATGGTGCATATCTTTATATTGGTAGTTCTTGGAAAAGTGGCATTTTTAAAAAGATACTATGCTGTAATAGGGCTATAAAAGAATTCAGAATTTAATGTAGTACAGACATCAGATCCCAATTGATCACTTGTGGATTTAGCTAAGGTGTGCTATTTCGAGTGAAAATTCTTATTTTCAATAACAATACAAGACATTGAAGTCAACAAGCCCAGCATTCCTCTTTAACTCCTTGTTCACTTATTATTAGGTAGGAATTCAAGTAACCACTTATTATTTAATGTCCTAGAAAAGCTAAAAATTCACCTAGGAATCTGCTAAAAAAAAAAAATTTTACATCCGATGCTTTTGCACAGTAAGGATGTATTAGAATAAAGTGGGTGTGTTCTGTAAAATTAATACCACTTTCTTACATAATAATAAAAATAATAATAGTTCTTCACATTTATATAGCACTTTCTTCACTACTCAAAGTGCTTTTACATAGTGAGTGGGGAGCCACTTCGACCACCACTAAATGTGCAGCATCCACCTGTATAATGCGATTTTGTGCCAGTACGCTCACCACACATTAGCTGTTAGGTGGTGAAGAAGCAAGAAATAGCCAATTAGAGAAAGGGGATGATTAAGGGGCCAGAATGACTAGGCACTGGTGGGCAATGTAGTCAGGACATTGGGATACACCTTACTCTTTACAAAGGTTGTCCAGGGATATTTAATGACTACAGAGAATCAGGACCTCAGTTTTATGTCTCATCCAAAGGATGACACCATTTTTATAGCACTGTGTCCCCCATCTCTGTCCAGGGGCATTGGGATCCACATTCCCTCGTATGGCCTCACCAACACTAGAAGCAACCCAAGTTTTCTAAGTACTGAGGCAGCTGCTGTGTCCAGGTATATGTCTGGAGTTTAAATATTTTCCTCATGACTGTGGGAGTTTAATATGGGTACTAAATTTCCTAAAAATGTGCAGGTCAGTTTCACTGGCTTTCAACACTAGCCTCTTCTGAAAGTGTGCGTGTGCCAAGGTCAATGTGCTTGTTGATTGAGTATCATACCATACTGCCTTGGCCTGATGCTGCCAGTGCAGACATTGACAGAACCTAATGACAGCCGTTTACTAAGCAATAGACCATTATTACACACAATATATATGGAGATGCAACATGTAATTAAATTAAAAACCTGAAGTGGTTATTAAATCTCTATGAAATTTAATCCCCTATGACTTTTATTGGCACAAGTCTACCCAATAAAAAAATCTTTGATACTGAGTCAACGGTAACGGGAAAAGTCCTTGGAGAAAATATTCTTATTCCATGAATACTCATATCAAAAGACTTTCTACTTAAGTATAGAATATTTCAATTGTCAATTATATTCAGTTTTGAAATGAGGATAATTAAGATTTAGAGAGAATTTTAAATACAATTTGGACAAGCATAAGGGCTCTTTTCTTGTATATTTGTTGCTCTGGAATAGCAAAAAATATATATTTTTAGGCATGAATGGACAAATAATTCAATAAAATTTCAGTTTTATTCTTATACAGCACTCTTCACCAAGTGCAGGCACAGAATATTGTGACAAATACTTGGGTAAAATGCAATGTAATGAGTACACATAAAGACAAAGATTTGTTTAACAGATACTATGCTCAGAAATACAGTATCTGGTCATTAATTAATTGTTGAACTATTGGCAGTTGACAACAAATGAGAAATAAACAATAACTCTAACCAGCAGCGTCTCTGGAGAAAATAAACCTTTGGAGGGTCCGCAATTAGTTATAACAGAAAGCCAAAGACAACATCAGACACAGTCATAGTGCTAGTGACCTAGGCTAGCTGGTTGCCAACCACCTCCTAGGCATTCTACAGTAGATTCTGGGCTAATATGACAGCTGAATATTTCCATCTATTGATTCCATTGCTACCAGTGTCAAAGATGTGTTTCCATGAACAGGAAAAGAGCTTAGAAGTATGGCTTCCAGTGCATCAGCAGAACACCAAGAAAAGAAACAGAATAAAGGATAGAGGTTAGTAACAGTTTATAAATATTGTGTTAATTTCATTTTTGAACAACTGACTAAGAAACAGAGTTGCAATATGTACAGCTGATCAGTAGTATTAGTCAGGGTATGCCAGACTAAGGTACTGAGTCAAGAGTTTTAGAATTAAAGGGTGAACTTGAAATAGGTCTATAATTGTTAAGCATATGTGGGTCAAACTCTGATTTTTTTCATTATCAGTATGATAACTGACAGTTTTAGTGTATCAGAAACTGTGACATTCAGTAATGAACTATTCCTAATGCTAAGAATGGAAGTTGCCAAAACATTCATTGAGTTTTTTATGATTTTTTGTTGGATTTAAGGGACAGGAAATAGCTTCCGCTTTAGAGATTAAAGCCATTACTTAATTTTCTTTTATCAATTTCAAATTAATAAAGTGATGTGCGTAAGGTGAGACAGGGTTTGCCAATATAAAAATCAGTTTGCAAAATTACACTGTAAACTGGCATCTTATATTGTCAATTGTTATTATTAAAGAAGTTCATAAAGTCTGCACTGCTGATGTCTGTAGGTATTTTTGCATTACAGTTCATACTTCCCATTTGTTATTTATTACTGTTCTAGAGAGTAAAAAAGGAATATTTCTGTCATTACCGAATAATCTAAAATAGTAGTTCAAGCGGTAATGCAGAAAGCTTTTTTTTTTTTTTTTTTTTTATAAATACCTTTTAATGCAGTCTACTGTTGCTCTTTCACTATGCTTTGGCATTCTCTTTAAGAGCATGAGTACTCTCATTAAACCAAGGTAAGTTTCTATATGCTTTAATGTCTTTTGTTTCAAGGGGATCTACCGTATCCAAACCCTGTTTTAAAGTTACACTTTAATTAGATATAAGCTGATCTACACTGTGTTCCTACAATCATGCTTGAGTTTCTTAAAATATCTTCACATTTTGATATATAAATACAATCCAGATGTAGCACTGCTGCTGTTTTAATCTGCAATTGTATTGGTAAGGGTAAAAACATATCAGACATAATTAAGTAGTGTTCAGAATTAACTTCATTTAACTGAACAATATTTGTATTTTGAATCTTAACTCTGTAATACTTATATCTAATTTGTGATTATGACGGTCAGGCAATTGTATGTAATAGAGGAGTTAAAAATTTAATAAATGTTTCCACATGAGTTTCTACATCTATGTGTATTTTAAAATCTCCTATCAACACTACATGATCATAATTTATAGCTAAGTCAGGCTGTCAAATATTGAATATACAGTATATGGTAGCTTAAATAGAAATTGTGTAGTTTTGTATTTTGCCTAGTTAAAAATAAAATTTTAATCACCAAAATTAAAGACCACTTTATTTATATATTTCCCCATGGTTTACAGTAGTAGGGAGTTGTACCACTATAGCCGTTATAGATACAATGAGTAGTCAAACAAAATAACACCTTGTATTGGTTAACTGAACCGAGTACAATATGTAAGCTTTCGATGGCATCTGAGTGTGACGCACCAGGCAAGGACACTCTTGTGCAATTCCCAACTTGGGGTGCCAGTAGACGAGACCAAGCAACCAGAGGACGGAGTAAGAGACTCAGACTGAAAAAGACTATTCAAAGACAGGATTCTGTTTTATTCCAGCCATGTCCAAACTATTTTACAAACAAATGTCTTACAAAACTGTTTATAAAGTTCAATGCAAAGTCACTTCCAAAACAAAAGAAAATTAGTGCAGGTGCTACGTATAATATTTACAGTGGCTTCCAATAAAAAATAAAGAAAAAAACAAAAAAAAAATCCTCCTCCTTCATCC
The DNA here is from genome assembly GCA_026402145.1 of Polypterus bichir lapradei. Lineage (NCBI taxonomy): Eukaryota > Metazoa > Chordata > Cladistia > Polypteriformes > Polypteridae > Polypterus > Polypterus bichir. Next base: position 8,854,742 of record JANRMT010062808.1, read on the forward strand.
AGCAACAAGACAGTTCACGAAAGACAGGCTGAAAAATTAATCAAAAAATGAAAAACTAAGCACCTATTATATGCACAAAGGTTGGTAGGTATCTTTACTACTAAGCTAAGCTAATCAGCAGCACAGATCTATGCTTAAGCCTGAAGACCTAGTCAGATGACGACCCCTGGCGTTTAGACCATGGTTTTATATCGCAAGCCCTTTTGTACATCCAATCCTCATTTACGTTACCAGCAGACTTCCAATAAACTCACGTTGGGATGTGCACTGCTCGTAAAACCTGCTCAGGTACAGTCACCCTATTAAAACGTTCCCACACTTGCACACGCATACCTCTCTGTCTTGGTGTCATGAAGTGAGTTGTATTTTACTTTCTCCCGCTTTCACTTCTATTCCCTTTGCAGGCTACTCTGAATTTGTGCTCTCTATCCTTCTGACCTGTTCCTCTGAATTTAAATATAGCACTTTCATCTTCTCTCCTGCACCGGTTACAGGAGCGCGCCTCCACATTTGACAGCCAGAAGCCATGAGCACACTGGAAAGATGGCTTCAGATGCGTGCCACAGCTCGTTCGAGCCTCTGTAGTTCTTCCAGATAGCCCTTTGAGCCCACTGCCATGTTAATCTGGGAAAAGGGCTCTAAAACAAGTAAATAAACTTTATTTCTCCAACATTTTTTCCCACTGTCCGTGATAAGCCAGGTGGCTGTCTCTATATTTGCTTTATTTTTACAGCCACTGAACTTGGTTTATCATACTGAGGCTCCTTCTTAAGGCAGGTTGTAATCTCATTCCACCCATGGATTACATTATTTTTACATTTTTGTAATGTTTCTGCTGCTCATTGAGACATCCATGTCTAAGAACAACCTTCAATCAATCACTAAAGCCATGGGCATTTCAAAATGGCTAAACTATCATTTATTATGATGGCATTTCATGCATGACTCTGGTTTAAAGGGATCACTAAAAATCTATGGCTGTACAGCCTAACACATAATATACATCTGTTTAATCCAATTCAGGGTCACAGAGCTTCTTTACAGACTAATTTGGCATTAAACCATCCCTGCTTATATTTTCTGGTATTGTTTCTCATTTGATACACCAAATTCAACACCAAATCTGCTACTCAGAATTCTTTGCACTTCTACTCTTTAACAATATAGTAATTTCTTTTTAAAAGAAGTAAAATGGCTTTTTCAAAAAAAAAAAAAATTATATTTATGTTAATAAAGCCATATACTTCCTTCCACTTTCTTTCATTTCAGTATTCTACACTTGTTAAACCTAAGACAACCTTATTTGCAAATGAGAATGCACATTGGACTCAAGGAAGGAAAGAACCTTGGACAGAACACCAGTCAATTGTAGGGCCCAGTCAAGCACACAAACTCACACCGACTTATTGGGTCTCTCGGCGCTGCAGCTGAACAATTAATAAAATTGTCATAATTTAAAGGCCGCACAGACCTCAGGCTTAACCACTAGCATGGCATCATTTCTCAGTGTTGTTGCCTGCATTTTTACTCTAGGTTTGTCAGGTTGTTTGCCTCTGTGGATTTTTGTTTTTGCTTTTTTTTCTTTTATAAGTATTATGTCCTTGAATTTGTAAATCTTGCCTTTTTTGTATATTTTTGTCTTTAGCCTTAGGTTTATTATTTGGGTAATGTTTGTTGATTTAGGTATTTGATTACTTTCTGGGCCTTTATGAATTTGAGCCTTATTTGTTTTAGACTCTTCTTTAATAAATCCATTTAAAATCAATTGTGTTGGTGGGACCCATGTGTCCCTTTTCTTCAAATCTTCTAAAATCATACCACGATGTGCAGAATAAATTTTCATTTGAGATAGGTACTGTATGCATGTTTGTATGTATTTATCTTTTTTTTTCTCATTTCAGGATACAATGCACATTTAGGAGTAGCTGCTAGTGCAGTTGAAAGTTTCTGTGGAAGAAACAAGTTTCAGTCTTTGCTTAGGCATCTGCTTTAGAATTTTTACAATTACTGCTTTCACATAGAGATCAGAGACAACATTACTACATAGTCTGCTGACACAGTCTCAGTATTGTCTATTATCCCATTAAAAAATGAGTATGTGATTAAATATAAATAATAAGATTTTGAAATAACATGAAACACATGATGGACAGTTCTTTCATAATTTATTAGAAAAAAAAAACAAGTTCTATGACAAAAACAGTGGTCATCAAAATTTAGAATACTTGCCTTAAACATGTTCTTTGTTTCTAGAAATATTGGAGTTTACTGAAGTAGTCTAAACTGGCATACTATACAAATCTTACTTCTGCAAGATAAACAGAAGAGTAAAGGAAGAATCTTCACAGTAAAAAAAATAATTGTGTATTGTCCTTCCAAAGTCTTCATAAACTTCTTTTTTCTTCTTTGGTGTCATGTCTTGAAAATATGAAAGAGTTGATCTTAATACTGCATTTCACACACACACTTCTACTTCATAATGTCACATCATAGCTACACATTGTAGTGAAAACCTTTATATAAAAGTATTTGCTAAACAAAAAATTAAATAAAAAAAAAAACTTTTACTCTGCTGATGTGTTTTTAGCCTGATCACTAGAGAGTACACTTTTGTTTAGTTCATACAACTCAACAACAACATTTATTTATGTAGCACATTTTCATACAAAGAAAGTAGCTCAAAGTGCGTTACAGGATGTCAAAGAGAAAGTTACAAGAAAAGAAAAAACAAATAACATTAGGTAAGAATAATAATGGACAAGTAACAAAAATAAATAAATCCATACAATATAATTACTAAAAGAGTAGTGTTCTTATATACAATATCATATTGTCTCGAATGATAAAAATAACACAATATTCTGTTATTCTAAAAAGCTATCAGAGTAAAGGCTTTTTTATTAAGAAAGTAGTCAAAAGCATCTACAAGCTTCTGATGTTAGATATTCCGATGCTAATTTCTTTATATCTGTATTCCTCCTTCTAAGTTCTTATAATTTACTTACAAACTCCTTGAACTAACAGAGACAAGCAGGTCAGGCACTGTTTATTCTCAGTAAGCATCCCGCATCCACTTCCAGCCACGCATGAGGCTCCAGTAAAGTAAATACCCTCTTTAAACCACTTAAGGTGCTCTGATAAAGAGGAAAAGCTTACAGCATCACTAGGCTAATTTGCAATTATTATTATTATAAATTATTATGATAATTTGTAATTAGTATTCTCAAAATGCATTAAAGGATTTAGATTTTCTTAAATCTAGCTGAGATGTCCAGTAAAAATATGGGAAGGGTTATAATTAACTTTTGCAAGTTGAGAGCTGACTGCATTTAATTTAAACACAAAGAAATCCATTAAGAACTTGTCAATGACAAAAGAAAATTATCTGCCTTTTCTTCTTACAAAAGCCATTAATGTTTGTATTTTAAAAAATGACACTTATTCACATCATGAAATGGTTACCTAGCAGACATTTATTTAAGAGTGTTAATCTGATTTTTTAAGCTTTGTAGAAAAGCGAGATGCTGGTGGTGGAAAAAATGCTATTACTTTTGATCAAGTAAACAAAAATCTAGGGGGACAGATACATTTGGAAAACTGTTTTGTTTATGTTTCTTATTTGTTGAAAGTTTCTGCAATAAATTCAGAGTTTTACATTTCTCAAAAATAGCTTCAAAAATGTTGAGAAAGGAGTTTAATAATACAGAATGTGTTTTTTTTTTTCTGTGTGGTCACTGACCAGTGTAAAATAATATTCTTAGTATTTAAGAATGGCATGGTGTAATAAGCTACCAATTGGAATAATCTAGTCTTTTTTTTTCAAGGCACATCAACTTCACTCCCATCATTATATTTGCATGTCTTAAATAATACTTTTGCAATTCTTCTAATTATAAAATGAATAAATGCATTCGGTTTAACATGTCAGGATATTAGTAAAAGCCAGTTACTGTATATGTTTTTTTTATATTTTAGGAGAACAGCCCCTCCTAAGGACAGTGCTAAGTGGACACCTTTATTTTCTTTATTTTACCTTTTTCATTGGGAAGTGACTATAACTGAGATGTGACTACACTGCACAACAATTTTTTTGAAATGTCTTGCTTCGTGAAAAGTTTTTGCTGATTATGACAGGTACCTACTAGGTATGCACAAATATAGTTTTGGTTTTACTGCATCAAGTAGGAACTCTGAGAAATAGACATTTATATGTTTACTGACAATAATGCATTTAGTCACATTTATGTTTCGCATAAACTATTAAATTCAACAGAATTAAAAGTGGTTTTTGCTCCTGATTTTCTTTTGTATTCAATGTCTGGTGCATCACGTTGCAGTGTCCAACAGTAGTCAGCTAGCATTGACAGATTCCAGTTGCCCTGGTATTGTTTCTCCATCGTAGCAACGTCCTGGTGAAACCTTTCACTGTGTTCGTCACTGACAGCACCGAGATTTGCGGGGAACAAGTCCAAGTGTGAGTGGAGGAAATGAATCTTGAGTGACATGTTGCACTTCATTGTCTTGTATGCTTTGAGAAGTTTGTCTGCCAGCTGAATGTACTGTAGTTTGGGGCTCTGTAATTGCCCAGAAAATTGTCAACAACATCTCTGAAGGCTTTCCAAGCAATTTTTTCCGGCTCAACTAACATGTCTGATCTGGGGCCCAATAAAAATGCCCTCTTTGATCTTGCCGTCAGTTATTCTTGGGAACATCTGTCTTAAATAACGAAAACCTTCACCTTCCTTTTTCAGTGCTTTCACGAAATTCTTCATGAGTCCCAGTTTTATGTGAAGAGGAGGCAAAAATATCTTTGCTGGGTCGACAAGCGATTCATGTGCCACATTTTTCTGTCCTGGAACTAACTTTTTACGGAGTGGCAAGTTCTTTCTAGAATAGTGTTACTCTTTGGCACGGCTGTCCCATTCACAGATGAAACAACAGTACTTTGTATAGCCAAGCTGCAGTCCTAGTAACAGAGCAATGACTTTAAGATCTCCACAGATATTCCAGTTGTACCTGCTATGCTGGACGTGCTTCAGCAACAGTTCCATATTCTCATGCGTTTCTTTCATGTTAGCTGCATAGCCAACAGGTACTGAAGGATAAACATTGACATTATGTAGCAGAACAGCTTTTAGGCTTAAAATTGATAAATCAATGAAGAGACGCCACTCTTCCGGGTTGTGATCACAACCCAAGGCTGAGAACAACCTTTCAACGTCACAACAGAAACAGAGACTGTCGACTTGTGTGAAAAATTTGGTTATATCAAGATGTCAGCCTCAAAACACAGAAATTTTTGTATCTGGTGACAGCAAACACCATTCCTGCAGTCTCAAACCCAGCAGCTTGGCTTTTGCTTTTGACAGACCCAAATCTCTGACCAAATCGTTCAATTTGGTCTGTGTTATCAGATGTGGATCACCTGAAGAGCATGGTTCAAAATCCGGGTCAATGTCACTGTCACTACCCTGCATTGCAGTTTCTTCATCTGGTTCGTCTAAGGTCCAATCCTCTGGTGGTTTTGGAATTGGAAGACTGTCATCATGTGGCACGGGTCTCATTGCTGAAGGCAGCTTAGAATATTCAATTGACTTCTTGTTTTTGGCAGAGAAACCAGACACATCAGTCAAACAGAAGTAACAGTTCGTCACGTGGTCTCAAGCTTGTTCAGACCTGCCCAGGATGTCAGCTTCCACAGAACAGCTTCCAACCTGGCCTGAATCCATGCCTGGACATGCCTTGGCTGCACAAACCGGAGCAAAAATGTTTGGATACAAATATAAGAAAAAATCATGACAAAACTGAAGATTTCTATGAAACAGTACGTGATGGAAATTTTGATGTGATATTCGTGATCAGCACCCAAAAATCTATAAGAAACACCCAACAGTGTTCAAGAAGCAAAATCTTTGTTGTGCAGTGCTATTGATGTTACAATTCCAGAATTATTTATTAAATGCCAATAGCAGTGAAACTTTATGATATGTGATACCTTTCAATACCATGGCAAATACAGAAATTCTTTTTAATGGCTTTTTAATTAAAATTCCTCCATTATGGAAGTGAAGTAAGTAATAATAATAAATAATAATAAGTTGCATTTATAGAGCGCCTTTCACAAACCCAAGGTTGCTTTACATACAGAGTTAAAAATAAAAATAAATAAATTACACAGAAGACACAAGTTCGTAGAAGAGGAAAGCTTTCAGTTTTAAAGGTGGAAAAATAGTGCAATACAAGACATTATGAAACAATGAACCAGAGTTTGAGCATCATTAAAGGACAGAAATAGACGGAGGCAGGCAATGTTACGGATATGATAGAATTAAATTTTGGAAAGAGACCTAATGTGTAACTCAAAGTTAAATGATGAATCACAACAAAACAAAAAGATTTTTGAGAACAGGAGCAGGTTTGACAAGTGTACCATCAACAGAAACAGAGAGGTTGGATGCCTTAGAAAGTTGGGAGTTTGGGCCTACCAGTAACATTTAAGTTTTATTGGCATTAAGTTTGAAAAAGTTATTTTCCATCCATAGCTGAAGATCAGTGATACAGTCAGTGAGAGATAGGATATAACTGTATATCATCTACATAACAGTGGAAGTTAAGGCCATGTCAGAATAATCTAACTCAAAGGAAGGATATAAAGTAGAAAAAGTAATGGCCCAAGGACTGAACCCTGAGTGACACCACGCGACACAGGTGAGGTGAAGGACTTATATCAGCTGATTATTAACTACATGGAGAAAAACTGTCTCAGTGCTGTGCTGTGTGTAAAGGCCAGATTGAAAAGGATCGTAGAGTGTATTGTCTAGAAGAAAAGCATGGGGTTGTGTAGCAACCATGCATTCCATCACCTTACCCAAAAAAGGGAGATTAGAGATAGGCCTGTAACTGGAGAGAAAAGAAAGATCCAGGTCAGAATTTTTAAGGAGTAACTGCAGCAGATTTGAGGGCAATAGGGACAGAACATGAAATGAAACATGCATTTATCAATAAGGCAACAGGAATACTAATTATGGATGAGCATGTCTTAAGCAGAGAAGTGGGGGCAGGATCAAGCAGAGAGGAGAAGGATTTAGACTTATTAATAAGTTCAGAGATGGCAAGAGAGTCAACAGGCAAAAAACAAGTGAGTCTTGATGATGGAGATGGCAGATCGAATTGAATGAGTGATTGAGGTGTGGAGGGGAAACTGTGATAGATTTGTTCAATTTTGGTATCAAAGAAATGTAAAAAAGCATGACACTCTTCAGCTGTATTTGGGCATGGTAGAGGAGGGGGTTGGAGGAGTTTATTAACAGCCCTAAAAAGAGTTTTAGGCCTAGACTTAGCACCATTTATGAGAGGGGAATAATAGTTGCAGCGAGCAGTGTTAAGGGCATCCCTATATTTAAATATGTGCTCAGTGTAATGCTGTGAGTGAACTATGAGGCCAGTTTTCTTATAAAGCCGATCAAGATGCCGGCTAGTGGCTTTCATAGCTCTGAGCTCCTGGGTGTACCAGGGACAGGTGATGGTGGCTGGAACCTGCCTAATTCTCAAGGGAGCAAAGTTATCTAGCAGTTGGGAAACACAGTTGTTATAAAGGGAAACCATGTTTTCAGGAGAGGGAAGACAATACAAGCCAAAAAGAGACAAAGACAGAAAGGAAGCAACAAACAAATTGGAATTAACAGACCTAATGTTGCGATAAGAGACTTTTTGACTTTTTCTCAACTGATATAGTAGTAATAATGCTAAAGTTACATTCAATAAGCTTATGATCAGAAATACTTGAGAGTGAACCTGAGACAGAGACATTATTCAAGCTATTTGAACAAAGCAAGTCAAGAATATGACCATGAGTAAGAGTGGGAAAATCCACATGCTGTGTCAAGTCAAAACATTCCAAAGTTGAGATGAACTCAACTGTAAGAGAGCATTTGATATTAACATGAATATTAAAGTCACCGAGTACAATTACAGCAGGGCAAAGAGATGAGATTACAGTGAGAAGTTCATTAAATTCAGACAGAAAGTTCACCACATATTTGGGAGGGCAATAAACTAACAACAGCAGTACAGGAGGGGAGGAAACCAGTTTCACAGCAATATATTCAAAAGATGTGACTTCAAAAAAGGAGAGTTCCTTCATTATTAAGGTAGGTTTATAAACCACAGCCAGGCTACCCCTTTTTCCTGTAAAACTAGTTTTAGATATGTGGCTATAGTCAGGGGGAGACAGCAAGTTTAAATGTAAATAGTCACCAGATTGTTGCCAAGATTCTGTAAGAAGAAACATGTCCACTCCCTTCTGGGAGGTAGTTAATCAGCAAGGTCTTATTAGAGATGGAGCAAGCGTTCAGTAGGGCGAGCCTAAAGTTGGAACAGCCAGGAGAGTAAGGCACAGACACTTCCTGAAGAGGATGAAGATATGGTCCATGTTTATTCCTCGGACAGCCCTAGTGTTACGCCAGTGAACACGGTGAGATGTCCATATAATTGGAATCGACGCGACTGAGCCATAAATCCGCGAGGGGCCTCTTTTAGACCGGTGAATAATTCCAAGTAACTGGCAAAAATTAAAAGTCAGGGAGACCAATCGTGGATGACAGTCAAGATGTTTAAGTTCATATGGAGAATATATGAGCTGCATTGCCAACAAAGCAGAAATGACAACACACAGCACAACTCCAAACCAGAGACAGAAGAGGCTAAGATTATCCAGACGCCGGTGGACACCGCCAAGAGCAAACAGAATGCCACACAACACCATGTTAACTCCAGCTACACGTTAACCAACCAAATCTCACTGCATAACCAGCTAGCAAAAGAAAAGAACAGGAGGTAGGCTGCACATTCGCACTTCAGACTGGCGATTGCAAACAAAGCAAGTATAGATTCATTCATAGCACATGACTGAAGCAGGTGTGATCTAGGCAATCGCCAATGGCATTCATATAGTAAATTAAATTCGAAAAGAGCAGTCTAATCAGAGGGTGAAGGTGAAAAAGTCTGACGGGACAAAATAAAACAAAAACAATGACACCAGTGACAGCAGCCAAACACACACAGCGTATTCTCAACCGGAAGAGCTGAAGATTTGTTTCTTTGAGCCTTAAAAGGATCCAGCATGTCCTGCGTGAGGGCGAGATTGGTATTGGCATTCATATGTACCATTAGTGTAACAACAAGTGGAGTTTATCATCTTGGGTTATTTCAGATTAGGGTTTATAAAGAATGATATATCATGAATTGCCTGATTTATCTTAGCCTGTGCACATTCTAAATTTATTCTGACATTTTCTGTCTACTAACTGAAAAATATTGCATAAAATCCATACTAAATATAAAAATTCATACATTATATTTGTACTGATGATTAGTGAATTCCAGGATTATTCAGGATATTTCCATTTAACTAAACTCTTTAAAGTTTTTGTAGCATGTTTTTAAAGTCTGGTTTATGAGTGATCTATTAGGCTTATAACATTTGCTATTGGAAGATTTTATATTTGCATTATTAGCTGGTTAAAAGAATATCACTGAAGAGCAATATTTAATAGACTAGTCCAATTAATTTAAATATCAAATGTTAGATACTCTGTCCCTCCTTTTTTCTACCATTTGTCCCAACTTTAAAACTTCTTGTGTGAAACCAAACGTATCATTTTTGTATGAATCCTTTTTATCAGAACTCCTTCTGAACAGTCTTTGTTTTGCTGTTTTTAGTTTTTTATGTAAGTAAGTGTTCTTATGTGCCTTTAAAAGCCAAACAAATGCCGCAAATTCAGTTGTTGTAGATTCGTATTTAACAATGAGTATTCTCTTTAACTTGTCCTGCTAACTGCGTTTTTCAGCAATTATGTATCTCTGTTAACACTGTACATGTATTAATAGGGTGATGACCATTGTCCTTCTATTTATTATTATTAATAATAATATTTATTATTTACTAATATTAATAAATAACTATGAATTATTAATTTATTTTTGTTATTAACAAATGGAGAAACCATTACCACCATTGCCAGTGTAGACAAGCCAAATAATGCATGTGGGGTCCCCCTCTTCTATCCACAACATTGAACTGCATGATGCTTGGACTGATAGACATTTTTAGAAATGCACATTAGATTTGGAAAATGAATGCAAAGCCTCCATTTATTTACTGGGACTGTGTAGGACTCTATTAAAGGCAATTAATCTTGTTCTCTTTTCTCCTGATGATACAAGTTGATTGATTTTTACCTCATTTGATCTTCTATAAAGTTATTTTGCTTTCAAAGCATGCACAACTCTGTTCTGAAGTAATTCTATAATAGGGTTAAAGTTGCAGTAATGTGAGCCTTATGCAGTTTTTCTTTTTGACATACTGCATGTTGATGTGGTGCTGTAGCCATTTTTATATGTAGTTTTTACTCACATGTTTTCAATTATTATTGTGCCTTCTGAAGTAATCTTTGTACGTGCAGTCATGCCTGAGTGCAGTACCAGCTTTCTTGGTACTAATAATACTGTAAAAAAGCAGGTACCATTATGTTTTTGGAACTTTGGTACCAAACTAGTTTCATAGTATCGCTTGTGTCATCTCTAAATGTAACAGTGCTAAAATTAACAGTTTTCTCCTGGAATTGTATTTAGTGAATAATGTACTAAAAGAATGTATTCAAAAGAAAATATTTGTTTATTGCACATCACTCTTTAACTGGTAACCAGTGAGGGAAATATGTTGCAAATATTATTGTATATGTATAAAATGAAAAACATTTCTTGCCAAATAGAGAGCGCCATGGAAATGAAGCTATGAAGCTCCTTGCAAGTTTCTAATTTTGCACTGAGCTGAGCCTTTTACAAAAGTGTCAGAAAAATCACAATCTGAAATGAAAGAACTGTTTTAAAAAAAGTCTAATAAAAGACAGCTAATCTAATTTCTCAACCAAATGGAACACCTGGCTTACTTGTTTTTATCTGTATTAGCTGTGCAAGCCATAACATTTTGCAGTTTTCCAAAACACACAGAAAATGTTACTAAATCATTATCACAAAGTCAAGTACAGTGCATTTTTCCCAGATTACACTTTACTCCTGCTCATCTTGACAAGACTTTCAGGCTAAGGCCTATCAACTGAAATCTGTCAGCTGAAAAGGTTAAAGTATCCCCTAGACATCAAAATTAAGTATAAAGCAAGACTAAAAATTCAACAATGATGTTTTCAAATACAATTTATACACAGCCATGTGCCAACTTACAGCTCCATTTGGGACCTGGCCATATGGCCACTTGCTGGTCACAGTGTACAGGTCAATGCAACTGAGTGTCTGATGTGGTTTATATGTTCACATACTTTAACTGCCATTGTGGAGTGGCACAAAATAATATTCAAGTCTTGGGGCCTTTTTTTCATGGTACCATACAACACTTTTGAACTGCTGCTCAACTGTTACCATACTGCTCAGTCCCCATCCTATGCAGCAGTTTGGAAGTGCTATACAGCTGTGCTTCTGAAACTCCACAGAGAAACTGCTCATTGCTCAGGTACCGGTGCTATGTGGAGGTCAATCAATACTTAATGGGGGACCCCCTACACTCTTTGTTCACGTGTTGGTGCTTTGCAATCTTCATTATATCACAAGGAAAGCTCACCATTCATTTGTTGGTGCTTTATGGTGATTAATTGATACTTAACAAAGGAAAGCTTGTGCGGTGTACTGGGATTGAAGAAATTGGTTGTAAAAGGAAAGTAGCTCATATATTATTCATGCCTGCTCATCAGTAAAATAAGTTAGAGAGAACATTGGTTGTAAGTACGAATGGCCTTAGCTCGATCAGTTGCAAATCAGGGAATTACTGTATTTTATGTTTTAAAGTGTCCCTGTTTGTTTATAAAAACATTTAAGTAAATAGATTTGAACAATCTAGCCCTACACCTTGTTGTAACTGAATTGAAAAAGAAAGATGGTATTAAAAGAAACAATGGGGCAAATAAAGGCTCTTTGCTCTAAAAAGGACCTTTCAACAAAGTAGGATATTTAAAAAGGATCCTCCAGAAGAAGTGTTAAAAGACAGACAGACGTTCATTACCAAAACTCTAAAAGAATCCAACCAAAGGGAAGATCAAAACTCAGTTTCGATCTAAGATCTTAACAAAAGGCAGAAGTAAGCAAATTAACAAAATAAACACAAGCAGAATTTCATTCTATTTGTTCATATCATTTAAATGCCTTTTAAATTATCCATCTATTCCCAAACACACTTCATTTTCTTTAGGGTCACTGGAGGCATGATATGGTGGGGGTAGCAAGCTGTCACTGGGTGCACTCATGCACACATGCCACATTCACTAATAGACGGGCCAGAATATTGTGTCAAAGTAACCTAAGATGTATGTGTTTAGTATGCAGGCTAAAACTTGGAGTCCTGACAATTGCGTTACCATGTTTCTTCCATTTTGACTATACCATGAAAAGCCACTTGTGTAAAAAATTACATTCTTGATAAATTAATTGACAAATAACTTAGTGTTATTATTTGATGAGGGTGACAGCTAAGAGTACTTTATGTGGCTTGATTTGTGGAAAAGCGGATACCATCAGATATTAAAAAGTTTCATATTTTAAGTGAAAAAATGAACTGACATAAATCCAAGCAGCATGAAATGAAGAAAGCATATTAGTGTACTTCATTAAAAAAGAAGATTTAGAAAATGTGTGCTGTTAGCCTACAGTCATGAATTTAATGTATGTAAAAAAAATCAGTTAAAACACTGGGATCTGTCTGAAAAACTGCTAGATAGTGTCTACAGTCATTCAGTGTGTTAAAGAAACACAACAGCCTGCAGCATATACTGCACATTCCTTAATAGAAGCAATTGTCTTTTCTTTTTAGATTTGTTGTCTGACATTTCTTATTCAAAATATTTTTTCCTATAAACTTTCACCTTTTAAAAATGTACCTTACAGAAAAAAATGTATATCTAATTAAATATATTAAAATATAATTCTCATCTTAGTTTGATTTGTGAGCAGCTTGATAATGACTTTTGCTCCCATAAACATAACAAGGTATGTCAAAGCATAACAACGGGATAATGAAAGAATACTTTTCTTCTATCAGGAAATTCAATGAAAACGTTTTAATTGTGCTTTTATAATATAGGGAAATTTATGTCACACCAATGTACAATTAAATGTTATTCATGTTTTAAATATCATATGATAAAGCCTTATGGGTGTACTGTAATGAATTTTATTTTAAACTTTCTTTAGTTTTATTAAGAGATTTGTGAAAGATGTCATAGTCTTGTTTGTCAGACCTGAAGTTCCTTTGGGCAATAAATAGACAAAGAAATTTTTTTGGTGGTCCAAGCATATGTGCATATAGTGCACATTTTGGCCACAATAAAGTAACACCAGTGTGTGAATTACTCAGTAGGAAAAATAGCTAGAAGATGCCGAATATTAATACTAGAATGTTAGGCATCAAAAAAAAAAATTAACCATGCTAGCATATTTGTATTGTTCTGATTACATAGCACACATGATTGTATTAATTATTTAGGAAAATTAAAACAACCAGTACAATAACTGCTTTATCATGGGAAATGCACACTAAAAAACACATGCTCACTTACACTAGAGATACTATAAAGGACTATTTGCTTAAGAACTAAGATATTGTTTTTCTCTTTAAGGCACAAATGAAACTAATAAGAAAAGTGTAGCCTTTTTTGATTTTAACTTCTTTTTCACTACCACTAAGACCATGCTCTATATCTAGCCGTATTATATATTAGTCATTTGTGCTCATTTATGGATGTCTCTGCCAGCTGCATTCTATTACAACCTATTGCATTGCCACTTTATTACACTCCACTACATAAAATGAAAACACAATCAACAATGCTTACTTTTTCTGCCATGAAAGATCAATTGAAAACAAAATCTGTAGGAAACCTACACATAGGCTAGCTTGTAATGCTATCTAATGCTATTGGAAGGCAACAACATATGAATTCATAAAACATACGTCCAATCACATTATTTGTTTAAAGTACAAAGCTGTCCTAAGCTATACTCATTAGGCAATAAATATGTTAGGCATGCACTTATTTGCTGTAAGATTAATGGCTAACGTAGCAGTAGAAAGGTTTTAAATTTTTGAATCAAGTGAAAGAAATTTGGTTATAAATGTAGGTGAAACGTTGTCACCTCCACATATGGATCTTTTTATTCCCTGAGGCATCAGTTTTGGATTTTTTTGTGTATTGTGCAAAAAAAAACAAAAAACCACAAACTATTTGAATATTTTGTGGTGAGTTTTCTTTTTAGTGTTTTCATAAGAGTGCTGTAGGCAGTCTAATGGATAGACCACTCTAAGAGTATGCAAAAACATGCTAAGTGATACTTATTAACATAATATCATCCTAAATGAGTACTGTTCCCCACTATACTGGTATAGTGTTAGGGTTCACACTTTATTACATTGGCCACCAATTAGGGTTAGTTAGGTTACTTTGGAGCATTGTAACTTATTTTCTTTACTAGTTAACTTGAGTCAAAGAACTCCTTTTTTACTTGTGCTCATATAGTATGAACATTATAAAGCACCAAACTATTTTGCATGTTTTGTCATCCAAAATGGTGTCTATATTATACAAAATCTATTGGATCCCTCTCTGTTTCCATATCTATGTAGGATTTTCTCTGTGTTATCCAGATGTTATCCAGCATCCCAACGACCTGCATGTTAGGTTAATTAGCATTTCTAAACTGGCCCAAACTGAGTGTATGTATATATGTGTTTGTGCATTATTGGACTCCTCAATAAATTACTGACTTGTTGCCTCACACACTGAATTTGGTAAAACATGTTTTTTGTGCTATATTTTACTTTGTTACAGTATGTTGTTAAACAACTGTATATAGTATATACATATAGCCCTTCTGTAACTTATACTGTGTATCAATTTATATCTGCAAAATGAGTAAACAGGTGAAAGTTAATTACACATTAAACAGTAATAAGAAAGACAGCAACTCTTCTTCTTCTTTCGGCTGCTCCTGTTAGGGGTCGCCACAGCGGATCATCTTTTTCCATATCTTCCTGTCTTCGGCATCTTGTTCTGTTACACCCAACACCTGCATGTCCTTGCTCACCATATCCATAAACCTTCGCTTAGGCCTTCCTCTTTTCCTCTTCCCTGGCAGCTCTATCCTTAGCATCCTTCTCCCAATATATCCAGCATCTCTCCTCTGCACATGTCTAAATCAACACAATCTCGCCTCTCTGACTTTGTCTCCCAACCGTCCAACTTGAGCTGACCCTCTAATGTACTCATTTCTAATCCTATCCATCCTCGTCACACCCAATGCAAATCTTAGCATCTTTAACTAAACCTGTCAAATGTAACATGGTAAAAGAATAAGTTAATTTAAAATGTTTAAATTTGAACAAAATTAGCACATCTTCATATTTTTTCCACAGCTGCTGCCCCCATCATTTTTAACATTCTTCTTCTCATAACATTTCCAGAACATGAGAGTCTCACTTTACATGTTTTATGATTTCCTCTGCAAAGCTGCTTTGCAAGTTTTTCTTCATATGTTGGCTTTAATGAAGTGTTTAGAGACAAGCAACCATTAAAGAATTTCAAACGTGAGCTTCAATTTGGAAGCAATTTCTGACAGCCCTCTAAACCCCACATTTTTAAATTGTACCTTCTTGTATAGGAAGTTCAGTAATCAGTTCATCTTAAAATGTCTCTTGTATTCTTAACAAAGTATGATGCTAGACAGGCAGCAAGACCAAGAGAAGCAGGTGTTCTTTGAATGGCATTGTGTTACATGTTAGAACTAAGTTGTGACATCTATTTTATAATAGATTCATTTTAATTTTTTTTTTATATATTGGTACACTGTATGTATTGTGTTTGATGTTCCAGTAGTGTTCTGGAAAGTATAATGTAAAATAACTATTTTCTGGCTACCCAAATGAATATATATCTTTTTACATTCTCCAAAAGATGTAGCTTATGCAGTTAGTTAGAGTGATGTATATAAATATTTGTGTTTATTTAAGTCCACATGTACAGTACTGATGAATTCAGATTCAATTCACTGAAAGCCTCAGTGGCACCTTTAAAAGAACTTGCTTCAGATATATCTTCAATGCAAAAAAATGCAAAATAATTGTTATGTCTTTTTTAGCGCACCAATAGAATCAATTAACCTCACCAATTGAGCAGTTTAACAGTCTTTCTCAAGCAGAAGGTAATGCCAATGGTTAACACAGATTCTTTGATGTTTAAATAATAAAGGCTTCCATTATCTAGAATTATAATTTCACTTGCCACAAATACAATTACACATGAAGATCTACCTGTCAAAAAGCTAAAAGCTTTCCTCTAATTAGTGTAATTTTGGAAAATTAATTTTGCCTCAAGGGTTTCCTCAAGTTCTAATGGATTACCTAGCAGCAAAAGCTTACTTCTTAGCTTTAAAGATATGAAAAAGTGACTTCTTTGGGACCTAGAAGAAGATGAGCTTTTTATAGCTTTAATGAAACCCTAGTGAATATTTTAATTTTGACATGTTTTCCTTTTGCTATGTTTTGGCAGTACGGTATATTCTATTTTGGTGGCAATATAAAAGAAAATTTACAATCTTTCATTTATTTATTTGAGGATGTAGGTTAGTTATCATTCTCAAAAGAAGTTAAACAATAATTTTCCAATCTGATTTTATCAATGATTGACTAATGTGCTCTTAAACTTCGAAACTCAAGGCTTAAGGAAGATGTTTCTGTTGGTCCTATAATCATGAAATTTTACCTTTACCTAGCAAAATATAGTTAATTTTCTTCTACTTTTTTCTGAAACATCACTGAATAATAATAGTTACATAATTATTTATTGGTCAATATTATATGGCCGTTAAAGGCATTATAAAAAAGTAAAAAAGTTTGTTTTTGTGAGGCTAGTTACCATTATCAAGATAACTTTAATTACTATTTGTTAATTTAGTGCCAAGTTTGCAATATATTTCTAACTTTTTTTCTTTTTACTTTGCTTCAACTGTTGATCTGCAATATATTAAGTCCCTCCAAATCTATTCACTTCAAACTTACCTGTTAATCTTACCGACTAATCTAATAATTTTAAGCAGTAGAGCAATACACTCACTCTCGACATTGCACGTTTCTCTTGTAGCCTAAATATTATGGCTGTCTAATACTTGTTGTGTGCCTAGTCTCTATCCTCGGGTTTGTTGTTCAGCATATCAGTTATGGTATAATGGCAGAAGAAGGTGGCAGTCACTGACAGTCAGCTAAAGCTTTTCTATTTGTTTAATAAATACTTTTGTCCAGACTTAGACAAGCTCTGTATATTATCTCTCTCTGTATATGCAATGTTAAGAATTGCAAGACACAAGATATTCACTTCTAACATTAAACATGCACACTGTTCACAGATAATGGTAAATATTTAAATTTAAGAAATTAATGTCCCTGTGCCCCCCTTTAATCTGTCATTTTAAAGTTTATAAGTACTAGGCAGATATAAGAAAATATTTAGAGACTCAAAAAATTTGAATCTTTAAGTCCTGCAGATTTTTGCTAGCACTTAAGTACTTTCCAATTAAATAACTGCAGATATGCAATATTTAGACCCATATTTCAAAAATGAAACAATTGATGCAAGGATAGATATGGTAAAATAATCAAATTTGCCAAGATGGGGCATATTAGTGATCAACAAAATTATTCACTTGAAACTGAATTTAGCAAAAGAAAAATTGTGAAACAAATAGTCTTTTGCCACTGTTTGAATTCACTACATTAATAAAAAAAAAATTCATTTACTGCATGTAGCACTTTTTTCACTACTCAAATTGCTTTACATAGAGAGAGGGAAGCCACTTCAGACACCACCAATATGCACCATCCACCTGGATATTCAACGGTAGCCATTTTTGCACAAGTATGCTCAGCACACATTAGCTATTCAGTGGTGAAAGAGTGAGAGAGTGAGCCAATTAGATTATTAAGGGGACAGAATAACTAGGCCACGGAGGGCAGTTTAGTCTGGACATCGGGATGCACCCTACTGTTTTTGAAGGATGCCGAGGGATCTTTAATGACTACAAAGAGACAGGTCCTCAGTTTTATGTGTCACCTGAAGGATGGGGCCATTTTGACAGTACATTGTCCCCATCACTACACTGGGGCATTGGGAGCCACACACAGACCACAGGGTAAGCACCCTCTGTAGTCCTAACCAACACCTCTTCCAGCAGCAAGCCAAGCTTTTCCTAGATGGTCTCACATCCAAATACTGGCTGGGCCCGAACATGCTTAGCTTCAGGTGGAATTACTTTTTCTGAAGTGCATGTGGTATGGCTGCATTAGGACATATATTTTAATTTACGTGCAACCTTCTTCTACATGTGCATGAGAAAATGTACTCTGGTGCAATGTGTAAAAACAAAGCACTTTGGATGCTGATTTCCATTGCCTGGTGGTGTGTAATTGCTTGTGAATCACCTTAAGGATCCTTGCTTGGATCACTATATGAAGACGAAGAAACCCTGGCCCTAAATGAGTAGAACTAGCTATGTGAATGTGCAGGCAGAGAGTGTACTAGGCAGCTGTGAGTGCATGAAGCCGTATGGAAGGAAATGTGGAAAGATTAGGGAAGCAGCATTGGAATGCAACTGAGGAAGGGGTTTTGGCAACATAATATCTCTTGGGGAGCAATATTCCTTGCTTTTCAACTCAAGAAAAACTTTAATAACCCTTAAAAAATCTAATTTTCATGAGTTTCACGATTGTGAAACCATATACAAAATTAATTTTAGTGAAAATCTGTTGTTTCGCTCATCACTATAGCATATCTAGCCATTAAAATATTTTTAATGTAATAACATACTTAAGTGCCCTCACTCGAGTCAGTAGGCAATTGAATCTGGATTTATTGCAAACCATTATTTAATTACTTTAATATCCAAGGTCACTTGCAACTTCTTCTTATACCTTGGCTTCATCTCTTCTTCCTCTTCATTTTCCCCTATATTGCGACAGTCTCCGAAATACTGCCACGCTGTACAAAATACAATACACCATGGCAGACTGCAATTAATATTTGACATATTTCCTTTTATTTATTTATTTATTTATTTATTTATTTATTTATTTATTTATTTGGTGGCGCAGTGGTAGTGCTGCTGCCTCACAGTTAGGAGACCCGGGTTCGCTTCCAGGGTCCTCCCTGCGTGGAGTTTGCATGTTCTCCCTGTGTCTGTGTGGGTTTCCTCCGGGTGCTCCGGTTTCCTCCCACAGTCCAAAGACATGCAGGTTAGGTGGATTGGCGATTCTAAATTGGCCCTAGTGTGTGTTTGTGAGTGTCCTGCGGTGGGTTGGCACCCTGCCCGGGATTGGATTCCTGCCTTGTTGGCTGGGAATGGCTCCAGCAGACCCCCATGACCCTGTGTTTGGATTCAGTGGGTTGGAAAATGGATGGATGTTTTTCATTTCATTTAAGCACTTACGTTGTTAATTTAATAAAGCATCAGTAACCAAAAGCAAGTCCAACAAAAATGTTACAGGCATAAAACTTCTTTTGAAAACAAAATACCTTTCCATCCTCGGTCATGAGACTTTCAGTTACCAAGTCCTAGCAACATTTGGAGAGCAATGGTAAGATTTCTCCTTTTTTAAGTCAAAATCTAGATTGTCTTACTTTTAGCAGCAGTCTGTCACAAATGTGTATGTCTCATAATGGTAGTTAAGTCATTCAAATCTTGATGCATGTACTATAACTCTACTCAATTTGAATTCCACCTATAGTTATGTCCATGTGTATTTGGACAATGATACAATTTTCATAATTTTGGCTCGATACACCACTGCAATGGATTTAAAATGAAGCAGGCAAGATGTGAATGAAGTGCAGTCTTGCAGTTTTAATTTAAGGAGTTTAACAAAAATATTGTATGAGCCATTTAGAAAAGAGAGCCATTTTTATACATGCCCTCCCCACACTGCCCACCCCCATTTTCGGGGGCTCAGAAGTATTTGGACAAACTATCACAATCATGAATATAATGATCATTTGCAATACCTGGTTGAAAATCCTTTGCAGTCAATGTCTGCCTGAAGTCTGGAACCCATTGCCTTCTCCAGGTTCTGGGTTTCCACACTACTGATGCTTTGCCAGGCCTTTACTGCAGGTGTCTTCAGGTGCTGCTTGTTCGTTAGACTTCTTTTTGCCTTCAGTTTTGTCTTCAGCAAGTGAAAGGCATATCCAGTTGGGTTGAGGTCAGGTGACTGACTTGGCCATTGAAGAATATTCCACTTTTTTGCCTTGAAAAGCACTTGGTTTGCTGTCACAGAATGTTATGGTTCATTGTCCAAATGTACTATGAAGCATCACCCTACCAGTTTTGCAGCATTTGGCTGTATCTGAGCAGGCAGTAAAGCCACGTACACTTCTAAAATTATCCTGCAAAATTTGCCAAAGGAAGTGGACAACTGGTGTTTATTGATGATATGTCTGCTTTCAGTCATGCACGCCCATGTCATAAGACTGCCTCCACCATGTTTCACAGATGATGTGGTATGCTACAGATAATGAGCCGTTCCTTCTCTTCTCTACATTTACCCATTCCTGAGTTTCTGTTATCTCTCGGACAGGTTTGTTTTGTTTTATCTGCCTAATGATTTCCTGCTGTTACTTGCATGAACAAGTCTTTGGAGTTTTCAGTGTTAACAGCAAAAGCTTCCAGATGCAATTCCAGACCTTCCACCTGCTTAATAGTTAATGAAATAATGAGGAACCTGCTCACACCTAGAAATGGAACAGCTTATCAGTCAATTGTCCAAATACTTTTGAGCCCCTGAAAATGAGGGGACCATGTAAAAATGGCTATGGTTCCTAAAAGACTCATACAAAATGTCAGTTAAACCCTTTGAATTAATTTTGAAAGCCTACAATTCAATCACATAATTATTTCTTCATTTCAAATTTATTGTGTTAGCATATAAAGTCAAAAGTTTGAACACTGTGTCACTGTCAAAATACTTATGGACTTAACTGTATTATCTACAGGAACAGAGCATTATTCCCTTACTAATGTTGTCATTGCATTTGTCTTCCTGAAGACATGCTTACAGCATAGTAAAATACAAACAAATGTAATAGCTTGCAGAGAGCTGTGCTTCTCATTGCTAGGTGTCTGAGTATCTTTTTTGTCTTTCACAAACTACTGCTTTTGAAATCTGTACCCATTACATTTTCATCTGTCCCAATTATCTTATAAGGCACTTAAAACAGGGTACACGGTCACTTTCATTATAACCAGAAGCAAATGGTGTGCTTATCTTTTGAATGTGTTTGATTTCTCCTTGTGGAAAATAGCATATTAAGTTGCTTATGTTTTTGTAGAACCATCATTTAATCTCTTAAAGTTTTGCAAAGAATTAAAATGGCTTAGCACTTACTAGTGTTAGTTACTTTGCCATATGTTACAAGGACAACAGAATTATTTTTCCTGCCCTGAGTGAAGCAACCAAACACATAATACATTCAACAGCTTGCAAACATACATTTCACAATGTTACAACATAAAAGTCTTTCTGCAGTAATGGATAAAACACACATAATTCAGCAGTCTTTCAGTACTGACTTGAATGTTAATAACTGATATAGGATGGACATGAAGCTCAAAGGTTGTCTAGCCATGGAGTCCTAAAGCAGTGGGCTTTCTTTGTTAAAGCTGGTCTTCACCAGCCAGTTGCCAATGGAGTGTGTCTGACTAGGATTCCAGAGGTGGACTAAGTTGATTCCACAAAAAGCTGTGCTCGTCAGAATTATCACAGTTTATCCAATCAACCCTCCTCCACAGGATTAGAATAAGCAGCCAGCAGCAACAACAAAGTGCTCAGAGCAAATTTCACTTGATCAAAACCAGGTTTTGTAATCTCAATAATCCGAAGAAACAGAAGGTTCTGCCAATTTCAGATCATTGTTTTTCTCTCTATAATCTTTTTTCCTTGATGTTCACAACAAGCCCTTTACTTGATCGCATTCAGGGCCAGGCTAGAGTAGGAAACATTATCCATTGAGAATCACTCTATTTAGCTATAACACATGAAAGAATAACCTTAAGTGTAGGTGATTTTAACAATTGTCATAAAGACAACTTGACAACACATTTATTTATTAAGCACACACTTTTCTATACAAAACAGAGAAAAATAAATAGCACCAAGGTTAAAAAAATGTGAAATGTCACTAACTTTATTAAAGCACACTGATTGCATATACACTGTGGATGACATGGAGTGTCACACAGCCCCAAACCCTGAACACAACGGACATGAGCACAGTTACAGTTAAAGTACAAAGGTTTTATTTTTTCCATATACCTTTACAGGTTGTCTTGAATTGTTCCACTCAACACAGTACATACAGGGATGGTGAATTATTTTGCTTTCTCCTCTACCTCCTTATTCCTCTTCCTTCACACAGTTGTTGCCTTCTGCCTCACAACTCCAATTTCCTGAGATGAAGCAGAAGACTCCTTTTAAGCTGGATACTGGAAACAGTGTTTTGGCAAAGTCTGTAGGAGGTGCTTCCAGGTCAGGCAGAATTGTGATAAATTAGGACTGGTCCATCCCTTCAGCATATGGCATGCAGCAGGCCTGTCCTGTGGGGCTACAATTCCCAGTGTGGCCCACAGGCATTTACATTTTATGTAATTAAATAATTACATTTCTTTTGGTTTTTCAATTGGAACACAGGGAGGTCAAGTGACTTATTCATGGTCACACAGTGTCAGTAGTAGGATTTGAACCCACAGTGGCAGGGTTTGAAGTCCAAAACCTTAACCACTACACCACATTACCTGATACCAATCATACTTCTACAGAAACTAAAAGTGTAGATCAGATTTTGCAGATTTCAGATAAATAGAAGGAAACACACGTAAAAAATGTATTTTACTTATCCAGATCAAAATGTTAACAAAGCTGTGGATTTCCCCTTCAACACTTAACATTATAAGAAAAATAGAGGCATTTTGATGGCATACACTGTATATTTGGGTAATTTAGCAGCTAATGATATGACTTAAAGACAGTTTGTTTGCCCTTAGGGTTTTGATAGCTTGAACTTCAGTAGGAAGAATTTTATGTAGGAATGCACAAGGGGATAAATTAGAGCTCATACTACCTGGTGATGTGAATGTTAACTGGAATGGGATCGGCTGTAGACAGTCTACATCTTACTTAATTAATTCATTCTCTGAATCACCCTGAATCAGTTAAAGTTCAATACCTTGATAAAATAATAACATACAACTCTGTTAGGAATATTACCTCAAGGATAATACCCTTTTTTGCAGTAATCTAATGTTTCTTACAACAGAAATACAAAGAGCTTAGACATGGAAGTGTAAAGAATGAAAAAGGCTATTTCATGTGCTTCATGTAGGTTAAAACTCAATTTACTTCCAGTGTGCTGATAAAAGTGAGGAATATCGCACAATTTATTTCATGAGCTGGATGGTTTGCTTGTATTGCTTAACAGCATTCTATTGTAGCCCACAATTGTCTGTCTGAACTGTATGTGGGATAGTTGGTTCACTATCAAGGCAAGATCCACCAATTAGTAATTATTATAATATTAAATGATTAAAATTTGTTGATTTAAATGTTGAATAATTAGGTCCGTCCCATTTGTTGGGTATTGCTAATTCTTTCTGAAACAGTATATTTTTAACTTTTCATTCAGCACACAATAACACTTTCTGCCTTCAAAAAATCAAATCATATAAAATTATGAATTTTCTTATTTATGAGTTTTGTTTACAGGCAATAGCATTTGATAATTGTATAAGCTACAATGACCATTCATCTCAAGGTCTACATTAAAACATAAGTGGGAATAACTCTGTTTTGCGTAGACTGTTTTTCTATTGTGATTCTTATAATGGCCATATACTGTAAAAAAAAAAAAGAGGTCTACAGTTATTTAATTTTTGTTACGCTTTATTCTGTTTGCTTTGGAACAAAACTCACAGGTCTACAGCATACTAGTTCCAATACTTCTACCGTTTAGGACTAGAAAAAACATTGCTCAGTTTGGTTCAATTGTTTTTACAAGTATTTGACTTTCATAATACTAATTTTGTTTGTAATGCTATATTTACAGGAATATATACAGTAATTGCAACAATTTTACAAAGTGTACAGTACATGAAGAGAACATAAGCATTGTAAGGGTATCTAAAAATCAAAGCCTTAGCTGGTGAAGATGCCATTGTGTTTTTCAGTTGTTTTAAATTAGATTAGATTATTTTAGATTAGATAAACTTTATTAATTCCATGGGGAAACTCAGATACATACAACAGAAACATAAAATCAAGGATACAGACTCACAGGTCAAATAATACAGCTAATTTATCAATCAATCAATGCATAAGAAATTTAAATAAACAAATGTACAAAGGGAACTTAACAACTGCTCATTGATGAAGCATTAAATAAAAAGATCCCCAGAGGCACTTCTTAGCACACCATAATGGAATGAGGTTGTGGCTAAAACTACTTCAAGACAGCACCTCCTGGATTGGATGGAGGGTATTTTTCATGATGGATTCCAATTTTGCCACCATCCTCTTTTCTACAACAACTTCCACTGTGTACGGGGTTTGCCCTGTGATGGAACAGGCTTTCCTGATAAGTTTATTCAGACATTGTGCTTCTTTTGAGCTCAAGTTGCTTCTCCACAGTGTACAACACCACACTGACTACTATGGACTGATAGAACATTTCCAGCAGCTCGTAGCACACATGAAAAGTTCTGGGATTCCTTAGCAAGTGCAGTCTGGTTTGGCCTTTCTTGTACAGAGCCACTGTGTTTTCAGACCAGTCTCGTTTTTTTGTTTATCTGGACCCGCAGGTCTACCACCAGCTCTTTTGTCTTGCTGATGTTGAGTTGCAAGTTGTTGTCCCTGCACCACAAGACGAAGTCCTCCAAAACCTTACTGTACTCTGACTGTCTCAATTATTAATGCAGCCTATGGTGTTAGAGTCATCTGAAAATTTCTGTAGATGGTGTTGTGGAGAAAACGTTTTCAGAAAAAACGAGTCTCCAGTTAGGCAGTCAGAATAGACTTTATTGCACAGCATAGAAAACCATTTCAGAGCACATAAAGCCTGTCTCAGTTCAATGAAGTGAGCCCCATGCACTGGGAGACCCTCATATTTATTTTAATTCTTATCTAAAAATATTCCACTTTACACAGTTTCCTATCATCTGCTTCACATGGTTTCTCATGGTAATGATCTCACTCGATACTTTTCTCATAACAATCACCCGGTCTTGTAGACTTTATCATATCAATAACCTTACTTTGTAGACTTCCCCATATCTGTCATAACAATACTGTTGCCTCATAAACTTCACCATAATAATCTCCATCCCAGAAGACCTTCTCATAATAATTTCCTTCCTAATCTACACTTTCTCATAACAACTACTTTAGTTCGAAGGGCATATTTGCCACCTAGAAGTATCACCAAATTAGCCCTCTCTTCATTCTCATGTTCGTTATCCTGGGCTGTTAAGGACTGATGGCCTTTTGGTTAATCAGTTCTCATCATTAATTTGGAATCAGGGGAACCCACATGTGAAAACTGAACCACTTGTTTAATAATTACTTGTTGCACATTACTTAAGGCTAAAATCATAGGCAGTTGTGTTGGGCAACAACATGCAGCTTCACTGATAAGGGCTAAGCTATGGAGGGTCCAGAGCAGACAAGCATGGTGCTTCCTGAGTGCTTTTAAGAAATGAAAAATATAAGCTTTTAAGTTACTCTTACAAAATTTAAAGCTAGCTAGCTAGTTTGAGCATGGGAAAGGTGCTATATAAATAAAATGTGTTGTTAATACATTATTGATGCATTTCATTGTCATTTGATTTATCATTATAATTATTAAGCTGCTTCAGTCATAAGCTTTTAATAGCTAATAGAACTAAAACTAATAATAATGCATATTGATCCTTAATCTAAATTCTCAATATATTCCCCCCTTTTGGGACTAATCAAAGCCCCACCCAGCGGTTGTATACATTATCCCTGCTACACACAGATCAACAAAGAAATCATTAGAAAGGTATACCCATAATAATTAACACTTATTAAACAACAAGTACTGAGCAATAGCCATAACAAAAGCAAAGTACAAGAAAAAGACTTGTATTCAACAACATGTTATTGATCCTGGAGGGCACATTCATGAGAAAAGGCACTTCAACCCAGGATATTTGCACACCATAGAGGGTCACCTTCCTGGGTAGTGGTTACTAGCACTTCACCCAGGAATTTTCTTCCGTTTCATGTTCCAAAACTCCATCCAATAAAAGAACAAAATCAACTGGTGACTGAGTTTGTGGTTCAACAAGTTGCACAGTCATTTGGCTGATGGCAATTCTAGCAATAAACAATCTAACTAAGAGCAGTAAGCAACAGAACACCAGTCCAAAGCACAACAGTGTAATCACAAGGGCAATTTCCACTTGAACCAGCATGGCTCCATATGTCCCTAGGTTCAGTTGGAGCTAGTCCCATACATGCTCATCCCTTCCAGCTGTAATAAGAATGAGTCTCCAGACATCATAAAGGTTTGGGGCAGCCACCCGTATATTATTTCCCAGCTGCAAGTTTTTAGATATTTGAACAGAGATATTCACAAGACTGAGTCCAAAACAGAACTGATCATTCGGAGGTAAGATGACGGTTTTAAGGGCTTGGGAAGGAAATTATGTCATCTAGCCCGGATCCGGAAGTGACATCATCAGAGGTGCTGGAGCTGGAAGTGACGTCATTAGAGGCGCCAGAACCTGGTGAGATTTCCCGGGAATGGTCTGCAAGAAACTTAGAGAGACTGTCAGCATACCCCGCCACCCCCTGGTCTGGTGTAGTATTACAGTTCCCCAAGGCCCTTTAGCTGTCTCCTAAACACACGTGTGTGACACAGCATTAGCATAGACCTCTGCTCTAAGTGCCTTGAGCTTATTCATGGCTTGTGTGAAGGAACCTTCAGGTGAGGTATGGAATGAATGGGCAGCACTCATCTCCAGAATATTGATACACTCCTGCTTTTTCAGCTAGCAACCTGTCTAGTACTGTCTGTTCTGCCAGGCCATGTAGTTAGTGGTATTCACCTGTTCTCCTAATGCTGTCAGAGCAGAGTCAGTGTAATTAATCAACTTTTGCTGGTTTTAATACAAATAATTGATCCATTCTAAATTCTTATTAGGGGTGATCCAAATTAATATAGATTCAAGTCCTGACAAATCTCTCCTCTTGATCTCATTTGGAATGCCTCTAGGCCTATGTACACCATCAGGTCAGGCTCATATGCTCTGTTGTCTTCCTGCAAATATCCAATGGTGACTTCTTGGATTACCATTACCATTGAGTACTTCCCTGGCCAATCATAGGGAAGAACATCTAACAGTCCATGAACCACACAATCATCATCTGTCTGCCAAAGGTTTATCCTGAATAGCTACAGCCAGCATTACCAGGTTATGCCTAGAGGGGGCTGGGCAGTCTTGTGGCCTCGGAACCCCTGCAGATTTTATTTTCTTTCTTCAGCCGTCTGGAGTTTTTTTTTTTTTGTTTTTTTTCTGTCCTCCCTGGCCATCAGACCTTACTTTTATACTATGTTAATTAGCATTGCCTAATTTTATTTTCTTATATATTTTGTGTTTTTTCTCTTTCTTCATCCTGTAAAGCACTTTGAGCTATATCATTTGTATGAAAATGTGTTATATAAATAAATGTTGCTGTTGTCAGACTTCAGTCAGGTTCCAAGTTCTAGTACAGTTCCCTCCAAATGTTTCTACTGGCACTTGTCCCTTCCGGACATAAGACTTGAATGCTTATTGCAACACCTTAGTGTATTTGGGAAGTTTTTGTATTGTGGTTGCAATGTAATGCACCAATAAGGACAATATGCCTTGTTTTCTTGGAGCACTGCCAACATGTCTCTGTTGAATAGGAGAAAGCAACCACCACTATTGCTGGCCTTGCCTTTGCACACAAACAACATTCCCTATTTGCTGTACTCACCGTCTCTGTAGCTGTATACAAGACCCACTTATACCACTCATTTCTCTGGGTCTCTCCCTATAGTCCACTAGTATTAGTACTATTGTTATTGTCCCACTATTAAGTTGTTTTGCCTAAGTCTTGGTTCAGAACCATTCCTGCCTTGTAGTGTTACTGCCACCCTTACTCCTATGTCCATATGCCAGCTCTCAGTCTCATATATGCCAAATGTAGCTTGATAAATTACACGTTCAGAATCCTCTTGATGATCTTCTCTATGTACTGGTTGAGTTCACATTGTTATCAACGTCACCAGCATTACTAGCCACACTGCCACTAGTATCAACTGATCTACTTTGTACAGTATATCTTCCTAGTTGGTTGCTCTCATTGGTTTCCAGTACCTGCACTTTGCTGGGCATCACCAGGGGCATCCACCACGTTGCCTCCCTTGTCTTCTGAAGTGGAATCATCTTGATTAAAATGGGCTGCTCTTGGGACTCTGGTACAGTGGATCAGATGATACCAAATTGTGCTTCCCTCCACTTGGACAGCTGTTGGGGTGGCTCACATAACAGTATATGGTCCCTCTCATCTTGGTTCATTCTATCTCCTCCGGAACACCATCAGATAGACTTGGTCGCCAGGCTTAATTAGATTCTCAGGCTCTTCTGTTGGCTCTGGTTCTCTGCTCTTTTCCTGTAAATATATAACTTTATGGATAGCAATTAGTTGTTTCGTATAATTTTCTGTTTCTAATTGCAACTATTCTAGCGGATGACCTTTATGGGTCCCCTCCAGACTGGCAACAGGATTGGCCGACCAGTAAACATTTTCATGCGTTAAATGCGTCATTCGGTTAGTTTGCATGCGATAGATTATTAAAGCAAGCAGCAGAGCATATACCCAATTCATTTTTGCTGCAGCACAGATTTGATTTAGTTTTGCTTTCAACATCCTATTCACTCTTTCTACCTTTCCTTGTGACTGTGCATGACACACACAATAAGTCTTTGTTTAATACCCAACACATGTATCACCTGTTTCATGGCTTTTTGAATGTGGCCCCATTGTACAATCTTATTTCTGTGTGTTTAACAAACCTTGGTATCACTTCTCTAGTTAAAAATTTTATGACTGAGCTTGCCCCTTGATCTGAGGATGGAGTTGCCTCCACCCATCTGTTGAATTTGTCAATCACCACCAACAGTGGCAAGCGCTGGTATTGTACTGGAAGTCTATTGTGCTAAACAAGAAGGGAAACACGACAGTTCATTCAGGTGCAGATCCAGTATTACACACTAATCATTTCTGACATACAGCACCACAGCATCACAAACTGCTGTCTGTTGGTCATGTAGTCAGTGATCCAGTATATTGTGGAGGCATCAAGATTCAAAGCCTTAATCTTTCCCCCAGTTGATGAAGTAGAATGGTGTTAAAAGCACTGTAATAGTCAAGCATTATCCTGACTGTGGTACTGGCATGGTCAAAGTGGGAGTAGGCTCTATGGAGCATGTAGATGACAGAATCTTCCACACCTATATGTGTCTGATAGGCAAACTGCAAAGAATCCAGATGTTCTGAAATCAGGGGTTGTAGCTCTTTTAGGACCAGACTCTGAAAGTTCTTCATGAGGTATGAAGTAAGAGCATCAGGTCTGAAATCCTTGGGATCACCAGAATGCCCATTTTTTACCACTGGGACCAGACACAATGTTTTCCACAGCTGAGGAATCTTCTGCAAATTCAGGTAAAAGGAGAATAGGCACTGAAAGGTCCCACAGAGCCAGCTGGCACATGTTTTCACCACCCTGGGGCTGATTCTATCTGGCCCTGAAGCCTTGTTTATTCAGAGTTTTCCCAGCTCTCTCCTCACTTGATCAGCAGATACACAGGGAGTGGTGTGATGTCATCATAGTGGGAGGTTGTGCAGGGTACAAATGGCAGTTGGGATTCTGGAACTTTCTCAGCTTGCACACAGGGGCTGACTGTGTTTGGGGAGGGCTGCACTGACGAGTTCTGTCTAAGTTTACTTCTATCCTGTTTAATTTTTTGTTAAGATACTTTCTTCCTTGTCTGCTGTTATGCTACATTTCCAGACAAAACCTGTCTTTTTTCATAGTATTGATTTACCCTGCAGCAAATTGTGCTTCTTGTTGATGGCTGTACTTTTCCATTTTAGATCTCCGCCTAAAGTACATTTAACAGGTACACTTTCACTATCTAGGGAGAATATTTTGAGGAATAAACTCCACCAAAGGATATAGTGTCAAGAAAACTCAAAAGTACAAATACATATGTTTATTTTTTTCTGCTGAAACAAGACAAGAAAGGGGGAAATGAATGGACATAAAAAGCAAAATATCAAAGTAAAAACTAGACAAGCTACAGTGCCCTCCATTATTATTGGCACCCCTTGTACAAATCAGTAAGGGTTAGAAAAAAAAATCACTGTTTGCAGAATAACCATCATCTTGCACTGAAAAAATGAGAAACATCTAACTTTTAATTGAAACAAGTTCAAAGAAAATAAAAGCCTTCATCAAGAAATAAATATTTTTAACAAAAACACATGTACCACATTGGAAATGAATGTGAAACAATGTAACTGAAGCATGTTTCCCATTTAAATTGGACATTGTTAAGTTGATTGGAGTGTATAGGAACTTTCCAGCTGAAATCAATGACTTCCTGATTAACTGGGATACAAATGTGAGGAGACACAGAACCAGATTTTCATAGCCAACCATCATCATGGCAACGAAAAATGAATACTCAGTCCAAATGAAGGAGCAATGTGTTGTCCTTCATAACTTAGGGAATGGTTTTAAAAAATAGCTACTCGCCTGAAAATGCCCATTTCTACAGTTAGGGCAATGATAAAACAGTAGTGATCAACCGGAACTGTAACAAACTTGCCTGGAAGAGGACCCAAGTTTATTTTACCCACACGTATAGTGAGAAGGATGGTAAGAGAGGCAATAATATCTCTAAGGATCACTGTTGTGGATTTGCAAGAAAAAGTAAAATCCCTGGGTTATCAAGCCTCCAGAACCACCATCAAACAGCATTTCCATGCCAACAGATTACTTGGAAGGTATGCCAAAAAGAAGTTTTTTCTGTCAGTTATCCACAACTGTAAGCGCCTAGAGTTTGTTAAACATTACTAATGTTTTATCCAAAATGACTTAGAAAAGAGGTAAAGAATTAAGTAACATTAGGTTAGTTTAGCCTTTATTGTCTTTCTTAGGAGAAGTTTGTCCTGGACATTCAAGAGAACACATTCATCCCAGTCACATACATATCACTTACACTAAATACATTATACAAAACATTACAAAACTACCCTGCACCAAAAATATTACACCTTGCCTTTCCA
Organism: Polypterus bichir lapradei; assembly: GCA_026402145.1. Lineage (NCBI taxonomy): Eukaryota > Metazoa > Chordata > Cladistia > Polypteriformes > Polypteridae > Polypterus > Polypterus bichir. The sequence continues at coordinate 8,886,237 of JANRMT010062808.1, forward strand.
AAAAAAAAAATCTCTTTTTATTCAAAAATCTAATTGATAGAGAAACTAATAAAATTGTGTACCTGTTCAACTTATAGGCTGGTAACCTGTATCTCTTGCCTGAAGCATAACCTCATACCACTTATAAAGCTGGTCAGAAAAAGATAGTTGCTCAGCAGTCACCACCCTAAGGTTGCATACTGAATTGGCAGGTGTCAGCAACAGTGAGCCAAGCTGTACAGAGATGTGGAGTACCACACTAAGATGATCTTTAATTGACCTGTTTTAGAATGAATCGGCAAATGACCAAATACTCCTATGATGAGAAGAAGGACGCACAACAATAACACTATAGTTTAAATTATTAATGATTTTGCCATAACTCTAGTGTTCCATCTGGTCTGGATACTATTTTACAGGTATGTACACATCGTCTTCAAATGTATATGGGATTTCTTTAGTTGTTGCATGTGTTGGGTTGATTGAAATTCCCAATAATTGTTTAAATTTGAATGCTATCTCCCACTGAAAAGTATTGACATATTTATAACAAAATGTGTAGTATTTATGATAAAACATTCAATAATATTTTATATATTTTCTACTTTGTGAACTCTTGCAAGCAATATACAGTGGGATGCAAAAGTTTGGGCAACCTTGTTAATAGTCATTATTTTCCTGTATAAATCGTTGGTTGTTACGATAAAAAATGTCAGTTAAATATATCATATAGGAGACACACACAGTGATATTTGAGAAGTGAAATGAAGTTTATTGGATTTACAGAAAGTGTGCAATAATTGTTCAAACAAAATCAGGCAGGTGCATAAATTTGGCCACCACAAAAAGAAATAAAAATCAATATTTAGTAGATCCACCTTTTGCAGAAATTACAGCCTCTAAACGCTTCCTGTAGGTTCCAATGAGAGTCTGGATTGTGGTTGAAGATATTTTGGACCATTCCTTTTTACAAAACATCTCTAGTTCATTCAGGTTTGATGGCTTCTGAGCATGGACAGCTCTCTTTAACTCACACCACAGATTTTCAATTATATTCAGGTCTGGGGACTGAGATGGCCATTCCAGAACGTTGTACTTGTTCCTCTGCATGAATGCCTTAGTGGATTTTGAGCAGTGTTTCGGGTCGTTGTCTTGTTGAAAGATCCAGCCCCGGCGCAGCTTCAGCTTTGTCACTGATTCCTGGACATTGGTCTCCAGAATCTGCTGATACTGAGTGGAATCCATGCATCCCTCAACTTTGACAAGATTCCCAGTCCCTGCACTGGCCACACAGCCCCACAGCATGATGGAACCACCACCATATTTTACTGTAGGTAGCAGGTGTTTTTCTTGGAATGCTGTGTTCTTTTTCCTCCATGCATAACGCCCCTTGTTATGCCCAAGTAACTCAATTTTAGTTTCATCAGTCCACAGCACCTTATTCCAAAATGAAGCTGGCTTGTCCAAATGTGCTTGAGCATACCTCAAGCGGCTCTGTTTGTGCTGTGGGCAGAGAAAAGGCTTCCTCTGCATCACTCTCGCATACAGCTTCTCCTTGTGTAAAGTGCGCTGAATGGTTGAACGATGCACAGTGACTCCATCTGCTGCAAGATGATGTTGTAGGTCTTTGGTGCTGGTCTGTGGGTTGACTCTGACTGTTCTCACCATTCATCGCTTCTGTCTATCCGAAATCTTTCTTGGTCTGCCACTTCGAGCCTTAACTTGAACTGAGCCTGTGCTCTTCCATTTCCTCAATATGTTCCTAACTGTGGAAACAGACAGCTTAAATCTCTGGGACAGCTTTCTGTATCCTTCCCCAAAACCATGATGGTGAACAATCTTTGTCTTCAGGTCATTTGAGAGTTGTTTTGTGACCCCCATGTTGCTACTCTTCAGAGAAAATTAAAGGAGGAGGGAAACTTACAATTGACCCCCTTAAATACTCTTTCTCATTATGGGATTCACCTGTGTATGTAGGTCAGGGGTCACTGAGCTTACCAAGCCAATTTGAGTTCCAATAAATAGTTCTAAAAGTTTTGGAATCAATAAAATGACAACGGTGCCCAAATTTATGCACCTGCCTGATTTTGTTTGAACAATTATTGCACACTTTCTGTAAATCCAATAAACTTCATTTCACTTCTCAAATATCACTGTGTGTGTCTCCTATATGATATATTTAACTGACATTTTCTATCGTAACAACCAACGATTTATACAGGAAAATAATGACTATTAACAAGGTTGCCCAAACTTTTGCATCCCACTTATGTGGCCATTTTGACTAATGTGTCTTCTTTATCAGATTCCTTCTGTTATTTGACATCGGCCCACGGATTGGCCAGTTCTCTTATTCTGGCATCCACAAAGAGGTTTAATAACTCATGGTTTTTTCTCATTCCTTTTATGTTGACAATTCAACAATGTCCTTGCAGGAGTGATGGCTACCAAAAATGATCACAAACAGCTTTTTATTTTAACTGGTAACTCTAATATTACTGCTGGTTTGGATGTAACTAATAAAGGAGAACTCAGTAAAAAATGGAAATATTTTCAAAAAAATCATTAGCTCTGTCCATAATTCAGTTAAATTCTGTTCCGACCTCCATATTTATTCTTTTCAGTTGCATGTTTTTTCCCTTTTGGCCAATATTAAAATGTAATTGTTGAGAACAAAATGTACTCATCTGAAGATCAGTTTCCGTTTCTTCTGGCAAAACAATCCTTAAGAGACCTTACAACATTCTTCCCCCCTTCAACACCATTCAATGACAGCAATGCTACAATTACTTTGATGGTTTCATTTTGCTTCTAGCAGTGTTCCAGCATTTGACCTTCTCTGCCAGCAGACAGTACAGCGTGGGTTAAAAGAGAATTACATTATTGTCACCATTTACAGGCTCAGCATCCCCATGTACAGTATATCAAAAAACACAACACGTAGCCATGCTTCACTGAATGCATATAATACCCAAGAGCAAGGCTCACCAATATGGTAAGAAAAGCACATGTGATTCTGCAATTTGGTCCATACAATGAAATGCAGAGAAAAAGTTTTGTTTAATGGAATGAAGTGTGCTAATTCCCCCACCTTGTCTAAATAACATAAACATTTCAGTTTTCCTTCAGTGTACAGTATGTACATTTGCATTTAAAGGTACTTTAGTTTTAACTATACATTGTTTCTGTCTTGTGTCTTTTATTCCTAATGAAAAATCTTTAACATTAAAAAAAAAAGTTACTTGTTTTTGTTTGTAGGTTATGTGGCAGCCAAAAAGATGTAATAGACTTTATTCACAACTGACATTAATTAGTGGGTATAAGTAAACATGTCTCATTTGTTTTGTCTTGACATGATAGGTTGTAGCATTTTGTGATTGTTCTGAAGCTCTGCTTGTGGGCATACTCTTGAACTGTTTGTAGTAGTATGATTATCATCAATGAAACAGGATTTTTATATTTGAAATAAATGTAACTGCTGTTACCTTATATTGAATATTATGTCTAAACTTTCATTCATGTGGAGATCTATTGATATCAGTTATTGTTGATAATATATGTATCTAAAATAATGCACAAAGTGACAATACAAATACATCAATTCATAGTTTTACTTTGAAATACATAAGTACAATACAATATATTATTATGAAATTAAAGTATGTGTTTCCAAAATACCTTTTGGTAATTAAAAATTGTTTCATATTCCCAACCATCTTTTTGATCTGTAACTGACCCACTTCATAATGAAAACTATTTATGTCAATAAGAGAACATTGTCAATGGTTCAATGTTACTATTTACACACTCCAGTAAATAATTATCCATCCATCCATTATCCAACCCACTATATCCTAACACAGGGTCATGGGGGTCTGCTGGAGCCATTCCCAGCCAACACAGGGTGCAAGGCAGGAATAAATCCCCGGGCAGGACGCCAGCCCACTGCAGGGCGTAAATAATTATAGTATTGTAAAAAGTTATCTTGAGGAACATATTTGACTCTCTAGATATTTTAATACAGATATATGGAGCTGGACTTCTTTACCAAATATGAATATGTTTAATCATCTCTTTTTTGTTTACTTTATTACCTTCATACAAAACGTATGGTGTGAACATAATGCTTGCCATACCATTTCCCAACATTGCTTACAATCACTTGATAAGTTTAATCACCCTTGTTAATGTCAATTAACTCAGCAACAAAAATGTTTAATTCTGTCACCAGCACTCTAATGATGAATCAATTTGACACTAGAATGTATTAAATTTTTAGTTAGCATATAATAATCTATTACAATTTATTACAAATACGTACTGTGTATAAAGATATTAAAAGAGACTGACTGTAACTCAAGGTTTAACTAAATGTAACTTAAAGATGAAAGCGCAAGTGGTCTCTGCCTCATTTTAGAGAAACTACCAATGCAATTTTCCAAGGTTAGAATGAGGTAAATGAGTAATAAACACTCCTCCAGATAGTAGGGATAAACTTATGCTAAAGCCCATACACTCCTCCTATGAAGTGGTGTTAAGATCAATAGGACAATCTGCAAAACACCCCTCTTAACGAAGCAGTTGGAAAAGTCAATGTGAGTCAGAAATTACTGGTGTCATTTGTTGATTGGAGGAGGTAAAAAAGTTCTGCATATTAAGAGTCAGATCATGTCATGTATTAGATGAAGTAATGGTAATTATAAAAAGTCGAAAAGCGAATGAATTGTTGAATTGATTGTTCACTCCATGGACCGAGACATTTGTGCTTAACTCTGTGCAAATACAGAAATGTTCTACATTCTCATCTGGGCTCTGTGGCTGCCTTCTTTGAAGATAGAGGAAAGTTGTTGTCTATAACATAAATACTGTTGATTTCAACCAGGGGAACTTTGGATGGAACAAGCTTCTATCCGCAAGTTACATTTATGGACAGAACAAGCTGGTCCTGCTCTGTTCAAATGATAGTGCCTTTAAATATAATCTGTGGCAAAAATCTGCAGATATGATTACATCATGCTCCCACCTACAACTCTGTAATCAGATGGCAGCAGCTCTCTTATTCACCGGGTTAGAAGTGTTTCTTTGTGGTACAGGGGTTGTAGTTTGTCATGGGCTTCTGTAAAGTTTTAATTTCCCCTTGGAGACAAAGTAGTATCTATCTATCTATCTATTGTGACAGATAGCGGGCACTATCGCTACCTTGAACCCTTGTCCAAGACGCCAGACACCAGATAAAAGTCTAAATGTTGACTTTATTACTACTGCACAGTGCACAAAGCACTCTCCTCTCCACAATACTCATTAAATAATAAACAATAACTACAATAATCAATCCTCCACTCCCAGATGCGTTGCCACCCTTCCACCCAGCTCATCTTGTCGTCTGGGAGTTCCCAGCATCCTTTTATAGTTCCTGACCCAGAAGTGTTTCCAATACCCCAGTCCATGTGATCTCCTATCACTTCCGGGTCAGATAAAAAGTCTTCTTCTTCACCCCGGAAGCACGTCATTCCCCTTGTCTATGTGACTCAGACGCACATACGGGGCATAAGGCAAATAATCGCTGTTCCTCCCTGCAGCATCTCCTAGCTGCCCCCATGGTATCCAGCAGGGCTGTGAATAAAGACTCCAATGTCCACGATGCCCTGCTGGCCTTCGGGGCACCTCCCTGCTGCAGGGAGGGCTCCACCTGGCGGCATGGGGGTATTGGCCAGGATGAACGGCCGGCCATATATCACACTATCTACTGTATCTATCTATCTATCTATCTAATCACATTAAATTAATAAATGGACATTAATAAACAGCTTGGACTGCTTGTGTCTTAGCAATCAACAAGTATACAAAATTTACTGACCATTAGGTCTGTTGTTGATTACTATTCTGCCTTGGTTCCAGGATATTTGCGCACATTTCTCAGAATCTGTGTATGCATTTATTTCAAACTCATAATCTACCTTGAATTGTTTTACTTTTTCCATTGTTTTGTGTGACTTAAATAAATGATTTTGTTTAATTAATGTACAAAAATAAAAATGTGTTTCCCCTTTTTCAAAACATCAATCATTCTTTTGGTTTAAACATCATTTACACAATTTATCAGGTATCTACCTATATTCTGAGCCACTATATTTAATGTTGGCTTGCAATTGAACTGCATCCTATTCTGGCCTCATATGCCACAAGGTAGCAAATAATGCAAAATGGAATGTTAGTCCATTACAGCACCTATTCATAAAAAAAGCTCAGCCTCATTCATAGTAGGATTTTCAAATTAATCTAACATCTGGATGGAAAGCCACAAAGAAATAGGGAGAATGTGAAAACTTCACTAAGATGTTTTCTAATTTAGGAATTCAGCCAAGGCCCCCTGGAGTTATGTGTGGCATTAACGCTGACTAGTGCACTATTCTGTTGTACATCATATTGTCATGCCACATTTATGTTGTATTTAATCTCCTGATGTGTCTGGTTATGAAATGTTTGTTTGATTATATTGGAAACAATGAGGATACCTTAATACTGACTTTGAACATTTGCTTGCAAGTGCCTGCTCAAGACCAGTACATGTAGTGTTAAAAGAACAACACTAATGTCAGTCCATACTGAATCTAAAGCAGCTGCATACTATCGTCTAGCTAGAGGATTAGAAATAAATTAAACATGTCTCTATAAAAAAAATCTACTGACCTTTATCTAAGAAATAAAAAAATGTAATTAACTAAGCCTGTTACTTGGAGTAGAAAGAATAAAGTTTAACATACTGTATGATGAATTTTAGCTTGAATTTAATTCATTTGTGTATATAGATAGAGAATTACATTCTGCATACAAACACTGGACTTTTCTCCAAAAATGCTATGTATTTATTTTTAAGCGTTGTGAAATATGCTATTACAGGGATGCTTAATACTGACATCCAAAATGATTGTTCTTGGCTGATTATTGACCCATCAACCCAACATCTTAGAACTGATGGGAGCAGCAGATGAAACTGTAAAGTAATTAAAACTGAAAAGCTTTAAATAGGCTGCTGCTTCTGAGTAATATCTTCCCTTTTACATTAAATTTGCAAGATAAAAGACAAAAAAGCATGTTGTGGACACCATCATTCAAAATAATTTCAAGAAAGCTGACTTTATAGAATAACTGAAGGTCAACATGTCACAGATACTGATGGATCACAGAGCCAGAATTTCAAATGTTGTTTGCCAGTTGTTCAGATAAAAAGGATACTCTGATCTAACATTTCCTTTAAAGAACACATGCCTTAAGTGTTAAAACATACAGATTAATTTCAGAACTAAACCTTCAAAGAAGATGTACACAAACACTTTTCCCTTGATATTAAGTGGAGAAATTAAACATATTACTGTAATACTTGTTTTGGTATCATTATGTTTAAATAGATTCATTTGAATTAATAATAACAAAAAGAATCTTTGGCTTATTCATTAAGGTAATGAATTCTATTATAGTATAAAGGTTATTTGTTAATCTACTTTACAGCTATCCTTCAAAGGTAAAAATGGTATTTTATGCACTTAGCAAAATCCAATTAAAAGTAGCTGCAGTAATCTAAAAGGTGAGTGTATTAGCGTAAACCTGGTCATCCTGCCACTGGGATTAAGGTAATAAGAGCACACTGAGAGCACAATATAGATTTAGGACTGAGGTTGAGAGGTCATATTAGACAATAATTTTAGTGGCAACATCAGAGCTGTTGGTATCAGGATACTCAGGAAGGTTACTCTGAAAAATTATTTAGTGAATGAAGGTTAAAGAAACATTGACGCTATATACCACAAATAGATACTTTTAGTGCAGAGGAACTGGATAAACCTTGGCGCTGTCAGAATTACTAGATGCTATAAAGTCACTTCAAAGCGGAAAAGCAGCAGGCCCTGATGGCTACCCTGTACGATTTTATAAGAAATTCTTCACTCAGCTAACTCCCTTCTTATTAACAACATTTACAGAAGCTAGAGACAATCAAATTCTACCTCAAACGTTTCGTCAAGCATTAATCACCGTCTCTCCTAAACAAAATAAGGACTTATTACAATTTGCATCATACAGACCAATTTCACTTCTGAATAATGATGTTAAGATACTCTCAAAAGTCTTAGCTAGAAGAATGGAGAAAGTGCTGCCTTCGGTAATATCACAAGATCAAACTGGATTTATTAAAGGCCGACACTTAGCTTCCAATCTTTGATGCCTGTTTAATGTAATATATTCACCAGCAAAGTCAAGCACCCCAGAGATATTATTATTGTTGGATGCAGAAAAAGCATTCAACATGATTGAATGGAACTACCCTTCTGCTACATTAGAGAAATTTGGGTTTGGCGCGAATATTTGTGCATGGATCAAACTACTGTATACCAATCCAGAAGCTTCAGCTTGTATTAACAACATTTGTTCAGACTACTTTAAACTAGAACGTGGTGCCAGACAAGGATACCCCTTGTCACCACTGCTATTTGCAATTGCCATTGAACCACTGGCAGTTCACTGTCGAAATGCTTATCAGATAAAGGGGATTATCAGAGAAGGACTTTTACAGAAAATTTCTCTATGTGCAGATGATATGGTACTGTATATATCAGACCCACAAAATACTGTGCCTGCAGTCTTAACAGCACTTACGGAATTTCAAAAGATGTCTTATCTCATAATTAATTTGAATAAAAGTGTGATCTTTCCAGTGAAATCTCAAGCATACAATATCAGATTGGACACCTTCCCTTTTATCATTGCAGATCAACAAAATGTCGCCGTGTGTATGGAAAAAATTAAGCAAGATTTGCTAGATAGTCAACCCTTCATCTCACTCTAGCTGGAAGAATTAATGTTGTTAAGATGAATATCCTTCCTAAGCTCCTCTTTTTATTTTGTAAACATTCCAATATACATCAATAAATCATTTTTTGAGCAATTAGATTCAACCATAACCTCATTTATTTGGAACTCAAAACATCCACGTATCCAAAGAGTGACCCTACAAAGACCTAAGGCAGAAGGTGGCATGGCTCTACCCAACTTTCAGTTTTATTACTGGGCAGCAAACATACAAGCTATAAAAACCTGTACACAAATAGATGAACATACACAGGCTTGGTCTGCAATAGAAATAAAATCCTGCAGTACTTCTTTATATTCCTTGCTTTGTGCCCCAATAAATGCAAGTTATCGCCAATATACTAATAACCCAATAGTGCTTCACTCACTCAGAATATGGAACCAATTTAGAATGAATTTTAAGATGGAGAATCTTTTATCTGTGGCACCTCTGCATGAGAACCACCTTTTTCAACCCTCGCAAACATATGCAGTTTTTAATATCTGGAAAACACTTGGGATTAAATTACTTAGAGATCTTTATATAGACAACATCTTTGCATCCTATGAACAATTACATTCCAAATTTAACTTTCCAGCAACACATTTCTTTCACTATCTTCAAATTCGAAACTTTGTCAAACAGAACCTGCCCGATTTCCCTCATCTTGCACCTTCCTCTATGCCGGAAAAAATATTGCTCAGTTTGGAGGACTCAGACAGCATTTCTGCAATATATAAAATTAATTTACAGTCCCTCCCTTTCAAAGATCCAAGAGGACAATGGGAAAAAGATCTCTTAATCAGCATATCAAAAAAGGAGTGGAAGATAGCAATGCAGAGAATTCACTCAAGCTCCATATGCGCAAAGCATACAATTATTCAACTTAAAATTATACAGTATATCAAGCACATCTGTCTCGCTTAAAGCTGTCCAAAATGTTTCCAGGGCAAGATCCAACCTGCAAACGCTTCAATCAAGTTGCAGCCTCACTGAGTCACATGTTTTGGGCCTGCACCAAATTAACATCATTTTGGACAAAAATGTTTAAGTGCCTTTCAGACAGCCTTGTGTCACAATCCCTCCAAACCCATTAACAGCTGTTTTTGGTGGAGAAGGACAAACAAACTGTGATTGCCTTTTCTACACTATTGGCACGCAGACTTATTTTGCTAAACTGGAAGAATCCTAACTCTCCTCTTTTAAGTCAGTAGGTAACTGATGTTTTATACTATTTGAAATTGGAAAAAATTTAATTCTCAGTTAGAGGGTCTGTGCAGAACCTTTTCAAAACCTGGCAGGATCTAATCAGTAATATTTTAGAATAAGCTCTTAAAGCACTGAGGAAATAATTCTCTTTGCGTTTCTTTTTTCTTTTTTTTTTTATTGCCTATTAAACTCATCAATTTATGTATTTTGACCAGCTTTAAGTTTTACTCCGATGGCCATGCTCTCTTTCTCAGGGGTGGGGGTTGGGTTGATTTGTTTTCAATCCTATTTTTTGTAAAAATGTATCTATCTGTATGGAATGATTACAATAAAATCAATAAAATTAAAATAAAAAAGATGTATTTTATGCCTTAATTGAGGATGTGCATGCATATGTGTTTTAATTAATACCTTGTAATTAAATTTTTTTGTACTTTTCTCTGAGTATTTTTTGTGATCTATGTAGCTAAATTGGTGTTTTTGTACCTAGGGAATCTCATATTAGTTTCTTACAATCTACCTTCCTTTAAAAATTAAATATCATTTTTGTCTTCTTCTGACTCTGTTTTGGATTGCTCACTGGCATTGCTTTGTTGCATGAGCATTGATCATTCCCTTGGCAACTTTCCCAGATTTCCACAGGAGTGTGCATTGCATATCTTTATCAGCATGACCTATTCAGTAAGTTCTGGAGGTTGTGATTCTAATTTTACTGTGTCTGAATAAAATACTTTACGTACGTGTGATTCTTTGTGCCGTTCTGATCTTGATATTTGGACTTTCTTCTTTAGGATAACTGGAAGATAATCGGAAGAGTGATGGAAACTACAAAACACCTTCATGAGTGCCATTTTGCATCTCAGAGTGTCATAAAATTGACATCATTCACTCTCAAACATGAACTTGTATTCTTAGCTGGAAGTAGGTGCAGGACACCTCACAGATTGCTCTCATGCCCAATCTGAGGTAGGACAAATTGTTATCCTATTCAGATTTTTAGTGCTACTCCTAGGGGTAATTCTGAGACACTTGTTAAATAGGGGCACAGGTCTTTAAAATTTTCAAAGGTTTTGATAATGTTTCAGCAGAATAATTTCAGTTAAATAGTGAATCACATACTTGAGGACAATGGTAGAAATTAAGGAGAAATGTATTTATGAGTGAAGGTAAGAAGCATTTCTTCACACACCGAGTCATAGGAATCAGGTACAAATTACAAAGTTATGAACTTGAAGGGAAAGCCTGGAAAACTTAAAATGTATCTGGGTGAGATACTGGGGCAACTTACTATTAGATAACCAAGTAAGCCTGATGGATTAAATAGTCTTCTCTTTTCAGACTTCTAATGTTCTTATGAACTTATCATTTTATCATGTAAACTATCATTTACAATAGTTTACATTTGTTTATATTCACTTTTGTCCTCTCAAATCTGGCAAAGTCTGAATTCTGTCCAGATCCATCTGTTAATGGTGCTGCTGACTGTAAGGTAGCTGCCATTCCACCTACTTTAGTGTCAATTGCAAACTTAACCAGTTTATTAGGTACATTTTTATAAAGATCATACATATAAATCAAAAAGACCAGAGGTCCTAGAACTGATCTCTAAAGGACACCATGTTTAACATCTCCTAATCTGAAGAAAGTTCTTCATACCTATTTGTTTTATTAGTTTGAGCCAATTTTCCAGCAGTCTATATCTTTATGACTAGCCTCTCATATGGAACATTTTCAAAAACTTTTTGAAAAAAAAGATAAGTAGTGATATGGTATTTCTGTCTGTCTGACCAAATGTTGTTTTCTTGTTTCTACATAAAATTTAAGGACGTTAGTGAAATACACTATTGCCCTATAAAGCCATGTAGGATTTTCAGTAATACACCAGTACTTAATCTGTATTGTTCAATGTTTTCTTTAATAATTGCTGTCATTAATGTATTCATGGCACATCTTAAGCTTACAGCCCTAGTTACTAAGACTGGCCCAGTCACCTTTATTATACAATGGAACATCATTTACTTGCTTCCAGTTTAGGAACTTTCTCAGTGTACAACATTTTTTGGAAAAATAATTATTATATTTATTAATCCTTAATTGCATCTTCCATGAGTACTACAGCATAAATGTTGTATGGTCTGTTATCCCTCCTCCCCCAAACTTTACAGAAAATATTTTAAGCTATCTGGAGGTAGCGTTCTCCTGGCATCCACCAACACCAGATTCATCTATCAAACTGCCAGATAGTAAAGTATGATTCATCACTTCACATCTCCACTTTTCCAGAGCCCAATGGCTGTGTTTTTACACTCCAACTGACACTTGGTATTCCACATAGTGATCTTAAGCTTATGTGCAGCTGTTTAGTCAAGAAAACAGATTTTTTGAAGCTCTCAACTCACAGTTCTGCTGCTAGTGTTGCTTCTAGAGGCAGTTTATGGTGACTTGTGAGTGATGTGAGAGGAGGAAGGCGATTTTTACTCACTATGCACTTCAGCACTCAGCCGTCATGCACTGTGGGTTTGTATGGTCTACCACCTTGTGGCTGAGCTGCTATTGATTCTAGACACTTCCACTACACAACAATAGCATTTATATCGACCAGGACAAATCTGAAAAGCAGATATTTGATACACTGACCTGTGGCAATGGTAACATTTTATGGTAGTGCCACATTTAGTCACCAAACTCTTCAGTACAACCCACTCTACTTCCAATGCTTGTCAATGGGCATTGCATACTGTAGCTATATGCTTGACTTTATGCACCTGCTAAAAATGGCTATGAATGAAACACTTGAACTCAATAATTTGGAGGGGTGTCCACATTCATTTGGTCATGTAGTATGTCTGCCATCCCCTCTAAGTGAGTTTGTGGGTATCTTCCTAACATCATAGTGGAGAAACATACAGTACATCTTTTTTAGCAGTTTACAAATGTTCAAGTTTGCAACACAATAACAGTTTAAATTGTTATAGATGTTGCCCCACACACTCTATTAAATGTGGGGTGTAAAAATATAGCTGGCTTTAAACTTAAATTAAGGCTGATGTCTGTGCTGTTTTCATCCATATATTGAGACCATAATCCAAAATTATAAATATTTGTTAGACAATATTGGTGGTTGAGACTTCAGTTTTACTACACATTCAGTATTACTTTGAGTGTTTTAGTTTTCTCCAGACCTGCATCCTGGTTTTATGCTATTTAAAATGAACACATCTTATTTATATATAAATGCAATTTTTTTTTATCTTTAATAATATCTTTTATTTACATGTTCATATCTAGTTAATTTAATTTTGAATAAACTGTTATTTTATGCACTTTCATGCTGCTTGTTTAAAATATTTAAATCTTAAACAGAAAATGAAGCTTACAGTATACACATATGAAACCTAAATTACAATGATGGTGACACGCATATGTTCACATTACTGTCTAATACTGATAAAATTAATTTATATTAGTTCTGTGCACACATTTATGCAGCCACAGCCGCTGTGCAAATATTTAATGCAATGTAATATAGTCTAAACATGTTAGAAAAATAATTAACTCTGAATTTCTAATGTACTCCTTATTAAACTGTGATGACATTCTAAGGTCAGGCTACAAAAGTAATGCAGCCACCCTAATTACCTTTCATGACCTAATAAATCCTTATGCTTGTTTATAAATGGAGTTTCTGCACAGGCAAATCCCAGTGGTAGTGTCATCTCTAAGTGGCCTTTCTAAGAATAATGTTAATTAAACTTTATCAATAATGTGCAGGGTCCTAACTCACAAAATAGTAACTGTCTTATTGTTTTAAATTTTGCTTTTTGTTTAAGTGTTCATTAAGGGTCTGTCTGAGAAATCCCTACAGGTTATGGTCTATTTGAATTTCATTTGCAATGCCCATTCTCTTATGTTTTATTCAAATTACTGGAGATAACAGCATATTTTTTACAAGTATATTAAACTGTTGCTGTATTTTTCTACTAACGTTTCAGCCATAAAAATGTAACATGTATCTGAGAGCACCAATGGAAAAGTAGAAGTGCACTCAAAGTGTAAAAGAGGAGGCTCTTCACACAGAGGGTTGATGCACTCTAGAACAAAGTTTTTCTTTGCTTGTAAAAGAAATTGAAAATCCATGGCAAACCAATGGGATTTTAGAGCACACTAGTACATTGCGACACATTTTAATAATGCACATTCTCCTTGATCGGGTTTCACATAGTTCACATGAAAAAGGTGGTGTGATTTCTTATCAAGCACATGTGCTACTATAAATTATACACACCCTGAGCAAGGGGAACGACAAACAATATCTTTTTAGCCAGAACTCATCATAATCTATGCTCCATTCAAAAACACATACAATAGACTGCTTTCGATAGACATTTTATTACAGAAAATAATTTGAGCACTACATGTTACTACTTTTATAGTGACCCTTCCCTTCTCTCTCAACATCTTCTCCAATAAACAGAACCTTTTCTGAATGTTAAAAATAGCTAAGGTACTCCAAGTTCATCTGAGAAAAGTAAACAAAAATGCAATTCACAATCAGTAAACCTCACATTTCCTCTTTTTTAAACATTGATTTTATTGTTTCTACAGAACAGTGATTGCATTATATAAGGTTTTTTTTTTTTTTGTGAAAAGCTTACCAATGTGTGGTAGGCTGCAGGCACCAAGGGTAAAACATTTTCTTAGATGCACAGCACAAATAAAGGAAGCAGCCCAATTGCTGCTTGTTGCCTATACAGCTGACATCATCTGCCATCACATCAAAGCAAACACACACAGACACACACACACACATAAATATGCAACAAGTGGATAAAATAACTAAAAATCATTCAATATATTGCTACGGTGGTGTTGAAATCTCACAGTCCAAAGACATGTAGGGTACATGACTTGGCGATCCTAAATTGGCCATGCTGTGTGTGTTTGTGTGTGTGCACCCTGCGATGGACTGGCACCCTCTCCAAGGTTTGTTCCCTGCCTTGCCCCCTATGCTAGCTGTAATAGGCTCCAGCAGACCCCTGCGGCCCTGTTCAGAACAAAGTGGATTGATTGACTGTCTGTCCTTACAGACTTTGGTGCTCTATTTATATATGTGACATTATTAGGGACTCCGTGTCCAGGTTTGTGGATTAAACTTAAGTGCTTTTTTGGGTGGTTTTTCTTTTCTTATTTTTGGTTTGACTAATTCTTGGCTTCTCTACGACTTTGATTTTGATTTGTGAATGGAGCTTTGCTACACAATAGATTGAGACCTGCTTGTCTTAAAATAAAAATGTAATCTCTTGGTCCTTTATCTACTTTTGCTTGCCAATTTACATCTGTAGCAGAACAAGGATGAGACAAGAGACATTTTTAAAGATGAACAACAGAATCGTACATTACATCAAGAACAAAGTTTTATTCAACATTCTTAATGAGAACCTTCTAGATGGAACCATAAGTAAGGAAAGAATGAGAATACGAATTAGGCAGTTTTACAAAGCATATGATTGGGACATTTGTTATTTTTCAAAAAACGTGAAGGACCATATTAAAAGTAGTAAACTTAAGCCTTCCTGCTATAGCTGCTGTTTGATTTTAGTACTATTTTGTCAGTTTAACAAGCCTGTGGACCTTTTTAGATACCAAGCATCTGAATGTAACTGGAAAACCCTGGGCAGTTCACCAGATGGCAGAAACAATAGGACAATACCAACCAGAACAATGTGACATCCATGGATATACACATGACAAAATGCACCTGTACCACATTCCATACAGTACTTTCTTAATTTGACAATGACTCCCTTTCGAAGTGCTGTTTATATCATGTTTATTGTAAAGTGTACATAGTAGTCCAGTGAAATTCTTTTTTTTTAATTTTATTGATTTTATTGAAATCACACAACATTCCATACAAATAGATCAATTTCACAAGAATAGGACTGAAAACAAATCAACCCCAACCCCTGAGAAAGAGAGTATGGGCAGCAGAATAAAACTTAAACCTACTAAAATAAGTATATAGATAAATGAATAAGTGAATATAGATGAATGGAGAATAAGAAAAAAAAGAATAGGGAGAGAATCTGCTTCCTCAGTGCTTTAAAAGCTTATTCTAAAATGTTATTGATTAGATCCTGCCAGGTTTTGAAAAATTTCTGCACAGATCCTCTAAGTGAGAATTTGCTTTTTTCCAATTTCAAATAGTTTATAACATCAGTTAGCAACTGACTTAAAAGGGGAGAGTTAGGATTCTTCCAGTTGAGCAAGATAAGTCTGCGTGCCAGTAGTGTAATAAAGGCAATTACAGTTTGTTTGTCCTTTTCCACTTTAAGCCCATCTGGGAGTACACCAAACACAGCTGTTAATGCGTTAGGAGGTATTGTGACACCAAGGCTGTCTGAAAGTCATTTAAAAATTTTGGTCCAGAATGATGTTAATTTGGTGCAGGCCCAAAACATGCGACCCAGTGAGGCTGGAACTTGATTGCAGTGTTTGCAGGTTGGATCTTGTCCTGGAAACATTTTGGACAATATTAAGCGAGACAGATGTACTTGATATATAATTTTGAGTTGAATAATTGTATACTTTGCGCACATGGAGCTTGAGTGAATTCTCTGCATTGCTACCTTCCACTCCTTTTCCCATTGTCCTCTTGGATCTTTGAAAGGGAGGGACTATAAAAAAGTTTTATATAATGCAGAGATGCTGTCTAAGTCCTTGAAACTGATCAATATATTTTCCAGCATAGAGGGAGGTGGGAGGTGAGGAAAATTGGGCAGGTTCTGTTTAACAAAGTTTCTAATTTGAAGATAGTGAAAAAAATGTGTTGCTGGAAAGTTACATTTAGAATGCAATTGTTCGTAGGATGCAAAGACGTTGTCTATGTACAGATCTCTAAGTGTTTTAACCCCAAATGTTTTCCAGACATTAAAAACTGCATATGTTTGCGAGGGTTTGTAAGGGAAAAGAAAAAAGTGCTTGAAACTTCCTATCTCTTAAAACCTTGACATATGACTTCATTTGTACCATATTAGATTAGAAAATGTGATCATATACAGTATAACACTTAATGGAGGCTGAAGGAGACTGAGACAAAACGCAAGAGACACCGGGGATAGTTGTTTTTCTGTGGTGTGCGAGTTATTGAAAATATACATTTTGCTCCTAAAATAGTTATATTTTGGTTGTTGCTAAGGAGCAATGCTAGAATTGTTAAAGCTTTTTCTCCCGAAGGGTTTATTGCTTTTTTCACCCACACAGGAGCAAAAGCACATGGGTGTTTGGAAAAGTTACTTGTTACGTGCACTTGTTCTTGTAATTTGTATTCAAACTAGTATCAGTGAGGCAGGACAGTAAGCAGCAGTAGCTGACACCAGTATCTCTGTAAGTTAATAACCCTCATTGTAGTGACAAATAGTTATGAGTAACAGAAACAGCATTTCCTTAGTGGGGAAAAAAGGCAGCAGCTGAGTTCAAAGTGGTAAACATAATGACTTTGCGGCATATAGGCTGACAGCTAGTGTTAAGTCACAGAATAGGCACAATCGGCTGTAGGAGCAGACAGTACAATAAGAAATTAACTTATATGGAGGAATAAACAATAGTTTAAAAATAAAAATACATATAGTAGTAATGTAAATTCTTATCCAACATTTTAATGTGAAAGTAAAATGAGTAACTCATTAAAAATATCTTGTCTTAATGCTAGAAACATCAAAAAGAAAGCAAGTGAGTTGGAGTTGAATGTAGAGGAGCATAATTATGATATAGCAATAACAGAAATCTGGTTAAATTACAAAGGTGGGATGAGTATAACATAAAGGGATACACATTTTTTAAGAAGGATAGACAGAAAGATAAAAGGAGGTGGGTTGCGATTTATATCAAACAGAATTTAAATGCAAGTCCTATTCAATTGAATGATGATCCCCATCTTAGTGAGGACATGTGACTTCGCCTGGGAAGTATTAGGGAAAGATGTCTTATTTCAGAATTGTATTATAGACCGTCCAATCCAGATATTAATTTCAATGCACATCTTTTTAGTAATATTAAAAAGGTAAGTTTACAGGGAGATATTAATTATCTGAATATTAACTGGAATAACCTTGCAAATAGCACCACACAAGAGCAGGAGTTTTTAGAAGTAATAGCCAATAACTATTTTTTAACACATTAGGTTAAAGCCCCACTGCAAAGGGAAGCCTATCTGGATTTAGTATTTTGTAATAACCAGAACAGAACCGAGGTTGTAGAGGTGATTGAACCACTAGGGTCAAGTAACTATGATACAATACAATTCTCAGTGTTTTGGAATAGTGCAGATGCCAAGACTAAATCTGTTAAGTTTAATTTTGGTAGGGCAAATCTTGAGCAGATGCGTTAAAATCTAAGGAGGATCAACTGGGATAAGCTTTTAAGTGTAGAGACAGTGGTGGAGTGGTGGAACAGGCTTAAAAATGTTTTACATGTAATGCAGGGCAAATACACACCTAAATTTGGAATTAGTGGAAAATTAAAAAAAAACAACAAAAAAAAAAACTCTGCAGTGGTTTAGTAAAAAGTTAAAAAAGAAGCTGAAAAGGAAAAAACAGCTATATAAGGTGTGTAAGACTAATAACTGCAATGTGAATCGTAGGGTGTATGAGAACATGATGGCAACCATTAAGAAGGATATTAGGGTGGCTAAAAGATAGTTAGAGAGAGATATAGTAGATAAGGTGAAAGATGACCAAAGAGATTCTTTCAGTATTTTAGTAATTAAAGAACAGTGAAGGAGGTGAAGTACATCAGGAATAGTAAATAGGAATTTAAAAATACAGACAGTGAAATAGCAGATGCTCTAAACTTACGTTTTTTGATGTCTTCACATGTGATGAGGCAAATAACCTTCCAGCAGTTAAACTGTTATTACAGATCAAAGCACAAAGTTAAAATTAGAACATTAGAATAATCTAGACAAGAACAGGCCATTCAATCCAATAAAACTTGCCAGTCCTATCCACTTAATTCTTCTAAAAAAATTCTTCTAAAAAAGTCTATTTTTAAAAGACCCTAAAGTCCTACTGTCTACCACATTACTTGATAAGTTATTCTAAGTGCTTATGGTTCTCTGTGTAAAGAAAAACATCCTCAAGTTTGTGCGAAATTTACGCTTAACATGTATTTAACTGTGTCCCTGTGTTCTTGATGAGCTCATTTTAGCAAGTTCAATCAGCAGCAGGCAAAAGAATTGCCTTAAGAGTAGTCATAGATCAAAATATAGCTACATAACCGTAAGAAAATAAGGGTAAAATTTTTATGTAGAAACCTCCCTGGCTAAACTGTAAGTTTGTGAAAGTGTAAACCGTTGAAGACAAAGATGCTAGTCAAAGATAGTTGGAGACTTGTGAGCACTGAATATAGGCTTAATAGTGAAAGGTGAGTCTAAGTAAAATTAAGAAAAAAAAGCTCTCCAATTCTTTTGAATTGTAATGATATTAAAATATCACATTTGCAAGTTTGCCACATTCATGAAGGCAGTATCCAAGGAAACAAAATACAGGCATGTATTTTTTAAGCAGCTTGAAGTGCAAGTTTTGAAATATGATAAGGAAACACTGGCCAGCACTACAACCGTGAATTACATACTAACTGCATTATAACAGGTGACTTGTAGGAGACTCCACATTAGAAAGTTACAGACAGCTGAGACGCTTTTGGAAGTAAATTCAGGTAAGAGGCAGCATTTAGTCTAGGGGCATTTACCTTACATTAATATTGTAAATTTCTAACCTCAAAGTTCTGGTGGAACTGATTGAGCAGCAAAGAAAAGCAGAATAAGGGAGCCCAATCAGATCATCTCTAAAACACTCAGAAAAAGAACAGTGTTTATAATAGGAGACTCATTTGTAAAGTGGATTGGCATTTAGCTTTGCACAAGAGTCAGCAAGTGCTTCACTATTTGTATTGTCTGATTGGAAAATCAAACTGAAATATATAGAAATTTTGCATTTCAAGTTTATTTATAAATAAATAAATATTAGTTGGCTGATTGATCTACATCTAAACTAAAATCTAATTGCCTAATGGACGACATAATACCCTAGTGACTTATGAATATGGCATATATTTAAGCAGAATTAAAAGACCTACGTATTGTATGTCTAAATGCATGCACACAGGAGTCAATATTTATTGTGGAAACAAAAAATGGCAAAATAAAGAAAAAGTCTACCATGGTGTGCAGTTAATGTATTTATTTCCTTTTGAAAGAAATTTCATTACGAGGTAACCTTATTTTTAATATTACATTGCCTTTACTGTAAGCAGGTTTTAAAAAAGCAGTACATTTTTCAACCATTAAGCAAGACATTTAGCTATAACAACAGATTTGTGCCTTGTAAGCTTGAGTGTAAAGCCAATTTTCTGTAATGTCAGAGAGCACAATTTCAATATGACATCATAAAGTGGATACAGCAGGATACACTTTAAATACTGTGTACTTCTAACACAGCACAACTCACTTTGCAGTTTTATGTGTAGCCTTTGAATAATTCTTTGGATGTTCACATGCTTATAATTTGCTCAGATGAAGCTCTGATTTAATGGTATTTTAATTAAAAAAACAGACTGGTTTAAACGGTTATAAAAAATACATAAGCAAATATAATACACATGAAATTATACATTTAATGAAAACAAATTGCAAAAACCAAAAACAAAACACATGACAAATGTAATGGTCTTTAAAAATTATTTTCATACACTTGGGGCCTTAGACTTCAGATTTTGGAGAAACATGGTTACTGCTCTGTTCTTATTGCTGGTTATGATTTCTTCTGCATTCTCAGAAACATATAGGCATTTATTTAATCTATAGGCTTTGTAATCATTTAAGACTCAGGGACTTGTAATAGCTGCTTTTCTTAACCAATTAAAATGGGTTGCAAATAACAAAGTAGGAATTTTTTATTTTGCAAATTCAGAGGAAAGAAAAACAAACAAAATATTGGGATTCAGAAGCTGTAAATCATTTCAGGTTTTAACACATATTGTGGAAAAGTTAATATGATGGTACACATTTCTGATATAACAAAATGGCAGCATGTTCTCTTAAGAGCAGGATTTAATTTCTATTGAAGTAATAGGTTTCAACAAAAATCTGCATCAGCCTTTCAGAAACTAAACACTTCTTTAACTAGGACCTATAAAAGTATAATTTTTTAACCACACTAAATGGCACCCTTGCAGCAAATGTGTGTGTTTGCCAGTGAAATCAGGGCAATGCTATAACTTCATTCTGTAGTAACAGCCTCCTTCTCTATTGAATACTGACCCCAAGATGACTCTTCCCCATGGTGCATCTGCCCAAAACAAAGAGTTTTGAAGGACTAGTTCTCTTAAGGTTGAACAGTGCAAACCTATTTACTCTCTGCCATTTTGTTCTTATATTGTTGTGATTACACCACCCATAAGGTGCCACATTTCTCATTTCATGATTTCCTAGCATTTTGAATGTTTTATTGCGTGCCTGCTGACCAGCAGTGTTTTTTCATTAAAGAAGCATCACATAGATCACATAGGCTGTGGTTTGAAATGAGTCAGAGAAAATGTTTAAAGGGCAAGAACAGAAAACAGAGTAAGGCAAAGTTTGTATTCACTCAGGAAGTTTGGAAAAAACAAACCAAAAGTGAAAAAAACTAAAAGCATGTTGCTTTAAAAACTCTTAATTGTCAAGAATTTTTCTCCTGTAAACATTTTCAATATATTGTATTGTTTATTCTTCTTACTGCTTTTGCTGCTTACAATTTCCCATTTGATTGAAGTTTCAAAGAGAGCAGTAGTATTATGATGCCACAGAGGTGTGATCACGTGAGATGGTGGGTGTTGGCAAGTCGGTCAATTTTATAAGAGTCATTCTCTCCCAATTAAAAGACACATGGAGGCTGGGTAAAATCATAAGCTCTTTAGATTTAACTTGGAAAAAATCAGGCTGTCTTTTTTGGACACTCCATTTTACTGCTTGTTATGTTTTTCTAGTCCATTTTGACTATGGCTATTTGCTGCTTTTGATAATGTTAATTAGTGTCTTATTTGCATTTTTATGTTTTCATTTTAAATTTGCAGTGTGCTTATTGTACCCATTACATGTTTGATTAAGTAGAAAGTTGCCCACACATTGATAAGTAATATAAGCATTTATGTAGGGTCATGGTAGGAATGCCATTTTTGTCTGACCTTTAAATATAGTGTTGGTTTCCTTATTTAACACTTGATGAAAATGTGGCTATTTAAAAAAATATTAATCAAAGCAATTTTATCAGTATTTCTTTATTTTTTTTCCAAGTACCTGCCCATCATCATACAAATAAGTACATAACATTGTCAGCTATGATGCATTTAAATCTGCCCTCAGAATGCTTTGGATTCAGGGGAACATGAGATATTAAAATATTCTCAAACCTGCATAATCCAGTGTTCTCCCTTTAATATAATTATGGGGTTTACCTATAAAACCATGGCACAATTATAGCACACTGGTTTAAATAAATGTTGTATGTTTCAATTGAAAACTTATAATTTTGACTTCATTCTGTCCCTAGTTCTGCCTTGTCAAACTCAAGATAATTAAATCTAAAATTTGCTGCCACTTAACTCCTAAACTTTATGTAGTCAAACATCATACTTTATAACATTAATATCAGAATGTGGCCATATTTCGTTAATATTTATGTACTACAAAACCAAAACTCAAATACTGCATAACCAAAAATGTAATGTTATGTGTTTTTGTTACATGCTAAGCAGATATTTTTGACTCAAAATGTCAACCTAACCTTCTCAAACCTGTCCCTTTGACACTTAAAGAAGCAGTCATGCTTCATTATCAACCCTTGTCTGCTTGACAGGTTTTAAAAGTCTTTAAAATGGAAATATAACGCAAATGGTACCTTTGAATACAGCAAGTGCTGACAACCATTTCATTTACACCTCTATAAAGATCACAGGGCAGTGCGCAGTTATCTTTAAATGCAGGCATATTTGATGTAAAATACTAAGCACATCTCTATGCACATAAAATGATTTTACTTGAAACTCTGTAGAAAATGCCTCATTTATATATATATATATTTGGCTATCTAATCCTACAAAAATTGAAGTAACCACAGCAATAAAATGTATTAGATATATACTTTTACATATTTACATAATGATGTACATAGTCTGCATGTGTCTGTAGCTTTTCAAATTAAGTAATAGATTTTAAAAATATATTATTTTAGAATTAGTATTAAGATACATTATAGGACTAAAATAGAAACACAGTCTACCTTACAACTATGTGACTATGGGCGTCTGTCAAGTTCTGAAGAAATGTAGACAGCATGACAGGCTGCCCTTGTCTACTGCTGTAGGCAGTGTGGTTGCCTCCCTCTGTCAAGATCAGCAGGATATAAAGGAGAATATACAGAAGAAAAGAAGGATGGATTGTCCTGGCAGATCTTTGAAACAGCTAGTTACACTCAGAATGTAAACAGCTCTGCTAGAACATACTCTTTTTCTGAATGTATTGGCCTTCAGAATGACTTTGCATCCATTAATTCTTTTCATGAAGTACATAAGCCACTTATTCATTGAAATGTCATGTGGTGTCTATGTTCCATTAAAGTTAAAATGAGTGTCTATCTGAGTAGAGTACTTGCATACTTTCCTGTGTAGGGAAGTGTGTGGGCAGTTCTACTTCAGTGCCTTCTGTCCATTTTTTCTTTTATTATTTCTAGTTGTGCATTCAGATCACTTTAGCATATTAGGAAGTACTATGTGAGAAGAGGATATTGATAATACATCCCTTCCTTTGATATTTATATTTTTTGTACTAGGAAATGAATTGTATTTCTACATGGATTACTATATATTTTGCACATTATTTAGTGGACTATACATTTACAACAATTTAAAAATTTATCGCCTGCTTATTCATATCAATAACTGTGTTTAATGTGAAAATGCATTGTCTGCTGATGCATACATTTCATTTAATGTCAGTTAAATGTCACAGTTGACAATAAAGCGCAACTGGGCATTAATTTCGTTATTAGCATAATTTAAGTCTAATTTACAAAAGCTTGTGCTCCATTTGCATCCTAATTACCATTTCTTTTAGACCTTTCTCCCATACTGAAAAGCTTTATCTTCTCTAAAGTTCCATTTTATATAAATTTTTGGTGATGGGTAATTTCACAATGCAGTACATGAATAACAGTTTTATTCAAAAGAAATACTGTATTGCTCCCATTTTGTGTAATTTTTGTTCAGTAAAAGACAATGAAAACTGTTGTAAAGAAAACCATCGGAATGTAATCAAAGGGAGACATTTCCTTTATTTATTTGAAAAATGAAGATGGAGGCACAGGATTCATTTCTGTTAAAAAAAATATATCAGTAACAGCCAGCTTAGTTTCACTCTGGAGAAAAAGTTTTGCATGGACCTTGTGCTACTTCAGGTGTAAAAGTGGATTACAGTTTTTTCTGATTGCTTAAGCACATTTTTTGTAACTATTGGCTATTTTTGCAAAACTCTACACACAAATAAGAAAACCTTTCACCCAATTATCAAAACATTGTAGTTCTCTTGCAAAAGCGAACACAGCTAGATTAACTCTTCACACCTTCGTAAAAATGGTGTTTTCGTATCAAACAGTACACACAAGCCATCATCTACTAAGCACACAATGCGCCAACTGCACACTGATGGTATGAATACAAAACACATCTGGCTTTTGCTTTCTCTGTGTACAGATGTCAATTTGAGGTCATACTTTTGTCATAGTGTCATGTAAACATACAAGGATCCAAACTTCAAGTATTGGTGTTTATTCACACTCAATAACTGTAAAAGGGCTACCTGTTGATGAGGATGACGGTCATACACTTTCCAGCGCCAGGCAGAGAAGAACTCCTCGATGGGATTTACGTAAGAATGGAGAGTATGGAGGGAGGTTGAGTGCCATGAAGGATGGGTGGTCTGTAAACCAGTTGCGGACCAAAGCAGCCCTATGGAAACTAACATTGTCCCATATGATGACATATCAGGTATGCTCTGGTCTCTGAACAGTGAGCATGTCATGTAAGGTGTCCAGGAATGCAATAATGTGTGCAGTGTTGTATGGGCCTATGGTTGCATGATGGTGAACAAGACCATTTTGGCTTATAGCTGCACACATGGTTATGTTACCACCACGTTGTCCTGGGACATTGATGATGGCACGGTGTCCAATAATGTTCCTGCCACGTCTCCTCGTTTTACTGAGGTTAAAACCGGCCTCATCTACAAAAAGTAGCTCATGTCCCATGGCATCTGCTTCTAGTTCCATCACTCTCTGGACAAGACAAAACGAATGCAACACATCAGGCCCATGCACAGCACTACAGTATGCACTTCCAAATTCAGAACCAATGACACTATAGCTTACCTGCACATAGTCATATCGCAGTTGCTTTACACGTTCTGTGTTTCTCTCGAAAGGAACTCTGTAAATTTGCTTCATTCTTATTCTGTGGCGCGCAAGTACACAACTTAGTGCAGAAATGCTTGCACTGTGTATATTTTGAAAGATGGTGTCATTATCAATTATGCGCTGCTGTATTTCGCGCAGTCTTATTGCATTATTGGCAATCACCATGTTCACTATATGGGTCTCTTGCTCTGGAGTGAACATTCTGCCTCTGCCCCCAACATCTGGACGTCTAGCAATTCTGTAAAGTAACAATTTCAGTATTTTTGCATGTATGGTACTGTTGTGTTTCTCATTAGAGTATGGCAGTGCTACAAAGTACTTACCGATTCTCATTTCGAAATGTCCTAATGATGCTTGCCACAGTGTAGCGGCTCAATTTAGGCTGAACCCGTTGGCCAGCTTCCCTCAGGGTCATCCCATGGTTGATGACATGGTCCACTATTGTAGCTCTGATGTCATCAGTTATTCTATTTCTTACTCTTCTTACCCTTCCTCTTTCCCCTCCTCGTCCTCTTCTTGCTCCTCCTTGTCCTCTTCCTCTAACTTCCTCTAACCCTCTCGCTTCTTCACCTCCACGTCCTCTTCCTCCAACTTCTTCACCTCCACGTCCTCTCCCTCGGCCTCCTCTGATTCTCACTCTTCTCACTCTTACTGCTCCTTCCATTGTACTCCACATAGACAGCTTACCTGTGGCTTATTTATAGTGCTTAGGCTGATTGCAAAGTGAACTAATTATCTAAAACAGTTTTCACATGTGAAAGTGTGCCAGACAGTTGGCAAAATAGTGTTAATGATAGGCATACATGTGTATAATTTTGCTAGGAGTGTGTTGGAAATTTGGTAATTGAGTGTAAGCAGTGAGTTGTGTTTAAAGTTCTGCAAAAAGAGTGTTGTGCAGTGAATTGTGCCTACAGTTTTGCAAAGTGTGTGTTACAAAATTGCAAACTGAGTGCAAAGCAGTGTTTGTGCTTTTAGTTTTGCAAACTCAATGAGTGGTTTTGCTATAAGTATTAATAGTTTTAGAAATTGTGCTATAAGAATCACAGTTAGGGTTTAAGCCATCAGAAAAAACTGTAAGTAAAATTTTAAGAACACATATGTATGGCTGAGTAGTTTGAATTCAGTATGCAAGGTTGGAATTTAATTTTAAATTGCAAGTTGAGAATCTAAAAGAGACTTTTTAAATGAAAATAATGTAATGTAAAATAAATCCAAGTTTTTAGTAAGGAAGTCTCTGAGTGTTCTCCTTAAAACAACATCCATGTATATGAATTTTACAAACCTGCTTAACCCAGAACAGGGCTGTAGAGTAATCAGAGCCTATGCCAGCTGCATCAGGCACAATTGGCACAAACCAATCCTTGATGGGTCTCCAGGTATTTGCTGGGCACACCCACTTCTAATAGGCCAATTTAGAGTCATGATTTTGCTAAAGTATATGCTTTTAGGGTATGACAGATAATTTTGTCTGGGTTGCCCCTGTTATCAGGCAGTGCAGAGGCCAGGCTTTGATCCCAGGTTTCTGAAGCTATTAGGCTGTAGTAGTAAAAACTGCACATACGTAACACAAAATAAACAGTATTTACTGTTTTTCCCTTATTATCCCATTCAAAAACGCTATATAGACACAATACAGTCAAACTTATCAATCAGTAAAATCATTAAAACATGAAAACAGAAACATAAATCTCATCTAAAATACCCACACATATATAGAATATGACCGTATAAAACAGGACAACAAAAATTCCATTATAAGCCAAATCCATCTATCCATTATCCAACTCGCTATATCCTAACCACAGGGTCACGGGGGTTTGCTGGAGCCAATCCCACCCAACACAGGGTGCAATGCAGGAAACAAACCTGGGGCAGGGCGCCAGCCCACCGCAGTATAAACTAAATTGAATAGACATTTCTGTTAAAGCTAGAAAACATAACAGCCTCAAATATAATAATAAAAATGTGTATTTTGTACATTGTACTGAGAGTTTTCAGTTTGGTCAGGAAGGAAAATGAAAGAGATTTTTATTTCAATGTTTAATAATATACATTTTCTGTGTAGTTTTTGTTTGACAGCTGCTTTAATACTGCAGTTTCCCATTGGGACCAACAGATTATCTGTCCATTATCAGAATTTCAAATCACTATAACAAAGGATTACTGAGGCAAAGGGGGCAGTAATTGGATGAGCCCAGCACATAATTGACATCAATGTCCAAACAGACTAAACAGTCAGATAATAGAAATTACTGTTTGGTCAACTTGATTTTATTAATTGATGCAGGAAAGGATTCTTACGCTTTCCTGGAACTGCTTTCTGGAAGTGATTTAAAGCTGCCGTGAACTTGAAGGCTTAAATAGTGTAGTTCTAAGAAGCGAGTTGGGACAGAGGCTCAGTGATGGGAGGAAAGGAGGCCAAAATAAAAGAGAGAGGGAAACAACGAGAAAGCTATGTTTCAAAAATGCTTTGTAGTATTTGAATGAAGGCAAGCCGTCCCTAGCTATTTTACAGAGATACAAATCTGAATAAACAGGCCCCGACAGATTGCAAGCTTTGTTGTATTGTTTCTATTTATATTTGTTTGTTTATATAACTGCATTCTTTGTCTCTCCCACATGTTTTCTTTACTTACTTTTTGAAAATATTTTTGGCTTCTTTGGCCAGATCTTAGCTACAGTTGTGCCTCCTTCTTATCACGGTGGTTTCAGTTTGTGGTTTAAACTCAACAAGGCAGTTACAGTGGATTAGTCTTCTTCACAATAGAGGAAAGTCATAGCTGTGAAACATTTTAAAAGCCAAAGTCTAGCATAATAATAGCTGTAAAAACTCACACTAAAATCCTACACCTTACCCTCTTATCTACAAAAATGACCAAACCTGTAATTTATTGCCATTTCCCTATAGGGTAACAATTGCCAAAGTTCTAACAACAAAAGAAATACAACAGGAATATAACATAATAAAACCTATCTTATGGTAGAAGAACATCGCAAAAAGCCTCCGTGTGTGCTGATTCCACCCTACTCTCTGCTTTAACATTATTTTAATTCAAATAGCACAACAACATGTCTTTGATGCACATTATGTTAGAGATGTAACATGCTTTTGGAAATACATTTTGATACTGAGGTGTAGGGGTGAAAAGACATGCTTCTGGAGACATAAGATAATACTGGCAAACTACATGATGCAGAATCATCAATTTATCAAATAATCATAAAATATGATTTGAGGAACCAAATAAGGGCGGCATGGTGGCGCAGTGGTAGTGCTGCTGCCTCTCAGTTAGGAGACCTGGGTTTGCTTCCTGCATCCTCCCTGTGTGGAGTTTGCACGTTCTCCCCGTGTCTGCGTGGGTTTCCTCCGGGTGCTCCAGTTTCCTCCCACAGTCCAAAGACATGCAGGTTAGGTAGACTGGCGATCCAAAATCGTGCTTGGTGTGTGTGTGTACCCTGCGTTGGGCTGGCGCCCTGCCTGGGGTTTGTTTCCTGCCTTGCACCCTGTGTTGGCTGGGATTGGCTCCTGTGACCCTGTAGTTAGAATATAGCGGGTTGGATAATGGATGGATGGATGAAACCAAATAAGATCTTTCAAACATTTTAGAAGTATGTGAAATTATAAGTGTTGTAAATTACAGTCAGGAGCATAGCAAAAAACCCATAAAGCAGGTCTCGGACCTTGACCAGCTAGCCCAAAACAGCCTCAACCATGACCAGCTTGCGCCCCCCAACTGCTACCTGTAGGCTTGTAGGCACAGAATAGGTGAACTGACTTTTAAAATGCAAAATTGTCTTAATAGCTTCAAAAATTTAAAAATGCCTCAAAAATGTGAGAAAGCTCTGGCTTTTTACTAAAGGGCAAACAAGTATTCTTTATGAATGAATATATTTATCAGAAAAAGGAATAACAAAAAGAATTTAAAAAAGAAAAGAAAGGAGTTGCTTAAAAGGCAATACCAGGAAACAAACTTGCAAATTGAAATCTAGAATTATAATCCAAACACCAAAGCAGAAAGAAATCAAGAAACCTGAAAATCCAAATAAAAATAAAATGAAATACTTTCAGACTCCAAGAACTTCAGTGCACCACTTCCTGACCTTCCTCTTTTCTGGCCTTAAATAGCTACAGTGAAGTCACAGGAGTTGTGATGACCCCTCCTCTTGGGGTACCACCCTCAGTACACTCAGAATAGGCTCACACGTAAAGTGACAGTACATAATAAAAGAAAAACAAATGAAGTCAACAAAAATAACAAAGACATGGAAAACAATCATTCACAAATCATAAACACATAATTACTAATCAGGGTCAAAATCCCAGCTGTAACATAACCAAAAGCCAACTTTCAAAATTATAAAGAAATATATAGATAAACTGCCTGATTATAAAGTATACTATGTAGACTAATCAGAGCTAATATCTAAATTCTATAACATACTTGTGAGCCCACATTTGGAATACTACACTCAATTCATGTTTTCACATAAAAATGATATGATAGAACAATGTGTAGACATATTACAGAACTGTATAGTGGTGGTGGTGGTGGTGGTAGTAGTAGTAGTAGTAGTGATATTGTAACATACATGGCATACAATGAAATCCATTCTCTGATCGACTTGTAACTGTGATGGTGAGGGTTGGCTCCACGCTACCATTGGCATCCTTGAAGCCTTTTGAACTCGCCACCACCGATAACATACTGTACCTGAGGGAAGAGCCAGCGGATGAGGACCAACACACATATATCACAAGTGGTAGGTGCATAAAGATGCCAAAGTGCTTTTATTAAAACAGTTAAAAAACAGTGTCCAAATAAGTAGTGCAGTGCTTAAAATGTTCAATAAATAAATAATCTGATAAAATGAAGTGAAGGAGGAGGTTAAAATCAATCAATTAAATAATCCTTTAAAATAATCCAATAAAACAAGGTTAAAAATCTCACAGTCAAGGTAACCTTTTCTTAAAAATACTCAATCCCCGGTGCAACCGACAGGCGCCACAATCCTTCCACAGGTCCATGTCCCTGCTGTCCCATGGCTGCCAGCAGGGCTTCCCAATCTGAACGCAGGATCCATGGCTCCATTGCTCCACCAGCCCTTTTATATAATTAGCATTTTCCAGTCCTTCAGAATTTCCCCAGTGTGCAGTGACTTCCTAAAAATATGTGTGAAGGGTTTATACTGTATACTGTATGTACTCACTAACCTCCTTAAGAACTCAAAGGTAATTATAATCTGGTCCTGCAGATTTGTTTGTGTTCTTTCGGTTTTTTTTTTCTGTCCTTTT
The DNA here is from genome assembly GCA_026402145.1 of Polypterus bichir lapradei. Classification (NCBI taxonomy): domain Eukaryota; kingdom Metazoa; phylum Chordata; class Cladistia; order Polypteriformes; family Polypteridae; genus Polypterus; species Polypterus bichir. The sequence continues at coordinate 8,917,066 of JANRMT010062808.1, forward strand.
CTTGTGCCTGCTCTCCCTTATATGCCTCTGTAGGTGTAGTGCCTTAATCACACACTTCAGAAAGCTGATGAAGCAATTGAGACAGACCGCTCTCTCACATGCAAGTGTGTCTCATCCCAATTACTTTACTAACCTCCCGCTACTGCGCAAACATGCACACCCACGGAGATTGATCCAGCCAATTAATTATTTATTTAAAAATTTGCCACCTTTTTCTGAGACACAGACCTGCTATCATGGCAACCTGTTGCAATACTCCGGCAGAATGATAATCAAGAATGTGTTCATGAATAAATTATTAGAAAATGCATCAATTAACCTAATGTAGTGTAGCACAAAGATTACTGCTGCCTCAAAGCTTCAGTACACTGAATTTATATCTTAGCTTCATTAGTACTAGTGTGGAATTAGCATGTTCTTTCCATATATTATACACGTGAGCATTTGTGATGCCCTGTTTATTGACACTTCTAAACTGACTCTCAGATTCTGGGCATCAATTTATTTAATCAATCAGTTTTATATGCCAATCCCTGTTTCCCTGACCAACTGTTTACTGCGATTGGATACCCAATCAGTGACAAAGTTGCAGCTTTCCACCACACAAAGCCTTGTACCAGCTGGAAGTCCCCTGCTTCCTAGCATCTTCATGGTCAGACACGTGTGCAGCTTCAAAATACTTCTCCAGGAATTTAACTCGTATGACTCTGCTTTTGTATGACCAGCTTGCATGAGTTTTTGCTGCCAGTACCTTTGGCAACACATGCTGACCAAATGAACATTCATCCTCTACAGGCACAAAGTAACACTGGGATGTTGGCATGCTGGAGGTAAAAGGTACAAATGATGCATTGGGCCTACTCGTATCAAACAGGCAGTGATGCTTTCTCGTGCTGCATGCCTTCATATTGCTGCCATAGCAGTTTCTTTCCCAGGGCTTGCATGAACTTACCTCCCAGGTAAGTGCACCTTTCATAATTAATTATAAAAGAAAAGGAAAGCTATAATTAGTTATTTTACTTTACAAAATAAACCCTGTGGCATGGCCTATCACAGTATGTTCTCTGGTTTTCTTCGCACATTTCAAAGACATTTCACATGGGTTAACATCATGGGCTATAATGAAACAATAAGGTAAATTTGCTATTCTAAAAAAGCAGAGATTAAGAGAATATCTAAGTGTTTAAAAGCTATAAAGTAAATAAAGTGGTTGCCAAATTTTACTGTAATGTCATTTCTTCAGCAGGGACACATTAACACAAAGGTAAGGAAAATAATTGAATTACAGTATATTTCAACAAAAATAATCTTTTTCATATAGTGAACTGTGGAGGCATTAACTTGTACTGTAGTATACAGTAGTTAAAAGTAACTCAGGAGGTCTAGTGGCCAGGCCAGTAGACATTACATTAGAACACTAGACAAGAGCAGGCCATTCAGTCAAACAAAGATCACCAGTCCTATCCATTTATTTCTTCCAAAAAAACATCAAGTTGAGTCTTGAAAGTCCCTTACGTCTTACTGTCTACCACACTACTTGGTAGCTTATTCCAAGTGCCTATCGAAAACCTCCTAATGTTTGTGCGAAATTTACCCTTAACAAGTTTCCAACAGTGTCCCCGTGTTCTTGATGAACTCATTTTTAAAATAACAGTCTCGATCCACTGTACTAATTCCCTTCATAATTTTAAACACTTCAATCATGCCACCTCTTAATCTTCTTTTTCTTAAACTGTATAGGCTCAGCTCTTTTAATCTTTTCTCATAATTCAACCCCTGTAGCCCTCGAATCAGCCTAGTTGCTCTTCTCTGGACCTTTTCTAGCGCTGCCATGTCCTTTTTGTAGCCTGGAGACCAAAACTGCACACAGTACTCAAGATGAGGCCTCACCAGTGCATTATAAAGGTTGAGCATAACCTCTTTGGATTTGTACTCCACACACCGTGCTATATAACCTAACATTCTGTTAGCCTTCTTAATGGCTTCTGAAAACTGTCGGGAAGTCGATAGCTTAGAGTCCACTATGACTCCTAAATTAAACCACAAGACTGCTGGTTCAGTCTCCACAACTAACACATCATGATCCTCAGTGAATCATATAACTTGACTATGCTTATATTATATAGGTCTGGTAATTTATATTAGGGAATCATCACCTTTGGTGAATTGGAAATGACAAACTATGGATTGGGCTGAATGGTTTGTTCTCTTCAAATCTGATTATGATTTGATTTTGGACAAAATAGTGGTTTGCTCACTGTTGAATATTTGCAGTTCAGTTTATGATTGCTGACAAAGTCCAGTACATAAAGTGTATATTAAGCTTGAGTTTGTACTTTTTTCCCAGAAAAACTTTGTGTGGTGTGATCATAATATTGTAACTCGTAAAATATGATATTTTGGTAAAAGTACTTAGGGAACATTGCAGTTAAAAATATTTTAACAGCAACATTTTATGTATAAAAGAGAAAATGCAATATTTGCTGCAATGTACTATGGTATACCTCAGGCACTAACATTAAGTGTTGATTTTCAGATTGATTCTACAGTAAGTGTGGTTGAGTTTTGCTAAAAATCTAATAGATAATAATTAGTTTACAGTATTATGCTCCTTATTTGTTAATCAAGTTTGTATCCACCGCTTTGTATTTCTTTTTGACAACAACAACGGATCCAATAAAGAGTGTATTCATTGTGTGTTACAAAAGGAATTTCAGTTGAGACACAGGGGAGGATCTTGGCAATAAAAGTATACCACTTTTTTCCCTTTATTTAAGAACAAAACATTGCAAGAGAGTACAACTCAATCAAACATGAATAACATAGAAAATACAACAGTATACTTCAAAATTAATCCTTAGAAAAAAAGGAATAAAAGAACCCTGTCTAAAATACCTTCTTTATGTATGATAAGACAGCAAGTAGAGTAAGAATGTTAAGAAATTTCCGGTATGCTTATTTTAGAATTATATTACTGAGTTCTTGTAATGTCTTAAAAAAAGTTATCTTAAAGAGAATTAGATTTTTTCCAATTTGGTATAATATGCAAGATTACTTTACTTTTAATTATAGATGGTGAATTGGCACACTTCCCGTTGAGTACAATAAGTCTCCATGCTAGTAGTGTGGTATAGTATATGACAATGTATTTCTCCTTTTGCACTAGAACTCCATAGGGCTGCACTCCATATACTGCCTTTAATGAATTAGGATGGATTTTAAATCCAAGCCTATGTGAGAACTAAGCAAAAATGGTTGACAAAATAATTTAAAAGTAGGGTATTCCTAATTAATTGGCCTAGTGTTTGGTGGCAATGCTCACAGGTGGGATCTTGCTTTGGGTATATTATAGACAATTTTAAATGTGATAGATGAACACTTTTTAATTGAATTATAACATACTTGGTGCACATTGAAGGAGAATGGATTCTATGAATGGTTGAGTTTTATTACTTTTAAGAAATTTTAATTGTGATGTACCAGTTTTATTTTTAAAACAAAACAATTAAAGGGCTCTTCCAATTTTCTAAATGAAGGAGAATAATATCTTTAACTGGCTCCAGTTTCACAGTTCCTTAAATTAGGACATACAACAGTCACCATCATTATGACATACTTATAACCTTTAAAATAAAGTTCTCTTTCTAATTAAACAGAAGCCAGTCTCATTTCTCTTTTAAATAAAAAATAAAACTTCATCATTTCATGATTTTTTTAACTTTTCATTATCTTTTATAGAATAAAACACTATGTATGGTCTGTGTGTCCTGTCTCTTTGAGCAATATGACTTTGTCAATTTGGCTTTGTTGTGATTGCTCAGTTTGGCTTTGGTGATGCAACGAAAAAGGAAGTGCAGGACACATGACGAGGAGTAAAGGTGTATGAGGCATGCTGGGAGAATCACCTTCAAAGATGGCAATTGTAAAACCAGACAGGAGGCAAGAAAGATGCCTCAAAAGTAATAAGAGTGAGGCCTTGTCCACTCGTACCTGGGTGTTTTTAAAATGGGAGTTTTCCTCCTACATTAAAAAAAATCCTGTTCAAACTCGTACCATTTTTTAAAAAATCTACATCCACATGAAAATGTAAAAATCTGCTGTCAAAAGTATGAAACAGGCATAGAAAACTAAAGGAATGTCATTTAGATTTTGTCCATCGCACTTTTTTTTCAAATGTGTTCAGCATGGAATTTGCAAAAATACGTGCATCATGCACACTATTTGGCTATTTCACTATGACATCAAAAGTTGAACACAGGTGGCTTGTATGTTAAGAGAATCCTCCCCTTTCTGTTCAAATAATCCATGGAATTTGTAAATGGCTGGTTTATTTCTGCATGAGCCCCAGTAAAACCCTGCTACTAGTTCCTCTACTTTAGACTCAGTGACAGATAAATGTATATACTGTAGTGTGTAGCCGGGGCTCTTGCACAGCTGGGACGCCTCCATGCTGTGAGGACCAGGGGAGCAAGCGTGACCAGAGCATTACCTCCCCCGGGATGCTAGATGGCAACCCCCCTGGGTTGCAGCGGTGCCTCAGACTCCCGCAGGACTTCATGGGAGTTGGAGTGTGGTGCAGCCCTGTTGGGATCTGCAGGCACCGCCAGGGGGTGCTGCAGCAGGAGCTGCTAAGCTCTTTTGGGCAGTTATACCACCACAGCCAGAAGTGCTGCTGGAAGTGAGTAATCAAGCACCTGGAGCACTTCCGGGTGTGTTATAAAAAGAGCCAGCAGCCACCACTCGGGGAGCCAGAGTTGGGAGGAGGAGCGATGAAGCTTGACCCGAGCAGTATAGGAAGGGATTAATTGTTTGTGCATTGTGCTGTGCTTTGTACTGTGTTATACTTGTGGGGAACAGGGAAGGCATTTCCACAAGGAAAAAAAGAAAAATAAACCTGGTGTGCCTTGAACTTGTGTCTCCCGCGCTTGTCTGTGTCGGGTTCAGCTGGCGGTGCCAGCCTGGTGGGCCACAATAAACAGGGCCCAAGTGGACTGTTGTTGCTTCACATACTCGCCTTACTATTTTAGAAACCACATGTCTTGACAGCCCAAAGGCGTTTACTGTCTTTTGTTATCTCTCCTCGTCTGCTAAATAGTAGAGTGTGCAGGCAACTTTTTTGACAACATTTACAGGTGATCTCATTACAGTAGTCTTTCTTTCAATGTGCAGTTGAAGCAGCTCACCCAAAGACAACAGTGATTTTCTTGACAAATGAAAATTCTGACGACACAGACCTCTACTTGGTGGGACAACTTCGTTCTCAAAGTTGTCCCATCAAGTAGAGGTCTGTGTCGTCAGAATGTTCGATGTAGCACTGACCTCCATAGCGTGTTCTAATGCCTCTGTTGCTCTATACAGTGATAAATTAATTGTATGTTTAAATTTAAACATGTACAAATTCCCATTAAAAGTTAACACCAGCACTAATTTAGCTACGATTGCAATTGTACAAAATTGTCTCATGTAAACAAAACAGATAATGTCGTATACACTGACATCAATCAAAACAGATACCAGAACAAAAACTCAGTTTCTAAACATTTTCATTCTGGAAGGAGGTTTTCAAAATTTCCGTTGCCAGGGAAATAAAATTGTTTGATTGTAGACAAAAGGCAAAAACACATACAAAAAGCTGTGTTTTAAAAAATACCTGGGTAAGTGTGGACAGGAATGAGAAGCAGGCTTAATGGGAACCTGCTTGACAGGTGGATCACCGGTTAAGAGGCATTCACACATGCAAATACAGAGGAAAGGTGCTGAAGATAAATGTAGAGCAATACATCATAAATATTTTTCACAAATATTTTTAAATTATTCTATTACCTGTCTTTGAAAGGTCCTGTGGTTAGTCCTATATAAATAAAATGTTTCACATATACTAAAATAGTTCCAAAATAAATCAAAAAGAATTGTACACATTTATCCTTACTATTTAGCATGTGTTGTCATCTTCCCACAGGTTCAGATGTTGATTAAAAATAAGCCAAATGTGTACCTACCCTTTACTTTATTAATGAAGAAAGAAAAAAATCAACAAAATATGTCAGATAAACATATGTCACATAAACAAAATAAAAAGAAAACCAAGTAGGAATTTGTGGGAAAGAAGAAAATAAATCTAAATCCAGATAGGAAAGCCACATTTATTATAGGATAATGGATTATTTGGTATGTAAACACACATAAAAATTACCATTGATTATTAAAGTAGCATTTGACTTCACTGATGTGTTTTTACTCATGTCTTATAAGGCAATTCGACTTCTGAATGTGTTCCTTTATAGAGGTTGTAGGAGAAACAAGAAGAGGTCTCGATTCATTGATTTCTAGGCTACCTGGGAAACTGATAAATCATTTATTTCAAGTCCTATTCTATACACCCTTAAATACAAGACTTAAGGGAGTAATATTAATGTGTTAAAGGTATATTTATGAATATCATTTGATTTTGTGCAAATACAGCTTTTGTTTCCTGCTAGAAACCCCTTTGGTTTTAAACGATCGACCGTAATCTGCATTGATTGTGTTTTGTACTGTGGTCGAAAAAGGAATTGCACATCACAACTGCAAAATGTTGGGGTGCCAACATTTTTAACAAAATATATGAAAAGTCAACAAAAAATAGGGCCTCTATACGCACCAATACAATTATAATTACAGTACAAGTTTCCCAAAGCAAGACTGTTGTCAGGCTACATAATGGTTGTACTGCAGTAAAAGAACTCAATCCTGCAGTAAGTTCAGTGAAAGAATGAACACCTCCTTCCGGCGGTGGCAGGGTTTACAGGTCTGGGACTGGAAGGTGCAGAGTCAGTTGCCCTCATTGGATATCTTTTGTGTGTTGGTGGAGGGAACGAGAGAGGAGAAGGTTAATGCCAGCACCCCCTCTCAACCTGGAGTGCTAGTATATACCTCAGATGAGCCCAGAAAGTTGTTCATAGACGTGTATGCATGATAGTACTTACTTTTTTCCCCTGGGATTCTACTAGAAACACCATATTCCTTCTGAAATGCAAAGATGGTGATGATCTTATAAACCACCATACATTTAGATTGTGGCTCTCTGCTGTGTGTCCAGCATTAACTTCAGTGGAGTTTCATTTTTTGTGCCCTTTTCTGTTAGCTCCTAAAATGATACAAATTGAACTTATCAAAATAAGTACTGAAGTGTCAGCAGGCACTTTTCGTGGCATTAAACGTAATTTGTTAGCATGCCCTTGTCGCTCAAACACAGGAAGCTCTGCAGTCTACTTGTGATTTTACGTTGTAGGAAGATAAGTAAAAAATCAAGGTAAATAACATTTGATCTGGCTTTTATATAAGTAACATATAAATGTTTCTTATGTAAAGACCATCACAAAACATAATCACAAACAGGACTTTGCACAATATCTTGGCAAGCTCTATAAGAAGCTGAAGGACAGTTGTGGGATAGACTGACTGGCAGGATGATGCTGGACCTCTTGCTGCATCCAAACGGTGCCGTCTTTCGCCTTTACGCCTGGTGCAGCTGCGTTGTTATTATATGTGAGTGGACATTTTTGTGGGGAGGGCTTCTGTTCACTTTCTCCAATGTAGAACCCTAATCCTCATCTGAGTTTAGCTCTGTTACAGCACGTCTTTATTTGAAAACAGCAGTATTAGATCAGGGCGAACGTGGAATAAAAACTCAGAGAATAAATGTTTTTATTGTATAACAGTAACAATAAGGGCAGCTCACTACTCAAAATGTTTATTTTGGGACGCGGGAAGGTTCGAACCTGTGACCTTTTAAATAGAAGTCAGCAGTTCTTACCAATATACTACCAAAGACATTGTGACAACAAACCACACTAACGCAATTTCTTTTTCTTCGGTTATAGTCTTGAAGAATAAAAGCACACTTGTTCTGTTATATTTGTACCTTTTGTGAAAGTCCTTATTTGATATTTGGATTTCAGTCTTCACACATTATACAGTACACTTCATGTCAACATTTTGTCGTTAGTACTAAAACATGAAAAATGTTTGTCTTTTAGGTATATGTTCTTGCATTTCCTGTCATCCTACACTTACATAAATCTTTGTACACATGGAACACACATGAAATGCATGTGTTCCAAATAACGATATATTATTTAGCCTATACAGCTCTAGGTACCTCACTCCCTGATAAATAAGGCTTGAGCTGGAAGAGCTTTTTGCGCTTTGTGCGGCAAAAGGGGGGGGGGGGTGAGGCTTATCAACACATTTACAAAACAAAAGACACTGAATGGAGAGGTTGGAACGGATTTAAGGCAGCTTTGATAATTCTAGTGTTAACTTCATTCCACTTGTGTTGACAGGCTATCTGTTGATAATCGAGCTTCATAGCTAAGGAGTTATATGGATTAGGTTACTATGGATCACTGGCTGATATCCAGGACTTCAAAACACAAATCCAGAAGCGTATTTGTAATATTTGTCACCTCATTGCATTTCCACAAATATCTACGAACTGTAATGCAGAATTATGGTAACAGGTGACAGAATCAAGTGGCCCACTGTTAGATTTGACTTTAGCAAAGTGGTCCTTAGTGGTCCACTTTCAATACCACTGGCCTACATGAAGGCCAAGAAGGTGACTGCCTATAATAAGATAGTAAAAGGTAAACACAGGCATCTGATAAAGTAATTTTAATGAGTCCACGAAAATTAATGTATTATATAATAAAACAATGTGTGTCCAGTCCTTCTGAGCAATCTGATTGATGATCTTGACTTTGGTGATACATGCTACAAAGTCACCCTCAAACACGGAAAGTATGCATGTTAATTGTTGGAGGGAATGACGCTGATCACAACAATAATCTATCAACATTTAATTCAGTTGGAATCCCCATTAATTTCACTGAATCAGCACAAAATCTAGGAGTTATCTTTGACTCTAGCATGTCATTTAAAGCGCATATTACAAAGTTGTCCAAATCATGTTTCTTCCATCTTGAAAATGTTAGGAAATTAATTTTCTAGTAGGATTGACTACTGCAATGCGGTGTTCACTGGATGTTCAAACTGTTCCTTATACAGCCTGCAGTTAATCCAAAATGCTGCTGCAAGAATTATTACAAGAACAAGAAAATACAAACACATAACTCCAGTTCTTAAATCCTTAAACTGGCTCCCAGTTAAGTTTAGGGCAGATTTCAAAATCCTCCTTTTGACATATAAAGCATTAAATGGCCAAGGTCCGGCTTACTTGCCTGAACTTATCATGACTTACAAACCAGAGCGCACATTAAGATCTCAAGATGCCGGCCTGCTTATGATTCCAAGGATTAATAAAATAACAGTGGGAGGTCAAGCTTATAGTTACAGGGCCCCTAAACTGTGGAATGGTCTGCCTGCTACTATAAGAGATGCCCCTTCGGTCTCAGCTTTTAAATCCCGGCTGCAGATTCACTACTTCAGTTTAGCATATCCTGACTAGAGCTGCTGATTAACTGTACATACTGCATATCTGTTGTTAGTCATTAGCACTAAAAATTAAGTAACATGATAGTTATAATCGGATACTAACCCTCACCTTTTCTGTTTCTCTTCTCAGTACTCAAATGTGGTAATTGGTGCCACGGCCCACCTGCCAAGTTGTTTTGCCTGCCTAAGGTAAAGTCATCCCTGATGGAGGATCGCTGGAATCATGGGAAAGAGGGGTCCTTTCATCGGATTGGCTGGCCCAGCACTGTTTCAGTCGTGGAATGGCCAAATGGGGGAGGCAGCTTGATGGATGAGGTCTCCAGGACTCTAAAGAAATCCAAATCATATTATGTGATATCATCTACTGTTAAATCCTATTACGCACTTCTAAAATTTTTATTTGTATACTGTATTGAGGATTTGTTCGGTTCTGTGTATTGTATTGTATTGTATTAACCCCCTTCTTTTTGACACCCACTGCACACCCAGCCTACCTGGGTTCTCTTTGAACTGCCTTTCCCAAGGTTTCTTCCATTTTTTCCCTACTGGGGTTTTTTTGGGATTTTTTCCTTGTCTTCTTGAAGAGTCAAGGCTGGGGGGCTGTGAAGAGGCAGGGCCTGTTAAAGCCCATTGCGGCACTCCTTGTGTGATGTTGGGCTATACAAAAATAAATTGTATCGTATTGTATTGTATTAAATTTACTTTAAAATACTGCTTATGGTTTATAAAGCCTTAAATAATCTCGCTCCATCTTATATATCGGAATGCCTGACACGTTATATTCCAAATCGTAACCTTAGATCTTCAAATGAGTGTCTCCTTTTAATTCCAAAAACTAAACTTAAAAGAAGTGGTGAGGCGGCCTTCTGCTGTTATGCACCTAAAATCTGGAATAGCCTGCCAATAGGAATTCGTCAGGCTAATACAGTAGAGCACTTTAAAACACTGCTGAAAACACATTACTTTAACATGGCCTTTTTATAACTTCACTTTAATGTAATACTGATACTCTGTATGTTCAATTCTTCATAATAACTATTTACAGTGGATCCAAAATCCATACTGACCCCTACTCTCTCTTCTGCTTCTTTTTCCGGTTTCTTTGTGGTGGCGGCCTGCGCCACCACCACCTACCCAAAGCATCATGATGCACCAACATTGATGGAC
>JANRMT010062808.1:8928067-8938842 GCA_026402145.1 Polypterus bichir lapradei
CATTTTTTTGTATGAAAATGTGCTATATAAATAAATGTTGATTGATTAAACTGGAAAGGATGTTAGAAAGACACACTGAAAATAATGATAATCAGTGAAGCAGGTTTTATGGGAACACGCTCGAGAAAGGGAGTGCCTGTGAAGAAAGGTTCACACAAAAGGAGATACAGAGGAAAGGTAATGAAAGTAAACATAGGGCAACATATATGAAATATTTTAAAATTATTCTATTACCTATGTTCAAGTTCAATTACGCTATTACCTGTGTACTTGTGTTACATGGAGTGGTGGCTCTGAGGCTAGGGATCTGCACCGGTAATCGGAAGATTGCTGGTTCAAATCATGTAAATGCCAGCAGTGAATCTACTCCGTTGGACCCTGGAGCAAGGCCCTTAACCTGCAATTGCTTCATCCTGGGTATGATGTTAATCTGTATCCAGCCCAGTAAGCAGGGCCTCCAACTTACAGAGAAAACTTGGGGGTTGGTGGCAGGACTGGCATTCCAGCCACCCTAATAAACCTCACACTGTTTCTGTTTTCTTTATGTTATACTACATTGATCATTTTAAAGAAGACTTAAAAATAACTTGTTGAACATATCCAAACATTCACATCGTACTTCAGACAGATGGTAGGTTAGGTACAAATGCCAAGTGGCATGTCAAAACCATGAATGTAAGGTGTAAGGCAGTATACAGACAGAGAAGAGGTGAGTTAGTTTTGAGTTGAAACAAAACAATATGACAAAGAGAGACTTCTGCACATTAGATTTAAAAGACTGATAATGATCTGGTTATGTGATTCCGCAAAATGTTACAAAAAAGAGACAGAAAAGGTTTCTGCATCTGCCTTTGAGTAAGAGGAAACAGTAAAATGAAAAAGTGGATGAATGAACAGAGCTCATCCATTCTAGTCACTGTTTCAAATATGTTACAACATGTGACAACAATGAAGAAATTTCTCATTAAAGTTGCAAATCAGTGCCTTTTTTGAAGAATAAAAGCAAGATAAATCAAACTAAAACACTGCTACAGCATTTCACTGAAATATAAGCTAGGTATGGCATAAATAAGACTCCCTCAGAAATGAAGATGACTACATAACTTATTATGAACCATCAAAATTCTAAATTAAAATAACCTTTTCAAGGTCATAACAATATAACATTAAGTAATTAATGGTAAGAATTTTAATATGGTGAAAAAGTATAAAGAGTATTAAATAGATAGCTAAATGAATCAAAATATTGAAAAATAAATGAAGACTATTAAGGCATGTGCCCTCCTTCATGAAAACATGCATAATTTTCTGAAGTAAATGTCAACAGCTTAATTTGATTTTCACTGGTTATATTTATCATTGAAGGATGATTTTTATACATATAGACATGACAGCAACATTTCTAAAAAGTCTGTTTTGACCTCAACATGCAATTATTTTCTTCCTACCGTAATAAAAATGATAAATCTGTGTTTGAGATAAATTCGTTTGGGTTTTGAATGAATTGTTATTTTAGTACGACCTCTAATTCAGCCATTATTCAATCCTCCCAGTAAAAAAATTGTGTTTTGCTGAGAGTAGAAAAACAATGGATATCTCCAACATAATTAAATGCAGTATACCTGATTATTAAATAGTTGCATAAAGCCCACATGAAAAGTTTATCCTGTTGGGAAACCTAATTACAACTGCAATTGCTGGAGTGCATCTTGCTAAGAATTCTTTATCCCACCATGTTTTTATGAGAACTCTGACAACTGACCCAGCAATTATACTTCACCCTTAGTTAGGAAATTCAATTAAAAATTTGGGAAGCTGCCAAAGCCTGCAGTAGTAGTGGAAGGGTTGTTGGAGGAAACGTTGTATTTCACATAGTGTGCATGGATTGATATAATGCTGTACTACTTAGCATGACGATCATGGCACATGCAAGTAAAAATGAATAGCAGTCTGTTTAATGCTATTTCTCAACAATGATATTCTGAGAATCTAGTTTCTGCAAAAGTCCACAATAATACTGCATGCACTTTACTCAACCATGAATTAATTATATTTCTTTGAAATGCATGAAAGGTTTGAGCCAAATAAATCTATTTAACCATCACTTTCCAAGCCCCTTAAAACAGAATTGTGTCACGGGAAGCCAAAGCCTATTATGGCATCACTGAGCAAAAGGCAGGAATGTGCCAGTAATGAGGTATAATAATTATACAGTAATACACATTTGTTTATATTAAGAACACTATTATTGAACTGACACTTTTGTCTGTAGATGCACCATCCAATGCCTAGTCATAGTCTGTGGGGTTTGTGGGTATTCTCCCCACTCTCTGCATGGCTTTTCTTCCAAGCATTGCGTTTTTTCACCTTTATCCAAAATCTAAATAGGCCACGTTTGTTGGCCTAAACATAATATCCTCAAGCTCCGGGATGGACTGACAGCCAGTCCAGGGCCATTTTTCACTTTGCACCTTGGTTAAGTCTAGAATATGCTACAGACATCCACAACCGTGAACTAAATTAATTTCCTAATACTTAATAATTTAACCTTCTTTATAATTGCTTAATCCAGTATAGGGCCATGTGTAGGCAGACCCTACACTGGTAACAATGCAGGAACCCATCATGGACAGGATGCAAATCCATTGTAGGGCTTAAGAATGTTATGTTATTTTTACAGTACTGCAGATAATCTTAATATTACCCAGAAAGATTTTTTAAAAAGTTAGTCATGCAGACAGTATGTTTATATTTGCTTGGGAAAACAGAATAGAGATAAACATTGATACAATAAAAAGTATTGATGATTTTGTGTTCCGATAAATTATTCATATCTTCTGAGATGGCTTGAACACCAAAGGTTTATTTGCTCAACCTCTCCTCAAGGCCCACCAGTCATTTTGTGTATTTGTCAAATTCTACCACCAGCACAAAAGATTCAAATTAATAAGATAGTGATTAACTGAAACCAGCTAGCAAAATTATGGCAGATATAAAATTATCAATTTCTATGAACAAGTTTATAGAGAATGACCAATAGCACACCCATCTGGAATTTTAAGATTTGGTATTCAAATTTCTTAACAACAGCTTGAAGAAAATAGGCATGTTAAACACAGAAAATGTAGCAGAAACCCAAAAATCTAACAGTATTTGGTTAATAATACTTAAAGGTCAGAAGAACATCCAGTGAATACAGTGGAACCTTGGTTCACGACCATAATGCATTCCAAAACTCGTAAACCGATTTGGATTTGGAACCGAAGCAATTTCCCCCATAGGATTGTATGTAAATACAATTAATCCGTTCCAGAACATACGAACTGTATGTAAATATATATATTTTTTAAGTTTTTAAGCACAAATATAGTTAATTAAACCATAGAATGCACAGCATAATAGTAAACTAAACGTAAAAACATTGAATCACACTGAGAAAACCTTGAACAACAGAGAAAACTAACACTACAATAGTTCGCACTATAGCGCTACCAACCTGTGGCTAAAAACACTTTTTTTAATGAGTTTTAGGCACAGGGAAAAAAAATGAACATTTGAAAAGATCCGTAATTTAATAAACCACCAAGAAAAGTAACATTGCGACAATGCACACTACGAACCAATCACTGTAAACAGAAGTGAAAACAAAATCAAGCCCAGTCCATTCTTTAACTGCCTTCCTACCTTATGTGTCCAGCTCTCTCTCTCATGCTGCCTGTGTGTGTCCCTCTCTCTCTCGCGATGGTATTGCTTCCAGGTGTGGCTGAAGCCCAAAGTAGGGTTTGCAGCTCCTGCAACTCCCTCTGGGGTCATCCACGGAACCCAACAGGGCTGTGCTGACAAATAGTAATTCCCAAACAGCCCTGTGAGAATCCAATGTGCCTTTGAAATCCAGGGGAGCTGGAAAGTAGCAGGTTGTGGAAGATAGCGCCCTTCAAAATCCATCTCCTCCTGTCCTTCTTTTAAAGAGGTGTCCTGGCCGGATAAAGATACCGGCCATCCCTCACACTCTTCATTAATTAATTGGGAAAAACAAAAACTCCAGTCGACAGCAACCCTGGACAAAATAAATATCTGGAGGGTCTACGGTCAAATTCAACAGATAAAATGAAAGATAGCCAGATGCTTGAAGTCCTCAAGACCTTAGCCAACTGACTGCCCATGCCCTTCTGGATATTCTATAGTAGAAAATGCCACAGCAGAGTACCGAAGAGAGAAACAAAATAGAGGAGGGTTAGTAACAGTTCATAATTATTGCAATGCTTATATTTTTGTACACATAACTAACAAACTGAATTGCAATATGCACAGCTAGTAAAGGTATATTAAAGCAGTGAGTCTTGAGGCTGGTTTTAAAAGCTGAGACTGAAGGGGCATCTATTATATAAGCAAGCGGATTGTTCCATATAACTTCTTCATTCCACAGCTTTGAGGCCCTGTAACTAAACACTCGGCCTCCCACTGTTAATTTAGTAATCCTTTGAATCTTCAGTAGGTCAGCATCTTGAGATTTTAATGCACGCTCTGGTTTGTAAGTAATAATATATTCAGATATGTAAGCAGGATCTTGGCAAGCAGTTGGGAGTATTTTAATATTAACCCTAAAAAGACACAGGAAGATAATGCATTGATTCTTATATTGTAGAAATATGGTCAAATGTTTGTTAACATTCTTACAGTTGCATTTCAACAGGCTGCATCCAATGTACAGTACACCGTTGAAATTCGCAGGGGTTACGTTCCTAGAGCACCCGCAAATTGTGAAAAACCATGAATTATGGATGTGGTTAAAAAAAATGCCTATTTTTATAGTTTAAACCCTAAATATGCCCCCAAAACACTTTAATTTCATTTCAACCTCAGCTTAATACATTGCCTAAAAAAAGAATGTAAAGGTAAACCCATATACTGTACAGTACTGTACTGATATGTCACCCGCAATGTTAGAATGTAAAATACTGATGTTACCCCTATATGTACTGTAATTCTTGCAAGAGCATTTTTATTGCCAGAAACCTTAGAAGGTGCAGGGTGTTCTGATGGCATCTTGGGTCTTTAACCCTTATATTGCCACATACTTGGGGGTTAATGCATCCCTGGACGCCAAATGCTTTTTTGCTGCACTTTTTAAGTAAACATCACAATTCACAAAGAAAAAGTGAAATTTTAGTGAATTTTTTTTTTTTAATGCAAAGAGCATCACAATTACAGTAGACCCCCACAAAGACACGGTTCAGTATTTGCAGCCTCAGTCATTCACAGATTTTTTCCTTAGAACCTAACTAATAATTGTTAGCGGAAACTGCAAATATCCTCCTCAATTTTTTATGGCTTTTTTCGTGGCAATACTGCACTGTAGAGAGAATGGTATTCAATGAATGTACATCACCGAATATACTTGGCTCCTACCTGCTAAGCAAATGGCACTGGGAAATGACTATAGCTAGTTGCGACGGTTTAAAGATTACGAAGAACAAAACGGAAAACACGAGAACTCTCAGCTGGAGATGCGTCACAGGGCAGCACTCAATCAGCAGCAAGGAGAAATGAATAATGCTGTAGTGGTTCGGTGCCGCTAAGATTCACACTGTCGAAAAGACAGTGATTTATTTATTTTTATGGTGGAGATTCCGGGGATGCACCCAGCCTTGACCTGAACCACACACAGTCACAAACAGAGGCAAAAACAAAGCAAACCCTTAATCAAATAGCAAATAAAGAATGTAGTGAAAACAAATGAAAACAACGATACCGCCCCGTTCCCCTTACGACGATTATACATTAAATACAACAAAGCACCAACAAAACACACACAGTAAAGTCCATGAGAAACGGCAATAGATGAAATGTAATGATGAAGATAGATAGTCCAGAGATCCACATGTTGAATGGGAATGTAAAGATAGTCCTACCGGTAGTTCCTGAAATGGTGAAGACAGGTGGATGGGTTCAGGAGCACTCCTTTCTTCACAGGATAGCAATGAATCCACTTACAGTCCTCATGTACACAGGCAGACAGCAGACAATCTAGACCCCAACCACAAAACAATCCAGGACAAAATGAGTAGGTACAGGTAATCCAACAGAAGTCAGGCAGAGAGACAGAAACTTGAAACACAAATTACAAAAACTTTTTTTTCCTTTAGTCACCGGCCCCCTCAGCAGAAGACCAATCGGAGCTACTGCAGGGACTGCTGGGAGTTACAGTTTCAAATTCTATTGGCTACTTTCACCATGCCAAGCCTCGTTTTCCTCTGAGGTTGCTTCCTGTTCTCTCTAAAGTGCAGTATTATCACAAAAAGAGCCATAAAAATTGAGGAGGATATTTGCAGTTTCCACTAACAATTATTAGTTAGGTTCTAAGGAAAAATCTGCGAACGACTGAGGCCGCAAACCCTTTTGTTAAGAAACCTGGAAGGACAGCATTATAATAATGTAGCAGGTTAAGAACAAAAGCATGAGAATTTTTCAGGATCTTGAATTGATTTGAAATATTAAACTTTTCCAGTCTTTCTTAAATGAAAAATTACAGTATTAGCAATGTGTGTTTTAAAATTTAGCATTGAATTTATAATGACATGTAGATAAGCGAAGACCATGTAAGGAGACAACCGAGAAAGCTACAGGAAAAGCCATGGGACCAACTGGAGTTAGTCCTTGAGTTCTTAAGGCCTGTGCTGGCCAACTTTGTGGTGTCCTTTGTAAACTGTTTAGCCTGTCCCTATGGCTTAAGAAACTGCCACTGCTGTGGAAAATATCCTTCATTGTCCCTGTTCCAAAGAGGGCAGGCACCACTTCACCTAATGACTACAGACGAGTGGCCCTTAGATCTCACATCATGAAGACCTTTGAGAGGCTGGTCCTGGACTATATAAGTCCTCTTGTGGTAGACCAACTGGACCCACTGCAGTCTGCTTGCCAGACAAAGATTGGAGTGAAGAATGCAATTCTCTCTGCTCCACAAGGCTTATTCTCGTTTGGACAAAGCTGACAGCACTGTGAGGATTATGTTTTTGATTTCTCCAGTGTCTCCAATACCATCCAGCGATCCCTTTTAAGAGGTAAACTCGGAGGTATGAAGGTGGATGAGCCTATGGTGTTTTGGATAATCTGTTGGGCAGACTGCAGTTTATGAGACTCAAGGACTGTATCTCTGATATAGATGTGAGCAATATGGGATTACCACAAGGAACAGTCCTGTCTCCTTTTCTCTTCCCTCTGTACACCTCCAACTATAAATATAACACCAGGTTTTGTCACTTGTAGAAATTCTCAGATAACCCTGCACTTATGGGATGTATGGATAAGAAGGGGGGTGAGACAGAGCATAGGAGTTTGAGAAGGGTCTTTTTCTCAGGAGACTGATTTCTTTTAATGTGGAAAATGACATCCTTCACATCTTCTACAACTCTTTGATGATCAGTGCAATTTTCTATGCTGTGGTGTGCTGGACTGATAATATAACTTCAAGAAACGTCCACCAAAACAACAAGCTAATTAAAAGGGCAGGCTCATATATGGGACACACTCTCGACACCCTGGAGGTGGTAGCAAAAGAGGGAATTAAAACTAAACTAAATTTGATTATGAACAATGCTGCACATCCTCTCTCTCACACAATAACACTGAGGACTTTCAGCCAACAAATTATTCAGTAGAAGTGTGTCAAGAAAAGCTACTGGAGATCTTAAATACCAATAGCAATATGCCTGTAATATGCCTAACTGAAGTTTTCACTCCTTTCAAATGTTCTTCCCTTTTAGTGAGCACCAAAACCCAGACACAAAGTTATACAACTTAATCTCAGGTTGAAATAAAAGGTTTTCATTTCCCAAAAAAACTTTTGTAATACCAGTCAAATACACAGTTACATACAGACTGTCTTCCTCCTTTAAGTCCATCTGATGAGTCTCTCCTTCTTTTAAACTGGAGCCAGGACTGCTTCTGGTATCCTGGGATTGGTAATCTGGAGCACTTCTAGGTCAGGCGGAAACTGGAATAGTCCTATCTATCTATCTTTCTATCTTATCTATCTATCTTTCTATCTATCTTCTGTAGAGAAAAGCCAAGCAAAATGACACATTTTATTGGCTAACTAAAAAGATTACAATATGCAAGCTTTCGAGTCAACACAGGCCCCTTCTTCAGGCAAGTCTGTAAAAAGCCAAATAAAGTGCTCTCTACCTGTACTTTACGTCTGGCTAGATTTGGAAACCTAGATGATTTTCCTATGATAAATGCTTTTTTATATTGCAGCCAAAAGTAGAGTTTAGGTTTTTCCTTCATTTAAGGAAAGTAATGCTTTTTTATTATTTAATGCTGATAAAATGGTTAAAGAGTTGATAGCCTTAGGGTCATCTGGGACAGAAGAAAGTGTGTCCTTCGCATAACTGTGGTAATTTACTTAATGGTAGAAATGATTTGACCTAACAGGAGCAAGTAAAATAAGAATAATAAATGTCTAGAATTGATTTCTAAGGTACATCATATATAATACTTCCATAATCTCACAGTCAACATATTTAAACTGTAGTGTTCTGTAACCTCGGTCTTTAAAATTGTTCTGTATACAGTATACAGTAGAATGGCACTGGCTTGAGAACCTGTGTCCAATTTAAATTTATTCACTGCATCCTGCACTTCTGATTTAAAATCTTCAGAAACCCAGTCTACATCATAGTAGTTTTACATGACACTGCTTTAATGAAAAGCTCATAACTTCCTCTCTGACTTTCACTCACATTGATGCTTCTTTATCTTGTTTTGCACATTTTTAGCAATGTTTACTTTTTGATGAGCAATAGTTCTACTCACCATGAGCCTTGCTTCCACAGTGGCTGCATCCTCTGAGGCGCTTTTTGGATTAGTGTCGCTTGCTAGGCAAGTGTTTTTGTCTCAGCCTTGCATGTTGCTTTAGCTGCATGCTTTGCTGCATCCTAAATGTTAACACTGTTTTTTGTTTGTGGTACAAAAACATCGGAAAATGTACAGAGAGCAAAGAAAAGGAACAGATAAAATACAATAATCTACTAAATTCCAAGATTTGTTTTTTTAAATGTATAATAATTTATAAATTACAAGAGACAAAATGAACAATATTATTTAGTGAGTGACTATGAACTTCTCTGGCAAAGTACATATGACCATAAAAACAAAAACAAACTAAACCCCTGGAAAGTTGCTTTTCCTTTTGAGTTTTAGAAAATTTCAATAAATGGTAAACAAGAGAGTTCTTATATTCATTCACACCTGGAAATATCAAAAAGAGTGCATTTATTTTTTTTATATAGCAAATAACCAGAGATAAATAAAGAGAAAATGCAATGACCACAAGAATAAGAAACCCAATTGTGTTGTCCTCCACAGACTTGAACCACAGTGCCATTATGTGCCACAACAAAGACATGTCTTCTCACAACACAGCTCTTTCTCGGTGTCGTGATCCCAGCCTCACTATCATTTTCAGGGTGGCTGCACTGTGGTGGGACTAATGTAATACTTGATGTGGCTTAGCCTTACCTACAAAGCATTTATCCACAACTTAGCCACAGTATTCAAATGTACATGAAACACAACCAACAAATATACAGTATAGGCAAAATTAATAAGGCATAGGATTTAAAATAAACATTGCTAATGAAGCAATTAATACTGTTCACAAACCTCTTATGTTTTAGCTTATAATTACATTAAGAGCTTTTTATCAACCCAAGCCTTTTGCTATTTTTTAGGTGACACACAGGAAGATTCAATTGGTGCAAACCTGGATGAAACACAAGGGACAGTTAAAATAAAGGCACATGTAGGTTTAAGTAAATGGTATAAAGCTAAATTAATTAAACTATTCCTTCATGTTTATTCATCATCAGCATAGGTTGAAATACACAATGCCAGTGCAGATTTGACTGAGGACTGAGCTTATGATGACAAACCTGAATGTAATGCAGATTTAACAGAAATTCAAAACGTGTTGGGTAGAAAAAAATGTTAAGAATGTTAATGTGCTTGCAGCAAACCATAACATAAAAATGCTCAATGAGTATTGCCAAACCTCTGCTAATTTCTGAAAAAAGTCTTTTTAATGGCTTATAAATTTATGCTCTTGAATATGTAAAGTGGACTTAATTAAGGCATAGTGACTGTGAATTGGATTAAGTAGGTTCAAGCATGTATGTTACGTAACATTAAAAACCAAATCTTTCTGCCATAAATTGAATTCAATGAAAAAGGTCAAACTGCCTCTCATCATGTTATGTAGCTTCATTTAAGAGAAACTAGAGAAATATTACTGACCAAAGTGTGGTTTCTTGTAAATTCAAACATTTTTCTCCCTCTTTTAAAAATAGGACCACCACTTAAAACTACCAGTGTTGACAAATTGTTCCTGTATTCCATAATATTGAAGAAACATGTTAGGCAAACTATTCCTGCAAAATTTAATGCTTTATACGTTCCCTGTCTGACATTGGCCTTTTTGGCTTTGTATTTCAGAGCTTTATAATCACAGCTGTGACACCAGCCACAGAAATGAATCTCCAACCAATGCATTGGCACTGCCTCCCCTTTACTGAGAACAGCCTAAGTGATGTCACGTCTACCCTTTCTGATGTCCCTGAGGCAATATTGGGAACCTGCTGTTAACACTGAATGGAAGATCTTGACAGCGTTCCGCGATCCGTACTAACCCCTACTTTCTCTGCTGTTCTTTTTCCGGTTTTCTGTGGTCAATCAATCAATCAACATTTATTTATATAGCACATTTTCATACAAAAAAA
>JANRMT010062808.1:8939242-8970035 GCA_026402145.1 Polypterus bichir lapradei
GTCCATCAATGTTGGTGCATCATGATGCTTTGGGTAGGTGGTGGTGGTGCAGGCCGCCACCACAAAGAAACCGGAAAAATAAGCAGAAGAGAGAGTAGGGGTCAGTATGAATTTTGGATCCACTGTAATGTGTAGTTATTATGAAGAATTGAACATACAGAGTATCAGTATTACGTTAAAGTGAAGTTATAAAAAGGCCATGTTAAAGTAATGTGTTTTCAGCAGTGTTTTAAAGTGCTCTACTGTATTAGCCTGGCAAATTCCTATTGGCAGGCTATTCCAGATTTTAGGTGCATAACAGCAGAAGGCCGCCTCACCACTTCTTTTAAGTTTAGCTTTTGGAATTATAAGGAGACACTCATTTGAAGATCTAAGGTTACAATTTGGAATATAACGTGTCAGGCATTCCAATATATAAGATGGAGCGAGATTATTTAAGGCTTTATAAACCATAAGCAGTATTTTAAAGTCAATCCTGAATGACACAGGCAACCAGTGTAGTGACATCAAAACTGGAGAAATGTGTTCGGATTTTCTTTTCCTAGTTAGGATTCTAGCAGCTGCATTCTGCACTCGTTGCAAGTGATTTATGTCTTTTTTGGGTAGTCCTGAGAGGAGTGCGTTACAGTAATCTAATCTACTGAAAACAAAAGCGTGAATTAATTTCTCAGCATCTTTCAATTATATAAGAGGTCTAACTTTTGCTATGTTTCTTAAGTGAAAAAATGCTGTCCTAGTGGTCTGATGAATATGCGATTTAAAATTCAGATTACAGTCAACGGTTATCCCTAAGTTTTTTACTTCCGTCTTAACTTTTAATCCTAGTGCATCAAGTTTATTTCTGATAACCTCATTGAATCCATTATTGCCAATTACTAAAATTTCAGTTTTCTCTTTATTTAGTTTGAGAAAATTACTATTCATCCATTCAGAAATACCAGTAAGACATTGTGTTAGTGTATCGAAAGAGTCGGAGTCATCAAGTGCTATTGATAAGTACAGCTGTGTGTCATCAGCATAGCTGTGGTAATTCACATTGTAACCTGAGATAATCTGACCTAACGGAAGCATATAGATTGAGAAAAGCAGCGGACCCAGGATAGAGCCTTGTGGAACACCATATCGGATATCATGTGTCTTTGAGATTTGATTACCACAACTCACAAAGAATTTTCTACCTGCCAGGTAGGATTCAAACCAATTTAAGACACTGCCAGAGAGGCCCACCCATTGACTAAGGCGATTTCTAAGAATATTGTGATCAATGGTGTCAAATGCAGCACTCAGATCTAAGAGGATGGGAACAGATAAATGGCCTCTGTCTGCATTTACCCGCAAGTCATTTACTACTTGCAATCTGCACCACCACAACCTAAACAAGGCACCATGCAGTGTTTACACTGATGGATCAAAGGCCAGATGTCCACATGACCATCATCATCATCATGGGAAGCCTGAAAACCATGAGAACTGATTGAGATCATTGATGTTAGGTAGAATGCCCAGTGGGGGCTTGGTGGTCTTCTGGCCTTGGTACCCCTGCAGATTATGTTTTTTTTTTTTCTCCAGCCCTCTGGAGTTTTTTGTTTGTTTGTTTTTTTCTGTCCTTTTGGCCATCAGACTTTAATTTATTCTTTGTTACTTAATATTTCCTGATCTTATTTTTAGATTTTCCTTTTTTCTTTCTTCATCTTGTAAAGCAGTTTGAGATACATAATTTGTATGAAAATGTGCTACATAAATAAATGTTGTTGTTTTATGGGCAGCCACCAACATCCTTTTGTCCACAGGCCCTTGCAGCATCTTCGATTACTGAAGTCTAGAAAAGACTCTTTATGCAATCCATCCATTTTTAGAGATGTTGAAGGAGCTCTTCCAGAGAAACGCCTGAAAAGTGTAATTCAAGCGAAAATGATAATCGTGTTTTTCAGTACTGACAGACATAATAAAAAGTTTGTTCCTTGTAACTGTTTATTAGTAACATTACACTAAACTGCAGTTGAGTCAATAAGAAAGCATCAGAAATAAAACTGTCCACAATTTCATTGGCACACGCAAAACTGCTTTTTGCACCATGACAGCACATTTGCACACACCGTGTTATCAGTCAAAGAATTTTTGATAAAAAAAATGTGGTTGTGGCATCACGTCACCTACAGTATATTCCCCTGATCTCACTCACCTTGACTTTTTAATGTTCCGGAAATTAAAACTGAGACACATATCATGGAAGAAATATGGGAAACAATAGAGGAGACTCTGGACATGGTAAGAAAAGATAAGTATAGGAAATGTTAACAGAAATGGGAGAGGTGCTGGGAAAAGAGTATTGCATCTCAAGAAGAGTATTTTCTTGTTAATTGGATTTGATTTGATCCCCAAGAAGAAATTATCTTTTTGCATAATCTGAATGTCAGGTTGGGGAGCATGCACTGGTACAGTGCATTGTCGCACCCGTAACTCGACAAAACAGCTCAGTATCCTGGTTGGCAGAATGCAGACATGTGCTCCAGTCCCAGCTTCCAGAAATGAACCTCTATCTTCCACAGTCAGGTGTTACGTGGGCGTCCTCTTGGCCTGGTCAAGCCACTCGGGTCCTCAACAATGAGGATCGAGTTGGATCACGCTTTTGGAATCATGCCACATGGCCGTAGTGCCATAACTGATGCTCCCTTATACCGCAGGTAGTGTTCCTCATTCGGGACTCCATAAGCAACCGCTCATTCGACACAAAGTCAGACCAGCGGTACTAAAGGATTCTCCTAAGAGACACAGTACCAGAGGAGTCCAGTCTTTGTCTCAGGTCACTGGATAGCATCCATGTCTCGCAACCACATAACAAGACAGGAAGCACCAGGACTCTAAAGACTTGGACCTTCGTCCTTTTGTATAGATATGGGGAGCGCCACACATCCCTTTCCAGCAACCTCATGACCCACCATGCTCTCCCAATCTGTCTAGTGACTTCCTAGGAAGAGTAACCAGAGACATGAATGTCACTAGTGATGTAAGTAAACGTCTCGACAAGGTCGACACTCTCTGCAGACGGACACAGTGCTGATGGCTATGCCTAAGAGGTAATTGAAGTCCTGGAACTTGGTTTTTTATCCAGGACACTCGCTCTGTCTCTTCAGAGCCCCAATAAGAGCCTCCATTAACTCCGCGAAGATCACAGCATTGTCAGCAAAGTCAAAATCAGTAAATCTTTCTTCACCAACAGATGCCCCACAGCCACTGGATACCACGACCTTCCCTAACACCCAGTCCATGCAAGCAATGAACAGAGTAGGAGCCAGAACACACCCCTGACAAACAGCACAATCAATTGGGAAAAATTCAGAGGTTCTGCCTCCATACTACACATCACTCACAGTACCAGTGTATAGGCTGGCCATGACATCCAGCAAACTTGAGGGTATCCTGCCAAGTCTCCGGATGTCCCACAGGGCAGCTCGATCAACTGTGTCGAATGCTTTATGAAAATTGACAAAGGCTGCAAAGAGACTCAGCCGATATTCAAGTTTGCGCTCCATGAAAACCCTCAGTGCCAGGATGCGGTCAATGGTAGACTTCTTAAGCATAAAATCAGACTGCTCCTGTCGCTGGTAGGGTGAGCAAGTGATCACAGATCCTATTGAGGATGACCCTAACAAGGACCTTACCCGGCACCAAGAGCAGTGTTATCCCCTTGTAGTTGCCGATATCAAGGCGATCACCCTTCCTTTTCCAGATAGGGATGACAAGTCCCATTTTCCAGTCAGTTTCCAGTCGCAACTGCAGTGCCGTCCATAAGGACTATTCCACCAGCCGCCCTGATTGCGACTCTACGAGGAACAGATTTAGGTCTGTGTAATGCTTTGATTCCACTGTAAGCAGGACATGGGTCACTAGACCATAGATGGCGTGTCACAGATTCCTCTAACAAACACCTCCTTATCTGCCCTCAGAGCCCTCACAGCCATCCTTCTCAGTTCCCGGTACAGACCAGTGTTGCCATCAAGCTGTGCACTGCAACTCCTCTCAATGATATCCAGACTGGCCTGCAACATTAAACACTTCCTTCTGGAAACACCAGTAACACCAACGCAACCCTCAGATACCCTCAGGACTTGTCACGGAAGGCCTCCCACATCAAATTAGGATCAGCAGTCACACCCAAATCTGTAAGTTCCTCACACAAACTGCATGCAGACTCCTCAGAAACAGCCTGATCTTGGAGACTGGCCAGGTCCAGCCTCATTTTCCTAGTAGGTTGTAACCCAGTGGAGCTAATCTGGATCTTTAGAGTAGCAACAACAAGTCTGCGGTCAGAATTCACAAACTGGGCACTACTGTAGTTTTGTAAGAGCCTCCAGCGTCTGCGCAAGAGGATGTGATTGATCTCCTTCACCTCACCAAGTACCAAGTCCAACGATGTGGCTGAGGGCGCTGGAACCAGGATCCAGCGATTCGCAGCCCCTGACCTTTTGCAAAGTCAAGGAACATGGAGCCACTTTCACCACGATCTCCAGACCCATGGGGATCGAGACAATCCTCATAGCCAGCTCTGTCTGTGCCAGTGGCTGCAATGAAGTCACCCATGACCACAGGAGTGTTAACTCGTGGGCACCCACCAAGCACTAAATGAAGTTGCGAATAAAATGTCTCCATCACCAAGACATCACTCGCCTCAGTCGGAGCATACACTAAGACAACAGACAAAGCACCCAGAGAGTGCCGCAATCTGAGTCTAATACGTTCATTAAAAAGAGTGACATCAGACATCATTGGAGGAAGCCGATCCACTACAGCAACAGCAACTCCCCGAGTATGACAAACATCAGCGCAACCAGACCAATAAAAGGTGGGTATCCACCTACAGAGATCTGGCTAGTCCCAGGTCTGCGCACCTCAGAGAGTGCCACCACTGAAATGTGGAGTTTATGCAGCTCCTTCAACAGCAGAGGAAGATGATCATCATGCCAGAGAGACAAGACATTCCACACGTCCACATGGATGGGCCACCTTAAACTGGGACCCGAGTGCTCCCGTGCAGCAGGCGATGCTTCAGTACCACACCAGTTCTGATCCCCGACACGCCTGACCCTGGCTCTCCGATGGTTTTGACTCTTCTGGTGATGGTTCTCCCGATCTGAATGTGAATAAAATTAAATTGCTGTAAGCTTTATAATAAAGGGTTTTTAACAATTATGAAAATATTTGGGTGCCCCTTCGTATATATTGTCACATACACTTGAGTAGGGGGCATTCTCAGGACTTGTGCATTGATTGTAATTCCACCCAAGGTCAATAGATAGCACTCATTCACATTCCTCTTTCATATTCACACAGGCTACACCATTATAATGGCCACCACTACCACAGAACAGTAGTCATCTTGATAAATGCATGTCCGAAAAGACATTTCTACTTTCTGCAATTGCAACTTTTTTTTGCATCTTCCTTTTCAATATATTGGGAACACCATCAGGTGCCCCAAACCTTTATCTGTGTTGTGTCTTAACTTTTACTCCATATATAACATCATGATAGCCATTTATATTGAAATTGGCATGTTTAACATTTATTACTTCATAAAAAGAGTGGAGTGGCTTGCTGACTTGTCCATCTTTTTTATTTACTACATCAAAGCATTTGCCGCCATGCATTCCAGGAAATCATGCCCATGCTAGCAGGCAAACTTGCTATCTCATTGTCAGCGTGGTAAACATTTCCATTGAAGGTTTGCTAAGGACCTGCCTTAACCCTTTGCCACTCTGGTAGTGCTCCTGCCTTTGCCAACCCTGTGACACCAAGGCGACAGAAACACTACACTTTATGTAAACTATGATATTTAAAAAATAAGTTAAAAACAATTACACATAGGTCATAATGTGTAAGTAAAAATAGCTGACTTACCTTGATTTTGACTCCTAATGTCTAAAACTTACTTCTGACATCTTTAATTATTAAATACCATCTGTCACTGCGAATAGGTAAATACCTACAATATTAGATCAATCTTGACAAATCATCCTTTGCTTGATTTTCCTCATATAAAGAATATGCAGGTGTTGCTTTAGTAGAGTCATTGCTTAATGAACTATAGAATGATAACAGAATCAATGTTTAATCATGCCTTGCCAACTTCAGTTACTTTCATTGACCCTCCCACCTTCATGATGCCACCCTGAGATCCATAGGAGG
Source organism: Polypterus bichir lapradei (assembly GCA_026402145.1). Classification (NCBI taxonomy): domain Eukaryota; kingdom Metazoa; phylum Chordata; class Cladistia; order Polypteriformes; family Polypteridae; genus Polypterus; species Polypterus bichir. The sequence continues at coordinate 8,945,429 of JANRMT010062808.1, forward strand.
CATTGCTCAAAGTCAGCTGTCAATGTACAGATGTGTTTTTCATCACCAACACCTGGTTTGCAATATAAAACGGACAGGTATATCAAAACATTCTAATTAAAAAAGTTCAAAAGTGGGAACAGGAAATCGCTTATTAAATGTTTCTGTTTGAAGTTTTTTTTTTTTTTTTTTTAAATAGATGTTTTCTTTGTCCTGTATTAGACCTTTCAGTGCAGCCCTTTCATTTTTATGTTAAATTTGGTCCAAGGAGTCTAAACATAGCTGCAAATTATGTTATCAATTTCTAATCTGGATCAGATTAAGTAAAGTAATATGTATGTGTATATGAATCTACAAGAATGTTTCATTCATTGTATATGACAGCTAAACATAAATACTTTTTTTTCAAGACACTGTTAGAGAGAGATAGGAGAAAAAAAACTGAAATAATTAATTGAAATACTGGAATGTTTCCTCAATCTGAGACTAGATCATTTATATATCTAATACTCATTAATAATTGATGGTCTGTAGCAGAAAAAGATGTCTTTCTCTGTGTATTGAATTCAAAGAAAGCTTTTATATTTCTTCTTTTTCATCATAAAATATTATCACTTTTTCACAAGAAGATAATGTTGATTATGACAAAAATCCTTTCAGTGAAATTCTATAAAAAATGCTGCACTTAAATTTTGAGACTGCTTGGCTTTCAAGCATCAGTTACAGCACCTCATGAGTTATCGGTAACTGTGTCATTTCTTTAACTTTGAAGTTACAGGTCATTATACAGCGTCTTTATATTAAAGGTAAGTAATAGATACATCAGAATTTGACATGTTTTATTAATGAATTATTAGGATGTTATGTCTAGTTGTACATTTGTTTTCTCACATGGTACTGAGACAAAGATGTTTTGAACAATAAAATGTAACACTGCATAGATCAGTGGTTCTCAAACTGTGTGGAGCGAAGATGTGAAAAAAAGAAAACAAGAATCAAAAATATGAAAAATACATCTATTGAAACCAAAACAAATTAACTTTAAGTACATTCTGATACTTAAAAAATATATATGGAGTTAGATAAATGTTGATAAAAGAAGGTATAAAATATGCATCTATGATATATCATTAATTAAAAAAGAACAAATTGGTATTAGTGGGCTCCTTTAAAAAAAAAGGTTAGGGAGGGCGTGATTGAAACTGTTATGAAAACTCAGGTCACAAATACTTAAAGGTTGAGAAACCCTGGCATAGATGCTATGTTTATATAAGATTGTATTATTTTTAATGGCAGCCTGACACAAGAATCCTTACTCCTAGCAATGCTAACAGATTTAGAAAGTAATCTGTTTTATGGAGATTTGGTGATCCGTAAGACTTTACAAACAGGCTGAAGGGTGCACAAATATTTACCACTGTCGGACATACACCATCCAGACAATCACTCAGATTCAGTCACTCACTCACAATGACCTCCCAAGACACAGAATCTGACTGAGATTTAAAGTGGAAATCATACCAAGGAAACAGGCGATTAAGAAATTGTTTTTTAAACTGTAGAATTTAAAAACAGACAGTTTGGCGTGAGTAACAAGAAAAGGCAAAGGTGTAAAACAAATACAAAAAACACACAGAAAATGCAAAATACAAAAGCAGGCACAATCTCGTTCATGAAAACTAAAGAGTAGATTTGGAGAGAGACATCAACTCAGCTGAAGGCTTTTGTAAGAACTAAAATGCATACCGCCATAGTGATAATCTTAAGGCAGACTCCTATTTTTATTTCTCTTGCCACTCCACTGGTATGACTGCAGTATGACTGCCAGTGTGATTTTCTATGGTGTAGTGTGCCAGGTTTCTAACATCACTTCAAAAAAGGCCAACTGAATCAAGAAGCTCATTGAAAGGTCATGCTCAGTTACGGGACACACTCTGGACCCCTGAGGGCAGTGGCAAAAGAGTGAATTAAAACAAAACTGAGTGCCATTGTGAACAATGCTACACATCCTCTCTTATACAAAACACTGACTACCTTCAGCCAATAAATCATTCAGCAGAAAGAAGTGTGTTAAGAAACACCACTTGGGTCACTTTATTCCGACAGCAATACGCCTGCATAATTCCTCGCTGGAACTGGGACTGCCAGAAGTTTTCTTTTCTTTATTTTTACATTTTTTTTCCTATTCAGTCATTCTGGTGTGTGCTCAGACCATAGTGTGTGTATATATATATAAAAAAGCCCAATTTCCCACTGGGGACAAATAAAGTTCTATCTATCTATCTAGTGTAAAAGGTGCTATATAGGAGCCTGACCCGACACAGACTCACACCCACCCAGAGGCACGTATAAAACAAACTAACTTTTTATTTTCTTCACCTGTGGGGCACGTCTTCCCCATGACCCCCACAGGCACAACACAGTCCCCAGTACACAAATAAAGTACTTAAAAAACACTCTTCTCTGGCACCACCACTTCTCCACCAAGCTTCGTCCTCCTCCTCCCGACTCTGGCCATTGAGTGGTGGTTGCTGGGCCCTTTTATAGTCCACATGAAAGTGCTCCAGGTGGTTGATCGCTGAGTTCCAGCTGCACTTCTGGGTGTGGCAAATACGCTGCCCATATGGGCACAAGAGTCCCAGATGCAGTACCCCCTGGCGGTGCCAGCGGGAGCCAACAGGGCTGCACCCAACTCCAATTCTCATGGAGCCCTGCGGGAAACCGAGGCATAGCTCCAACCCAGGGGGGTGGCCATCTAGCGTCCAGGGGGAGGTATTGCACCGTCCATGGCTGCTCCCGCTGAATATAGAGTGAAGGGGCGTCCCGGCCGGGGTCTGCCACACTATCTATGATTAGTATTGTACAGCAAAAAAATAAAAAGCTGTAGATAGTTTAGTTTAGTCATTTGACCAAGATGACCGCTACTGTGCAATCTCAGTCCAATCAGCTAACCAGCAAAGTAATCAGTGTTCTATTTCTATCTATCCACTTGTGCAGTAAAGAAGCAGGTATTCCATTTATATTCAGAGGACTGACGTGTTGTTGACTGAATGTCTCACATCCCAGATGTCTCTACTCTTGGCAAACCCTTAACCTAGGAGGTGTTTTTTTTTGGCTATCCAGTAATAACATCCATTCAGCAGAAAGCAACTGTTGTTTTATTTCTCTTGCTAGCCAACCTAAAGTATGACTTTTGTTTTAAAAGAAAATTGTGATACTAACCCAAGAGGGTTTCCTAGTTTTGAGTTTTTATATTTTGTTTAAGATGGTGCAGCTCATAGTTTGTACTTTTAGATTTCACCAGTGCCTTCTCTTACTTTGCATTAATCTTGCATAATTCATTGTCTCAAGAAAATATTCCTGAATGTGGACCCTCATTTAGTGTTTGTCATCCTCTATGTGTAACTCAAATGAGAGCTGTGTCATTTTTTTAGCATGGGGCTGCTAATTGCAGATTTAAGTTCTGCAATGTGCCAAAGTGTAATGTTGTTTCTTCAGTGCAAGCAGCTAAAACGTAACATATCCCGACAACCCTGGGCACAAGGCCTGAACAAATCCTGAACTGGATGCCAGTTAACTGTTCATATTCACACTCATATAGAGGTATTTTGGAATTGTCAATCCATCTAACATACACTTCTTTGCTAATGTGGGGGAAAAAAGGAACACAATGGGAACAACCTACACAGATTTGGATTGAATGTACAAATGCCAAACACACTATGAGTTGGATTCAAAAGAAGAATGCTGGATTTGTTAAGTAGCAGAACTAACCATTGTGAATCTGTGCTATTGAAACCAAATACTTCAGTCATTGGGCATTTTACAGATAGTCTTATATATGCTTTACTTTTACAGTCCTGTGAAACATGATGAGCAATGGTCATGGTGCATAGTATGCAGAAAGGTAGTATCAAATGAAAGCTTGACACCTTCCAAACTTCTAAGGTATTTAGAAACAAAGCATGCTTCTAAGTAAAGTACATTCCTACACTGTTTTCAATGAAAAGAAAATGAGGTTCTCTAAATATGGAAAGCCACTTGTTTAATAAGTCAGTACGTACTCTGTGGGTCATATATACTGTTGCATATCATTCTACCAAAGTCTAAAAAAGCACAACCTCTTGAAGAGCAGCCTGTCCTGCCATGGGTAATAGCTATGTGCATTAAAATGGTAAACAAGTCAGCCACCAAATATAGGGTATTCCATTCTCCAGTGACACAATTAATAAGACATTTTTTTGATTATATAAAGCAACAGACCTTTCATCACCTCTCTAAAAATTAAACATGTACAATTTAAAGTGCATGCCAACATAAATAACAACTCAGTCCTGCTTGTATAATATCCAGCAGCTTTTTTTTGTTCTGTGCCAACCTGTTTACCTCCATAACTGCAGCAGAAAATTTAACTGAACTTCACAGTCAGAAAACATTGGTGGGACTGAGTGGGACATTTTCCTTTAGTGTGAGAATGAGTGGCACTGCATGTATGATGGCTAAATGCTTGATGCAGTGGCATAAAACACTTTTAGTAAGGGAGGCATTAGCAACTAAAGATATAGTGTCAGAGATTTATGTAACTCTATGTAAAGAAATAACAGTTGCAAATTTTAACAAGAATAGTGCAAGAATGCAGGAGTTGGGCACTGGGCATTTAGCTGCTCCATTTCATTTTGAAATTTTCTGGCTCTCCCATGATACTATTGCAAGACTGAGCTTATGGTCTTTCTCAAGGAATTCTAGTTTGGCCCTACTCTTAATGACAATTTATGGGTTGCACACATCTCTTACATCTCAACAAACTGAATGTGTCACAAAAAGAGAAAGACCATAACTGCTTTAAGGAACAGTGAATTCAAGCAAAAAAACTAATGGTATGTCCATTGGATGGCAAGATATGCTACCCAAAGTCTGCCATGAACTGTAAAACTGAATGAGATTTGACAGTTTACATTTAAACAAGCAGTTTGTCAGCATACATATAGATTGCACATAGATTTTTACAGCTACTTCCGGGAGAACAGATTGGAAGATGAAGAATGAACATGACATCCAAACATGGGAGAAGTGGCTCTGCCAGCCACAGATGAAGAAATATATATTGAGCTATAATGTGATTACCATCTACATAAGTGTCGTCATCCAGTTCTGATACAGTTTTGCAAATCAATCCAGCAATACATTGTGTTTTTAATCTTTTGTATTCCATACCTGTGTGATACTGGATTTGCTGTTTTAACCCAAATGAAAAACAATTTCAGGAAGAACTGGAAGTGGACCCTGACGTCAGGACTGCACATCAGTTACTCCAGGTTTTGACAAACTTGGCAACGGAAGACAAATCAAACTTTCCCATTAAGAATATGTTAAATATATAATGCTTGGTTAAATGTAATTGAACGATGCACCACTGTGTTGGGTTATCATTACTGACCACACGAGCACATTCGTCTCCTTCATTCTGTACTCTGAATTTAGGTATCAAAAGTGTATTTATTTATTTATTGTACTATTTAATAGAAATTATATTAAATTGTAAATCTACCAATCTAGAATTCTCATTAAGCATACCTACTGTATAAGAAAATGTGTTGCAAAAAATGGGTTTTAAAAGAATTTCACGAGAAACCTTCATAGGCATAGATGTTTTCAAATTATCTGGTTGGCAATGGCTGATTTTTTATTTGTACTGCTGTTTAATAAAAAATTAAACAGTTATTGATCTTTTTAACAAGAGAGTGAGTTAAAATATGCAAATAAAAATGCATCTGTGACATAAAGTCACAGATTTTTTACACATGTAAAATTAATGAAACCATTTACTTAAATTCATAGAGAGCTAAATCCATCATAATTATCAGATTTGTGAAAGTGAAGAAGTGTCTAATTGACTTGAGATGCTTATACTGATTTCAAAGATACTGTGTACTCCAGAGTTCCTAACAATACATTCATTGAGCATCTCTTTTTAGACAGTTAATAAAATATTTCAAGAAACCTATACAGTAATTATGTAATTTAAGACAAATAATAATTGTTAACTTACAACCAGATATATCTATGCTAGAAAGTGTGTTGGTAATCCTTGACCATGAGAATTAATTTTTGAATTCAGGATTATTTGTATGAATGACATTATAAAAAATTTAAACAGAAACAGTGAAAGACATCATGTGAGATATACAGGTCTAAAACTCCAAATAGATTCTAGAAGATGTCAAAAATCTTGCACATTCATCAAATTTTAAGGAAATTATTTATTTAACCATGTTGCAACTAACCAGTGATACCTTTGTAAGAAAAATATAGTGATTACTGTTTGTTTTGCTTTGAAATTAATGAAATATGTGCTCCTTCATAACAGTAATTTTTCTAAAATCTAACAATTATGCTTTAATTATATTTTTTAAATATAAAGGCTTTACTGGTTATATTCTTGTGAACAAAGTCTGATAATGCTTTTCAATTAAACTATTTAACTGACTTCTTTAGTGTTAGATGCAGTTCATACCACTCCAACAAAATAAAATCACAACCAATGTAACTGATTGAACTAAAGATGATTGTTATTATCTGCACGAGCAGTAATGTCTTTTCTATAGGAGCCTTTTATATCAAATAAGGTTACAGTGTTCTTTTCTCTCAGATTGTTTTTTATTATCAATTTAGAACAGCAGTATAAGGCCAAACAAAGATAAATAAAGAAACAATTATGGGAAAATATTTAATATTTATTCAATATTTATTTCTCCCATAACAGTCTCCTGTATGCCCTTTATGTGTTACTGGGTTACATAAAATTGTTGGTGAAATCGCAGGGCAAATGTTATGTAACAGCAGATGGGAAGCATAGCATGCTGTCTGATAAGAGAAGACTCTAACAGTTTTCAGATGCTTAATTTGAAAAGAAAAAAAGAACATTAGATGCAAAAAATATAAGCAATTGTTGCTGGAAAAACACACAGCAAAACCTTAATAGAAAAGAAAGCGTTTTCTAGAGAATTAGAACCCACTTATTGCTGTTAAACCTATTTTTACTCAGGAAGTATCTTTGCACTTCATTTTAGTGAACTTATTTGTTGACATTTCAAATCGTTAATTTGACTCAATCTTGTGTTTGAAATCACTAAAAGCACCTTAAATATCATCTGTTCAGGAGGAAACGTTGTACTCTTTCTCACAGTTATCCCAATTAATAAATATTTTAAAAATGTAAATTTATATTCAATGCAATTTATAAAGCTTTTCCATGCCATGCCTTTTGATCCACCACTGGTTTTCACTGAATTTTGACTGGGTGACCCTGCCAGGAACAAACCAGAAGTAGACGCCTTAAGGGTGACTCCTCAGTGACAATGCTTGATTATGAGCTTTAAATGTTCTAGTGCTTTGACCTTGACTTTGGTACAATATGTTCCTGACCTTGAGGTTGGAGCCGTCTTCATTTGCTTTAAAATTTCAATAACTGTTTTGCATAGTAAAAAGGTTTCCCCTGTCACCTGAATATTAAGCAGCAACTGATTTTGACAATCAAAAAATGTTTCCTTATTTTTTTACATTTTTCTTATGTTATTATTCTTAGTTATTTTCATTACAGTACTTTCTATCAACCAGCCTGACTTAGAATAGCTTAACGTTTGTTTTAAAATTAAAATGAATTAACATGTTAATTCTTACAAAATCTCAAATTGTTAATTGGGCCTAAAATTTAAATTAAGGCTAACTACTCAGCTGCTGTAAATTATATCCTTAAATTGATATCCCTGCTGTCTTAGTACTTATTCCTTGTACTTAATCCTTGCATCTCACATACTATGCTCTTCGATTCACATTATTTGAATTGATTTAAGTAAAGATTGTGGGAAAAAAAATTATTTTCTATGAGGAAATAATCAATTCTTGAGTAACAATGATATACAAGTGAGAGGCAGGAGTATGCACTTAGGTTAGCTTTAGAAACTTATACATTATCTCTATAATTACCTTTACAGTGTTAGATGTTATTGCTGCTGTAGCTGAGGATTTATCCAAGTCTGGATTTAAAACAATTAAAGTCTCCGACTGTTATAATTTTGTGAGTGTTCACATAAGGGGCAGATGCAAATACATTTTGGAAGAAATTTCTGTAATCCACGTTACATTCATGGATATTAATCAGAACCACTTTAGTATTAGATAATTTGCCCTTCACCATGACATATCATCCTTCAGAATCAGATATTATATTTAATACCACAAATTGAATAGTTCTGTGTATTCCCAAACCCTAGTTTTCTTTGTATAGCTGGAGTGAAATTTGGGGCAAGACCGCTGTCTTTACAACCAAAACTGGTCTTTGCTTAATAAGTGAGTCTCCTGTAAAAATGTACTTTCTTTCTCTTTAATTTGGTATTGAGACCATTGACATTCCAGCTTAAAAAGTTCTATTTGGTCATAGAAATATAACTTCTGAACTTTAGTTCACATTTTGTAGTCATAGGTTAAGGTAGAACATGTTACATATAATAGCTTTAACAAAGATTTCATTTTGATGCCAGATGTTATATTCTTATGTTGGCACTTACGATTATTGGGGTTGAAGGGATAAAAATAGAAATAGCATTGCCCCACAATTTGCCTCTGCAACCCATACTTTGTAAAGTCCTGGATCTCTGACATGCCAAGTGACAGAGTCTTGTAAATACAACACTATTGTTGTCTCTGACCATGCCCCTGTGATCATGGAGATTAAATTACTGCGTTCTACATTCTCATCTCATAGTTGGCATCTTAACCCCCTGTCATTAGTTTATGAGAACTGTACAGAATTCATATCTATGCAAATGGATTATTGTCTTGAGACAAATGCATCCTCAGAGGTCTCAGAAGGTATACGATGGGAAACCCTGAAGGGATTTTAAGAGGAAAAATTATTTCATATCTTTCTCACAAAAATAAATTGGCAACCAAAAAGTTGTCTGAGTTAATCAACAAAATTACTACAACAGATCTAGAATACATCGGGTTGCAAAATGAGGCACTTTATAGTAAAAGATAGGTTGTGCAATCAACATTAAACCTCTTGACTAATAAAGAAATGGAACAGCTCATCTTTAAATTGTGGCATCATTACTATGAACAAGAAGAGAAGGCCAATAAGATCTTAGTGTAACATATCCACAAGCTGGAAGTACAAAATGCAATAACAGCAATTACCAACACAGCTGAAGATAAGAATTATTGACCATAAAAACATAACACATTTAGAGAGTATAATACTCAGATTAAAGAAGATAAGACAGTCTAATGAGTTTTTTGATTCATTACAGATACCACACCTAGATAATGCTGTGGAACTGGATAAGCCTCTGACAATTTCAGAATTACTAGATGCTATAAACTCACTTCAGTGGGAAAGCAGCTGGCCCTGATGGACGCCCAGTGGAATTTTATTAAAAATTTCCATCAGTTAGTTTCACTATTATTAGCAACATTTATAGAAGCCAAAGACAACAAAATTCTTCCTCAGACTTTTCGCCAAGTATTAATTACCATTTTTCCTAAGAAAAATAAGGAGTCACTGCAGTGTGCATCATACAGACCAATCTCTCTTTTGAATAAAGATTGTTAAGATGACCATCCTTCCCCAGTTTCTCTTCCTATTTCAAAGCATCCCCATATACATTAACAAATCATTTTTCAAAAAATTAGATTCATCTATAATCTCATTTATTTGGAATTTGAAGCATCCCTTATTACAAAGGGTGACTCTACAACGACCTAAAGCAGAAGGGCATGGGACTAATTTTTAGTTTTATTATTAGGTGGCAGATACACAAGCTATAAAGACCTTGACATTGATACAAAATCAATGAATATACACAAGCCTGATCTGCAATAGAAATAAAATATTTATATTCCTTGCTCAGTACCCCAGTTAATACAAATTACTGTCAATACACAAATAATTCAATTGCCCTTCATTCTCTCAGAATTTGGAACCAATTTAGGGGGCACTTTAAGAGAGAGACGCTTTTATCTATTGTACCGCTACATGACAAACACCTTTTCCACCCTCTCAAACATATATAGTATTTAATGTTTGGAAGATGTCCAGGATTAAAACACCTATAGACTTATACATAGATAATGTATTTGCATTCTACGAACAATTATGCTTCAAATTTAACTTCTCATCAATAAAATTCTTCCACTACTTTCAGGCTAAAAACTTTGCTAAACAGAACCTGCCCAATTTTCTTCACTTAGTCCAGATGAAATATTGATCAGTCTTGAAGACTTAGATAGGATCTCTACAATTTATAAAAAATATTTTAAAGTCCCTTCCTTTCAAAGACTCAAGAGTACATTGGGGAAAGGATCTGTCACTTAACATTTCAGAAAAGGAGAAGAAGGCAGCCATGCACACAATACACTCTATCTCAATATGCACAAAGCATTCAATCTGGGCTATCTTCTCTGTTGTTGAGAGTACTGGTTTGAAATAGTTTGCCCAACAAATGATTTAATTGGCAAGTATGGCAAAATAAGCATTGATGATGTATTGTGTGGATGCCAAACAGTAAGGGATGCAGTCTTTGAAAAAAATTAAGCAGTGTAGTGATGAGATAAAGAAACAAGTTATGACTAGTTATGACTGTGTTTTGGGTGAAAAACTTAGCACTGCATCATCCAATATATAAATGTGAGTATTTTCCAGAGAAACACATAGAAAAAAACATAAGAGAATTTCATTGACACTGCACTCACAGAACTTGGATTGAGTTTGGGTGATACACCATGCATGACTGACAAAGGATTAGTTGTGGCCGCAACTCACATTGCTCATGTCACTAGCTAAATACTTCCATTGACACTGCCTGGAAGAAAGTCATGCTGTGAACCCCAATATACCCCTGTTGGAGAGCTATATCCATGAGCTGGTCAAATATGTAAACCAGATGTTAGGCATACAGTCCAATCCACCAAAACACCTTAAACACTGGGGAGGAACTAGGCCATGGCGTAGCATGAGCAACATGTTTTCATCACTTTTGGAGAGTTGCAGTGTGTTGATTCTGCTGCTAAGGGAGAGAAAAAAAGGAACAATTGATTTCCCAAACTGATATCGACCTTTCAGAGGACGTGATTTCCCTGATGAGCATTTTTCTTCTGTTATTTGATTTCCTTTAATATGCCAAAATTCCCACTTTGCAAAATTCATTGTCAGTTTATTACACTCTTCACGAAGCTTGGCAAATGCAGCATTCCGACAATGATATAATTACTCTGGTGAAAAGTATTTCTAGCAGCATTATTCAACAAATACTGAAGCAATCTGACCATGCTTCACTTTGTTGCAACAAATTTTGATTTAACTTTGCGAGGATTTAAATGTATAATTTAAAAACCTAAAGGATTGCCAAAGGTTCTTTGAAAAAGTGAAGGCCTCCCTTCACATGTTAGGCATTGAACCGACTGACTCTGATGATGTTACTGAAGCAGCCTCGGCTTTTGCAGATGTTGCAGATTTTAACCTTGAGCACACCACTGGAATTGTTACACAAGAAGCTGAAGAATGATCCATTCAAATGGTGCAGAAGTTCTGAAACAAGTGCCAGAAATGTGAGTCAAATATCCAGGCGCACAGTGGAACACAAAGTCAATAATGAAATGAGAGTTTACAAGAGAGAAGCAAACCCAAATAAGCCTGCAGCTTCTGCATCTAATCCCTTTGACCCACTACAGTGGCGGGGTCTTCGTTGATGGTTTGATGGCTCTATGTAATTCCACCATCTTCAGTTTAATGTGAGAGAAACTTCAGCGCATTCAATGCTCGACACATAATTATGTCACAACATAATACCATGTTTCCTGAAACTGTTGAAACTTTTTGATTGTGCTTGAGTGGTAGAAATCTAAGCTGATCAAGTGATTTTTGGAATAGTAACTGGCACTTGCAGCACTGGTTCCGGCTGACGTCATTGTTTTTACAGTTGTAGTTGCACGACTCAAACATAGTTTATGAATTAATGGTGATTGCATTAAGCTTACAAAGTCTATAATGAACCAACAACATTTTACGGACAATAGAATGTATTGAACATTAAGATGTTCTTAATAGCTTTGCCAGAGTATGCACAGAGAATGTTTGCCATTTACTTGAATGTTATTTATTTTTTACAGTATATATATTTGTAAAGAATAAGAATGTCATTAAGTGTATCCTGTGGATTTCTATATAAGGATTTCTCACATCATTCTGTGTTTATGATTTGCTTGTATTTTAACCCTCATCCAACTGGCTTCAGTAAACAAAGCAAACTAGAAACTCTTGTCATTGGAAAGGAGTTTATCTGAGTGTCGACTCAGGCAGGGCACCTGAGACAGAGGATAGGATGCGTACTTACATTTCCTTTTTATCGCTCCATCCACTTTTTGTACGTTTTTGTAAGAAAGTTTGGCACAAAGCGTGAAGCTACTATAGACAGAACACCAGTTCTTTGCAAGACACCTCCATGTATTCACACTCTCAAATTGACCTAACCTTTAGATATCTGGGGCCTCATGTATAAACGGTGCGTACGCACAGAAATGTTGCGTAAGAACTTTTCCACGTTCATGTCGTGATGTATAAAACCTACACTTGGTGTAAAGCCACGCACTTTTCCACGGTACCTCATACCTTGTCATGCGCAAGTTCTCCACTCGATTTTGCAGACTGGTGGCACCCAGCGTCAAAGCAGTGCTACTGTTCCTGTGTGGTTACTCTTTTATTTTCCTGACGCGGCTTTATAAATACACTGAAACTAACTGCATATTGTTTATTAGTGTAATACATCTGATTGTAATTAACTTGTAACAATATAATGGTCCAGGGAATAGCCATAGTATTCCAAATACCATATCTGCTTTAGCATTGTTACTCTCACTGCACCTTCTTCTTCTTCTTCTTCTTCTTTCAGCTGCTTCCATTAGGAGTTGCCACAGCGGATCATCTTTTTCCATATTACTCTCACTGCACCACTCGGAGTATTTATATCACTGTATCTGAATGGGGAATCACAGCAGCAACTAATCGGAAAAAGAATTATCGGTATACAGTATCAAGAACACGCTGTCTCAGCCACAACAAAACGTTGCAAAGCCTTTCCTGTACGGACCTCGCGGTTCAGAAACAGTTTCACCCCAAGAACATTAAACGCACTTAAATAATTGCTCCTTGTAGAACTGTTTGTACTTATAAGTACAATCACCCCACTATAAACTTGCACTACAGTTATAATATTACACAACCTGAGCCACTTTATAAAGCGCGTATTTACATATGATGACGATATCATTTTTAAGATGAAATGCAGCAAAATATGTTTATTATATTATACAGATAAAACTTTTACTTCATTTAAATAATTTATATTCTTCACTGGGACTGGCTTGAAGGATAGAATAATTAAATATGTACTACAAAGATATTTCAATGTTCCTTAAATGTTTTGAAGAATCGGTGCTCTAAGCATACAGATGGCTTAATGTCTATTACTGAGCTGATTGTGTGGCGATCGGTTACTTGGAGAAAGAAAAGCAAGGACGGCAGGGGCAGCCACGCCAATATATATTGAATATAAAACAGAAAGAGAAAATAACGACACAGCTAAAAACGCAGCGGCAAATTTCGACAAAAGTTAAACACTTGTGTCATTAGCACGAGGCAGCTATGCAGTGTCCGCAACGGACGTGGCCATCCACCGTGCATAAGATACCATATTGACATTGGCGGGCAAAGGGGCCACCGATTCTTTCTCTGCCCAGGGCCGCCACAAGCCTAGAGCCGCCCATGAGTACTGCTGCAATAAATAATTTCATTGAAGGCCGCGCACAATCACTGAGCCGTGAAACCCATGTTTAATAACGTGCTTTAACTCTTATCATCATGAAAATTATATCACGTATACATCTCAGTATTTTAGTTATTCAGAGAGCTGTAATATCACAAATGTAATGGATTCTGTGTCCAGTCGGAGGAAGAGAGCTGGTTTAAGAAGCAAGTAGTGATTCACACACAATAGAGCACATAGAAGATCACATACAAAACAAAGCATTTAACTTGCTACTTTACTTACAATGTGATTTGAGAAACTGGTTAATTAAACGATTTTAAGATGTAGTTTATGATGTTCTACTTTAATGACAAAATAAACTACATGATTAAAGTGAAAATTTCGAGACTGAAGTTGACATTTCGTGCTTTTTCCCCACTGTGTGCATTTTTTTTTCTCTGTACCCTAATAAGCTTTCATATGACACTCAGACAGTGGGCTACGACTCGCCTTTTCACGGCGACTTTGATATCTGACAACTTTTTTATTTCTGGCACTGTGCGACTTTGTGAACATGAGCTTTCAAATTTCTCCAACATGCTATGTCACTCGATCAGCTTCCTTTTGTTGATTATACCATGGTTTAAATAAACAAATAGTATGTTTTTCCTTTGCCCTTACTTGGTATTCGCTGAAATTCTTATATTTTCCCATTGTCTTTTCACAGAAGGCTGAGCTTAAGGGTGATTTATATTGATTTGCATATACAAAGAGGCGTAATTCTGGGAGAAGTTGGGGCGGGACAGAAGGTGCGTGCATGAGCATTAGTTTTCACACTGACCGGGATTTATGTAGCGGAAGAACGCGGAAGTTGGAGTATAAACAGATTCCTGCATCTGGATTTTTCTGTGCGTAAGCACATTTCAGCTTTTGTGCTTACGTCATGTTATAGTGCGAATTCTACGCACGGCGTTATACATGAGGCCCCTGGTTTGTGGAAAGACTTCACAGAAAAAGCACACAAAACATTACAATGTTAGGAAAATTTAGACTAGATTAGGCCATTCAGCATAACAAAGCTAACCAGTCCTATCCTCTTAAACTCCCCCAAAGTCGAGAAACATAGACACAAGGAAACATCCAGTATCCTCACTGGTCAGGATTTAAGTCCAGTGTTATTTAGTTAATGGGAAAACTGAAAAAAAAATTCAAAGACAAGTTTAGAGAGTCTTCACACCTGTTCTGAGTTGGATATTTACAAACCAGAAATTCACACCAACGTATTTAGGAAATGCAATATATATTTTCTTTCATATTTTATTTTTGAAAACATTACAATGGCATATATCTCAGTCAAACAAATTATAATAACATAACAGGTACAACCATTTACTTCAAAACCAATAAAGAAATCAAATGCAAAATAGCAAAATAAGATAAAATGAAATAAATTTAATTACCAACACAAAAGAGAGATGAAATATTCAAGACTTAATAGAACTAACCAGCAAGATATAAGGACAGTATAAGGTTACGGTAAAGAGTAATGGAGTGCCTGTCACGTCACCGAATTTGTCATCTCAGGCAGTGAAACACAAATGTCAGATGGCAAGTGTCAATTAGTAATCATTGAGGTACAGAAAGTTCAAGAACTTAACTGTGGTGACTTCTGGACTAGTTGTTTTAAAAAATGAGTGTTCTCAGTGCTTGAAGTGGGCCATACTCTCACTTTTCAGTTTTTTTGTTGTTGGCAGTATTTTCTGGTATACCAGTTCTCATCATCATTTTCCATTCAGCTCTTTCAACCTCCAGCCCCTGGACGCTGTGCAAGTCAAATGGATGAGCCTCATTTTTGTTTACACTGTTCAGTGCATCTGTACTCCTTCTTTTCTCAGTATTGCATTGTACATATTGTACTTCCAGGTGAGCACTCATTGGTTGCACATGTAGTGCCATCTTTCTTCCTTGGGTTTTTTTTGAGAGTGCTGACCTGAGTTCATCTGAATATACTAGACTACTAGTAACTGTATTCTTCCTGGCATTAAAGTAGTCAGTCAGTCATTTTCTAACTGCCTTAGTTCTGAACAGGGCTATGGAGGTCTGCTGAAGCCTATCCCAGCTAGCATGGGGTGCAAGGCAGGAACAAACCCTGGACATGGCACCAGTCCATCACAAAGCACACTCATACCCCCACACCAAGCACACACTAGGGACAATTTAGGATCACCAGTTCACCTAATCTGTATGTCTTTAGACTGTAGAAGGAAATCAGTACACTCGGAGGAGACCCTCTCAGACACGGGGAGAACACGCAAACTCCACGCACAGAGGACCCAGGGCGCAAACCCTGGCCTCCTTACTGCGAGAGGGCAACGCTACCACTATGCCATGGTACCACCCATTAAATTTATTTCAATCCTTTGTTTGCTTTCTTCTTTGTACTAGACCTAGTAGTACAATGAATTTAGTTTAAACATATTAAGCAACACCTTAGTAACACACTAATAACAATAAATTACAATAACAACACCCTACTACTATTACATGAGGGTTACAACTTTAAAGGGCTACACACTCACACACGAGCCTACCCCTGCATCTTAGGACAAAAACAAACCTGTTTCATTGGGGACTGTCATAATTCATGACTAGGATTTTCCAGAGAACTCCTTGACTTTCTCTGAGTCACTAAGATTATGTAAATGACATCTACAAGCAAAAATATGGAATGGTCATGTAGTGTGACAAAGGGGCTTTAACCTCTTTTTTTTTCAAAAAATCATGCCAGCAAGATAGCCTGTAACAGCACAGATGTTGGTTGCTTATTTTCTTAATATTTGTTTTTTGTGATGACATCTGGGCAATAAATGTAATTTGTTATTATTTATTTTAAAACAGTGATGAGTGCATTCATTAATCACCAAGTGGCATCTGGAACACTTTCATTGCATAATTGGATAATGCACTTTATAATATAAATAAAATAATTGCTTGTTTTTTCCTTGTTATGTGCACATAAGCAAATTCTTGGTTGTATAAAAATATTTAGGCATATTTTTATTGTGAATGTAATATAGCATTCATGACCACCTTCTATTATGCACAATAACAGCCATGGCCTTGTAGTATAATGTAATAAATATGCAAAGGGTTTACGTAAAGAGGCTGTAATACAGTTTCTACACAAACTCCCTCTGACAAAACCCTTAATAGGACATAATATGCTTAATATTACAAAATTAACCAATAAAACACTTTATGAAAATTATTTTATTACTGACAGGAAAATAGATTTTTTTCATTCTGTGTGAAACGTAGTTCAGTAGTGTTGGATCTAGAGTATTTATTGAGACAGCAACACTGAACTTTAATTTTACTCAGTTCATCAAGTGAAGAAAGGTGATGACTGCTATGTTCTTGAGCAATATAAATGGTAAGAATGCCCACCTTGGCAGTTTTGCATCTTTTAAGTACATTACAGTCACTAATCAAGGAGTATCACATTCCCTTTTACTGTTTATCAAATGCCAAAATATAATTCCTCAATTATTAATGATTTTCAGATGTATTATCTGTTGTAATAAATAGTTATAACAGTTTTATATTAGTAGTGATTTCACCTTTCATGATCCAAAACCTACAGAATTTATTTTTTAAACGCTGTACCATACACCCATTCTCACTTGTATCAGGCCAATCAATCTAACCTGTATGTCTTTGGGATATGGAAGGAAAACTGGAGTACCAAGGGAACATGAGATACGGACATATAGAAAAGATGCAAACAGAATGGTCCACTATTCAGACTGGTCCAGTATTCAAACCTGGTCCATTGGTGCTGTGAATCAGCAATGTTAATCACAAAATCTTCATGCTATCCTCTACTTTAATGCACTGTGTTGATTCACAAGCTGATCACAGAACAGTGAAACAGAGTTTTATAAATGTATCAAGTGGAACAATTATAGGTGAAGTCTTCAATAACCTACAAAATGAGCAATAAAAGCTAAAACAAACCATTTTTAAGAGAAAATTTCAACAAGATAAAAGCCCATTGACGCACAAGGAACTATAATTCAACATGAGCTTAAAACAGCAAATAAACAAAATTAGTATTTCATCCTACAAAAAAAATAAATGCAATGCCTCAGGCTATTTTGAAAATGATTTCTAGGCTTAAAAATTGTAAAAGAGAAAAGATATGTATGGTATAGACATTAGGTGAGTTGAAGATTAAGAAGACTCCTGGCCTGATGGGATTTTAAAAGTAGTGCTGGAAGCAATGAAAGACATTATTTATAAACTTCTAGTTAGCATAACCCAGCAATCACTTGAGGTGAGCGGAGTACCTGTTGATGGGAAATGCCTCCAAGCAAAAATGGCTGGAAAACAGCTTGAAAAAACTCACAGACCTATTACTAAACTAAAAAAGCTGTGCAGTTTACTATAATTGAAATACCAAAGCGGGAGTTGTAAATGGTAACCTCTTCAATGACAAAGTCATTAGTTAGGAGAGCAATACAGATCTTAAATGGGGCAATCCTAGTTCTGTGCAAGTGAATATGTTGTAATCAAAGGGTTATTGTAAGGAGAGACCAAAGATCTTTAAGAGAGAAAAGGTTAGGAACACAAGTCAAAATT
Organism: Polypterus bichir lapradei; assembly: GCA_026402145.1. Taxonomy (NCBI): domain Eukaryota; kingdom Metazoa; phylum Chordata; class Cladistia; order Polypteriformes; family Polypteridae; genus Polypterus; species Polypterus bichir. The sequence goes on from JANRMT010062808.1 coordinate 8,963,851, forward strand.
TAAGCCAAAACCTATCATGTATCAGTGTTAGAAATTGTGAAGATTCTGCTCTGTTATGCACATCCTTTGTGTAAGATGGTGTTTATACTGCTGCACAGTGATATATTCCTGCATAATAATATTAATAATAATTATTACATCTACATTACAATGAAATGCTTGTGGCATGCCTAATCACATTCTCAATGGTCAATGTCACAAACTGGAATCAAGCTTAACAAACACATACATCTGACAGTAGTGTCTTGGCACTTAGCATAATATCATAATTTATTTTTAACTTCACAAGCAGCAAACAGAATGAGCAGCAGACTAAATACATTAAAACTGATAATGGTATACTAATCTCCATTTACATAAAATACATTAGGTTTGAGCTACAATAGCCTCTCAATTTTTACTATTAATCTTGAGGTTTCCAAAATTATAGTTTACAAAAATTTAAATGTAATTGTAAATCATTCACAGTACAATATATGGGTAAGTGTCCACTTAAGCTATGGTATCTTTAAAGCCTGAAATCAAGAGATGGACTCATGTACTTAGGGCCATTGCTTTCATGGATCACCACCCTTCCTCGGGGCAAATATTCTAAAACAAAAAGATAAAAAAACAAATGTATCTTACAGCATTATATCAGATCATCCTAACATAATGTATGCAGCATCTGCTTACATCCAATTTAGGACAATTTGGCTCTCAGGTCCAAAAATGGTTCAGTTTCTGTTAAGTTTATTTTTGTTTACCAGTCTTTACTTAATGCAGGCTTTGTGTCAAATGCAATTACAAACTTTACAAATTACTAATTACATAATGCATACACAGAAAAGACACATCATTTTGAACACATAGTAAAAACAGCAATTTTAAACTGTTTAACATATGTGAAAGAACATTTAACTGCTTGCAAGCTACTAAGGGTTAAAAGCAGCTTTTTCTATAACAGCAGGTGATTCATACAGGAGTTTGTCATAAAAAAGGCTGCAGTAAGCTGACCAAGGATAATTTTTTTCTTTTTATGGAATTCATCCGTTAGAAACAGGAAAGATGACTTTTCCTTCTTTAGGGCCCTTTTTGTAATTCTCACAAAATAGAAACGTTTTGCCGATAAACGCAATGTAAGATGAAATGCTTAGATAAACATATTGTGCTTATTGATAAGAAGGGGGAAGGGAGAGGGAAGAATATTATTAAAAGTGGAGTGACACAGAGGAACTTTGCTTTTCTGCCTTGCAATGTGGAGTCCATGTACTCATCTGTGACTGAATAAAGACTGATTGATTGAACTATTCCTGTCTTCCTCGGAAGGTTATTTCCACACATGAATGAAGCCTAACATTACAATATATGTCCATTATCATTACCACTGAGCTGTGACCTGTTAACAACAGAGGTGAGGAAATTAAAAACTCCAGTATCTCAAGGAAAAAAACACACACACACACACAACTCTGAGGCATACTCCATCAATTATAAAAGAGAAAGCTAAACACAAAATCAGAGACAAATCACAGTCACTGTCTTGGAGACATTGGCCAACTAACTGTCCAGTCTCTCCTGAGCATTCTACAGCAAACAGTGCAGGGCAGTCAAATAAGACAACAAAATCTTTCAATCTATGGATTCCAAGGCTCACAATATCTGAGAGGTCTTTGCATGGAACGGAAAATAGCTTGGTAGTAGAACTGTAAAACCAAGTACTACAGTAGAAAACCCACAGGAGAGACATATATATATATATATATATATATATATATATATATATATGTATATTTTTGTAAATATGATTAACAAATCAAGATGCAATATGCACAGCTAATCAGCAGCTTTAATCACGATATGCTAAAAATACAGTAGTGAGTCTTCAGCCTGGACCGAGAGTCATTTCATTTTACTTGTATAAGCTGGCAGATCATTCCATGGCTTTGAGGCAAAAAGACGTTTCTAAAGACAGGTTTTTCCAGAGAAAACCATATTTTCACATTTATTTATACAGTGAGTTTCTGTACCAGCAAATTAAATCGGTGGTTCTTCTTAACTTGAAAATTACCTCCATGTCTTCTGTGTGGTCAATTTCCCTGGAAAGCCTTTCTCCCCAAGATATAATATTTGTACCTGGTGTGGACTGTTTACACAGAATACCATTAGATAACAGTTTTATGGTGCATGGCTGCTAGAAATGTCCTAAGCTTTTAAGCATGGTATGGTAATACTCCATAAAACTTTTCTTCATGTGCGTGCAGGCATCAATTATAATCCTCTTCCCGGTTTCTCCTTCATTTCAGAGGCACACTTCAGAGCTTCTGTGAAAATAGAAGAAAATGGCATGTTGTTAATCTTCCTTTTTTCTGGGAATGTCATATGCATGTGTTATAAAGCCAAAATCATATCAAAGGCAGTTTTTTGTACAAAATGTGAATTTCAGACTGGTTTGCTTTGCCTTTTCTTGCCACACCCATGCTTGATATCTACTCTGCTGCTTTTCAATGAAAAACATCTATAGAGGCAATACCGTACATTTTTGCCACTTGTGCTTGTGTAATTATTTAGTGATGATAATTCTAATTGTTTCCAAGCTAAATTCCTTGAACATCTATTTGAAATAATGACATCTTTTCATTCATTTCAGTTTTACATCATCATTATTGGGATCCGTATCCCTATCCACTATAATGAAAGGCATATGTTCATCGTCAATGAAGGAGCAGTTTCTTTGTCATGTTTTTGGAAGTTTCCATATCAGCCAAAGGCTCATGAGTCTAATTAATTATTTTCTATCTAGCAAGTTTGAATTTGCCTTATTTCTGACTTTTCTCTATCTCTTTCTGGGAACTACATTAGTATTATTGGCGGTTTGTCAGGCTGAGCTACTCAGTACCAAAGGTTCCTGTTTTCTCAACGTCTGCTCTGTCTTGCTCTGAGAACTGCCTTAGTAATGGGGAGATCAAAATCTAACTTTAGCTTCTCTAGCGATTTATTGCCTCATATGCCAAGCACGATTGTGTCTCTAATTAAATCCTCCTGGAATGCTGTGATATTGTAGTGTTTGGAAAGCGTATGGGCAACTGTCAGAAATGCTTCAACACTCCCTGTTTGTTCCTCCTTGCAAACATATCATCATCTTTTATAGATAGCATTCTCTTTCTAACACAATATACTTCAAATACCATTCTTCCTTTTTTCCAGTCCAACAATGAGCTACATGTAGAATACACTTGTTATTATCTGCCTTTTTTCCCATCACACAAAGTAGCAAATTCACTTGCTGATGCTTATTGTTTTGGTTCAGACCCAAAACTTTTTAAACATCTTATCCACTATGACCAGTTTCTTGGCCTACTAAAAGTGAATTGGTGTTAAAGTTTACATTGTGTTGCTGCAGACCTGTCAGTAGCCGATCTTGCACATACTTTGTGTGTATGCAGCTTGATTTCTAGTGCTAATTTTTAAATGGCTCAGTACCGTTTTTCCTTTATCCTGAGTATTTTATTTTTTCATCCATCCCATGGTTACCAGTCATTTTTGTTCTTAAAGCTGTTGATGTATACATTGCTGTCATCATGTTAAGAAAAAGGTAAACTTGTAATATCAGTAAAATGTGGTTAATAGTATGGCATCAACACCATGAACACAATAAATTATCTCTTTAAAGGATACAAGCTGAAACAAATCAACAAAAGCCATGTATAATAACATCTAAGAATAATGGAAATAAAGTATTGCACAGAAAAATCATGTAAATTATTATGAAAGATTGATTTCTACATTTTTCCAACATATAAAGTCAATTTAAGTAAAAAAATCACTTCAGCACAAAATCAAAATAGAATGTTAACCAGACACTAAAATAAAACTGAGGTGTAATACAAATTGTCATATTGTGTTTTAAAAAGCTGCAGTGAAGACCATTACTCTAACATATGCTGCATGAACCCTGGTTGCTGTCTTTTATTTTGATTTATCAATGACATATGGGAGAAACTGTGAGTGAAAGACCAGTGGGATGTGTGTAGAAAATATATGCACATTATTATAAGTAAGATGACATCGTGAAATTCTACCAATATGTTTTCACAGCTTTAACATATGGACCTGTGTATGGGCTCACAAAAAAAGATGAAACAGATGGGAACTGGAAAGAGAGGAGCATGAACAATTACATGCTCTTGACATCAACAGAAGTACAAAGACAAAAGGCCAGACAGTAAATCAAAAAGAAGAATTGCATGTTCTTTAAAAAGACGTTGAAGGAATCATATTATGAAAATACATTTAGAAGTTAATGAATGCTATTAGAAAATCAAATACATTCTTCTAGTTATTTTTTATCATGAAAAGTGTTTCTTATTAATTGAATTTTAACCATTTTGTAATTATTTTCATTATTTTTCAATGGATAGGACCCTATTTTCACTAGTAAATGTTAAGCATGTTAATCTTTTTACTTACTAAATAATGTAAATATGGTTTAAAATACATTACTGAAAATCTGTAATCCTATTTATATATCAGTATTTACAGTGGAATTTTAAAGTATTCAGACCCTTTAAGTTTCTGCACACTTTACTGTGTTTTAGATTTCACTTTAAAGGAGACTTTATAAGCTATAATTGCTGTGAAAGGGGTTCTGCAAAGTATTGAATTAGGGAGTATGAATACTTGTATAAATAGTATGATTTTTCAACAAATCAACATCGGTCATCTCATTTTCTGATTGCCTTTTTTCCCCTTGCCCACACCAGCCCCATTTCAAGGCATTGTAAAAACCATTTGTGACCCTTTTTCATTAAATACTATTATAATTCAGGACTCAGGGCAACCCATGTTCAGGCATCATGTGACCCACAGTTTGAGAAACACTGTGCTACAGGTGTGACAAGTCCTGTGATGGTGCTCCTTCACTGCACAGGGAACAGAAAAATAGTAAGTCTTTAAGTGAGTAGCCCTGGCTCTGTAATGTATCCCTGCTGAATATTTTCCTGTGACAGTTATGATGAGCTTGCATGTGGCTGCATTTACAGTATGTATGTTAAAGTTTGATAATGAGCAAAAAAATAATTTTGACCTCTACAAACTATCATTTGACTTATTTCATCCTATGTTGATGCACATTGACGCACTGAAACAGTCCATTTTTGCTGAAGTTTGAGCACTCTGACAATTAATTCCTTATTTCCTAAGACCATAAAACTTGTTTGAATTGTTAAACCTTAAATTAAGCCAGATATTGACAGTTCTTCAAGTGGCTAAAAACCTTAAAACTTCAAACCTGTGAGGCAGTTGTGTCCACTCTCCAGAACAAGCATTTAAAGATAACTAAATTTCATGAATCACTGTCAGGCTTTCAAACATATCTAAATGTTTCCAGCATGTAATTTCAGCTACGATTAGTGTCATTATGAAATTAACGTTTAGAACAACTGCTAAAGTCAAGGAAAGCTATGGAAGATGCAGAAAAATCTTAAAATTCTTAAATAGTTGCCAGATTTGTAAAGATGAACCCAAATGTCCTCGCAAAGGACCAGCAAAAGGTTTTTGCTAAGACCAGACAAAAACAATCTTTATTAAACACTTATTCAGAAAAGTCTTTCCTATGACCTCATGACAAAAGGAAAGGTCAGAAGTTTGCAAACCGATCTACTATAACCACTACAGTCTGTGAGTGAAGTACCTCAGAGCAATCAGATTGGCTTTGGTGTGATTGGTCAGTTTGGCTTTGGTGACATGACAAAAGAGGAAGTGGAAGGAACAGTAAAAGTCCATGCTAAGAGAGTTGCCTTCAAAGACGGAAAGTAATAATGTAGACAAGAAGTGATAAAGACGCCACGAAAATAATGACAGTCTGCAAACCAGGCTTTATAGGAACGTGCTTGAGAGAGTGAGCACCAGTGAAGAGAGGTTCAGATTCACGCAGCTACAAAGGAAAGGCACTGACAGTACATGTACGGCAAGAGATAGAAATATATAAAAGAGTATGTAATAGAAACAATATATAATTAATATATATAGTGACAGATAGGGGGCTCTGTTGTCCCCTTAAACCCTCGGACCAGACGCCAGATAAAAGTCTAAATAAGTTTATCTATACTAATAAAAGGCAAAGCCCTCACTGACTGACTGAATCACTCACTGACTCACTCACTCACTCACTCACTCACTCACTCACTCACTCACTCACTCACTCA
>JANRMT010062808.1:8975686-9048940 GCA_026402145.1 Polypterus bichir lapradei
GAAATGCATGTATTCCAAATAACGATATGTTATTTACCTATACAACTCCAGGTACCAAACACCCAAATCAAGTGCTTTTAGCTGGGAGAACTTCAGCTGCATCAGTGGAGAATGGGATAGTAGGCTACTGGTGCTGACCAGCACATTTGCAAATCCAGGACGCTGATGAGGAGGTGCAAAGGAATTTAAAGTGCCCCGGGATTAACACTTTTTTCGTAGGCTTAATTAGCAATTTCAAACACATGCCACTCTGGACACTTTACAAGATGTATTCCACTTTTATTTTTGATTTTATATCCTCTTCACATCCTCCACTTGCTTTTATAATAGATTCCAGGTATTGAAAGTGCTAGCTGCTTTGTTTTTTGTAAATCATCACTTTTGTTCACCTACATTTATTCATAATCCTCTTGCCTCATGACAATTCATCCATCTAATGACAATTTCTTGCAATTATTCTATGATATCTTCTTCAATAGTTTAGTCACCTTCATACAATATAACACAAGGAGCACCTCTCATCAAGTCTTCACTGGTTGTATCAGTTACTAATTTAAATATGAACCCTGGTGTGCACCAACCTTAATTTCATAGTACTCAGTAGTACCCCTACAGATCTTAAGATTTAATGAATCATCATACACTGTACTGCACTCATGTTTTCATATTTCTTTATATTAAAAACATCAATTATATGAATTTAGTAATTATCTTTTGTTGTGATCAAGTATGTATTGTAGCACTCAGTATTTCCCAGACTCGGTCCTGGGGAACCCCTGTGGCTGCAGGTTTTTGTTCCAACCAGCTTCTGTTTTTAATTGAACTCCTGGGCTAATTAAGTGAACTGATATTTCCCAAGTTCCGTGTTTAGTGAACAATATATTAGAAAACTAAGTTTGCTAAAAAAAAAAAAATTAATATGTACCAAGCAGTTATATAGGAATAATGTATTTTTTTATTTTTTATAGTATTTTCATCTTGATTTTCATCCTACTTTTCAAGGTGTTCTAATTGTTTAATTAATCCATTATTTACTAATTAGTGGGTCTGACTCTAAAGTAGTTGCAGCTTTGATTATTCAGTGTTGTTTGCCTGGGTGTCTGATCTGTTTGTTTTAAATTGTCATTAATAAGATGCAACAAAGGGGGGAAAAACTGCACAGAAAAAGGGCAAAATACAATGAAATCACCAAAAGAGAGTTAAGCATTTAAATCTATAGCAAAAGCAGAACTATTTATAAATGTCTTATAAATGTAAAAATAATGCTGCTGTGCTTTTCTGAATGTCGAATAAAAGGAAAAAAAATCTCAGCTAATTAAATGAGCTCAGTGTTATCAGGTGTTGTCACTGATTAGGAATGTGGTTGGAACAAAAACCTGCAGCCACAGGGGTTCCCCAGGACTGAGTTTGGGAAACACTGGTAGCACTAATAGCAGTAATGAGCAAACACAATAACCAGCACACTTCTAAATAAAATAAAAAAAATCCATGGATTAGGATTCTTGGATGAATGTGATATACTGATGAAAACAAATTTCCAGGAGAGGGAGACTGTCCTGCTGTGAAACAGAATTAATTGAGGGCAATAAGAAGCCTTCCACAAATGAGCATATGGAGATGCCACTGGTCTTGAGACAGAAAAGAGGGAGTTACAAAAATTGCTAAGCAGATGGAAGGAAATAAGTTAAGACAGGGAGATATTGGAAGTTTTATAACAGACCTTAGTTGTAAGTAAAAGAAAAGGAAGGAATTTCGAACTCGGACCTTAGGTATTGCAATACCTAGAGCCTGGGATTGTTAAAAATGTCACCATGAATCACTTTCTCATAACAAGTTCAGGAAGGATTTGAAATGGGGTGACAACCCAGATGGGTGAGTGCGGGTGCCAGTTTGGATAATGATCTCGATGTTTTTTGATCCTACCCCTTAAAGTCATAGGCAGTTAAAGGTTTCAATTTGCTAGAGAGAGAGAGAGAGACAGAGGTTGGGAGCATGTGCTGATAGAATGAGATTTTAATTTAAGTGGTGTGATGGGCAGGAGAGAGAAGTATTGGGGGGGTATTAATAGGAGAGGTAAACTATCTTCAGACTCGGTACAGAACAAAAGCCTGGTTTGGAGATAGTTCAATTCAGAGTACAATTCAAAATACAGAAATGTGGACTCTCCATCCAGTGTATCACAAATTAGCATTGAAAACGTAATGGAAGGTCCCTTTTTGTTCCATTGGAATTTAGAAATCCGGGTTGTAACCTCTATCCACTATTATTTAACAGGAGGAATAGTATCATTGTATATGCAGAGTTAAACCAAGGACGTATATTCATTTTCACAAAAAGACAACCATATAGAGAGGGAATCTTTAACGCTATTAAAGGTTTGCCAATAGTTAGCATTTACAGTATTTTGCAATAATGGGAAGATGTTAATACTTAAATATTTAAGAGAGCCAGTGACAGAAATTGATGTAGAAAATGAACATTGACTACAGCAAGTGTTTAATGGGAGAAGAACAGATTTTGTTCAATTGATTTTGTATCTTTACAGACACTCAAAAGACAGAAATACATTAAACGTGGAAGAGATCAGAATGAGCATTGTTGTAAATATAAAATAATATAACCCCCATATAAGCATGTTTTATAAGGAAAAAACTATAAACTATAACTGGAGTAATTATTTTTATTGGGTAAGAAATGTAATGATCAACGGGTCCAGATGCAGATTAATACAATGAGGAGAATGTGAACGTGCAATCTAGCATCTATGAATATGTGGAAGGGGCAAGATATGCCTATATTTTTGAGAATAATATCAATAAAACCACCAGACTAGATAAAGTAGGGGCCACATCATGAATGTGCATGAGGCGACACATATTTTCAACAACAGATGAGAGTGAATGAAGCCAGCCTGACCATTTGTGAATTAATGTTTGCTAATAGTTTTGCATCAGAATTTTTAAATGAAATTGGACAATAGCTGAAATAATCTTCTGATTCCTTGACCTGTTTGAAAAGTAGGGTAATTATGGCTGACTTAATTTTAGAATTTACATTGAACAGAAAAACAGGTTTCAGCTGTGCTCTCACAATTAATTGCAAAGGTCTTTCTAATAACCAATTGTCATTGAAAAATGAATAATTATGAATGAGCTTAGAGAGTCTACAATTAGGACATTGGAGTAATGGTTTCTGAAATGGGGCTTTGGAGCCATATGTGAATATAAAATTAGTCATATCATCAGCCATTTTCAGTATTAGTAAAGTCTTGGCTGTATTGTTAAATCAATTTAATAACACCTTGATATAAAAAGTATTAATTGCTATTAAAGACATGAATATTTCTGTGTGATTCCAAACTTTTGAACATTAGTTTTTTTAATTCTTATGTATTTAAACTAAAACTTATCAAACATGTCAACAATCTGTAAAAGTTTTGCAGCATTTAAACATTGTTGTCATAACACAAGCTAATTTAATATCATGGGGATATTTTCCGTACGTCGCTTAAATTATCCGAGATCAGGTGCCTCATCTTGGATAAGTTAATGCCGGTGACACTCATCTGGGATAGGTCGGTTTTTCAGACGCAGTGGTGTAGTCTTCGATAGGCTGCAACAGAATGACGAAAGAACGGGTGCATTTTTTCACACAAGCGGAGCAGGACCTGTTACTTGAAGGATATGAAGAATTTCAAGAGTTAATATGTACAAGGGGTAACACTGCAAAAGTAGCCCAAACTAGAAAAGATGGCTGGCAAAAAGTGGCCGACAAATTAAACGCGTAAGTAGTGTGCATTGTATTTACTGAATACAGTGTTTCATTTCCTATGTGTCACATTAATTATTATTTAATATGTCACAAATCAAGATCAAACGTGAGCACAAAGAGAACATGGGAACAGGTTAAAGTGAAGTACAAGAATATACTTAAAACTGGCAAATATCGGTATATAACTATTTAAAGAATTGTTGACATAAAGAATCATATATAATATAAAAAAAACCTTCATTTTAAAGCTAATAAGAAGGCAGACAAGCAAAAAACAGGTGGAGGTCCACGCAGTCCAGACCTAATCCCTGCAGAAGAGTTGGCTCTCCAGCAAAATGCCCATCGCCCGGTTTCTGAGGGCATTCCAGGGGGAAGCTCCTCCTCAGAACCAGTGGCAGGATGCAGTGGTAACTTCATTTCAGGTGAAGGATGGTCATTGCATATATTTTGTCCTCAATGTGTGCCATAGGTATGTCCCATTTAGCCCTCTTTTTTATTTTGTTTTTTGTTGGGTCAGTTGCAGGGAATGTCATATCCCAAGAACCTGTGTCTGACCACCGAGGTTTGAAGACACTGTGTCTGATTATTCATCAGGAGGAGAGGTAAATGTTCTAAATGTTTGAACAAACTCCACTCTGATCAGTCCCATGTGCTAATCGTGATATAACTGTGTTGCAGGAGCCTGTAGCCAGCACACATGTTCCTTTTGGAACATCCACATCAAAAAAAGGCATTTGTAATTGTGTATATATTTGCAGAAAAACATGAGGGCTCTATACAAGAGATATCTTCAGCAGAAAGTCACGTACAGGAAACTAAAAATGAGGAAAATACAGCAGGACATGGAACTTCATGAACTGAAGACAACCAAAATGTAGTTGCAGATAAAAATACTAGAAAAACAATTGGTAACAAAATTCTCTTCTCTTTCCCATGATGCGTATGCGTGAGTGTATCCTTAATTTATGTTCTCCTCCTTACAGGCTGAAGGTCCGTAATATATAATAAATCAGTTTTGTGTGAAACCACTGTTGTCTTTTTCATTGAAAATTTTGGGCCACAATTCTGTCTCTGGCAGCTTTGCCACTGGTTTGCTCAAAGTGCACTGGGTCAAGGTCATCATCAGGCAGCACCAAAACCTCAGGGACTCTCTCTTTTTTGATGGTTGCTACAGTGGGATGCAAAAGTTTGGGCAACCTTGTTAATAGTCATTATTTTCCTGTATAAATCGTTGGTTGTTACGATAAAAAATGTCAGTTAAATATATCATATAGGAGACACACACAGTGATATTTGAGAAGTGAAATGAAGTTTATTGGATTTACAGAAAGTGTGCAATAATTGTTCAAACAAAATCAGGCAGGTGCATAAATTTGGGCACCACAAAAAAGAAATGAAATCAATATTTAGTAGATCCACCTTTAGCAGAAATTACAGCCTCTAAACGCTTCCTGTAGGTTCCAATGAGAGTCTGGATTGTGGTTGACGGTATTTTGGACCATTCCTCTTTACAAAATATCTCTAGTAAATTCAGGTTTGATGGCTTCCGAGCATGGACAGCTCTCTTTAACTCACACCACAGATTTTTAATTATATTCAGGTCTGGGGACTGAGATGGCCATTCCAGAACGTTGTACTTGTTCCTCTGCATGAATGCCATAGTGGATTTTGAGCAGTGTTTCGGGTTGTTGTCTTGTTAAAAGATCCAGCCCTGACGCAGCTTCAGCTTTGTCACTGATTCCTGGACACTGGTCTCCAGAATCTGCTGATACTGAGTGGAATCCATGCGTCCCTCAACTTTGACAAGATTCCCAGTCCCTGCACTGGCCACACAGCCCCACAGCATGATGGAGCCACCACCATATTTTACTGTAGGTAGCAGGTGTTTTTCTTGGAATGCTGTGTTCTTTTTCCTCCATGCATAACCCCCCTTGTTATGCCCAAATAACTCAATTTTAGTTTCATCAGTCCACAGCACCTTATTCCAAAATGAAGCTGGCTTGTCCAAATGTGCTTGAGCATACCTCAAGCGGCTCTGTTTGTGCTGTGGGCAGAGAAAAGGCTTCCTCTGCATCACTCTCGCATACAGCATCTCCTTGTGTAAAGTGCGCCGAATGGTTGAACGATGCACAGTGACTCCATCTGCTGCAAAATGATGTTGTAGGTCTTTGGTGCTGGTCTGTGGGTTGACTCTGACTGTTCTCACCATTCGTCGCTTCTGTCTATCCGAAATCTTTCTTAGTCTGCCACTTCGAGCATTAACTTGAACTGAGCCTGTGGTCTTCCAATTTCCTCAATATGTTCCTAACTGTGGAAACAGACAGCTTAAATCTCTGGAAAAGCTTTCTGTATCCTTCCCCTAAATCATTATGGTGAACAATCTTTGTCTTCAGGTCATTTGAGAGATATTTTGTGACCCCCATGTTGCTACTCTTCAGAGAAAATTAAAGGAGGAGGGAAACTTACAACTGACCCCCTTAAACACTCTTTCTCATTATAGGATTCACCTGTGTATGTAGGTCAGGGTTCACTGAGCTTACCAAGCCAATTTGAGTTCCAATAATTACTTCTAAAAGTTTTGGAATCAATAAAATGACAACGGTGCCCAAATTTATGCACCTGCCTAATTTTGTTTGAACAATTATTGCACACTTTCTGTAAATCCAATAAACTTCATTTCACTTCTCAAATATCACTGTGTGTGTCTCCTATATGATATATTTAACTGACATTTTTTATCGTAACAACCAACGATTTATACAGGAAAATAATGACTATTAACAAGGTTGCCCAAACTTTTGCATCCCACTGTATGTTGTGTAACATACAGTGCATGCAACAATTATGTCACATGCTCTGTCAGGTGCAACCCTCAACCTTTTTAGACATTGAAATCTCTCCTTCAGTTGGCCAAAGGTCATTTCAATTCGTGCCCTTGTCCTAGACAGAGCTGCATTATATCGAGTTTGTGGCCCAGGGTTGGGGTCAGGAAACGGGGTCATTAGAAAATTCCTACAGGCATACTTATCCCCTGTCCCCAAGCAGGATTCCATCATGATGACCTGTGGAATATGTAAAAATTGTGAATACAATACACACATCACCATGATTAATAATTAGATTATTACCTTGTTCAAATGTCCGATACAAGTGTGACTCCTTAAAAATTCTAGAGTCATGTACAGACCCTGGCCATTTAGCCTCCACATTTGATACAAGGTAGGATGCATCACAGATCATCTGAGAATTGATAGCATGTAGGTCAGACAATTTTACTGTCAACATACCTATTGGCTATTTTCATGACCTGCATGTTAATACTGTGGAAGCCTTTTCTGTTCACGTAATCTGGCTCATTTGGACCTGATGGGGCCTTTATTCGGATCTGCGTACAATCCAGTGCCCCAATCACATTTGGAAATCCTAGGTAATCAGAATGTTAGGCTGATTGTGAGATTCTTTATGGAACTGTGGGTGTTGTTTCCTGTGTATAGAGGCATGAAACGCCTCTTTTATATGGTCTGCACACGCAGGTGTCCAGGAAACACTATGAAAACCCGAAGAAAATGTTACAGAGCCAAACAGACTTTACGAATTGCCTGGCAAACTGCACTTTTCGATAGATGTTCCGCATCGCCTACAGTATACAAAAAAGTGCCGCTTGCAAGAAACCTCAAAGCGATGCATACTGTCTGTGTGGTTGTGAGAGCCCGACTTTGCCGAGTTTGACTTCGAATATAAGGAGCTAATAAATCTTTGAGGTACAATATCCCCCCTCGGCTAAAGCGGTATCTTTCGAAAAAGAATTTCCTCCGGGAGCAATAAAGGATCTTGCAGATCGTGCAAAACCCTCTCTATATGAAATTCTCTTCGTATAATTTGCGCACCAATATCAATTGGTCGCTCATTCATGAACGGCAAAGCCATGACTGGATGAATTCCACGCACCGTCACTGATTACGTGTGTGAGTTAATCCTTGTTTACATAGAACAAACCTGCTCCGAGCGTTGCTATGACAACAGTTCCAGCAAGAGTTTCGAAAAACCGACAGATCCAGGATCAGGCCAAATCGTCAACAATTACAGCTAAGTGAGTAATCCACGTACGAAAAATACCCCCCATGTAGTTTATTGTAGCAGTAGAAATTATTAAAGAGATCTTCTATATAGAACAGCCTTCAAATCACAGCAACTTGATCAAAAACAAACCTTTTAAGCTGTCATGAGATGCATAATACAAAATGAATGTCAGATAACTCAGATTTCTTGAGCTGTTCTGAAAAATAAAAAAGAGCATACTGCTCCTTTGAAATTCCAATCAACTTTTTACTTTTAGTCAGGACAACCCTCAAAAAACATTGCCACCTTTCGATGTTTATAATACTCACTGTGTTCCTATTTTAATGAAAGTTTGAATTTTAATAATGAATAGCAATTGCCATTCATTCAAGTCCTATAATCATTTCAGATAATGAAAAGCTAGAATAATCAGAGAACTTGTATTGCCATGGAGGAACATTATAGATCAATCAAAAGTCCAGTTGTCATATTACTAATTACTGCATATATTATGTTTTTGTTTTTGTTACTATGATTATAACACCTTAAGAAATTCCTAGCAACCATAATAATAAAATTTTAATTTCAATATGATAATGATAATTCAGCTAATATGATATATGTTAAAATGAATGTCTTTTGAAAAGATTATACAAAATATTTTAATGTTAAAAATGAATACCATAATAAAATTAACTATAACCATAGTCCTTCGTGTACTATTAATTTCAATTTCTGCACAGATATTAATTACAAATAACATGCTGCACTACTGCAATTAAACTTCTTAAGGCCTGAGGTACAAAAGCCAGATTGAGACCCTGTAGCAAAATTGTTTCAAAAAACAAAAAGAGATCCATTATTTATTTATTTATTTAGATTTTGATGGATGAGGATATATAATGACATTCATTAAAAAATACATAGAGGAAAACAAGTCGTTAGTATTTCATATTTGTGTAATTCATTATCCCCATCTTTGTGGTGCACTTATTTTATGATTTATTAAAATTAGAAAACTACCACAGCACAGCAGAGGTGGGTCTGATATTTCAAATTACTTCAGGTTTTTGTAGTTTATTATCTTTATACAATTATTTAAATAGTATGATTTGTGCCCAACATTTTAAATATTTTAAAGAAGCATAAACAGTACAAGATTCAGTTTGTATATAATAAAAAGTTGCAAAGATTGGAACTTATATGACTGTGCCTGGATCTCTGAGAACAAAATATATATGTCCATACAGATTTAACTGGCATTAAAAGCAGAATTGTATAAACAGATGCAATAAAGCAATTGATTTTTAACAATAATGTAGCAAAACAAAATATTTTTTAAATTAATAACACTTATTTTATGAAGAAAAATGTCTTTCCTTTTTAATTGTATAGCTTAGATAAGAAACACAAGAGGGCGAGTGGGTTGGATACTTCAGTTGCTGTCTGAGCAAGCCAGAGAATAAATATGGTGTCACCCGGAGACAACTGCTCGCCATCATGTCTGGTTTGTACCACTTCCAACCCTACTTGTATAGTAAACCCTTCACCCTGTGGACGGATCACACCTCGTTAACCTGGTTCTTAAACATCAAGGAGATTGAGGATCAGATGATGTGCTGGCTCGAGACTCTGCAGGAATACCATTTTGACATTAAGCATAGGGCCAGATCACAGCATTCCAATGCTGATGCACTTTTTTGCCATCACTGCTGTCACTGAGCCTGGGCAGAACAATACCAGGGAGCCTCTGCCAAGTGCCATGCATTGACAATCAAACTTAATAAGCTCTCCAGTATGCATGGTTTTGCCACAGAGGAGCTCAAACAAGCACAGGATGGCAACCTGAGCAAGTCAAAGGCTGGTTGGAAGTGGGTTGATGACCTACATGGCCAGAAACTACTCCATATGGCCCTGACCTGAAGTCCTATGTGTCCCAATAGGACTCCTTGGAATTAAAGGATGGAGTGTTCTATCAGCACTGGGAAAGTCCAATTCTGGGTCGGTGTCTGTGGCTACTCATAGTACCACAGAATCTCCGAGACAGAGTATCAGAGTGTCCACTGTCCCCCTAGGGTTTAGCTACTTTGGTCTTGCAAAGATTCTTTAGCGACTTCTCCAACAGTTCCACTGGGCAGGTTGCTGTTCTAATGTTTAGCTATATGTCCACTGCTGTGACCTGTGCCCCGCTCACAAGGGTCCCACTCACACATTGCATGCCCTCCTTCAATAACTGCAGGCAAGATCCTCGATGGAGCAGGTGACAATGGACATCCTGGGCCCATTTCCTCGGTCTGAACCCATAAACCGCTACATTCTCGTTGCAATGGACTATTTTACCAAATGGCCAGAGGCATACATGATTCCCGATCAGAGCGCAGCTACATACGTTGAAAGGCTCATGGAGAAGATGTTCTATCGATTTGGAGAACTGGTAGAACTGCACAGTGATCATCACCATAATTTTGAATCAGAGGTGATGAAAGAGGTCTGCAGACTCTTCCAAGTCCACAAGACTCCGTCCCAAAGGGACAGCCTAGTAGAACAATTCTTGCACACTCTGGTCACTCAGGTGTCCATTTTTACAGCTGCCCGCCGTCCTGTGGAAACTGTGGATCCAGGAGTCCATGGGTGTTACTCTTACGATGCTGATGTTCAGACGGGAGTTATGGCACCTCCTCCAGAGTCCGGCTTCGACACCACTCCTGTTCCCCAATATGTCATAGAACTGAGGCAGAGCCTTAAAGTTGCTCAAGCCCTTGCCTGGACCCATCAGCACACATCCAGCAACCGTCAGAAGAGGACAAACGGCAGCCGCTGTCAAGGAGAACTCCCCCTGAACCCTGGAGACAGAGTGTGACTACATACTCCGCAGCAGAAGAAAGGGTTATATCCTAAATTGGCCATCAGTTGGAGGGGCTCTGTACCATCTTGCCTCAACTATCAGAGGTGGCATATTGAGTAAAAACAGTGCGCCGAACAATAGTGGTTCACCATGATCATCTCGCCCCATAAAACCACAAGGGTGAGTTGGTCCTGCACAGCTCCATGGCACCTTGGTCACCCCTGGTCACAACCATTCTTAGAACCAAATCATTTCCTGACACTCTAGATATCGCAGAAACAGTGACGTCTCCACTGCCAGCACTTCACAGCGCAATTGAAGGCTACCACATCGCTTGGAGGGATTAGTTCACTGTCTGAGTCCTGAAGAGAACACCACTGGGGTGTGGTATTTACAGGAGGAGGCAGTGTAACGGCAGTACCGGAAAGTGTGGGAGCAGTGACAAGAACAAGTACCATCTGAGTGGGAAAACTCATTGCAGTATTTGGGCTGCCATTATGTAAATGTAGAAGTCATCAAAAAAAAACCCTGCACACATGTACCCTATAAAAGGGGAACATCTGCGCAGCCATCTGCGTTTTCAGTCTAACACTGATGTCTCGATGTGCCATAAAAAAGAGTGCTAATCAATTTGAGCCTTGCGCACTTGCTCCACACTTTGCTACAATATATTTAATATGAGGAAAAAATAAATCTGTATAGCTGGCAGAACATAGATTTGATCTGCATTACGGTACATCTGTAAATTAATTAACCTAATCTATCAATTATAATGGCCAGATCACTTTCTGTATGGAGTTTGTGTGGGAATACTTTCTGGGTTCTTTGATTTCCTCTTGTGCCATACAGAATAGGTTAATTAGTGACTAATATTACCCAGTTTGCATTTGATTAGCTGGTATCCAGATACTCCTAATATAGAGTATGACCCTCACAAATGCAAGTAAGCTCAGGATGGATTTATGATTTAAGTTGAAAAGCCATTTTTGTTGCTGCTTTTACATTTTCTAAACTTACTTGGTCACTTGTTGAAACAGCACCCATAAGAAAGGCACCAGCCCTGGAGAGGAACATCCAAGTATCAATTCAGGAACATCAATTAACCTAAAGCATACACAGAATTAAATTGTAGAACTCAAAGATAATTCCTGCAGGTATATTGGAAACATTTTTTTAGAAGCAGTAACTGGGCCATCATTCAACTCATAGATTAGAATATATAGAGTACAGCACTGAAAAATAAAAATAATATAATTACAAAATTACAAGTTTACTGTAGAGTTGTAGTGCAATTTTTTACATTAAAAACAATTGGAGCACAAGTAGATTAAAAGATTTTCTCAAGACTATACATTGACTGACAGGTGAAGACTGAACTGCCATCCTTGTGGTTGACAGTAGGCGTCTAATGAATGAGGCCATAACACATTCCTAAAAGCACAAAATATAAACAGACAGAATCACAGATGTGATACATTCTAAATGAAGACTGTGACTTATGTAGCTCCTCTTCTAAAGTTCCAAGTATCACATAGAAAGCGTGCCAGTTTTGGAATGTCATATTGAACAAAGGGCAAAGAATCTCTTGGGTTTAAACATTAAGTATTTTAAGAGCTGAAGAGACACTCCAGTTTTATAATTGGTTTTAATATCTGTAGTTGTAATTCTTTTTTTGCAGCAATTATGAATCAGTTTTAAGAGGTCAAAAGAAAAAATGACATTTAATATAGAAATCTATATTGTGAAAACTATGGTTATATTAATGTTTTATTACTACAAATGCCTCTCTGGATTTCACATTAATTTGAAATTAACACAGATTTAAGAGGCCATGAAATAGGCACATTAGGTTAATATAGCATTTTCCTTACAGTTCACATATAAAAAAGTCAGAAAGCTAAATCCGCCTTCCATTGTGTCTTTGATTTTACAGTCATTACTGATTATAAGTCTGCTTGTTTGAATTGTTAGATGCAGTCTTACAGAAATATTTTAACACTTATCCTTTAGATGGTAGTCATGCTGCACAGTGTTTAGTCTGCTTTGACAGACATACTGTATATACATATATAAGGATCAATGTGGTTGAGTAATTAAGAGTGTAAATCCAATTCAAAAGTCAGTAGAACAAAAATAATGTCCACATCATGTAATTCCAGTAGATGCAATATTGCTAAACTCATCAAAACACCAGTCAGTAAAGCAGGTTCAGCTATAGGAATCACATTTATAATTTTTGATTTGACCCATAAAGCTTCAAGGAATGAATCCAAGCCACATTTTGTTGATGGGTGGGGCAGTTTCAGAATTAAGGAAAGCTGAGTTACCCAGGACTCTGTAGAAGAGAGACCATTCATAAACTTTGCAATGCATTTGCATGGAGTTATTCAAAACTACAGTGTAAAAGTTTCTCTTTCCCAGATGAATGCTAAGACAAATGTAAACAAGAGCTGCTAGACTTATTTCAGGACTGTGGAAAAACAGAAAGAGTTGAATGTTTTCAGGCTAAGTTAACAGAGTGAAACAAGCAATGACAGAAATGTTTATGAAGACGGTGTCTGGTGTTCTAATATAGAGCTATAAAGCTGACAGCTTCCCCTGTGCTTACGAGCTCCTTGTGTAGGAAAATAATTGTTGCTGTGACATCACACAGAAGAGCATGCACATTGTGCACTTGCTCGTGGTCTTCAAAAAACATGAGCAACATTTTTTGTGAAGCTCTAAAAGAACACAAAACAATACATGAATACAGATATGCCATAAAAACCTGATCTACTAAGTGGAAAAACCACAATGCTCTACCAATAGCATTAGATTAGATTAGATTAGATCAAATGAGATTATATTAGATTAATGTTATTAATCCCATGGAAATATTTACATGTATACAGCAGCAGAAACATCAGAAATAAGAATATTGACTCACAGGACAGATAATACAGCTCATCAATCAATTGACAAGTACATGAATAAAAAAATAAACTTAATGAGTTCATCAGGTGGAAGCATTAAATTGCCTGATAGCAGACACCCAGGGGCGCTTCTTAGCACATCATGGTGGAGTGAGCCTGTGGCTAAAAGTACTGCAACAGAGCGCTTCCTGGAGGGGATGGTGGGGAGTTTTCATGATGTTTGCCATCATCCACTTTTCCACAGCAGCTCCAGGTACAGTATATGCAGGGTTCACCCTGTGATGGAGTAAGCATTTCTGATAAGTTTGTTCATGGTACATATAGTATGTGCCCACCTAATCAAAAAAATAATTCGCTGATGTGAATTATTGTGAAAGAAAATAACACATTTGCTACACTTTTCCTCAGGTTAAGTCCTGCCTTGTGTCTGATGCTTCTGGGATATGCTGCATTCCTTCTGTAAATTTGAACCAGACAAGCAGGTTTAGAAATTGGAATTATGGGTATTTGTACACTACAGAAATTATTATCCCAAATAAAGAAATAAATTTAAAAAATGCAAGCAGGAGAAAGGAATTAATATGCAGTTTTTGAGCTTTCAAAGCCAGCTGCCATAATGATTGCCTAAAGCAAATCTATTAAACACATCTGGAGGGTCTGCCACATCTACCTTACAGTTTTAGCATCCACTATAAATGAGTAATGCATTTGCTACATTAAATGAAAGTGTATGTAATAAGGTTATTATAGTTTTGCCTTTTTATACACTTTTTTATTTGCATATTATTTCTGATCTTACTTGGAAATGTTTAGCTTTAGTTAGTCTTCATGTCATATTTTTAGTTTCTGTTTATTTTGTATTTTATAAATACATTTCTATTTTAGTTTTATATATATTACTTTCAGTTTTTACTTTAATAGTTTATTATGGTTAAGGGGATGCTACAGAGTTTAGTTCTGTGTCACTATCAGACAGAACTCTAGACATAATGGGTCAGTAGCAGTGTGCTCTCGCCTGGGGATGATCCCGTACTGGTCTGGTCTTAGTACGTTTTTACGGTAACAACATTAACTGTCAGGTTTAGTGCTGTTGCAATGTGCCACAGAGCTGTGGACTAGCAGCAGACCAAGACCTTGTCTAAGTGCAGCTGAGTTGAGCTTTTTAAAGCTGGAGAAGGAGAAGAAAGTTGTGTACTAACTTAGACCATCTTGTTTTATAGGATTTACTATGGTGAGCAATGTTACAAAATGAATTAGCACGCATCAGACAGCATGTTATGAGAATGAAAAATCACAAATATATCATTAAAAATATCTAGAAACCATATTTTATATTTATATTTGGACCAAAGCGATACTGAATCAGAAATATTTAGCTCATTGCCATTGAAAAAGGTGATGCATGGAAATATATATACTGTATAATTAAAAAAATAGAAAAATACAGATAGGTGACCCTAATTAAGAAATATCTTGGCCACTGGTTTGAAAAGTGTGCATTGAAAGATGCTGTTAGTTTCTCCATTGCTGTATTACTGTGTATTTTGGAGGTGCCTTTGCAGGTTTCCTTTAGATCTGATATAAAATCTATCACAATATGTATTATACAGTGCTTGTGCTTTACTGTGAAATTTGTGCTGCAATTAGACATTCTTTACAAATATTGCCCCACTTCTGGCTAGGTATTAATATATGCTTCGGTGACTGTTGGATAAATTTGGTTATTAGGAAAAGCTGGATGCATAATGAATGACAAGTATCAACTCTTCTGTATTATCTCCGTAATTGGGAAATGAGTTACAGCAAGACCAGATTAAGACACCCACAGACCCAAGAGTGTCACATGCATATATCTACAGTTTATGAACATCTCATATAATAATGAAACAAGCCAAGGGTTGGCTCCCTCAGAGATTTAAGCCAGTGGTCACATCGAGGGGTGGCAATACAGGGTGTCCACAAAGTCTCTTTACAATTTCAAGATTTTATTAAAAAAACAAATGAATAGACAAATCTGTGGAAATTTTTACAAAACGAGGAGTAGATATTTAAGTTTTTTTGCCTTATTTAATACACCTCTATATGGGCACCTTTAGTTGCGCGAAGCACATCAAGACGGTGCTATATTTCTTGCCATGTTCTCTGTAGCATAGTGTCATCAATGGTGGCAATGGCATCAGTGATCTTTTGCTTCAGGTCATTAATGTCCCATATCTTTGTTCGATACACAATATCTTTAACATAACCCCACAGAAAGAAGGAGTGATTTCTGGTGAACGAGGTGGCCATGGAATTGGGCCACCCCTTCTAGTCTGATTTTATTTCAATAAACCATGATACACATTGTGCCTTTTCTTGAGGAGTACCCATTTGTTTAGGGCTTTATTCAACAGCCGCTCTTTCGTCAATAGGGTACCTGAAATACACAAATGCAATGTGATTACAAACTTTGATAACGACTGAGTACATAGGACAAATTTGATTAACATATCTCATCAATTGCCTTTTTAGTAATTTTTTGAAATTGTAAAGAGACTTTGTGGACACCCTGTATAATGTATGAGTAACTGCTTATGTGTGTTTCACAGAATTGAACAAGGTAGCACTAAAATAGAAAAATAATGGTATTACTTTTTTCTTGCATATGTCAAGTCTATCTGGTGACCATGGCCCCAGGGTGTGCACCACCAAGGTCACTCTAATGGTAGATTGACCCAGGAGTTGCAGAGAGACAGTTGTGCTTCAGATTTGATTCTACTTACATTTACCTTTCAGGATTTCAGTGCCTTTCAGATGCATGAAGTGAATAGCATCTGCAATAAAAATTGCAATTATTTTTTAATAAGTTTACCTAAAGATTTACTGTTTTTCCATGCTCTGTCTCTTAAAATCGAGAAGCATGTTAACAATTAACAGGTAATCAGACGGCAAGCTGAGCAAACCGAGAAGAGACACAAGACGAAAAAAAGACGGGCTGTGGATTAGTTAAACTTGGTACTGATGTTGTTCCATTGTTCACTGGCACAACGCTTAGATACTTACAGGATCGTCTTCTCTTAGTACCGTACTACATAGTCTGGTCTTGTTCCACAGTTAATGCGCTACAACTGACCCAATGTGTTTAGATATAGTATTTGTTTAACACTAGAATTCCAAAAGCCTACAAACATATTCGTAATGCCGGACCACCTTAAATTCCCTTGCTTTCTTTTAAAATATTTGTTTGAGAGATATTTCAGCAATTACCTCAGGCTTTGTGTCTTACTATAATTCTGTCAATCACTATATGCTCCTGATTTCTCCCTCCTGAGAACATAATTATAACCATCCAGTGGGTTAAATGGGGAATTGTTTTGCTTTAATTTAAAATTGTCAACAGGATGGACACTGTCACCCTCAATGATGCAATTTTTAGTTGCTGCTTGTATAGATTGTCTCACATGTGGCATGTCAGGATGATATTACAAGCACAACATAATGCATATTAGACAGCTGACACAACAAAGGTATAGTTCCCCATGGCCTCCAAACATTCCCATTAGGGTTATTTTCCAGCTGGTGTAAGACAATGTTCTAGTGTAATGCAAACCTCAGCCTGCTTATAGAAAAATTTAGAGTGCTTTTTAGCATCATCAAGAAGTAACAATACCCAGTTGATGATTTCTATCATATGGCCCAGCAGAACTGGGAGTTCTCCGGAAATACTGTATTGTCAGGCTACAAGGGTAAAATGGCAGAAGATCTGGAGATCTCAAAACACTCAGCAATGGTTAAAACCTGGAAGAAAGGCAAGCTGCAAATGAACCAAAATGAAACTTGTACTCAAAATGAATTAAGCAAAAATGCTTTTTGGAAATCATAAAATTCATAAAAGAAGGCATATACAAAAGTATTTGAGAAATTAGCCACAATCTAACAACACTGATGGCTGATGGCGCCATCTGTCCATTGATAATGCGGAGAGTGTCATTTGTGAGGATGATCAGCGATCGTGCAGGCATTCGGATTGGGAGGCCTACTGGCTGTCCAGTGCTGCTTTGCAGGTGATGCTGTAGCCATAACTATGCATTTGCTTGTGTGGATCAGAATTCTTGCTCTTCGCTTCTCCAGAAGAACGCGAAAGTATGAAGTAGCCCTTGTATGAACAGGTTGTTTTGGTTGTTTTTTTGGGAGAGAATTATAAGGAAATTAGAAAAGGTGGATGCCAGGAGAGGAACACATACTTTAAAGTAATATGTATATGTGTCCTTTTTTATGAATGTGTACATTTTTGTACAGTTCTATGAATGGCTTTTATTCTGTGCATGGTAATATTTATTTATTTTGTATTGGCCCAAGTTCTATATTACTTTTAAAGTGTATCTGGAATTTTTAATTATTTATTATTAATGGATTTTGCACAAAAAAGCTTTTTTTTTTGTACAAGAACACCTCTGTTGTCCATCTTCTTCTTGGCTCTACTGACTCCTCTGTCTCGCATACCCTTTGTCATTGGTGTCTTGCCTGCAATTACTGATGGATAAGTACACTGGGTCATTGAGAGAGGAGAAAAATTAATTGAGAGCGAAATTAAAATTAAAACAAACTAGAGATCATAACAAGTGCAAGCATCTGTGATGATACCATCTTAGGTTTTAATTAGAAAGCCATACCTTTTGTCTAGTGTCAAAAATGATTTGCCTCTCTTTGTTTGCAATCAAAATACATCTTAGAGGTATCACTGCTTTTTCTACATTGTTACATATTTATAAACATTGTCTATTTTCATTAGTAATGTATAACTTAAGACATAGATTTCAGACAATGAAGATATTTATGGCTATCTTGTTAATATCGCTTCCTTGAGGACTGGGTCTCTTATCTGCTGTATCAGGTACAATTACTAATAGAGGTTAATGTAAATTCAGTTGTGAACTTGAACATTTTAATTAGTTATTATTTTCTTGTGCATCTCATAGCTCTGTGCTGCAACATACAGACATGTTGTGGAAGGTCCACTGAATATCAGTTAATCATACAACATTGCATGTTTTGCATGTCTAGAGAGCTTTAGAAATTCTTATCCTTCAAGGAAAAATAGTAAACCAGGAATAACTGCTAAACATACTGCACTCTGCCTCACACTCTGGCCATTTGGCCAGTGCAATTCACTGTCCATTAATTCTGCAGTATGGACAAACTAGAAGTGACAGGTCACAGAAAAATCCCTTCCTAAAGTTTTTGACAAGTGTTAACAAACAGAGCATGAACATGAATTTCTGCGAAAACTTTCCCCAGTGTAATTACCGCGTATCAGCACACCACACAAGATAATTATGTCCTGCATCTCTGCCCACTAGGTAGAAATAAAGGAGCCTTCTCTGGGCAGAATGAAGAACACAATTTTAATCCAAAGAGACTACATTTAAACTTCCCCCACTGCCAGCTTACATTGGCTAATTGTGTTTGCATTCTTTAAATGCAGTGAGTGAATGGTGCAGGACACTGCTTAATAGAAAGCCTAGTAAATACAGTTAATATGAGATAAATCCTCATGAAAAACAATCACAGAATTAATTTCATTTACAAATAATGTGGCAAGTTGCTTGTTTGGTTTAAGATTAATGTTAAAATTACTGAATGAATAGGCAGCATCAACGAGAATTAGGAGGACAGAAAAGACACAGAAAACAGCTGATGCTTAGTATTTATCCCAAATTGCATGGTGTGTGTAAGGATTTGAGGGTGTTTGAATACATTGTAATCATGTTTTTGCCAGCTTTTCTACTTATCGCTTGTTTTGGAAGTTTCCTTTGTTATTAATATTTACTGTTTACAGCTGACTGGTCAAAGCAACAAATAAAAGATTTTTGCTACAGTTGATCTTCCTCAAGTGACAGAGAAGAGAGAAACATATCCAACATAAAATGAAACTCTTTGTAAAAAATGGGGAAGAATCCAATCATGATAATAATTAGAAACAAGTTTATATCAAATAGAGTGGCTACAATGCCCTGCAGTATAGTGCAGCAGACAAATAAATGGAACAGTCACCAGACACCAGGTTGAGAAAAACAATCCTAAACAAGAAGGCCCTGAGATGAATGTGCTATACTAAGGGTCCCAGAAGTTGTCTTGTATAAAATCGGTTGCCATGATGTGATACACTGATGCATGTGTGGTGCAGTAAGCAATGGCAACCATGACATAGCAACACAAGGGCAAAGAATTGCACTGATACTTGATGTCACAATCTAGTAAGAAGGGAAAAACAAAGACATTGAGTAGTATGAAAGAAATGTATAAAAAAAAAACTTTGTAAGACTGTTCAGTTTTGTTGCATGCTAATAACATTATCTGGCAGGCTCTGGATAATGATTTGTTATTATATGGGTGCTGTTCCAATCTGAATTTCCATGTAACCATTTTATGTTAGGCTTTTGGCAAATGCAGTTCCTTCATCAAATCTCTGCAACTGTGGGAGGAGTGCAATTTTGGTAAAGAAATAAAGACTGGCTTGTAAGGAAATTCTCTCACGTTTTTATACTAAAGGTGGGTCAGTCATTTGGAGGAATGGTAAAGATCAGTCAATAGTTTGGGCTTTAAGTATTTATAAAACAAAAAAAGAGCAATTAAAAGTGTTTAGGATTTACAAAGAAAAGTGATGAAAATCTATCTTCTGTGTCTTTACTAAGGAAAAGAAATAAACCACAAATTACTGGGTGCTTGAGATTAAACTAAAATACCAACTTATGTTGCATGTCAGAAAACTCAAAAGGGACCTAAATCCTGTGGTATGTTACATTTCAGCCATGGATCTCCCCCTGGCTGGTGTTCAAATACCTGTTTTATGTCCTTTGTGTTGATTGTTGATACTTTTGTCTATGTTAATATTATTAACTTCTGTTATTTATTTGCCATATTCTATATTTTGTGTTAGTTTTAGGAAGCAGTGCAGACTCTGAAGTCCATAGATACATTATAAATTAGCTTCCCTCTGTTTCCAGTGAGTTTAGTCCAAGAAGTTGGAGAAAAATTTGAGATGAAGTAGTTCACAGCTGTAGGTTAACTTTCAGGTTTTTCATGTAAAATGTTTAATATTTTTTAGCTACACTGGCAACCAGGATTACATTTCTGTTTTTTTTTTTTTTGACTGAAATAAAATAGTAATTTTTCATTGTTCTTTAGTCACAACCATAGTTGTCTTTTTGCAGTTGTGCTAATCATATTTCACGATGTTAATTAATGTTCCTCTGTGGTTTTCTTCCAATTTTTCTTCTGTTTCTACAAAATGCCTTTTAAAGGTTTATAGGGGTACGGTGTACAGACAGATTACAGTGAAATTCTTATTTGCATGTATCAACCGACATGTAACATGCCCCTATTCTCTGACACCATCATTAATGAGTAGAACTATCTGATTCTTTCATTACATTGCTACCCTGTCTTGCAATAAACAACATGCTTTTGTGTCAAATTGTGTTTTATACAATATAAATAAATAGGTACTTAGAACTACAAACTTGTATGTAGATTATTATAAAAGGTTATATTTAAATATGACAAAACCATCCTTATAATTCATGTGTAAATTAATGAAAATGTTTAGACAATCATAATTTAAAAAATACTAATAAATGAACATGGTGTTTTAAATATAAGCAAATGAACAAAACTAAATTAAATATTTAAATTGAAAACATAAAAAAGAAACTTGCAATTGCTTCTTTGGGTAACATGGAAAATTATTTGATAACTAGTCACTCCTAACAGCCTTCCTGTCTTGGGTATAATGCACTGCATTCCGTTTTGCTCCATGTCCCCCTCATAAGTGTTGTGCAGTGCACATTGCCTCTTCTTCCTACAGAACCTCCTGAAACCCTGCTGCTCATAAATCTTTGCTTCTACCCCCATCGATTCACACTCACAATCTAAGAATTCATTCCTTTTCTTTCTGTTTCACAAGAGGCTCACTTTGTTGTAGCAGTTTTGCAGACCATACACACACTAAACAAAATCATTCTTTTTCATTAAAAAATAACACATATCTTCCCATAGCTTACATCTGGACTAAAGAATTATGTCTGTCAAGTTACAGTTCATACTGTATATGCAGCTCTGTTTTGGAGAAGCCAGTCTATCAATTTCCAGAGTACAGTACCTCTCTGACAATTGCTACTTTGTCATCTTTCCTCTGCAACAGTCCTTCCTGATGTGGACTTTTTCAACTGTATTTTCATTCTTTCAATCCATTACTTAGACTGTCCTACAGACTTAAAAGGCTAGTTAATTTTAACCCAAAATGATAATTCTTTGTTAACTTTCTCTGTGTCTCAGATGAGGGTTCTCTTGTAATTACTAAAATGGAGTCACTTGTTGGTTAAGCACCGTAACTTTGTTGGGGTTTAGTGAAGATGCTATGCATGTCAGTGATGTTTTGCCAATGAGAATAATGTGAAAAGCAAGAGGAATATTATTCATTCATTTTTGTGGTGATTTCCTTTATCTTACCTTATGACAAAGCAGAAATCTGTTAAATTATCAAAGTAATAAATATTTTTAGCTACAGCTCTTATTAGAAATACAAAGTCATAATGAGTGCTTCTTTAACAACATAATACTATTCTAATTTTTTTAGATCATCCTCAATAACTGTATCTGTGCCTTTAACCTGCTAAGCACTGTCAAATGACAGTTGGTGAATCAATAACTTATTCAAGTTGTAAGGTATAAATCTGTGGGACTTACATGTGCCAAGAGTGACTTCACAGCCAAATAATGTAATATTCATGCTTTGAATTCTGTGTCAAAAAATAATTGGCACATAAAGAGCTAAATCTCTGCTCCAAAAAAAACCTAAAAACTTTGACGATGCACATCACAAAAAATATGTATTTTTTGTCAAGGTCAGAACTCCATAAATGGAAATAGTGGCTTGGAAAAAAATCAGGGAATATATTTACCTCTTCATTGTAAATAAAATTAGATGATTTTGTGTATACTTTACTTTTGTATAAGTATTGGATTTTTTTTCAATATTGTGGGTATTTTAAATGTGAATAGAGCAATTGTTAACTAACGTAATTTTAAAATACAGTAATAAGAAAAATAAAACATAAGTATAGTGCCTAAGTATTACGATTAATATTAAACACATTTATATTATCAAATAAGCAACTCCCTTTTCATTAGACTCCTAATCAGCCTAATGTTCGACACAGAGTAACAGATGAATGCTTTTCTTGGCAAAAAGTGCTTGCTTACACACTAGAAAACTGACAACAAATTTAAATTGTGACACAAACGTTATTCTCTCATGGCTCATTGAAAGTTGGTGACATTACAGAGACAATATGTATGCTATTAATTTTAAAGATCCACCACATAGCAGCCATCAAAAAATGACAGGCATTGTACATTACTACTCAGGGTTTTCCATTGCCCTTGCCACATTTTTGCTTATGGGTAATACAGAAAATCACAAATCATGCAAACGTAAGCAGAATATAAATAATAAGCAAATTTAATTAAAAAGATTCAGCATTTGCAAGTTGTTAGTTTTGCTATGCCTGCATCCTATGCCATCTTTTTCACTGAGTGCTTGATAGATATTACAAGATTTTAATTGTGCTTGGTTAGAGATCACTAATTTATATGCAAAAATATTTAAAGAGCTACTGTGTGTTTGTTTATGAGTGAGAACAACAATATCTTAATATATTAGGATGATATATTTTAGATATTTCTTGTTTATTTTAAGGTTTATATTTCACATCCAAGTACCTCAGCTGAGTTAACTTTGATTAATAAATAAATTCTAGCACCAGTTTAATAACCTCAGGCTGACTCTCCCAAAGACTGTCCATCTCCTTCTAACTGGTTCTCCTAGATTAAAAGTTCAACCAATTTAGCTTGTTAGCTTTTTCTTTGATAGACTGGTTATTTCACTGAATAAGGTTTTTTTTTCTTTCTATAATTCACTAATTCATATATCTTGTCTGGCAGTGGGATCCTCCAGAAAGCTAAGCCTTTGCTTTTCATTTTTTCCCAGTGCTAGACTTAATGACACATCTGCTGTGAGGTAACTTTAAATCTCCTGTCAGTGTCACCCCCAGTCAAGCACTATGTTCACTTCTGGCATCAGGAACTGCCAACATTTGTTACAGGGCACCAGGCTTGACTTCCCTCTAGTATTTCTGTACACCTGCAGTTACCTTTGAAAGAGCCAGGTCTCCAAAACAGCTCCTTATTCTCACTCCTTAAAGAAGTAACACTACCCCACTGCTTCAGTCTTGAATTGTGTGCTGACAGCTAGAAAAGGCTACCTGCCCTCCTGCTGTTACTAGCATAGCCTCAGACCATGTGCAGCCCTCAGTGCTTTAACTTCCTTTTAACTCTTTATGACCTTTCTCTTAATCAACTGTTAGGTTGCCTCCCCTCCTTGAATACACACTTTTTTCCACCCACACTACATCTCTTTCTCTGACTGTTTTGCTCCTGTTTTTGCCCTATCATAGTGGCCGCTATTTTTCTACACTGACATATTCAAGAATACTTCTGAAGATTACATGTGAGACATTTCTCTGCCCTATACCAGGCTGGTGGGGCACATGCTCCTGGAAACTTTGGGCCATTCGTGAACTTCTCCACAACAGGCTAAAATGTAAAGTGTAAAATGGTTATTATTTTTAATTTAATACATGAGCATGCTATCCATAAATTAACTAAACAAGTAGCTGGTTACAATATTTCCTTGTTATTCAAAACTAATAAAACCAAATTTGTCATTTAATTTCTACAATAAACAGTACAGAAATTATTCAATTTTCAGGCAAAATGCAGCATATCTTTAATCTTCCATTTAACTGAGAAATATGCTAACAACTTATACATACTGTACAAGGTAAAAAGATTGAAGCGTTAGTAATTAAACAAAAATACCTCCATTAACAAGGTAGATGTATTCCTGGATTTTAGTTTGTTATAAGAAAACCTCCCTGTCAGAGGTGGATTTAACATTGCAGGAATGCTGACACCTATCATAAAAATCCTGATTTTGGGCGGGTATCGTGGGGCTCATATTGTCTGCAGTCTCCTTTCTCTGACATCCTACGGTCCCGCTACTGTGTGTGACAACTAACAGCTCTGGATCCTAAGGTTCTCATATGCCTCATTCACAGCCTAGACATTTAAGTCATTGTGTCCACCTTGTACCTCACTTAGGCTCAGAGGCAACACTGTACACTCTTAAAAATAATGGTTCTTTAATGGGATTTTATGGCTCTTTACTGGGTTGTGTGGTTCATCGTTGAACCATGGCTTAATAAGGCACCATTTCATTGTGCAAAGAGTTCTTTGCATATGATGTTGGTTCTTTCTGCTTTGAAAAACGTTGTATTATGCAGAAAGAAACCTGAAATCTTTAAATTATGGTAGGCTACATAGCAGAACACCGGCAGATTAAGAAATCCTGGACTTGGTCTGTGTTATTTTATGCAGAAAGAGTTGTTTTAAAATCATGACCAAATGGTATTTCACAAATCTGCTACCATTTATTCATTATTATTTACTGTAAAGAGCCTGTTAAGGATCTAAATAAATAAAGGTTATTTCTGGAGCCTTTGTTTAGATGGATCATTTGGGAATTAATTAATCCCATCGCTCTGAATAACCACTCTGGCACCTTTATTTTTAGTGTATATGTCTCACTTTCCTCAAAACTCTGTGAGAACATCCAAGCCAGTATCCTTAGGAAGACTGAGCAGTGGCTACACACCCAGACAATGGGGCAAAGAAGCTTTTCTAAAATTCTTGCAGACAAGTGCTCTCTATCTTCACTTCCTCTTTCATACTCTGCACTGCACTACTTTCATGACCAGGTGCACTGCTAACTTCAATGATTCTGTTATGTAACATTTCTTTTCTCCAGCTTGTAACATCTTTATAATCCTGCATTTTAGTTTCTAAAGATATTGCATTACATTTTCACGACATGTTGAGCAAATGACAGCATATGTATTACTTTGTAAGAAACGTGAAATAACTAAGTAATCAAATATAATTATTGCATTCTTTATTATGCATGATATCAGCAACAGATAATAATTACTACTGGGCTCTCACCGAACTTGCGAAACTGCCATGGTCCATTATGCAGGATTCAGTATAGAGCAGCTTTGTTCTCAAAGGATTTAATAACTGAAATATTACAGTTTTCTATTATTTGCAATATTAGTTCATTAAGCCATATTGTAAGATTTTATGCATAATATATGGGCTCAATGTACAATGCACCATTCATTGATAAAAAGGATTCCAAAACACAACAAAAATTACACAGTGGTTTAATTTTCTTGATTTGTTTGCTTACTTTAGAGTTTTTTGTTTTTATGTCAAGGCCATAATTAAACCCTAAGTTAAATAAACAATTACAACATCTTCTTTAAAATGTGCGGGACCTGACCCATGTTACCATTTAGAATATAATATAGTAGGCCTTCTTTGTATTTCAGTTGGTATCACACCATGCTTTTTAGACAGTGTAATGGCATAATTAGCTATAATATACAAATGTGAATCCACCAGTTGCAGAATTTTTTTAATGCACTACAAATGCTAATAAAATATGAATTCTTCTCAGTTAAAATAAAACTATGTCTTCAAATTTTACATGTGTTGACTTTGGGAAACAGAGTTTGGAACACAAAGTTTGATTTTAAGTTCAGTTATAAACAAATGAAATATTCTAAAACGTATTTAGCATCAACATACTGTAATATAATTTAACAGATGTCTAATAGCCATATGTACCAGAAATCGATTCATTTATAAAATGTTAAATCTGTGATGTTGAAAACCATAGTTTGCCATGAATATATGTTCTGACTTACTTATCCATTTGAATAACCTTAAAAGCTCTTCTATTTTATCTGTGTAGGTTAGATTTAATACTTCCTTTACTAAAGTTATCTTCCTCATCTCAGTTTACTTCAGCATTTTCACATCCTCACTCTAATTCCATCTCCTGGTTAATTTTTTCTTTCTCAGGATTAATACACATTAACTGTAGCTGCAGGGCTGTCAGCTGTCTCCTCTGATGGCATATCACAGCACAGCTTTACTTCATATGCCCACATTTGTGCTGCTCAAGCAAGCCGCAAGACAATCAACATGGAATTATGATTAAGGCACAACTTTTGCACTTTTAAAAATGTCTGAAGTATGACTTTTGGAACTTATATTATGGGTATTAAAAAGAAAAACTAAATGTACTTTTTTCACCTTATAGCTTATAACTCACAATCACTAGAAATACTGCTCAGTATTGCATAGACATTAACTTGCATTAACTTTGTCTTTATTGTCAACGTAATGGCATCTGTACAACTTAATGTGTTAAAAGACTGTGTTTCTGAAAAAGATAATCCACTAGAGACAAAATATATTTCATGGTTCCTACAATACAGAACAGAAGGCAGAGCAGGGAGATACAACATATGATCCCCATACTGACAGAGAGAGGTTAGAGATGGTCCTACCCTGAATACCTTTATAGCTTAATAATACCCCTGTTTCATACACTAAATTGACTGATATTTATAAATATTAGGACAAATCTAACAATTCCTAATGTTTTCCACTAAAAAAAGTGCTTCTTGTTTTGTAATACAGTGTGCAGTGAAGTGGTGTCTGTCATACTCTACATCAATTCTACTGTAGGTCTTCTTCATACCTGATGTTTTTTCACATTCCTCTTATGCCCTTCTAGAGTATGCTGATGTGGACAAAATTTAAAACTCTACCCTTCTATCACTGCCCATAGAAAAGGAAATGCCTCAAAACAGTGTGATATTTTGATTCAAGTATGCTTATTTTTCGTTTAATTAAGTTGATTAATTGCTGTATGAATGATTTTTGCTTAGTTTCCTTGTTTTCTGTGGGTGGAAACCCAAGAGACAGAGTGTAAGCCCTGGGTTGCACACAGCTGACATCACTTATTTTTGCACCCAGACATTGATAGTCGTGAACAGGAAGGATAGGGCAGTGAGTACACATAAACAGCAAAGGATGGTGCAAAACAATGTTTGTGCATTTTATTACAATCAAAACAGAAGTGTCTAAATAAATAGTGCAGTGCAGTCTCATTAAACAATAAGTCAATAAATAATCCAATAAAAACAGTGAAGTACAGAAAATAAAACCAATCCATAAATAATTCATCCATATAGTTAAAATCAGAAATAAAGCCTGTTTTGTGACTTTTTTTGCCCTCTATGTGTCCTCACTGCCCTAGCAAACTGTTGGCAATTCAGACATCACAATATAGTGGCAGCAGTAGGATGGACTAGTGGCAGCTAGGAACAAAGGTGGAAGTATGACAGCTGGAGGGTATTGCTACCCGATTACAGAAAGAACCCACATATACTCAAACCAGAAGGACTTGCTGGATGCCCAAACCAGGGACAGTGTCATGGGCTGCTGGCATGGGGCATCACACAGTGTGTGCCTTTTCAGGACAGATACTATTTATGAACTCATTTGTGGCATATTTCTGGTCTGTTAAAGGCTAATGAAAAGGTGACAGCAATAGACTTAGCAGCTTCTCCAGACCCTCTGGGCCACTTCATCCAGGACATGGTGCTATATGGTGACTACCCCTTAGAGGAAGCTAGGTGCAGTTCCAGCACATTTCAGATGCTTAGGTTTACATTCAGACCTCTTGATGTGATGATAACTTAAACATTGTGGGGTCCTCCTGGAACCAGGTTAACCACCATATGTTGAGTCAGCCTAGTGGCTCAGCCTGTATGAGGATCAACTTTGTTTTCACTTTTTGGGCAGTACAATATAGCAAGTATGCTCCAGTTCCCTAATACCTCCTGAACCATGGGTTAATTTGTAGCACCTAGGCCATGACTTCCTTTCTGGCTAAGGATCCTGACAGCTGATCTGCACTTACTTGGGAAGGAATGTAATGATGAGGAGGCTATACCACATACAGGGATGAGAAACATCATTCTTACAAGGAAAGTGACTAGTGGGGATATATCAAGTATAAACTCTGCCTTTCTTTCAAGTGAATGAGAGGCTACAGGTGCATGAATGGCTAATGGATATCAGGAGGCCACAAATGGAACAACATTCTTTGCAAGACCTCTACCTCTGTATCCAAGACATAAGATGTGAGCTGAAAGACACCAAACAGGACCTGAAGAGGCATTCTAAGGGAGAGTCTAATCACATTATTTTCTATTTCCAGGTGATGACAAGGAGCAGGGTGAGAAATACAACATATTTTTTCTCCAGAAACTCCAATCTAACTATACACCTCTGATGCAACTGAGAGGCATAGCCTTAATTAACATGATGGGATGGAAGGAGGTATTAAGAGTGCTCCTTGATTACTACAGTATCCTCTAAACCTATAAACATCCCAAGGTAGAAGTGGCCAAAAAAGTCTTAGCAGTTACTACTAAAACATGTAGTTAGATCCTTTAGTGTCAGCAGGACCTTTGGCAGTGATGGCATCCCAGCCAAACAGTGTAATGGGATCTAACTGACCTGAACATCTTGGAGCTGTACAGGTAGACAGTGACAGAAGAAAAGTCTTCCCATCACTGAATAAAACAACAATAACAATCTTGTGCAAACAGTAAAGGAAAAATTATTATTTAAATAGTGGATGTCTCATCTCCTTTGTGAACATGGACTACAAGGTCCTCAAAAAAGTACTAGCAAACTGTCCCCTGTGGAATCCCGGGGTACAGAATCATAGACAGTCTGGCCTCGATCAGGGACTCGGTCCACTACAGCAAGCAGAACCACATCTATGTGGTCAAGTTAAAACCAGAAGAAGGCCTTTGATCATGTCCTGATCAGGGTGAGGATAGCAGAAATGTTCTCTGAATGTACTCCCTCCCTTCCAGTTCAGCATAGAAAACACTTATATATTCACCACAGAAAAATTTCTTTGGGATTTATTGGAAAAAAGGATGAAGATAAATAAAACACATGCAGACACTGGGGAAGTGTGCCAAATTCATACAGACACTGACAAGTGCCAGAGCTGTGGCACTGCTATCCACAATGCTACCTTGTGCATAAACATTAAAATTAAACACAAAAATTAAATACTTGATAGAATGAAATGAGATGAGCTATTTTTATTCTAAGCATATCCTGAAAATTAAAAGTGATGCTTTTAACAGAGCAGTGTAAATAAATGAGTGGTCTTTTAAAAATAAATTGTGTGTGTATATTATTGTTTTTTTTTTAAATTGGATGACAAGTATCTTCTGCTGTCTCCATGGTTAAAAAAATCCAATTTGATTTGTATTAGTATTAATGTAGCATTGTAACACACAAACTTAGGTACACTTAGGCACCACCTTTTAAATGCGTGACCCTGAACAAATCACTTAACCAACCATTTATTCATTTTAAATAAAATATCAGATTTACAAATAAATGTGATTAAATGAAAAGTATAGAAGCTTTCTTTACAAATCTAGTTCAACACAGAATGAGGCTCAGTTTAGATATAAGTACCATTATATGAATGTTAATAAAAATGAGTGTAAAGAATAATTCCCATCAACTTGCACAAAATAGTCATGGATTCAACCGAAATTATTCATTATTAGAATTCAGTATGACATTGAAGCAAGTGAATCATCGGCTAATTATATTTTGAGAACTATAATAACCTATAAATTGAAAAACAGACTTTTCAAAAAAGCCCTGCAACATCAGTATTCATTTATTGATGAGGAGATCAAAATAACTAAAATCTCTAAACTAAACTCTGTGTCAAAACTCTCATACTTTACTGTGGATGGTTCGACAAAATAAATCAGTCAGGCAGGTTCATAAAGCAGATTTTTTTTAATTCCCCACTGTGTGCATATAAAATATAAACTCCCTTCAAAAGCAATTGTGAGACAGCAAGGCAGTGACAATTAATCAGCAGCAAGTCTAGGTTGCTTTCAGTTTTTTAATTAGTCGATAAGTGTATCTCATCAATCTAATGTTAAATCAAAACTTCGCCACCAGAATGATTATTTCAAAGCAGAAATGTAAGTTTTCTTTTTGTTTCTTATACGCTGGCATATTATAAACAGAGATATTAATTGGATGTAACTGTCTAAAAGTTAAACATGGAAATGAGTAATCCAATTATCTGTCATATTTTTTTCTTTGACACATATGCATGAATGTGGGTGTTGTATATTTTATTTATTGGCAATCAAAAAGAAGCAAAAGTCAAAATTTCATTGCTGACTGATGAGCAATAAATGAGCATATTCAGTAGGTTTTCCCATTTTCATTTAATTTTTTCCCCCACAGTCCAAATATATGCTGTTAGGTTAATTGGTATCTTTAAATTGGCCAGGTGGGAAAGGTCCTGCACTTTGATGGACTGGCATCTCATTCATTTCCTAAATTCATTACATTCCTTTCTTGGCTTTCCAAGAGCATATACTGAAATAAATGCCCTAGGAAAATGCATGGACAAATGCAGAATTCAAGTGAAGCTAGAAACAAGAATTATAAATAATTATGATGAATACTTTATACATTGGAAGCCAACTTATTATTAGTTACAGTGGTTGAAAAAATCATAATGTGCACATAAGAACAGGCAACAAAATGTATATTGTCAAATTGTTTAAAAATTTAATCCAAAAGTGATATATGACAAAATATACACTTTTCAGCTGACTGGGGTAATTTATCAAGGTGGCAATAACTTTTTCACACAATTCCAATTGGTGTTAAATAAATTTGCATTCAAGTAAAATAGTACACTTAATATTAATGTTAAAATTATATTTTGGGTAAAGGCCAGAAAATGTGCAGTATCAAAACTTTGCGATAGGAGAGGATATCAGGAAGAAGGCAAATACAATGCTTTTTCACTGAACTTTTGCAGTAATAGCCATTGAGCATGATTGGAGAAATCTTAGGAAGTAAAGGCATTGGTGACGCTACCTTACAACAACAGATGATGTGTTATATACACTTCAGGTTGTCAGTGATGGTAATTCTAAACAATTTAAAGCTGCTGAAACTCTCCACTACATTCTGTTTTATGTTGAAGAGAGTGTAGTCTGCATCCTGCTTCCTGAAATCTGTGACCAGATAAACAGATGGCTGTCATGATTCCACTGTATCAGATGGCAGATCTTTTCTCTGTAGGATGTCTCATCATTGTTGGTGATCAGGCCCATGATGGAAGTGTCAGAACTAGATCTGTGCTTAGCCACACAGTCATGACTCTGCTGGACTACCATGATAGGTGAAAAGGCTAAAGGAACTGAATATGACGGCTGGAATACAAAAACCAAGAAAAGAATCTACTACATTATATTTATGTGACTGCTATAATGTGGTTTTTAAGAATTGTCTTTATTATTCTGAGTTGTTTTTGTTTCTTAATTATTTCAGGTTAATATTATTTTTTAACTATTT
This sequence comes from Polypterus bichir lapradei, assembly GCA_026402145.1. NCBI lineage: Eukaryota > Metazoa > Chordata > Cladistia > Polypteriformes > Polypteridae > Polypterus > Polypterus bichir. The sequence continues at coordinate 9,007,724 of JANRMT010062808.1, forward strand.
TTGTTATATTATCAGATAATGTTTTCTGTTTGGTTGCTTCCACTTCTAGCATTGTTTACATTGGCAAGTATTGGATTTTTAAATCCAAGTCCAAGAGCATATTCCTTTTTCTCACCAGCACATCACAGATTTTCTTTATTGATAATAATGTATTGCCCACTATCAAATCTTGCAAGTATGATGCTATTGTTATCTCTGACCATGACCTTCTGATCATGGAGCTTAAATCACTGTGCCCTACGCACTCATCTCTTAGCTGGCGTCTTAACCCCATCATTAGCAGATGAGAACTTTACAGAATTTATATGCAAGCAAATTGATTATTTTTTTAGAGACAAATGCATCCTCAGAGGTCTCTGCAGGAATACTCTGGGAAACTCTGAAAGCTTTTTTTAAGATAACAGATTATTTTATATCTTTCCCACAAAAATAAATTGGAAACCAAGAAGGTGTTTAAGGTATTAATGAAATTACCAGAATAGATCAAGAATATGGCAGGTCTTCAAATCCATCCTCAGAGGACTCTCTATATCAAGCTATATGTACACTGATAGATTATTGGGAATATTGTGTTTTCTCAATTAAATACTTTGCCATCTGCATTATCTTTACATCATTAAAACAATATTAATATTGACTGTTGAACATGTGTTAAAATGTGAACTACACATGCTGTATATGTCATGGTCAAAAAAGACATAAGTGAATAATGGGGTCACAATGTTTGTAAAAAGATGAAAGGAAAGTGTCTAAGAAAAGCAGAAGAGAAGCAGGGCAATTCTGTGCTGAAAGATTTATTATGTTGGCTATTTTAGTGGACCTGACACTATAGCAGTAATGAAGACTTGATTCTTTATAACTCTATCAGAGGCATGTTTGGAAGAAGTGAGGTCACTGATTGTGGACTGTAATCCACCTTATAAAGATTGAAACGGCTGTACTAAAGCAGAAAAAAAATATGTATGGTGGAGCTGGCTCATGACTGACTCCTAACTCAGTTAATTAAACTTACCACAAGAGTAATGGCATGTTTGGATTCAATCTTTTCTATAAAATCAAGAAGACCTGGCAAGACAGAAATCATTAAATAGTAACCTCAAAAGCAATTTAAAACAGAAATACTTATTTAAGACCAATACTGAACTGTGGCTCTATGTATCTGGCAGAAAACTGAGTTTGTATAATTGTAATTTAACTGTATTAAATGTGCAGATTTGAAGTGTATATGTTACCGGCAATGTATGAAAAGCCGGAATTCTACGAGTACCTAGGCATTGTATATAATGCCCGGCATTTTTAGGCAATGTATGAAATATGGGAATTATTACACACTTTCCCTAGGCATTGTATATAATACCTAGGCATTCTATAGAATGACAAATGCTATTTAGGCAAAGTATGAAAAAAGGTCCTGATAAGGCTATTATATAAATGATGTGCATTCCTCAAAAATACAAATGTTATTCTGAAAAAATAATGAGAGTGCCATTAAAAAAAATGTATTCAAAATACGTAAAGAAAAATGAAAGTTGTACAAAACAAAATTTTTGCCTTTCTTAAGGGAAACAAAATTTTCATATAAAATATAAGAAATTAAAATTAACCTACATGTTGCAACATGGTAGGCTTGAATGACATTTTGAATTACATTTCATTACATTTTTCACGCAAAGACATTTCATATATTGGCACTTTGTTTTACACATACATTTGACGAATCCTTGGCCGCTTCCACTGGACTAAGCAATTGCAACTGACCGGAGAGGAATTTCATGGTCAGGAATATCTTCAATTCTAAGCAAGTTCTTAGGGCATAAAGTGAATTGTGATCTCACATATACTTGTTTTAAAATTCCTTCAGAAGTTCCAAGTTGGTAGAAACCATCCTCTGTCACACTCATTACAACTGCCAATATATTGCGCGAATCACCTCTCCCCTTGTCGACGTCAGGAATAGAAACTCGCACATTAGTTCCCAAAGAAGCAGTGGGAAATTCTTTTTCCGAATTCATTCATTTTTCTAGAGTTGACAAGCCATTAAAAAGGCTAATAGAAAATGAGGCTATAAAGCCCAGGTACAAGTCATGATTAAACTATATAATGAATTTGTGAAGCCTCAGATGTGTACTACATGCAGTTTTGGTATCCAAATTACAAAAAAAGACAAAGCAGCTCTTTGGAAAGTACAAAAAAAGAGCGACTAGGCTAATTACAAGGTATGAGCAATGAGGAAAGATGTAAAGAACATAACATTTTTAGTTAAAGCTAATTCAGAGTAAGAAGCAACATGATCAAATTGTTAAATATTATAATGGGAATTAGAACAATGAATTCCTGTTTTTACTTTAAATTCTTCAACAAGAACATATTTTAAAATAAGTTCTTTAACAAGGGTAGATTTCTAACAATCTATAAAAAATTTTTCACACAGAGAAACATGGACACATGGAATAAATAAATTGGTGGTGTGGTTCATAGTAATACATTGGGGACTTTAAAACTCAACTTGATGTCACTTTAAAGAAATTAGGTCACTAGGTTTGCTGAGATTGTTCGGCTAATTTGCCTGTTCTCATCAAAATTGTGCTATTGTTCTGATATTAAAGTCTTTTCTTGGATGTGCCTTTTAGCTTCCTCCACAATAAACAAGTTGTGTAGTATTTAAAGAAAGCAGTTGGTAGTTCAAAACAGACTCTGAGACTAAGTTACTGTCATTTTTTATAGTGACACCATTATTATGTCAGAGGTCCCGTGTGATGTGAGTCACGTTACCAGCAACTCTGCACGGCAAAGGCAAACAACATGGTCTTATTCCTGGTCATGTAACACAAAATGCAATGTAAAATGCCATCACAATATTCAACACTAAAGTAATGTTTAATGAAAATCAAATTTCAAAACAAAATAGGAATTTGGATGAACAAAAAGCATAAATTGATATTTGTTGTATATTCTGAGGTGACTATAACAGAATCCCTATCCTACTCAACTCGTAATTCCAGGATAATCTGGAGATTGGATTGAAGAGGCTTTTAAACACCAGCTAAAAGCTACTTCTTAGGCTGACATGGTAATAATAGTAATAGTTTCTGGAGTCAGGAAGGAGTTGTGAAATCACTGGGTTTGTTCATCTAGAACTATTTCAAGTAGCCTGAGGTGTTCATGTAACCTTTGATCCTAACTGTCCTATAAAGAAATAGATTACTTAAAAATCAGTTTTATCTGATAGTTCAATAGGAACACATCTTGAACATCAGCAAACAATATATAATATATAAACACCCATAAAGAAATTTCAAATTACAGTGGAACCTCGGTTCACAAACGTCTCGGTACACGTACAACTCGGTTCACAACCAAAAAGTTCGCCAAACTTTTGCCTCGGTTCACAACCACACACTCGGTATATGAACAAGCCAGTTTCCCTTTCGGTTTCTGCGCGCCGATGATTTCCACACGTGTTGCATTGTTCTCGGTCAGACGTGCCTGCCTGCCTGCTCGTGCATGCTTGCTGCCTGCCTGCCTGCGCATGCATGCCTGCCTGCCTGCTCGCCTGCCTGTAAAAGAAACCCAAGAAATCACAACAAAGAAAACACCTGAAGGAAAACATCCCTCCATCGCAGAGCCGGACTCTCCCTCAAAACTGTAACCTCCTCTCCACCCAGTTCCTCCTCACTTCATGCCAGAACTCAACTCATGCAAGGTTAGTTTTCTTGGTGGTTTATAGTTTTTGTATTACAGATTTTTCAAAAGTTAATTTTTTAGTTCGTAGCGTGAATTGTTGCAATGTTACTTTTCTCTTTTTTCAAATGTTCCTTTTTTTCCCTGTGCTTAAAACTCATTTTAAAAAAACTGTTTACTGTACAGTACAGCGATCGGGCTGTAAGGCTATTAGCGTGAACTTCTGTTTTTAAATTAAAGTTCGGATTTGTTCAAATGGTCCTCTCTGTTCTAATAGAGAGAGAGAGAGCGCGAGCGAGCGAGCGCGTGCTGCTGAGAGGGGGGGGGGGGGAGGATGCATGCTGCAGAGAGAGAGAGAGAGAGCGAGCGAGCACGTGCTGCCTTGAGTGCTGCTGAGAGAGAGAGAGAGAGCGAGCGAGCCTGCCTGCTCGTGCAGCTGAGCAGGGAGCCTGGGTGTTTTGTGTCAGTGTTATTCAATGTTTTTACATTAGTTTACTATTACACTGTGCATTCCATGGTGTAATTAACTTTATTTGTGCTTAACCTTTAAAAAAAATATATTTACATACAGTTCGTACGGTCTGGAACGAATGAATTGTATTTACATACAATCCTATGGGGGAAATTGCTTCGGTTCACGACCAACCGAGGTTCCACTGTACTCAAATATTGCAAAATAAACCACTTCCTCAAAATGATCTTGTGCATGACAGGGAAGAACATTGAACATTAAAGACATGGCTACCCCGCATTGTAGACGAACATTTCACCAATTTGGAGCTGTTAATCAACCTAAAGTCTTTCTTAAATTAGACTTCTTTTTACATACCTTTTATATGCCAATAAAACGTGTTTTTTTGTTTGTTTTTATTTCAGTTTTTTAAAATAAGTACATTTAGAATTGCCTTTGAACCCACAGTAATATGTATTTTCACACATAGGTCTTATTTGGAGCTTGGAACCTAGTAAAAAGATACAGAAACTGCAACTATTCTTCTGCAATGTTTTGGAAATATGTGATAAAATGACTTCAATTCACTAAAAGTAGTTAAAAAGTGGTTTTGCATAAAGACTTACAGTGTATTACCTTTATGTGTAGTTAGAGTATGTGTCAAAATGAAGTCACAATAAACCATTATTATAAATAACCATTAGCAAAAAATTGTTTATGTTGTACCAAATGTTAAAATGTAGTTCATTCAGAAAGGGTACTTAGATTAATTTTCAGACTCACCACTCTCCGTCTAAAGTTGTGCATTCTTTTTGTGTTCATTGTCTGAGTACAAATTTCTTCCACCATCTCAAAAACGTCCATTTAAGTTAACTGGCAATCCATGAGGGAATGTAATGGTAAGTGTAGACTTGTGCCCTGTATTACTGTTTTTCTTGCCTTGAGCCAATTGCGGCTGGAATATGGGAATCATTTAGAACAAGTTCAGAAAATGTAAAGATGCATGGAAAATCTATTAGTTTGAAGGTAAGTTGTAGCTTGCACGTTTAACTCTCACCAGACTGTGCTTTTGAAGTTCATCTGGTTTAGATTTTTTTGATTTCCATGACTTTATTTATTTATTTTATAATTGCTTTTCAGAATGACCCTAATGTTCTGGCCTTTTTGACCTTAAAAATGTAGATTTAAAAAATTAAATTAGTTTTCCTTAACTTTATTTCAATTCAATTTGTTTGAAGTACTAGCTTTTCTTGTGGAATACATTTATTAAATGCTTCTTGGCCTCTCATTCTTAGAGTTTATAGGTTACATGCTTAATGTTTATTTTTGTTAATGCTGCTGCTATGTTATCACCTTCTGGATCTGGTTTAGGCATCATACAAACAAACATATATCAAAGAAGCAAAGCAATGTATGAAGTATTATCGTTTAGTCTATACATTCCTTTTGGAGAAAACAGATCATTTAAAAATGTCATTGTTTTAAAAGTTACATACAAGTGAATACAACATTATAAAATAAAAAATAAAAAAAAACTGTTAGGCCCACTTTTTTTTATTCCAATAGTCAGAAATTTTATGTTTTTGAAGAAAACAAATTATTTATTAGCACTTGACTTTGTTTATTTGCTTTTGCTATTTAAAATAATACAAACATTCATCTTATAACTTCTTTATGACTGTAATTTTAAATTTAAATCTATCTCTGCGGAAATACATAACATAATAAGGAAAATCATTTTGCTTTTGTGGAAGCCAAGCCAGGAGAGAGAATAATGACGTTCACCTGAATATGAAACTGTTCTAAGGTCACAGGCAGCTAAGCAGAAGCCATTCTGCATTGCACTTGCATTGTCCCAAGTAGCATTTCACTTCCCATGGGAATGCCACACTGCATTAGATATACACTTTTAGGTTTCACACTCTCTTCTTCTGACCTCTCAGATGTAAGCCTAGCAATTATTTTCACTTAGGCATTAAGTAGTTGTGAAGTAGAAAAGGCTTTCTGTAAATCTCCGTGGGCTGATTTAGGCTGATGTTGTTTATCTCACTGAAGGGTTACAGTTTAAGCAAGGACAAAGTATTACATTCCCACATTTATGCTGTGATACTACTTTCTAAAGAAAGGTCCAATTAAACAAACATGCAATGAAAACATTTTTGTCCCTTTTCTGATTTCCTTTATTACTGCAAAGTACTGACATTGAATGTTTTCGAGTCTTCAGCCAAAATGTAATATGAAACAAGGGGTTCCTGAGTACAAATATATAAAAATATTTACATGTTTTATGTAATTTATTGAATGATCAAGCTATTGCATCTCACTCTTCTTAAGTATATTCTGATACAGAGCAAAATTCATAGTTGTTTTAATTGTGGTAAATCATTCAGATCCTGAAGTAGCAGCATATCTGCACACTATCCCATTACTACTACCATGTTTGACTTTTAGCATGACGTTCTCACTATGGAATGCTGTGTTTGCTTTATGCTTAATATAGTAAGACTTGTGACCTCCAAAAAGCTACTCTTTTGTCTCATTTGTCTATAGAACAATCGCTCAAATGCTCTGCGCATCATATAGGTGACTCCTGGCAAACGAGAGACAACCATTTATATTCTCCAGTGAAGGCCACTTTTTCTGCTGTGTTTATGCAATTGTTTAATCATGAACAATGGCCTTTCATATGACAAGTAAAGCCTATAATTGTTTCTTAAAACCTTTTGTGACTTCCAAGGTGGTCTCATTCTATGCCTTTGCATTAATTTTTGCTCCTGGAACTCCTGGAAAGATTCAGTACTGTTTCAAGTGTTTTGCATTTGAGGATTATGGTAGCACCCAAAGCTCTAGAAATGGCGTTGATATCATCAGTTTTTCTGTCTTTAGAAATTTCCATTAATTACGGCATTATGTGCTTTGTGCTGGCAATCTAAGATTCATTCTGAGAATCAAAACAAGAGAGGTTTATACTTTGCAGGGTTGGCTGTGATGAAGTCTGGCTGTGTTTTAATCAGGTGGCTTCCTTAAATTATCCTTTTAATCAGGTTTTCGCACGGGCCAGTTGTGTAGGATAAAAGTTTGAATTGGTGTTATGTAATTTCTTAATTGAATACATAAAATAAGTAATAATAAGCTTTTCTGTTCACTTAGGTGCCTTTATCTAAAAATAGATTTTGGTGAAAGACCTGAAAATATTGTATGGAAATTTTGCAGTAATGGAGCAAGCCAGGAAATGGGAAAAAAACTTCTTTACTCCACTGTGTAACATTAAAACCAAGGGGCGGAGCTTGACACTTAGGCTTCTTGAGGCCAGATGAAGCATAACAAGTAATTGCTTTTGTTAATGTACTGCTTCATATTTACATCATATCCCAAGACATGTATCATAAATTGTTTGTAATTTAAAGTAGTAATATAACACATTTAAAAACTTCGAAATTCTGAAAAAGTACACAAGTTCCGTTTATGATATTGAAGAGGCAGAAAACCTTTTTCTTGTTTACTTTTTGTAATTCTGGCACACTAAACATGTTCTTATTTTCGTAAAAAAGTCAGAAAACATATGCATGGTATCAAGAGTGACATTTACTTTTTTGAAAGATATGTAAATTAGTTGGGTTGGCAATGCTAATTTGGCCCATGATGTATGTGTGTATTCACCCTGCGATGAACTAGCATTGTTCCTGCCTTGCGCCCTGTAAGCTTTCCTCCGTCATTACTGGATAAGGAAGTTTAGAAAGTAGATAGATTGATGGAAAGCTGAGGCACTTTTAATTCTCTATGTACTTACAAGAGTCACTTTTGTTTATTAAATAGTTTGTCATGGAAATCTGTGTGACATGTGACCTTGGTTGGCTCAGACTGCTGCACTCCTTCTTTGTAGACGCAGACACACATGCGCAACTTTGTGGTCATTTAAACCAGAGCTTAAGCAAATGTTTGCCAAGAGGAGCGACAATCAGACAAGTAAAAGAGGAAATACTGAAAACAAAATAAACAAGTTGTGATTTCACTCAAGGTAAATTTTAAACAGGAAAATAATCAAATTTATGTTGTAGAGAATGTTCCTCTGTTTGTTTTAAGGAGGAGCAACATCAAGTGAGAGTTGCTTAGTTAGAATAGATTTAATTATTATATTTGTTGTTTGTTAAGCTGTAGCCTTAAAAACAAAAATTAAATAAAAAAAAAGATTTTAAGAAAAAAGCAATCCTCTATTGGAGATTTAATTTACTAGTACATTGCATCTGCAGTATTGGGAGGCCATGTCCCCACTGGCCCCACCTTAAACTCCACCTATAATTAAAATTATAAAGTTTTTCACATACTGAAGAATGTTCACATCTTAATTACCTCCTTGTGTTGAAACACACACAGTCTTACATTTTGTTTATTGATCATACAGTATGTGTCACTACACTGCACTTGTTTTAAAGCTGCACTGTTAAAAATAATGGTTCTTTAATGGCATTTTATGGTTCTTTACTGGGTTCCTCATAGAGCTATTGCTTGACCAAGCACCATTTTACTTGGGGAAGGGTTCTTTGCATATGAAATCCGTTTTTTTTTCTGCTTTGAAAATCTTCATAATAGTGTAGAAATAAACTGAAATCTCTAATGTTTGGTAGGCTACCTAGCAGGTCACTAGCAGATTAAAAAAAAAACAAACAAACTGGACTTAGCCCGTGTTATTATTTGCAGTAAGACTCCTCTTAAGCCACTGGTATTTCACACATTTGTTACAATGAATTCATGGTTGTTTACTGTGTGGAGCCTGTTAAAGATATGAATATTTTTTTTTTCTGGAACCTTCATGTGGATTGGTCTTTTGGGAACCAAAAATGGTTCACCCTGAACAATCACTTTGGCGCCTTTACTTTAAAGAGTGTGGCAGTGTCAGTTACTGTCTTAAATACTGATCTGTCATTGAGTGAGGACTCTGGAATTGACAAATACAACAGCAGAATCTGGTAATATTATTATCATTCTGTCACTTATTAAAAGGAATAACAGTTTTTCCTCAAAATGATGCAAAATGCATTGTTTAACAGGCTCCTAAAAACTTTAAATATGTTGTTTATTGCTTCAAAATCATTGTATGTGACAGAAATGTAGTTTTGTTTAGGATTTTTCCAGTGTGTGGTGAACCAAAGCACATGCTTTTCTGATTTTATGAACCAGCTGCTTGACTTTTGATCTTCTGGTTTATGTTCAGCAACTGTTGCTATGCCAACATGGTATTCTCTATTTGTATTACTGAGGGTATCTTACATGGGGTCAGTTCAGCTCCACTTGAAACTGTTTTACTTTCTTCCTTGGGCAGTTGTTTTTGAGAGTTCAGAAATGTAGTATTTTAGAGTTGTGCTTAATATACTGTTAAACAAAAACAAAGTGTATGTTAGACAAAACAAAAACATTTTCTAAATATTACAGCTTTGGGGCATGTGTAGGTGTCTGCTGTGTATATATTAAACAATGAAGTGAGAGGTTTCCATCAGCTTCCCTTTAATAACTAGGAATTGAGTCAGTAAGGCAATAATCTCACACTGGCTCTAAGTACCTGTTCTTTAACTTATTAGACATTGCAGCCTTGAGGCTTTCTTGTAAATTTTATATGAGAGGGCTTTATACTCTATGTATTTCTGGCAACTTTTTGCAGTTGGCAAAATACATTAAAGATGAATGTTTACTGTTGTATCTATAGCACTCTCAAAGATGGAGCATTAAAGGATTTCACTTAACATGTCTTTATTGCCATTTTCAGCAATAACTGCCACCTAGGAGGCTTAACTTGATATTTAATTTGCTTAAATTTTGGTATCAATTGTAATTATTGGAACACTTTCCCATGTTTCCATACAATACTTCATTCTATATACTACATTAGTAAAGTGACAGCCATGGGCACCAGTCAGTCCTTGTCTTATTGGCTATTGGATTTACTTTCTAATGTTAAGCAGGTAGTTAAGTTGAAGAATAAAACTTTGAATCCCTCATTTGAAAATGGATACCTTGCAGGGTTGGGTATTATCACCATTGCTTTATTCCTGCATTTCACATATCAGTTCATTAAGAATGGTCAAACTTGCTGGTAACAATAATCATTACGACTCATGTGAAGTTATGATAGATTTGTATGCAGGAATGAGGTAAATGAACTGATAAATTTGTTTAAGTGTGTTTTTCTAAAATTGGTTATATGCGAGCGATTAGGAAATGGCTGCTGCTATCATTAGACTGCATGTTTTATTTATATGCATTTTACCAAATAATATTCTGTGCAACTGATATTGGTATTGTAATAATGTTATTTACTTATATAGAAGGGAAAAATAACAGGTGGGGACAAATGAATACGCTTACCATTGTAGTTCAATATGCAGGCTGTTGTTGTGCTGAAAAATAAAGTTTCTGCTGTCATACTATTCCCTCCTTTCTAACATGGGAGATCAACACATTCATTATATTCAAAAACGTTTCCAGAGCCTGCTCTTCATGATACTTTATAGAAGTTTGTGCCACAGAAAATAATACTTTTTCGCAGGGCTGTTCTTCAAGGCTTTTGAAATTTCTTCTCATTGTGTGTTGTAGTACTATCTCTCCTGAGGACAAGAAACATCTCTTAGATCATAGGATTCTATCTTTTCTCCGAAGATTCACCTGTTGTTTCAGACTGAAAGGTAATGTCAGAGCCCAGGTTACGCACAGCAGGCATGGAAAAATAAAGAAAATGTCTGGCAAAAATGAGTCATCAGTATTTAGGGAGTGACTAAAAGAACAAAATAAATGAAACAGCATATATGACCAGAACACATAACATCCTCTAACACTAAGAGACTGAAGAGGAAGAAATTGCTTCACTCTGTGACTTGGTTCAGTCAGTATGGGCAGTTGCCTATTTTAAAAAACCTCTGTTAGGGGTAAGTAAAACAAAAAGAACGGCAAAAATAGACTAAATCTGAAAACAGCTAGGGGCAGCAAAACAAAACTGTTCAAAATACAAGAAAACAATCTGGAGAATGTCAATGTGATAGTCTGAGTTTTCTTCATTGTACGAAAACTCTACTCTATATATATTTGTACTAGCAAAATACCCGCGCTTCGCAGCAGAGAAATAGTGTGTTAAAGAAGTTATGAAAAAGAAAAGGAAACATTTTAAAAATAACGTAACATGATTGTCAATGTAATTGTTTTGTCACTGTTATGAGTGTTGCTGTCATATATATATACTGTATATACACACACACACAGACACACACACATATAAACATATATACATATACATATATACATATAAACATATCTACATATACACATATGTACACATACACATATCTATATACTGTATATATACATATACACATCTACATATATATACACACATATACATACAGTAATCCCTCCTCGATCGCGGGGGTTGTGTTCCAGACCCCCCCGCGATAGGTGAAAATCCGCGAAGTAGAAAGCATATGTTTGTATGGTTATTTTTATATATTTTAAGCCCTTATAAACTCTCCCACACTGTTAACATTATTAGAGCCCTATAGACATGAAATAACACCCTTTAGTCAAAAGTTTAAACTGTGCTCAATGACAAGACTGAGATGGCAGTTCTTTCTCACAATTAAAAGAATGCAAACATATCTTATCTTCAAAGGAGCGCCGTCAGGAGCAGAGAATGTCAGAGAGAGCGCTCGCTAAGAAAAGCAAACAATCAAAAAATCAATACGTTCTTTTAAGTATGCAGAAGCACCGCGATAAAGCGGCATTTTGTAGAGGAGCGTCTGTATCCTCTAGGCAAACAGCCCCTCTGCTCACACCCCCTCCATCAGGCGCAGAGAGAGTGAGAGAGATAGAGAGAAGCAAACAATCAAGCACCGCGAGGGAAGCATATCTCATATCATTGAGGAGTTTTAGTTAATATGTAATACATGCTCTGATTGGGTAGCTTGTAAGCCATCCGCCAATAGCGTCCCTTGTATGAAATCAACTGGGCAAACAAACTGAGGAAGCATGTACCATAAATTAAAAGACCCATTGTCCGCAGAAAGCCGCGAACCAGCGAAAAATCCGTGATATATATTTAGATGTGCTTACATTTAAAATCCGCGATAGAGTGAATCCGCGAAAGTCGAAGCGCGATATAGAGAGGAATTACTGTATATACATACATACATACAGATAAATATACATATATACACACATACATATATATATATACATACATACATATATACACACACATATACATACACACAGACACATATATACATATATATACAGATCTACATATATATACATATCTACATATATATATATAAATTTCCATATATACAGTATATACACATATATACATATCTACATATATATATACACATACATACATACATATATATATATCTACATATATATACAGTATACTGTATATAGCAAAATCCCTGCGCTTCGCAGCGACGAAGAACTGCTTTTAAATTTTTATTAAGAAGAAAAGAAAACCCTTTTAAACTGAGGGAAAATATACCAATAAATATCGGTTAAGGATCTCTTTGTATACCACGTTGTCAGTTCAGCACTCCGGTTGTAATATGACCAAGCTGTACACTGAGATTACTTTTGAGAATGCAACGTATAGTTTTGTCTAGGAGAAAAGCAATGTTGCCTCAAATCAATGGCAACCTTTTGTAGGGTCTGTCCCTGAGACTTAATTGTCATCGCAAAGCAGAGCCTTACTGGGAATTTGAGGCATTTGAATTGAAATGGGAGATCAGAGGGTATAACGGTGATGCGAGGAATACATTCAGAGTGTGGCACTCTGCTGTTTTTTTGTGTAGCTGCCTTCACACATCTTCTCCGCTGCTTTATAAACGAACTCCATATAAGGCCATCATTTCTCCTTGCTTCGCGGTTCTGTACTGTTTTATTGTTCGTTTATTACGATTGTTATAGTTATTGTGTAGCTATTCGAGACTTACTTTACTCTTCAGGTACCCATTTCCTTTATTTAATCCGCGGCTTGTACGCTATTTTTTGTTTGTTTATTAAGATTATAGATATTTATTGATTCCCTTCTTTAGCTGACTGCCTGCTCATATAAGGCGCTCTGCTGGTTTTTTGTGAAGCTGCCTTTACACAGCTTCTCCGCTGTTTTATAAACGAATGACATATAAAGCCATCCTTTTTCCTTGCTTTGCCAAGGAAGCTGCCTTTTTATTTAATCCACGGGTTATCCGCTGTTTTATTGTTCGTTTATTACGATTGTTATAGATATAGTTCTCTTTATATATCACGTTATCAGTTCAGCACTCTGGTTGTAATATGGCGAAGCTGCTCGAGCTCACTCTTGAGAATGCAACGTATAGTTGTCCAGGAGAAAAGCAATCTTGCCTGAAATCAATGGCAACCTTTTGTAGGGTCTATCCCTGAGACTTATTACTTCTCATCGTGAAGCAGAGCCTTACTGGAAATTGGAGGCATCTGAATTGAAATGGTAGATCAGAGGGTGTAACGAGGATGCGAGGAATACATTGAGTGTGGAGGAACTCTAGAGACAGCGTGTGTATTAACTTATGGATTTTTCTGTGAGTATTTGGTGGCAGCGTGACGAAGTTGCTTCCGCAAGACCGCGTTAGCTTTGGAGCTCAGCTCGGAGCATATTCTTTTCCTACCTTGTCAATTGTGTAATGCGTTTTTTGAACAGGTTTGATGCATGGAAGTGATCACTCGTACTGCGTTCAGTCAGTTCACGTGAGCTGCTCTCTTGTGTGATGTTGCGATGTCCACGGCTTTATTTAATGTTGGCTAAGACCTGGCACTTAAAAGTTTATTTCCTTTATTTAATCCGCGGCTTGTATGCTATTTTTTGTTCGTTTATTACGATTATAGATTGATTCCCTTCTTTAGCTGACTGCCTGCTCATATAAGGCGCTCTGCTGGTTTTTTTGTGAAGCAGCCTTTACACAGCTTCTCCGCTGTTTTATAAACGAACAACATATAAAGCCATCCTTTTTCTTTGCTTTTCCAAGGAAGCTGCCTTTTTATTTAATCCATGGGTTCGCTGCTGTTTTATTGTTCGTTTATTACGATTTTTATAGTTCTCTTTATATATCACATTGTCAGTTCAGCACTCTGGTTGTAATATGACGAAGCTGCGCGAGCTCACTCTTGAGAATGCAACGTATAGTTGTCCAGGAGAAAAGCAATCTTGCCTGAAATCAATGACAACCTTTTGTAGGGTCTATCCCTGAGACTTATTACTTCACATCGCGAAGCAGAGCCTTACTGGAAATTGGAGGCATCTGAATTGAAATGGGAGATCAGAGGGTGTAACGGGGATGCGAGGAATGCATCGAGTGTGGAGATACTCTAGAGACAGCGTGTGTATTAACTTTTGGATTTTTCTGTGAGTATTTGGTGGCAGCGTGACGAAGTTACTTCCGCAAGACTGCGTTAGTTGTGGAGCTCAGCTCAGAGCATATTCTTTTCCTACCTTGTCAATTGTGTAATGCGTTTTTTTGAACAGGTTTGATGCATGGAAGTGATCACTCGTACTGCGTTCAGTCAGTTCACGTGAGCTGCTCTCTTGTTTGATGTTGCGATGTCCACAGCTTTATTTAATGTTAGCTAAGACCCGGCACTTAAAAGTTTCTCGCTACAGCAATTTTAACTCCGTTACAAAGTGATCCAAAGTCTCGTTTATAACTCGTGTCTTCTCATTAAACTGGTATCTCGCGAATAAAGTATTCAGCGTTTTTCTTCAGCGCTCTTTGGGAGCTCTTCCTTCTTTTCTACGTACTGCGTTCACAGTCAGTTCACGTGATTACGTGGGAGGCGTGATGATGTGACATGCAGCTCCGCCCCCCACGGCCATCGAGCTAAAGTCCATTACAGTATATGGAAAAAAATAGGTTCCAGTTTTTGTAAGTAAGCTGTAAGGAATGAGCCTGCCAAATTTCAGCCTTCTACCTACACGGGAAGTTGGAGAATTAGTGATGAGTGAGTGAGTGAGTGAGTGAGTGAGTGAGTGAGGGCTTTGCCTTTTAATAGTATAGATATCTGCTTCTGCTTTTATATATACTGCATCTAGATAGTAAAAGATAGTAGCAGCTAATAATCAAACCTTGCTTTCATGTCTACCTTTATAGTAGGTCAAAATCACCAGCAATTTCATATGTCCACAAACCCCTCTGAGCTGTATGACCAAGCTGCCCATGATGACATGAAGTGCCTTCAGTGTTGTATTTAGCTATTAGTTGGTAGACTAAAGCCTGTCCATATCTCAGCACTAATCATGTCATCCTATCACTTTTCTGCCTGTTCTTCTTTAACAGTCTGTTTCTGGTCACAGGACAACTGTATCCTGGGTACCTTTCAGGTGGCTGCTCAATCTCAATACATCAGTGACAACTGGGTTCCTATTCCAGACGCAAACATAGGCATGTCAGGCACCCTTAACCAAACCACATTTTTTGTCTTTCCATTTCTCCCTGGGAATTGCACCCACCACCTTTGGTGCCTGCCTGCTTGCTTTAAACAGCACTGTCTAAGCGCATAAAGTGATGGAGGGGCCAGCCAAATACTTGTTAACAGTGGGTGTTGCTGACAAAGTGGCCAGTGCACTTAAGTGTTTATTGTTTTAAACATTTTTACCTTGTATTCTCTAATACTGTAGTTAAATTTACTGGTTAATTAAAATGTTAAGTGAAAACTTTCTTTTCAAAACTATTTTTAATCAGGTAAAATGTTGTTAGCTTCTGAGCCTTTACAAATACCTCTCTTTACTGCCATTCTTTTTTTTCTCTCTCTTTTTGAAGCATTGAGGGGAACATTTTATACCAATAAGTCACTTTGGCACAAGTTAATAATGTGTAACAGATGAAAACTTTGCTGCATAATTAAATAGCCCCCCGGTTTCTGTAATATGAATTTCAATGAGGCTACAAAATTTTATTTCAGAAATGTTGTGAAGCACTTTAGTTCCACCTTCATAACTCTGAGTGCCTTGTCTAATATCTCAGTGTACCACCATGTGCATACAATTACTGACTGTCACATGCACATTGCAAAATCTACACTCTGAACGCCTTGCTTCCTTTCTATGTTTTTTTCTTGATTTTGTCCATTTATTTCTTTTTCTCAAAACTGTCCTCACCAACTAGCAACATTAAATTTGGCACTTTTAGCTTTGACTTTAAGCACTCTAAAACACGTTTCTGATGTTTTCTTTCACATTTATTTGTACAGCTCTCAGAGTATATATTTAATGTGTACCATGACAAGTTTACAGATTTGAGAAAAACTTTGTGATGGTGGAAGCTGTGAATACTGCAAATGAGCTAAAGTTGAAAGACTGAAATAAAAATAATGTATTGATAGATAAATATTTTTCTGAATATTGTGGGTTAATACTGAATACATTAAACTGTCTTTTTAAAAAATGAGCAGTAATATACTGGTATTTTTCATCAAGTAGTCCTGATAAAGAGCAAGGTATTTGTATGTCTATATATATGTATATGTGTGCGTATGTATTATATACCTTGCTGTTTGGCAGTCTCAAAATGTCAGAAAACACCACAGCACCTGTTTTCTTGCTAAATAATGTAGGGAGCATTTGTTTTTCATATTCTGAAAAATATTACACAAAAATGTTTGTTGTGTAGATGAACTTACATCCATTAATCTGACAGCTGGGTGAACCTTTGACATCTAGTTTTATTAAAGCCTTTTTAATTCAAAGTAAAATTAATAATAGAATCATTCATTTCCCATTGGTATCAAGTTTGCTAAAGAAAAAGTAAAAAATAAATACAAAACTTCAAAAAAATATATATATAAAAAATATGCATAACATTTCCTGATGTTTAATAGCACATCTTGCAGATATTTGTTTAAACTAGCATGATGATGCACTCATTGTATGAAGATTCTACTATATATACAATTGTATATCTGCTTCTGCCTTTATATATATTTATGTAGTGATAGCGGGGTGGTTGACAGGGTGGCACAAAGTTTTGTACATTTACGTTGTAGCTTCAGGAACATGGATTTGATTCAATTACAGATTGTGTAGATTTTGCAAATGGTTCCTTTGTTTAGCTTTTGTTTGTTTTTTTTCTTTCCTGTCTTCTCAAAAGCATGCATGTTAGGCTATAAGGGAGACTCTGAGTTGATCAAATATACTGTACGTGTACTCCCTGAAATTGTGCTAGGATAAGCTCCAGAGACCAGGTATAAACAGGTTCAAAACATAGGTGCAGAGTAAAATACTTTGTTCTCAATGGAGCACTAGAAGATGTTTTTTAGTATGCAGCATTCTCTGACTATGCATCATCTGGCTTCTTTCTGTCCTCTGGTTCCTCCTCCTCCTCCTCCTTGCTGTCTTACCCACTGGTCTATTCTGTGTCAGCAGACAATATACTTGCTGTTTAATTCTGCAATGAACTGTTTGCTTCCATTGTTCAACAGCAGGATTTGTTCAATTAGTTCTGTGATCCCCAGTTACAGACAACTGGCATAGTTTTGGTGCAATTCCATTGTACATACTGATGTTGACAACAGCCCCATCTGTGCAAAGTTTGACTTCCATTTGTTCAATCCACAGAAAAGATTCACAAACCCATCAAATATGTCCTGTGCTCTATGATTGATGGCTAATTAAATTAATCTGAAAAAATCAGAATTAAACACTGTTGTTGCTGGTGTAAGAGCTGAATTTGAATCCTGGTCCAATATGCATCTAGCATGTGTCTAAGTCTCATATCTTTCTGAGCTTATGCTTAAAAGCTAATGCTGTTATTTTATTATTCACTATGATAAATGTATTTCTTGTTATTTTATATAACCCCTTAAGAGAAAATGTTATATTTATGACATAACCATTCTTCTATAGTACTAAATTAGACCATTGTTCTTTTAAACCATGAGAAACAGGATGAACGTGGAAAAACTCGCACGTCTCCTAAAATAAGACTAAATGTAATACATTTAAAATGTTACATACTTCCTAAGCAATCAAATTGTGGTCATTTAAGGATTTTCAGATCTGTAGATACTACATTTTTGCTTATAACTTTATAACATGTATTAATCATACAAACAAAAATAATCAATAAATTAAATTTTAATTCACAAACATGTTAGTCTGCAAAAGGTAACATTTTTGAATGCTACAGTTGTTTTTAAGTCTTCAGTCATGAAGCAAGACTTATTTTTCTGGTTTTTGCATTATTACTCACTATTATCATTTGTCTGGAATTATTTTTTCATACCGTGTTATGTGGAAGAGGTTTTGAAACACTCAACAAATAGATTTTTATTAAGTAAAAATTGCAATTAAGGCTGAATTTAATTTTTTTCAGAAATATGATAGATTAAGAATGTTATTTTTTGTCAGTTATAAAAACTGTAAATATTTTGAAGGAGAATTAATTAATTTGCACACACTATCAGTCTCATTTTACATAAACCCCGACAAGTGGCAATTTGTACCGGATTAATCATTTTTTATTTCCTTTGGCTATTTCACTTTTTTCTTAAATCCTAAAAAGCATATTAGGTTAATTGGCAACTGTAAAATGGCTCAGAATGACAGAATGTAGGTGTGTTCACAAGTTGCCAGTTACGCTAAAGTGTACCTTTCAGATTTCGTTTAAATTGGCTGGGACAACAGCAACTGACCATTGATTACTAGGGTTAATTGTAGTGATCTGGTAAGGCAAGTGTTCCTTACCTTATTTCACAATTCACTTACCAAAGCTCCAGATTTGGTAGAAGAGGACCCAGTCCTTGGGTGTTCAAGTAATGACTAGCCAGACTCTAAAGAATTTCAATTTTTTACATTTTTTTGTTATTTCCAGTCTGCTGGATCTTGGCAGTATATGAATGAAACAAGCATTATGCCAGTTCTCAGTGGTGCACTTTGTAAAAAATAAAAGTACAGTAGAGCCACAGACTGAACTACACTGCGTATATTGCTATAAATGTTTCTATAGATGACCATTCATATAATCTGAATAGTCTTCTTACTGATAATTCGTGTGTACAGAAACTAAACATTATTACTGGTTTTATAATCAATATCACGCAAAGTATTCTCAGAATAAATGGTAAACCTGTCTTTTTATGCTGTAATTTTTATTATAGCATCCATATCGTTACAATGAAGAACACAATATTATTGAAATCATATGCTACAAATGTAGGTAACAGTCACAGGGCTCTGCACATTGCTAGCTGTTGAAAGTATTTGACAAGGTTGTTTATGAAACGCTATTTTTAATGTATTGCATCCATGTTGGTAAATGTGTGAAAGAAGCACCACACATTATGCAAAGTGAATAATTAAAGCTCAAAAAGAAAAATTATATGAAGAAATAAGCAGTTCATTTTTGATATATTCCCACTTTTGTATAGGCTTTCACCACCTTGTTAACAAACTTAAACTTTCTGTTTCATATTTCAAATATAGCCCACCTTAGTTTTCAAGGGAGTGTTTTATTATTTAATTTCTATTTTAGCTATTTCACTATTTTCACTAGTCATTTCCTTTTATACTTAATTTCCTGATTCACTCATTTCATGTAAAATATCAGCTTATAAAGTATTTGTTCACAATATTTGAAGCAACTGCTTTCTTATCATTTTTATCTTTATATCTTCTAAAGTCATGCATTATTAGAATCTCTGTAGTCTTTTAAATGTGCTTACTGTTACAGAATGTAAACAAAAATAAAATATACAACTTCATAAGCAAATTTTGCACAGGCTGTACATCGTGGTGTGGGTGGCTACAAATGTAAATACAGTTATCCACCTACACATTTTATGTTTGTGAAAATGAAGGTTGTCATTTTACATGACGACAAACTTTGGTAAATACTAACAAAAAAATGCTATTACAATGCTATTGTAACTTCAGAAATGAATAATTCATTACTAACTTAAAATAATTTCTTTCATTACTGATTATTAAAGAGCCCTACCCTGGTGCTGGGAAATACTGTAGATATAACTTTTTCATGTTCGACTTAGTTAATTTATGGAGAAAAATCTTTCAGCTAACGTAGTGTGATTATGTAAGGTTATCATTTACTTTGAGGATATTTATATTTTTTCTGCTTTCAATAGTAAAATTTTCATTGAACTTATTAGTCTGCTGAAAAAGTTCAAATCCCATTTCTGTCAAACATTAAAGGAAAAATTAGATTTATTTAGCTTTTATAAGGGAAAAGCATACGTCAATGACTAACTGGTGATATCTGAAGTCATAATCTAATAATAGAGATTTCCTTAAACACCTTTATTAGTATTAGACATGCAGGACATAAAGGATTGCTATAATATCATATGTGACACAAAAGCAATTGACTTCCTGATGATGGAGGAAATGATTAGCAAGCCTTTCAAAGCAGATTCTAATTTTGCTGATTTAATATTTTCTAGGAACCACCCTCACACCTAGCTCATTGAGAATAATTTCTGACAATATGCACCTCAAGCAAATTTATTTCTCAATGTTTATTTTAAGGGGCAGCACGGTGGCACAGTGGGTAGCGCTGCTACCTCTCAGTTAGGAGACCCGGGTTTGCTTCCCAGATCCTCCCTGCGTGGAGTTTGCATGTACTCCCCGTGTCTGCGTGGGTTTCCTCCGGGTACTCCGCTTTCCTCCCACAGTCCAAAGACATGCAGGTTAGGTGCATTTGCGATCCTAAATGGTCCCTAGTGTGTGCTGGGTGTGTGTGTGTGTGTGCGCCCTGCGGTGGGCTGGCGTCCTGACCGGGGGTTGTTTCCTGCCTTGCACCCTGTGTTGACTGGGATTGGCTCCAACAGACCCCCATGACCCTGTAGTTAGGACATAGCGGGTTGAATAATGAATGGATGGATGTTTATATGATTGACTTTGAAGAAGTATTAGCAGTATAAAACATCAAGTCATTTAGCTATTTGTTTTAGGTCAATGAAAATTAAAAAGCTGTGTCAAACAGATGGTACCAAGCTAGAAATTGACACTACAGTTGTAAAGGTAGAAATGACAGGTTATCAACACTATGTCCCAGAAAGAACTACTCTAGTACATGATCGCACACGCTCTGTTGAAATACTCCTGTTAAACTATGGTTATAATACCCTTTTTGATTCCATTACGATTAGCAGCTAGTGAAGTGAATGCTTTAGTCAAAGCAACCATAAGCTGTTCAAATGCAGATTCATACTCAGCATTCACACTCGACTTAAACCTTTATCAAAAAGGTGGTTCAAAAGGCTGGTAAATCCTAGGTTCCAAGATCAGTAATGGTTTTCAGATCATTTCAGTTCCTTCATGGTCTCCAGAGCAAACTGTACAGCCATCCTATTCATCTAAAATGTGTTTCTATATGGTAGTCACAAATAAAATAAATCAATAGGCTACCAATCATTGCAGCATCCAGAATTTACATGTACATACCTGTTGTGAAAACGTCTTCAGTTGGAACATAATAGAACGTTTAGACAGTAGGAACATGAATTCATGTATGAGTGCTGGCTCCCTTGTACTCAAAAAATAATGGAAAATAACAGATATAAACTTGTGAGACTTTAGTGCTTTATCTCAAAACTAGAGGGGTAAGCCGCACTGGCATCTTAGATGCCCAACCTCCAGTTGCAGCCAGAATATTAGTAAAATCTGTAAATGTACAAAAGAAAAATGACCATTTATTGGAGTCAAAATCACAAAATTCTATAAATATGTAAAAGAAAAATTCATTATTATTTAACAGAGTAAAAATCATTAAATGAGAATAAAATATCTATTCTCTTACAGATTGGCGTATTCCCGTTAAACTGAGGTCCACTTTGCTCGACTTTCTTGATATTTTAGTTTATAATTTAAAAATGGAATAACAATCTGAAAATCTAACAACATCACATTAAAGTTTGATAAATTCTGAAAAAAATGATACTAAACATACAGTATATATGTAGGTTTTAAAATAAGCCTGATTTAAAGTGTGACAAAAAAGTGACATAAAATTGTTGTACAAAATCATTGCACTTTTAGGCTTAGGATTTTATATATAGAGAGTAGATAAGTGATGTTATTAGCCCATTAAAAAAATTCTTTTGTGAAAAAGAATTCACAAAGATCTGAGTGGCAGACAAAATCAGCTAGTGAAAATGCTGCAGTTGAAGAATCTGTCTGAAACAAAAGGGCAGATCATCAAAACAGAAGTGTGATCCAAAAATCAAAGTAATAAAACAAATTACAAAAAATGACAAAACCATCACTAGAAAACTTTGGCCCTTACTATAATAATTCCTGGAAGAAATTATGCTGAGTTTTAAGTCACTGAGCACTGTGTAGTGCCATCTTATACAGGTATAAGCCGGGAATAATGATAGAACTGGTCAAGTGACCTCCGTGTCACATGATTGGCAACAAACATAGTGATCATAAGCAATTTGGTTATGAAAAAAATGGTCAGAAATTGGACTTTACATAATATAGTACTACTACTAATAATAAAATTAATAATTACCAGAACAACAAATCAAATTATCAAAATAAAATTAAAATTAATTCCAGAGAATAAAAATCCCAGATTCATGGCAACTACTCAGTAAACAGGGGCTCCCCAAAGAATTTCCTAGATATCTTCCTGTGTACTCAGTGCATATGAGACTTCAGATTCAAATTTGAGACATGCCACCTATGCATCACCTGTTTTTAGATGACACTAAAGTTAGAGTGTCTGTAAGTGGTGGACAGGAGGATTTAGTCAGAGGCATGGTAGAAAACTTTGTTTTATGGGGCAGGCTGAACAATCCTAACATTAGCAAAACTAAGGAGAGCTCCATCCAAGAAGCGACTCAGGTATATAAATACCTCTAATGGAAGTAGACAAAAATCTGGACTGGGCTTAACAAATAAAACATATACAAAAAGAATATGAGTTTGACAGTATTTCTCTGAGACGCTCAGGTACAATGTTGTGAATGAAAGACATTTGCATGTTGTGGCATATGAGGGATTCTTCAAATACTGGCAAAATAACTCAAAACCATTAAAAATGAATTAGACTCTATAGGATTAAGTAAGACAGTCTTTGAATTAACTGTTGAAGCTCTTTTTTATACTGTACTGTATACTTTATATACCAGCAGAGCTGCAGCAAGGTCTAGCATCTCTGTTTCTTTTTCAAGGGTGTGCAACAGGAAGTGAACTGCTCATCCCTCTTCTGGGCGTCACTTTAATTGGCACTGGTTGGGTCAGGTGGTCAGATCTTTGGTGTTCTAGTATCTGTCCTTTAATGACGTGTCTCTCTGGTGTAAGTATCTCCATGACTCTGCTGAGCATTGCCTCTCCATTATTACTTTCCAGTCCTTAACAAAGAACACTTTGAGGCCTTTGGAGCCCCATGACATATTCTGTTCAGACGTCACAGGTAGGCCAAGTGAACCATGATAATATTTTATATCAGTCTGCTGTTGCAAGTGGTTCAGTAGTATTGGTAAAAGAGATGCCCACAGACTTAACAAGTTCATCAGAAAGGCTGACTCTGTTCTGGGCACTAGACTCTCCAGATGCAGAAGAGGAAAGAATGATGTTCGCTAAGCTGCTGGCTGCCATGAACAAGCCTACAGTTACAGAGCACCTTCTGCACAAAACTAATTATATCATGGTCTTCCAGGGAATGCTATTTGAGGTTTTTTAATTAAATGTGGTAAAACTTTACAACACATTCTCTATGTATTCTGTCTATTAATTTGTACATTTTTGTGCCTAATTGAAATATTAGGCTTTTTTATGCATTATAATGTGTACATAATAATTTACAAAATTTGTTTGGAAATCTGACAGCTGTTATATAGGTGGGTTGCTGTAATAGTAACATTTCTGTAGATTAATAAAGTATCTATTTATCTGTCTAACAATTAATCAATGTTTTATGACCAATATCATAACTAGATTATAAATTATTAATTATTGAGACATTTCACTTACTTTGAGTAACCATTCATTTTATTTTTCTCCTTCATTTTCCATCCTTGCTGTCTAAATTCTAACCTTCCAGTGGCACAATTTTCCTTTCTGAAAATAATCTGCTCAGATTGTCCCAAATTTACCAGGCGGCCCATGGATGTGAAGACATCCATTTTATAGACAGAGGTGTACTCCTAAGAGAATTAAAGGTACACACAAACATTTCCATATATAGATCAGCAGATCTTACTGGTTCTTCTTTAAAAAAAACACACACACAGATTTCCCACTTAATGTTATTCTAATAAAGCCAAATGCTGCATGTAAATACACTGTCACATTACACATTTGCATTTTAATAATATAAACTCAATATTAAGATTATGTGGTGATAATGGTTAGATTACATTTCTCAACACATTTAATTTTGTCAATATATTTCATGATACTAAGCTGTAGCTACTTACGTTGCATCCATTTCAACTGTTGTAGCACTATATTTATAGAAAGAGTCCTTACAGACTGTCTATGTCTGTAACTCAGATAAAAATTTAACATGAATGCTTACATGTCTACTGTTCTGCCCCTACTAACTATTTTCATATGGAGAAAACTTGGTTAGCATGAAGAAAATTATGTTAGCAAGAAATAATACTAACAAATTCTCTCTTAAACATTCTGTATGACATGGCCTTGTGAATTCATCATGCACATTCTCCAAATGTTCAGAGGTACCACACAAAAATGTAATGATTGATCCAGATCATGCAAGACAAGGATGTCAGAGTTTATACTTGTATGCTAGTACATGCAAACAGCAACTTCCATGGTGCAGTCAAGCCTATAGTTATCTTGTTTGTAGAGCATTTGACATCATGGCAGGCATTTCCCCTATCAAAGAGAAAACAAGGACACATTCAAATACCAGCTCTTTAGACTCTTACAGAAAAGTGGATCTTCTTTTCTTTTCCTTCCTTAATTTTCGGCATTGGACATCTTTTTATGAATATGGGCCATGCCAGATT
The DNA here is from genome assembly GCA_026402145.1 of Polypterus bichir lapradei. Lineage (NCBI taxonomy): Eukaryota > Metazoa > Chordata > Cladistia > Polypteriformes > Polypteridae > Polypterus > Polypterus bichir. Next base: position 9,032,841 of record JANRMT010062808.1, read on the forward strand.
AGTCAAGTGAAACAAGCTCTTACAGGCTCTAAAATAAGATCTCCACTATAGTTTTGTTTTTTGTTTAGATTACAAGTATGTTAGGGACTTTCGAAAAATACATGATCCGGCAGCATGTAGCATTTTGTGTATATATTATACTTATATAATTTATTTTTAATTTATGTCTGCTGTCACCTTACTTGTTCTCAGAGCAGCATTATATTTTTTAAGGGTAGATTAAATAAATACTTTATCCAAATGACAATTACATTGATCAGTGAGCAGGGAATAAGCAGTGAAGCTAAAGGTCAGGTCATGTCAACTATTCTTTTCTTCTACTAAAAGGAATGGAGATAAACCGGAATTTAATTGACAATACATTTTCTGTTTAGTCAGAATATAACTTTTTGATTGCTGCCTTTGCATTTTTTCTACACTTTGCTCAATGGAGCATGTTATGCTATGTAAAATTCTGCAAGATTTTGTGAAAATAGGTATAACCTTACCTAATAAATGACTGTAGCATAAAATTCATACATTTGTATGAAAGGATGAAAAATAATTAAGACAACAGGAGAGTTGTGGTATCTCTTCAGAACTGTAGTGAGAAACAGACATATGGCAGCATATTATTTCCGGGGGAATCTTACAAAATGTAATTTAATTCAAATGCCGATAGTTAAAGATTTGAAAATATTTGGGAAAGTACTAAAATATTTAAGAACACAACACAGCACAGTTCCTTTTATGATAACATATCTGTGTGTGTTAGGCATTCAATGGACAGCAGTAATTGGGAACTTAGCCCTTTATGATTCCATTATGCTAATGTGTTTGGGAGAGCACATTATCATGATAAGCCATTTTATCTGCATAGATTAGGTTGGAGTAGCACTAAACATGCAGGAAGTAATAAATCCAGACTAGAAAGGGTGGTGCATGATTACTCAATTAGCCAGCTACTTAACATATTAGAGGTAATGCTTGTCTGGAGTTTAAAAAAAAAGAACATGGCAGCATATCACACATCCTTTAAAGGAAAATGGGAGCACATACCCCCTCATCTGAATCTAATTTTATTAAAGGTTTAATATATTGTGAGAAGATCAAAAAAGAAACATAATGGAAGTAGTGGAAATTAAGGAGAGGATGGTTGCTGGAGTAAGGAGAATGTTTGTAGGAGTAAGCCTCTTGGGTGATAAGCACTATGTCTTTTCATTTTTAGGAACAGACATTGATGTGGGTATCATGGTAGCTCAGTAGGCAACATTGCAAACTCACAGCATTTGGGCTAGTATAATTCAAATTCCATATATTGGACCATACCATTTTCTAAGCCCGCTTAATCCTGAGCAGGGTTGTGAACAGGTGTGATGGTGCAGGTCGACGCAATGCTACCAGGTCCTTCTGGAAAGCTCTCAAACCCCCTACTGCCAATAACATACTTGAGGGATGAGCCCAGAAAATGAGGACATTCACAAAGCAAGTGGGAGCACTGTGAAGTGGTAAGTGCTTTTATTTGCTTAGATGTAAATTCTGTACAGTTCTTGTCTGCTAATAAAAGTGGGTTAAGACACCATCTGCGAGATAAGTATGTGGGGCATATAGATTTTAGCTCCATGACCAGAGGAGCATGGTCGGAGATAACAATAGCATCATATTTAGAAGATTTAATCATAAGCAAGAAATTATTATCTATAAAAAGATAATCAATTCTTGTGTAGCAGAGATGCACTGGTGAGTAGAAGGAATATGCTCTTGAGTTTGGGTTTAAAAATCTCCAGGGGTCTGACAAATTGTGATCTGTTACAAACTGCGTAATTGTTTTTGTGATGTTAGATGTCATCGTCCCTGTGGCAGGAGACCTATCTAGGTCTAGATTTAAGACACAATTAAAGTCCTCAGTCATTATAATTTTATGTGTGTTCACATTGGGAATGGATTTGGATGAAGTCCATATCATCCACATTGTGTGCGTAGATATTTATTAAAATCACTTTACAGTTAAATAATTTACCTATGACAATCACATATCTCCCTTCAGGATCATATACTACATCTGTTACTACAAATGTTATTGTTCTATGTATAAGAATTCCCACACCTCCAGTTTTCTTTGTAAAGCTAGAATGGAATATTTGGCCAGTCTAGTCTTTGTGCAGCCAAAACTGATCCTTGCTTAATAAGTGGGTCTCCTGTAAAAATACTATTTTAGCATTTATTCCTGTTAGGTGAGAGAATACTTACATTCTCTTTAATTCGTGATTCAGCCCTTTGACATTTAACAACAGGCGGTAAGATCTTCTTTGTCATGCCTGAACAGAATGCGACCAATGATTGCATAGAAATAAATTATTTCCGTAGAAATAAAAACATATAGCTTGCCTTGAATGTCCACTTTCAATTTGGCAGGATACAAGAGGCTGTGATCTCAGCTTTCTGTAAGTGCTTTTTAATGTTGGTTAAAATGTACCACATTTAGCTGCTGTTGAGGGTTATAAATCCAGGAAAATACGAATGTGGCTATTTTCAAATATAATCTCTTGTTTTTGACTGAGAAGTAACATTATATGAAGTTTAAATTGTAATTTTTCAAAATGCACGATGAGAGTTATAGGTTTAGAGGGATTTGATCCCCGTGATCACCGTATGCGGTAAGCTGCTACTATCTTGTACTCTGATTTGAAGTCCTCTCCAATTATTTTAGACAATAGTTCAGCTATGAATTTCACTGGGTTTGGACTTTCATAATTCTCAAAGAAACCTTTGATTCTAATATTATTCATTCTGCATCCATCTTCCAGTGCAGCAAGTCTGTCTCTGAGTGCTTTGCATTCGGAATTTGCAGCCGTTGCTTTTCCGTCAGTGGTAGATGCCAGTTGTTCAGCTGTTTCAGTACAAGTCATGAGTGTTTGCTTAACGTCTTCCAACTGAGTGCCAAGTGCTGTAAGTTTACTCTTAAACTTAAATGCATTTTCCTGTATTTCACTCAGTCATTTTCCAACCCGCTATACCCTAACACAGGATCATGGGGGTCTGCTGGAGCCAATCCCAGCCAGCACAGGGCACAAGGCAGGAACAAATCTCGGGCAGGGCGCCAGTCTACCGCAGGGCACACACACACCCACACACCAAGCACACACTAGGGACAATTTAAGATCGCCAGTGCACCTAACCTGCATGTCTTTGGACTGTTGGAGGAAACCAGACCACCCGGAGGAAACCCACGCAGACACAACAATAACAACAACATTTATTTATATAGCACATTTTCATACAAATAATGTAGCTCAAAGTGCTTTACATGATGAAGAAAGAGAAAAAAAGACAAAGTAAGAATTAAAATAAGAGAACACTAATTAGCATAAAAATAAGGTCTGATGGCCAGGGAGGACAGAAAAAACAAAAAAAACTCCAGACAGCTGGAGAAAAAATAAAATCTGCAGGGGTTCCAGGCCATGAGACCGCCCAGCCCCCTCTAGGCATTCTACCTAACATAAATGATCAGCCCTCATTGTATTCAGGGTTCTCTTGGAAGGACTTGATGATGACGGTCACGTGGACTTCTGGCCTTTAATCCATCAATGTAGGGACATCACGGTGCTTTGATTAGGGGGTGGTGGCGCAGGCCGCCACCACAGAAAACCAGAAAAAGAACAGAATATGGGGAGAACATGGAAACTCCACGCAGGGAGGACCCATGAAGCAAACCCAGGTCTCCTTACTGCTAGGCAGCAGCACTACCACTGCGCCACCATGCCACCCTATTTTCCTGTATTTGTTCCTCAATTTATTCTAGCATACATATTAAAGGCAGCCTTAAAGCAATTATTTAAACATTATTCTTGTTCTTTAATATCCTGAAGCAGCTTTTCGTTTGTCTTATGTATTTATTATAGTATTTTAGTATTATTTCTTTCTTGATATCATTTATTTCTTTCTTTATATCTTTCTTTAAATAATTTTTGAGCTGTTTTATGTCCTGAGCAGTGGCCATTCCGGCAATAATTACCTTCAGCTCGGACAGCTTATTCATTCTGCCCTGTACACCGTGGATGAAGTGGCAAGCCCAGTTGAACTCGATGATCCTGGCTTGCTTGGAGTGGTTGCCACCGTGGAAGGTAAGGCCGTTTTCATTTTCAATGACTCTTCTGGAAACTTGCACCCACTTTTGCTCTCTACTGGAGACGATGCAGTAGCGTCCGTTCCCAGGAGATCTGTGCTTTCACCTATCTGTTCCAGGTCAGTTTCTGAAAGGCCATACTTTAAATTTGAACTTGGGCTTGATGCCTCTCTAGGCTGTGACAAGGACGAGACTTCAGACATTATAAAGGTTTGGGGCAGCCACCCGTATATTATATCCTGGTTGCAAAATTTTGAACAGAGATATTCACACGACTGGGTTCAAAATAGAACTGAATACTTGGAGGTAAGATGGCGGACTTAAGGGCTGGGGAAGGAAATGATGTAATCTATGCCAGAACCGGAAGTGACATCATCAGAGGTGCCGGAAGTGATGTTATCAGAGGTGCCGGGACCTGATGAGATTTTCCAGGAATGGTCTGCAACAAACTGAGAGAGACAGTCAGCACACTCTGCCACCCCCTGGTCTGGTGTAGTATTACATTTACTCAGGCCTTTTAACTGTCTCCTACTTGCACGTGTGTGACAAGGCTTAAATGGAGCTTTATCTGTCTTTTCCATATTTTTCTGAACCCTATTTCTGCTGGTCATGTTAATATATGCTTGGATAAACTGTAAATGAGCCTCCTTGGGTTAACACTAGAATTACCAAAGCCTATGAAAACACTCATAATTCCAGCCCACCTTAATTCCCTTCGCACCTCTTCGTCAGTGTCTTTTGTCTTGTAAATGTGTCGATCAACACAAGCAACAAGCAGCCTGCTATACCATCTCCCCCACCACCACAGAAAGGGCAAGAAGTTCTCCCAGTTGAAGCCTTGATTATCTGGGAGTGAGCTACCTAGCACTGTAAAGGGTAAAGGAATTTCATGTGTGTTCTGTGTCTACAACAATCTATGTAAACACATCCTTAAAACAAATGTTTTTCATGCTTTAATAATAAATGACAAAATGGAGACATGCACTATATAATATGTGAAGGTTGAAGTTCAAATATCAAATAAACACTTTCACAAAAGGTGCAAGAATAATATGACAGCTTCCGTGGTGCAGCGGTAAGAACTGCTGACTTGTAATCAACAGGTCGCGAGTTTGATACCAGCTCCCCTGCAAATTTTATATTTTGAGTACTGAGCTGCTCTTATTGCTAATCTTCTTCTTCTTCTTTCAGCTGCTCCCATTAGGGTTTGCCACAGTGGATCATCTTCTTCCATATCTTTCTGTTCTCTGCATCTTGTTCTGTTACACCCCATCACCTGCATGTCCTCTCTCACCACATCCATAAATCTTTGCTTAGGCCTTCCTCTTTTCCTCTTCCCTGGCAGCTCTATCCTTAGCATCCTTCTCCCAGTATACCCAGCATCTCTCCTCTGCACATGTCCAAACCAACGCAATCTCGCCTCTCCCAACCGTTCAACTTGAGCTGACCCTCTAATGTACTAATTTCTAATCCTAACCATCCTCGTCACACCCAATGCAAATCTTAGCATCTTTAACTCTGCCACCTCCAGCTCTGTCTCCTGCTTTCTGGTCAGTGCCCCCGTCTCCAACCCATTGTGGAACGAGCCCCGGACACAGACAGGCGGACATCATTTTGTCAGCCAACACACGTTTATTTACTATTATTTACAATAATGAGTGCACAACCCAGTGCCGCAGCACCAATCACCCCAAAGTCCAGGCCTCTTTCTTTAGTGCCTTTCTTCACCTCCTCTGCTCCAAGACTCTTGTCCCACCCGACTCCAGCCATCGAATGGAGGGAGGCGGCCCCTTATATACATGCCTGGATGGGCTCCAGGTGCTTCCCAACACTCCTCCGCCGACACTCCCCTGTGTGGCAGAAGTGCCGGTCCTCTTCCCCCAGCACCTCCAGGTGTGGCGGAAGTGCTGAGGTCCAGGGCTCCAAGGGCACCGGGGCGCCCCCTGGCAGTGACCACGGGCCCCTACAGGGTTGAGCTTCAAAGCTCTGTACCCATGGTCCCCAAAGCAACCAGGGCGGTCACCCTCTCATGGGCTGGAGGTGGCACAAGCCCTCCTCCGGTCCTCCTGGGCATCCCGGCTGGGCAGCAGCCCCAGCCACTCGCCACACCATATAACATAGCTGGTCTCACTACCGTCCTGTAGACCTTCCGTTTCACTCTTGCTGATACCCGTCTGTCACAAATTACTCCTGACACTCTTCTCCACCCATTCCACCCTGCCTGCTCTCTCTACTTCACCTCTCTACCACAATCCCCATTACCCTGTACTGTTGAACCCAAGTATTTAAGCTCATTCACCTTCGCCAACTGTACTCCCTGCATCCTTACCATTCTACTGACCTTCCTCTCATTTACATAAATGTATTCTGCCTTGTTCCTACTGACCTTCATTCCTCTCCTCTCTAGAGCATATCTCCACCTCTCCAAGGTCTCCTCAACCTGCTCCCTACTATCACTACAGATCACAATGTCATCAGCAAACATCATAGTCCATGGGGACTCCTGTCTAATCTGTCAACCTGTCCATCACCATTGCAAATAAGAAGGGGCTCAGAGCTGATCCCTGATGTAATCCCACCTCCACGTTGAATGCATCCGTCGCTCCTACTGTAGACCTCACCACTGTCACACTTCCCTTGTACATATCCTGTACAACTCTTACGTACTTCTATGACACTCTCGACTTCCACATACAATACCATAGCTCCTCTCGAGGCACCCTGTCATATGCTTTCTCCAGGTCCACAAAGATGCAGTGAAACTCCTTCTGGCCTTCTCTAAACTTCTCCATCAACATCCTCGGAGCAAACATTGCATCTGTGGTGCTCTTTCTTGGCATAAAACCGTACAACTTCTCACTAGTCAGCACCTCACTTCTTAACCTAGCTTCCACTACTCTTTTCCATAACTTCATGCTGTGGCTCATCAATTTTATTCCCCTGTAGTTACTGCAGTCCTGCACATCCCCCTTATTCTTAAATATCGGCAACAGTATACTTCTTCTCCACTCCTCAGGCATCCTCTCACTTTCCAAGATTCCATTAAACAATCTGGTTAAAAACTCTAATGTCATCTCTCCTAAACACCTCCATGCTTCCACACGTATGTCATCTGGACCAACGGCTTTTCCATTCTTCATCCTCTTCATAGCTGTCCTTACTTCCTCCTTGCTAATCCGTTGCACTTCCTGATTCACTATCTCCACATCATCCAACCTCTTCTCTCTCTCGTTCTCCTCATTCATCAGCCTCTCAAAGTACTCTTTCCATCTGCTCAACACACTCTCCTCGCTTGTGAGTACATTTCCATCTTTATCCTTTATCACCCTAACCTGCTGCACATCTTTTCCAGCTTGGTCCCTCTGTCTAGCCAATCGGTACAGGTCCTTTTCTCCCTCCTTTGTGTCCAACCTCTCATACAACTCATCATATGCCTTTTCTTTAGCCTTCGCCACCTCTCTCTTCACCTTGCGCCTTATCTCTTTGTACTCTTGTCTACTTTCTGCATCTCTCTGACTATCCCACTTCTTCTTTGCCATCCTCTTCCTCTGTATACTCTCCTGTATTTCCTCATTCCACCACCAGGTTTCCTTTTCCTCCTTCCTCTTTCCAGATGTCACGCCAAGCACCCTTCTTGCTGTCACCCTTACTACATCTGCTGTAGTTTCCCAGCTGTCTGGTAACTCTTCACTGCCACCCAGTGCCTGTGTCACCTCCTCCCTAAACTCAACCTTGCAGTCTTCCTTTTTCAACTTCCACCATTTGATCCTTGGCTCTGCCCTCACTCTCTTCCTCTTCTTGATCTCCAACATCATCCTGCAGACCACCATCCTATGCTGCTTAACTACACATTCTCCTGCCACCACTTTGCAGTCTTCAATCTCCTTCAGATTGGCTCTTCTGCATAGGATGTAATCTACCTGTGTGCATCTTCCTGCACTCTTGTACATCACCCTATGTCCCCCCCTCTTCTTAAAATACGTATTCACCACAGCAATGTCCATCCTTTTGGCAAAATCCACTATCCTCTGACCTTCTTCATTCCTCTCCTTGACACCTTACCTACCCATCACCTCCTCGTCTTTTCTGTTCCCTTCACCAACATGTCCATTGAAATCCGCTCCAATCACCACTTTCTGTCCCTTGGGTACATTGTTCATCACTTCATCCAACTCACTCTAAAAATCTTCTTTCTCACCCATTGCACACCCAACTTGCGGGGCATATGCATTAACAACATTCATCATCACACCTCCAATTTCCAGCTTTATAATCATCACTCTGTCTGACACTCTTTTCACCTCCAGAACACTCTTGACATACTGTTCCTTCAGAATAACCCCTACTCCATTTCTCCTCCCATCTATACCATGATAGAACAATTTGAATCCACCTCCGATCCACCTGGCCTTACTCCCCTTCCATTTAGTCTCTTGCACACACAATATATCAACCTTCCTTCTCTCCATCATATCGGCTAACTCTCTCCCCTTACCAGTCATACTGCCCACATTCAAAGTTCCTACCCTCAGTTCCACTCTCTTTACTTTCCTCATCTCTTCCTGCCTCCAGACACATATCCCCACTCTTCCTCTCCTTCTTCTTCTTCGGCCAACAGTAGCCCAATTTCCGCCAGAACCCTGTTGACTAACAGTACTGGTGGCGGTCGTTGTTAACCCGGGGCTCGACCGATCCGGTATGGAAATTTGTATTGTTGTCCGCATATTGATTTGGCAAAATTTTACACCGGATGCCCTTCCTGACGTAACCCTGCCCATTTATCCGGGCTTGGGACCAGCACAAAGAAATATACTGGTTTGTGCATCCCCTGTGGCTAATATTATACAATAAAAACATACATTTGATTTGTGTCTCTAACAGCCTCTGTAAATTTATAGTACTTGTAAAAGTTAGCATTTTTTTTCCCACTTTTATTCTCTCAGTCACGATCACGATACATTCATTTTATGACCTGTATACTACATTTCAGAAAACATTATGGCACTGATGCAACATTATTCATATTATTCATATTCATTCTCAAACCTTCTTGAAGTTGTAATCAGTGGCTGCGTTTTTAGTTTTTTTTTTTCCAATCTTGACCAGTCTCCACATTTTGGTGCATCGTGGTGTTTGTTTTGTACTCCAGGACATAGTACAGAAAGGTCAGTTCCGCGCTATATACAATCATCAAATTTAAATGTTAACAGTTCCCACACACCCAAGGACCGTCCTTCCTACATTTATGACATGTGTACCTGTTGCAATGTATACACCTCTCTCTATGCTGTGGTTTGCAATACATTGAAGGGGCATCTGACACTGAATGAGTTTGCTTTCCTGGGGGAAGCATGGTCTTGGAACAGAAGCTTATTGATGTTGCATCCTCTTTTTCTTTTTCCATCACCTTTTCTTGTAAGAAGCGACAACGAAGTTCTTTTGCAAAGTGAGCCGAGAACACTCTTCTTTTCTCAGTGGATCAGTGCATGCCTTGTACAGTACATGTGCGTTGATCGCCACCAGGTCAAGCATGTTGTAGCACACAGCAACCGGCCACCTGTGTGTTCCTGTTCACACTAAATAAGCTCACGCCTTCTGATGATGTCAACGCAGCACCGGGGAAAAAAGAAAGAGACAAATATATGTGACATTTTGAAGAAATCATTTTATGACCTGAATAGTACCAATCAGAAAACATCATCGCACTAATGCAATATTTTGAAAACGAACAGCATCAGATCGGGTGTAAATTTATGCTGATGCTGTTAGTTAGGGTCAGGTCAGGAGGGGTGTAGGGAGAGCATGAATGTGACTCAGAGAATAAAGCTGAAAAAAGCTAACTTTTACTTTATCCACAAGTACTTCCGGTCACTTCAGGGAATAAGAGAGCTACTAAAGCAACAAGCCTGAACGGATTCTTTCTGATCCTTTAATCTGGTTGTTATGTGGCATTGGCAACTCTACTGCCTTATCGTGTTGGAGAGCCTTGCTCATAGGTGCATTTTTTAGGAAGCAGCTGGGGGAACAGTAGATAATAAATACATATTACGCTAGAGTAATCCCTAAATATCTGAATCATATCCACTTGCAGATAAGAGAATGATAGACTTGAAATACAGTAGATTCTGAATTTCTGAAAGACAGTTAAAAACTAAAGCCCACAGCCATGCCAAATGCGTCTTGTAAAGCCAGTATAAATGCAGGGCAGATTATCAACAAAATATGTTCACAAATAGGGCTTTTAATCTTTACAGTTACCTACTGGGACTTGATATCAGTGTACAAATGTTAAAACAGATGTGAGTAATGGCTTGCATTCAGTATGTTGTTATGGCCGTTATTAGAACAATATTGTGTCACTAGAAAAAAAGGAGTTAAGTGATCAGGAAAAGAAAAGCCAGAAAAGAATTCTCAATTGTGCAGCTAACAAGAAATTGGGAGGGGACAGGCAAAGGTTAGAATTGCTGAACTCAGAAAATCATTTGTTAAAATCCTCTAAATTGTTACTCTTAATATTCAGCAAAGATATGCAAAATGTTCAGCAATAAAAGAAAAACCTTTTACAAGAATTCACACTAAGCACAGTTTATTTTTGCAAGAATCCAAAAAAGATGCTACCACCTTTTATATAGAGATGGAATTACCATCATCAATTATGAACAATATGGTGACACAAATGAAAATTGCAACATCCAGCAAGAAATTATGCAGAAAATGGTGGCATGGTTACATTCAAATTAACAAACATATGAATAACAACAAAAGTAATATGCTTAATTCTGTGTACTTATTTAATTAATTTATCTGCTGGTGTTTTTTCACTCAATATACATTTCTAAGGTGTGCATTACATATGCAATATCAAGATGTTTTGTAAATAATTACACTTTCAATAGTGAGATGTTAAGTTTTTGAGAAGTAGAGGAATGCAATGATCTGTTGGTAAAAACAAGTGTTTTAAACCTGGTCCAAGCTAAATGTAAGTCAAAGGACAAAGTGAAGCAATGAATGAATAGCATGAAGCAAGGAACACACAGACCAAAATTATAAAAGTGAAATCAGTGATTTCTTATTTACAGTGCACAAATAAAAAGCACTAGTCCAATATCATGCAAACATAAAAAGGGAAAAGATAAAATATTTACAAAAACATATACCAATGCTTTCTCCCTCTTACTTCAAACAAAAATCACAAAAAAGGATTTTCAAAAACTGTTTACAAAAAAAAAAAAGTTGCAAGCACACAGCTTACCAGAATAGACCCTGTGCTATGCTGTAGGGCTATCTTCAGCTATATTGCTCCACTCAGGTGTCCTTTGCAATAGTGTCGTCAATGGCAGAAAGACACCCCTTAGCTTCATACATCCTCCTTATTACGGCTGTAGCATTATCCTGACCAAACCTCCTTCTCACTACTCTACGTCTCTTTAATTAGGGCTCACTATGTTCCCCTCTTCTGGAATTCTGCACTTAAGCAAGCTCACTCTTGTGCACATATGCCTTCCCATGGGTGGACCATCTTTTCTCTTACATATCATATCTATCGCCTGATTTCTCAATGGATGTGACCACTATTTTTAATTCAGTAACTTGCTGTTCTACTCATGTAATCAGAAAAGAGCTGCACTTATCCAGAGGTTGTGTGTTCAAAACCTGTTACTGACACTGTGTGACCATGAGCAATTCACTTCACCTACCTGCCCTCCTGTGGCAAAAAACAAAGGAAATGTAGCCAATTGTATCTCAAATGTTGTTAGTTGCTTTGGATAAAGGCATCAGCCAAATGAATAAATAATTAATAATAATTACAATAATTTAACTTCAAGTGTTTGTGTAGGTTCAGACCTGTTACACAGATGCATTTCTTTTTATTTTTGGTTATTTTAGCCAGTGTTCACCAAAAAAAACACTGAATCATTTTTATCTGGATGTCACATTCTCAACTCATTCCAACACAATTCTTGCACTTGGTTTATAAAAATTGTGTGCATCTCATTGCTACATGTAAAATAGTCTTAGGAAGAGAAAAGGCAGTAGTTAAACATTTCAAAGTGTGCATAGAATAGAGTGTCTGTGTAAAGAAACAAAGCATTTCAACCACGAACTATAAGTGAACAAAAAAATGTTAGATGTAAAATTATCCAGGCAAAGCTGAAGTACGAGGGAAGATCCAAAAGTCCGTTCACATGGACTTTTGAATTTGTTTCCTATGATTGATTATTTCTGGGAATCTTATTCAACTATTCATAAAAACGTCCTGAATTTTTCAGGTTTGTGGGTCATCATGGAGACAAGAAATGAAGGTAGAAGTGAATGTATTGCATGCCCATGAGTGTATTTCTCATCTTGGCAACCAAACACTGATTCAAAGAATTGTCCAGATGTGGTTTGCCTGGATTCCGATGTCTACACAAAGAAATGTTTGGCTGAAGTTTTCCAGAATCTTAAACGAAGTCACCTCGAAGGCAACTTGAGTGACTGGTTTCTTCATCATGACAATGCTGCAGCTCATCAAGCCACCAAGGGCATCCTCTTCATTGGTGCCTCTGGGATCAAAACCTTTTGAATATCCCTTGCCTACTCACCTGACCTAGCCACCTTGAGATTTCTGGTGTTCCCCAAAATCAAGGTCAACTTGCATGGAAAATGCAACAATGATCAAGAAGATGTGATCAAGGCAATGAATGAGGAGCTGCCACAGCTGAAAAAATATGATTTTCAGGGGTGTTTTGAAATTTAGATCCACAGATTGCAAAAGTGCATTGAGGTTGGTGGTGTGATATGTGGACAGGTAGAGAAAGAATAAGGCTTCTGAGGAAACAAATTTTAGGATTAACACTTTTATTTCTGTTAAGGCAAATGGACATTTGGAATTCTTCTTGTATAAGGACAGAATGACAATGATCTGTGGACAGATGACCTACATTCATTGTGGAACAGGATGAATAAAAGGAATAACTGTGTGAAATTGGTAGTGTTTAAAACTTATTTTCAATTAGCTCAAAACTTCAATAAGTTCTGTTTAAGGATTGGGACACTAGAACTTGCCTTAGAAATTGTTTAGCAGAAGACCAGACTCTGAACTGGATATAGGGGTTGGCCCAACTTTAAACAAAATTATGTCAATAAAAGTCCTTCTAAACTAAACTAATCTAACTAAAATCAAAAAATGCTCCAGAACAGACAGAATATGCAGATGTCTGCTTTGCTCTGTCCAATATTCCACACTATATTTCAGATATCTCTGAATTTCCTTAAACCCTGTCCAACTGTTATTCCAATATCCAAAATTGCACAGCCATAATCCTAGAATTACTTCAGACCAGTGGCCTTAAACTCTCATATAATGGAATCCTTTGAGAAGTTGAATAAGAGAGAGCTATTAAACAAATCTCAAGTTTATCTAGAACCCTACCAATCTGCATAAAAAGCAAAGAAGGAGAATAACACCACTGCACTTCTGAATCTGTTGATGAGAACCTATAAGGGTCAAAATCCCATGTAAGACTGCTGTTCATTAATTTCAGAGTCAGAATCAATTTTATTCACCAGTACATAATGTACTGGAATATAGCTCGGTGGCTTTAGAGCTGCTGGCAACAGAACATAACAAAGAGTTTGGACACGTGATTGTTGTTATTGTTTACATCCCCCCTCGAGCGAACGCGAAGATAGTGAGTGACGTCATCCATTCCGCGGTTGCTAAGTTACAAATACAGCACCCAGAGGCACTTGTGCTAATCACTGGAGACTTTAACCATGTAACGCTGGACAAAACATTACCTGCCTTCTGCCAGTATGTGGATTGTAACACCTGGGGAAATAGGACTATTGACCTACTGTATGCAAATGTTAAAGACGCGTACAGCGCCACCATGCTGCCTGCGCTTGGGAAAGCAGATCATAACCAAGAGTGAGGGAGCTACCTACAACTACATGCTCATTCAGGAAGTGGTCCCCTGAGGCAGAGCAGGCTCTGAGAGACTGCTTTGGAACTACAGACTGGGATATCCTCCAGGGATCAAATAGTGAGAACATTGAGGAGGTTGTTGACTGCACTACTGATTACATCAACTTCTGTACGGACATTGTAGTTACAGTAAGAACAGTACGCTTCTATGCTAACAACAAGCCATTACAAGCAACATCAAGGGCCTTTTGAACCAGAAGAAAAGGGTTTTTAAAGGCGGTGATCACAATGAGCTCAAGCGCGTGCAGAAGGAACTCCGAGTCCAGCCCAGGGCAGTGAAGGACCAGTACAGGAGCAAGCTGGAGCAGAAGTTGTAGAATAATAGCATGAAGGAAGTGTGGGATAAAGATCATCACTAGCTTCAGCTCGAAGTGTAGTGCCACCAAGCAGAGATACGTGGAGAGAGCAAACCAAATGAACAACTTCTTTAACAGTTTTGACCACCCTAACCCACTCTTACCTCGGAGTACTGCATCCTCCAACCATCCTTCTGCTGATACCAGCATAGGAGAGACATCCCCACCCACAATTACAGCAGCGCATGTGAGCAGAGAGCTGAGGAGACTTCGTGCCAGCAAAGCAGCGGGTCCAGATGGAGTATCCCCACGACTGCTGAAGGCCTGTGCGCTGGAACTGGGGAGTCCTCTACAGCGCATCTTCAACCTGAGCCTGGAACAGAGGAGAGTCCCAAAGCTTTGGAAAACATCTTGTATCATCCCAGTCCCAAAGGTATCATGTCCTAGTGAGCTGAATGACTTCCAAACTGTCGCTCTGACGTCACATGTGATGAAGACCTGCCGTGCCCTCGACCCTCTGCAGTTCGCATACCAGGAGAAGGTGGGAGCGGAGGATGCCATCATCTATATGCTACACCAATCCCTCTCCCACTTGGACAGAGACAGTGGTGTCTGTAAGAATTGTTTTTTGACTTCTCTAGCGCCTTCAACACCATCCAACCTCTGTTACTTAGGGACAAGCTGACAGAGATGGGAGTAGATTCACACCTGGTGGCATGAATCGTGGACTATTTTACAGACAGACCTCAGTATGTGCATCTCGGGAATTGCAGGTCTGACATTGTGGTCAGCAACACAGGAGCGCTGCAGGGGACTGTACTTTCTCTGGTCCTGTTCAGCCTATATACATCAGGCTTTCAATACAACTCTGAGTCCTGCCATGTGCAAAAGTTCGCTGGCGACACTGCTACTGTGGGCTGCATCAGGAGTGGGCAGGAGGAGGAGTATAGGAAGCTAATCAAGGACTTTGTTAAATGGTGCGACTCAAACCACTTACATCTGAACACCAGCAAGACCAAGGAACTGGTGGTGGATTTTAGGAGGACTAGGCCCCTGATGGACCCCGCGATCATCAGAGAAAATTGTGTGCAGAGGGTACAGACCTATAAATACCTGGGAGTGCAACTAGATGATAAATTGGACTGGACTGCCAATACTGATGCTCTGTGTAAGAAAGGTCAGAGCTGACTATACTTCCTTAGAAGGTTGGCATCCTTCAACATCTGCAATAAGATGCTGCAGATGTTCTACCAGACGGTTGTGGCGAGTGCCCTCTTCTACGCGGTGGTGTGCTGGGGAGGCAGCATAAAGAAGGACGTCTCACACCTGGACAAACTGGTGAGGAAGGCAGGCTCTATCGTAGGCTCGGAGCTGGACAGTTTGACATCCGTGGCAGAGCGACGGGCACTGAGCAGGCTCCTGTCAATCATGGAGAATCCACTGCATCCACTGAATAGTGTCATCTCCAGGCAGAGGAGCAGCTTTAGCGACAGACTGCTGTTACT
The DNA here is from genome assembly GCA_026402145.1 of Polypterus bichir lapradei. Classification (NCBI taxonomy): domain Eukaryota; kingdom Metazoa; phylum Chordata; class Cladistia; order Polypteriformes; family Polypteridae; genus Polypterus; species Polypterus bichir. The sequence continues at coordinate 9,048,717 of JANRMT010062808.1, forward strand.
GTCCTGCTCCACTGACAGACTGAGGAGATCGTACCTCCCCCACACTATGCGACTCTTCAATTCCACCCGGGGAGGTAAACATTAACATTATTCAAAGTTATTGTCTGTTTTTACCTGCATTTTTATTACTCTTTAATATTGTTTTTGTATCAGTATGCTGCTGCTGGATTATGTGAATTTCCCCTTGGGATTAATAAAGTACCTATCTATCTATCTATCTATCT